>OX382336.1:14313030-14976864 GCA_947507615.1 Hemithea aestivaria | reverse complement strand
TTCTGAATCGATTGACTTAAAATTAATTGCTATGTAGTTAGCTAAGATTCTAGTCACCTATTACTCTACTGACACTGTCAGAGTCAAATCACAATGACAACAATAATAATTAAAGGTAGTGTGTCCAAACTTGCAGTTTCATGTCACCAAGAGAATGTTCAACGACCATAAATGAAGAACGTTGTACTCAATATAATATACAAAATGAACCAATTGATAAATTTCGGTATTTCAACCTCTGACCTCTATAAGTTTATAGGAGGTCACAAACAAAATGATGTCAACATGAAAATACGAAGTGGCTGAGCCATCCGCAGTTCCTATCCACCCTTATAAATAAACATGATTCTGACCGCAGATAATATGTTGGAATAGACGCCGCGAGTAATTCAATTTGTATAAAAACCAAGCTTGACACTTTTTCTGTGCTTTTCATGTGTGTGAGTGCACTTTTTCTGTTTTTAAGAGGAAATGGTTTATCATAAGAGTAGGTTTATTGTAGATGCATAATATTATGCTGTTCACCTTAATTTTCTGCTATTATTAACATGTTGGGTTATCTAATGTTGGGACTTTCACATCTCTATCTCTTGTGACTTTCTGTTGGTTTTTACTTTTTTATTTCTTAATGGTTTGACAAGGCACAGTTATATAAATCTAGCTGCGCGGATTCCAGTTGTTTTACCCGCTCAAATGTTTCAACCCCGCAAATTTCAGATGAATTGGTCCCGTTTAGGCATAAAAGAGTAACAAACATACATCCAGACATCCAAAAATTCTTACAAACTTTCATGCTTTTAATATTAGTAGGATTTGTGTGCAAGATTTTCTAGTTTTATGTCTAATATATTAGAAACATCACTAGAAAGATGCTGAATTATTTGTATTTTGAGCGTTGTCTAACTTTCTTCTGTTCCTTTCTAACTGTCTGCTTGTTAACTGTTCCTGACGTAGACAATAATACTTCAAAAACTGAACTCGCAGCATCTATCTGGCCATACTATCTATGGTTCTGACCGCTTTACGTACACATATCACAACCGATAAAATATGAGTAAAATCATCCTTCAGTCAGCTGTAACCGTAAAACAGGGGGAGTGCATATCGCTCGTTTGAAGTATATGAATTTACCCTATTTCTTAGATCGAAATAGAAATGGCTGACTAAGAAACGACGCTTCGTATTGATATGCGGTTCTGGAAGGCCAGAACTTTTCCTTAATAACTATAGCCGGGAAATGTACAGAATAAAAGAAATCGCGGAAGGCGAAACACAATGCTTGTCACTAAAAACACTAGAATATATTGTCACTAGAATATGTACTGTTTTTCTATACCACGTATACTTACTTGTACCCGCAATTCTGTTCAGAGCAAAATGACGAATTACTTTCTTCAAATGAACCAGTCACTATGAGTCAGAGTTAAGCTCATTTCATCATTATGTACTTAATTTGGATTATTATTATTTCAAAATACTTGAAACAAGCTCGCAAGCTTGGCTTCACTAAGGTCGCCCTATGTTTTAACTGATGTGGAGATTATTGTGATTGTCTTATCCGTAACTAGCTGCGCCCAATGGTTTTACCCACTGTACGGTACCCTATATGTTATTCCAGGGTCTAAGTTTTCTCTATACCAAATTTTAGCTCAATCGCTCCATCTGTTTAGGCATGAAAGAGTGACAAATATACATCCAGACATCCATACATTCTTACAAACTTTCACGTTTTAATATTAGTAAGATTCAAAACGGGTTTTAACAAGCAAGGAAGTGCGTCTTTTTATGAAATAATTTAAAACAGTATATCATCTACGAATAAACTTCATATATATCAAAAACTTTTGTATGAATTGTGCATCATGTCAGTCGAATGGCATTCAAACCAAGTCATGCTCTGCCTTCCGTTAGTTTTTTAAACTTTCTCGAATAAAAAACTTCAAAAATATTGTCCCAGTTTTGCTCTTAAAACTGTCCTCTGCCGAAGCACGTCATATAAATGAGTGTCACGGAGGAAAAAGGCGAAAAGGCACCACCATGTTGGATGGCTTCCAGGAAAGATGCTCGTTCAGCCGAAATCTATTTTACTTCGTCAGTACGAATTTTGTTAAACGTCGTGTACGTGTTTGTCAATTTATTGACAAGTTTAGAGTTTTTGGGAAATGTCGCACATGGACGAGATCGACACAAGACCGTGTTAAATGGCATAACATGAAGGAGGCCTATGCCCGCCAGTGGGATGTAGAAGGCTGTGGATGATGATGTTTTTATATAATATTTAAAAAAGAAATTTAATCATTTTCAGTCCTAATAATATCTTCTGTATGTACCTCTACATATATGTGTGACTGTGTTTGCTACCAATTCGATTGAATTAATGATAATTGGTTACCACCGTCTTTGAATATAATGCCAAAAGTATTGCCATTATTCTTTGCTATCATTTCAAGACTCACGCCTTTTGCCAAAAGATGAACTAGATGAATACGATGTACTGATTTATATAGGTAACGCTTATAATATAACAATTAGTCTAAATATATAAACGGAAAGAGTAACTGACTGACTGACTGATCTATCAACGCACAGACTAAACCGCTCAACGGATTGAGTTGAAATTTGGAACAAAGATAGGTTTTAAGACGTAGAACTCCACTAAAAAAAGGATTTTGCCACGCGGGCAATGCCGCGAGCGTAAGCTAGTTCACTTATATAACGCTTTTAATATAACTATTAACCTTATATAACGCAACTAGCTTATGCTCGCGGCTTTGCTCGCGTGGCAATATCCTTTCTTAGCGGCGGTCTACGTCATAAAACCCATGAGTATTCCAAATTTCTACCGAATCCGTTCAGTGGTTTTGGCTATGCGTTGATAGATCAGTCAGTAGGTCAGTCAATCAGTCAGTCACTCTTTCCTTTTATATATTTAGATACCACAGCTATTATTGCATTGCTTAAAACAGTCCATATTCTTATCTGCCCATATCCTTAATGTTATTTCTTTGTACAATCTATAATGTTGAAAATAAATTAGTATGGGGAACGCAAACCCTTAAGCCGCAGCTTCCGCGACCGCTTGACATTGATATTCATTGTATCATTGTGTTTTGCATACAACACAATGAAAACTTATCCGATATTAGTTTTCAATTCACTCCGACTCTTCGGGGAGTGAGGCGACAGTGAATTGGGAATTTTGGATGGCCTTACTTGAATATACTTGGGCTGTTTGAATTTTGGAGGATTTCTGGCTTTTGAATTTGTTGTTTGGCTGTAATTAACAAGAAATATTATATATGTGATGTAATCTAGATTGACATTTTTGTTTCAAAAGGGTGGGATTATTTATTATTTGTGATGAGATTCAAACTAATATTTAAGAAAATATGTTTTTAGGAATTTTGTATAAAAATATAAAAACATTAGCCAAACCAGTCTTAAATCTTTCAAGATATTTTAAATAATGTAATTTTTTTTAATAAACCTCAGAGTTGAATTAATACAAAATTTAATTAATTTTGCGAAAATCTTAAGACATAGCTAATTATCAATAGTATAAAATAAAAATAAACCGAAAATTGTATTCTTAAAATAGATTCATAATTTAAATTCTTATATCAACCCGAATCAAACCCAAAATACTAATCCATACATATAATAAGAATGGAAATTTCTCCCCATTCATTGTGATCCTTTACTAAGATGAACTGTGAAAATACGCATATGAACAAAACGACGCGAAAAAGTCGCTTGCGCGATCTAATTCGTAAAACATTTTGTCAATTTTTCCAAGGGAAACGTAAAATAAAATGATAAAATAAATAATAATCATTTATATCGGACACATTGCCCCTAATTTACATCAAAAATTCTAAATAAAAGTAAAAGAATATAAAGTAAACTCAATTCAAAAAAATATGGTGCGACAAACTGCGACAAACTAAAAATACGCCATCTATCGATGTGTTTGTAAACGAAACCTTTAATTTGGGCTAAATTTGTAAATAGTTTGTGTCACTGGTGTGGTTAAACAACACCACCGATTTGAATAAAATTTTCACTAATACGTTGCAGTTTTCTCTACTTGAACCTTAGTGTTGGTTTTAGTCAAATCGGTTCATAAATAAAAGAGTTATATCAATCTAAAGATTCGCATATAAAATGCTAATAAACAAGAAAGGTAGTCATAGGAACCGCGTAATCAAAAGACAAAACCTCATCGAGTTTGGGCTCATTTGATTCGTCTTGACGAGTACTTTGATACTACATAGTAACCAGGGTCCGATGACGAAGCTGGAAGGTGGCCATAGGAACTCCGTGATTAAAAGAAAAAACCCCATTGAGTTTGGGCTCATTTGATTCGTCTTGACGAGTACTTTGATGCTATATAGTAGCCAGGGTCTGTACATAGGTAGGTAAATTAGTAAATGTAACTTATTTCTCATATGAATCAGTGCCAGCGGAAAATAATGGAACTAATCTAATGTGCGCATGATGCGTGTAAATATCAGTAATAAATATCTTTTTGCTGCTTATTTTTAATTTCTAAAACATGTAAAATCATCTGAAGATAAATAGAAAAATTCATTTAAAGTTCATTGTAAAAGTAAATTATTTTTCATACAAGCTAGCGCCACGGAAAATAATGGAACTAATGTCCTAAGAAAAAGAAATATCGTTTATTCTGCAAACAGTTTTAGAAAAGAGTCCCGCGTAACCTAGCGGAACTAAATAATAGATTTATAATTACTGTGAATACTTCATTTATTATATATTTTTTAATTGTTAGATTAATTAAATATTATGTACCTATTTAATTGAGAAATTAAATATGAGAAATTATGAATTGTTAAAAATCTGTAGATATTTTAACTTAAAATCACGCGATTGTGGCGCTCCATCTAGGGGGATCTTTTGTAAAAATCACTGGTTATCCGGAGACACACAGACATAAAATCTGTTCACACCCATTTAGGCATACATCCAGACACAAACTTTCACGTTTATAATGTTAGTAAAATTTTGCAATGATTATTATAGAACCTTTTATCTGTGTTATAGATAATCATAGGCGGATTTAGGGGGGGGGGGGGCAAGGGGCCAAGCCCCCCCCCCCCCCCGAGTCATTAAGCAAGCTGCTCGCGCACATATTATAAAGGATGTTTAAGCTTTCTTACTGCTCAGAGCGAGTAGGCGGATTTAGGGGGGGGGGCAGGGGGCCAAGGCACCCCCAGAAGCATTGTAGAGTTACGAATTTCGCACATATTTCATGGTAAAGATTAAATTTTTTTTTCGGCGCTCGCAGCTAGCTGCTCGCGCACTTATTGTAATGGATGTTTAAACTTCCTAACCGCTCAGAGCGAGCTAAACATACACTTTTCGTAATAAAAATTATAATATTTTTGCCCGTCTGCACCTTGAGTAGTATTTCTATTTCATATTACCTACCTATATGTACCTTACTACGTCCGCTTAGGAACCACTGAATGTCCGTTACAAAAATGCAACAGTCGAATGAGATTTGAAAATGTATTGTATCAAACTTAGTACACGCGGGAAGAAGCCGCGTTTTTTGCGGCTATGACTAAAAATACCTAAGAACACTTCCGCCTAACTTACTTTTCAAACAAAATCTAAATCGAATCTATGAGACAGACACGTCAAACTTATCACACCCTTTCGTCTTTGCGTCGGGAGTTAAAAATAAATACGATTGATCACTCTTCAATTCAATAAAAAGTAGGTACATAATAACAGGTAGATTAAAACTAAAGTTGGTTCATAATTAAGAAGCCTAATCTGGGAACTACAATAGGTTTTATTCCAGCATAGTATCCCTACTATACCTACCTACTTACCTATCATGTCGTGGCGGCGTATATTGAAACCCAAGACAAGAGACAAAACAAGACAAAAGACAAGACAAGAGACAAGACAAGAGACAAGACAAGAGACAAGACAAGAGACAAGACAAGAGACGAGACAAGAGACAAGACAAGAGACAAGACAAGAGACAAGACAAGAGACAAGACAAGAGACAAGACAAGAGACAAGACAAGAGACAAGACAAGAGACAAGACAAGAGACAAGACAAGAGACAAGACAAGAGACAAGACAAGAGACAAGACAAGAGACAAGACAAGAGACAAGACAAGAGACAAGACAAGAGACAAGACAAGAGACAAGACAAGAGACAAGACAAGAGACAAGACAAGAGACAAGACAAGAGACAAGACAAGAGACAAGACAAGAGACAAGACAAGAGACAAGACAAGAGACAAGACAAGAGACAAGACAAGAGACAAGACAAGAGACAAGACAAGAGACAAGACAAGAGACAAGACAAGACAAGAGACAAGACAAGAGACAAGACAAGAGACAAGACAAGAGACAAGACAAGAGACAAGACAAGAGACAAGACAAGAGACAAGACAAGAGACAAGACAAGAGACAAGACAAGAGACAAGACAAGAGACAAGACAAGAGACAAGACAAGAGACAAGACAAGAGACAAGACAAGAGACAAGACAAGAGACAAGACAAGAGACAAGACAAGAGACAAGACAAGAGACAAGACAAGAGACAAGACAAGAGACAAGACAAGAGACAAGACAAGAGACAAGACAAGAGACAAGACAAGAGACAAGACAAGAGACAAGACAAGAGACAAGACAAGAGACAAGACAAGAGACAAGACAAGAGACAAGACAAGAGACAAGACAAGAGACAAGACAAGATACAAGACAAGAGACAAGACAAGAGACAAGACAAGAGACAAGACAAGAGACAAGACAAGAGACAAGACAAGAGACAAGACTTGGACTCTTACTCACACACTTACTTGGTCTCTCACTTGCACTCTTACTCGGACTTTTACTCGGTCTCTTACTCGCACTCTTACTCAAACTCTTACTCGGGCTCTTACTCGCACTCTTACTCGGACTCTTACTCGCAGTCTTACTCGAATTCTTACTCAGATTCTTATTCGCATTCTTACTCGGACTCTTACTCGAATTCTTACTCAGATTCTTACTCGCACTCTTACTCGGTCTCTTACTCGCACTCTTACTCGGACTCTTACTCGGAATCTTAATCGCACTCTTACTCGGACTATTACTCGCACTCTTACTCGGACACTTACACGCAGTCTTACTCGAATTCTTACTCAGTTTCTCACTTGCACTCTTACTCGGACTCTTACTTGGACTCTTACTTGGACTCTTACTCGGTCTCTTACTCGCACTCTTACTTCAGCAGAATACTTTTAAAAATAAAAAAAATAACTTCTTACTAACTTACCTCAAAAACAGCATAATATCGCATGCTATTTTTTTGACATTTTATATAATTTATTATATTATGTATACATACGTCAAAAGTAAATAACGTAAATTACACTAAATACTTGCAAAAAACTATCGCGACGTCCGCCCGTCGCTGCGTGGCACCCGCTTCTGTTAGCAGTAGTCTACGTCATGAAACCTTTCTATGTTCCAAATTTCAACCCAATCCAGCTAGCGGTTGAGGCTGTACGTTATACAGATACATCAGTCACTAGCTTATTCTCATGGCTTTGCCCGCATGGACGGGTTACGTTTCATAATACCTACGGTCGTTTCAACTACGGTCGATATAACTACGGTCGATTCGCATAAGTTCATTTCACATATTGGACGACTCGCTTACAGTGCAACTCGCCTGCGGTTGATTAAACTATGGGCATGTGAACTAATGGGCGATTCGGCCAATGTTCATTTGATATATTGGTTAATTCAACTATGGACGACTCACCTACGGTTTATAAATTCTTTGCTACGCGTGTTTTTAGTACAGTATTCAGGGCAAACCGAAATCTGTTGGTTAGGTTAGGTTTGAACAGTGACCACAATGCGCGAGCCGAGCGAGCGAAGCGAGCGTGCCGCGGCAGCGGCCGGCGAAGCGCCAGATATTTTTCTTATTACTGAATTATTTATCCTGTGTCATGGCATCTTCAGGCATTTTGGCATCTTCTTTCATCTACCTCATCATGGCAAAGTGGCATAATAAGCTGTCTGCGCACCTACAGATAGAAATCATTCAGGTATCAAAAACAACACGTTTCTGAATTCTGTACTATAAACAAGTATTATTTAGCTGTCATACCTGACTAGCAGCCGGAAACATGGTCTAAAAATACGTGAAACGTCCGTTAGTTCGGTCAAAAATAGGCAAATCGTCCAATAGTTTAATCAACCATAGCTCAATCGACCGTAGCTGAGTTAACCATAGGCGAATCGTCCAATATTGATTTCAACCAATAGTTATTATGAACGTAGGCGAAACGTCCAATAGACATTTTGAATAGTAGGTGATTCGATCGTAGTTACATATTGGCAAGGTTTGCCAGCCTTTACTAATTCTACGCCCATTAAGTCGCAGAAAACCCGTGAATTGAATCCCTCTTTTCCGTGGAATTGGAAATCGAATTAAATGGTCTGCATCAAATTCATTAATATATGAATAATTTACTGTCACGCGCTACGAAGTGCGCGCGGGTCAGCTAGTCCTTACTATATCATCCACAGCCCTCTACATTAGGGATGAGCGTTAAATAAACGGACTAGTTAAATCAACCGTCGACGTGCATTCAACGCTTCGACGGTCTACCGTTCTCTGATCTACTAGTTAAATTCGTAAACGACTAAACGAGAAATCCCCACGTTCTTATCAACGCGCAATGCAACGTCGACTTTTTAACGTGGCCGTTTCTTACGTTACTACACGTCTAAACGTTGAAACAACCTAAAATAAACTCTAACGCTAATGTAATAGAGGTTACTTTATAATTATCTCAAAACGGGTAGACAGTCGAACAGTTGAAACAATCTAAAGTAAACTCTAAATGTAATGTGATAAGATCTTTATTATTAAAATAAACGCTCTAAGATGATAGGCCTTTTATTCCCGCGTTATACTTAAACTAAAGAGGATGGCAAATATGGTAACGTAGCGGTTGCGAAAGAGAGGGAATGCGTTGGCTCAATGCGTGTGTTGCGTGTTTGGTATGAAGGGAAGATCATTTCCTTTTTACAAGCTTTTATTTACTTTTACTTGTCTATCTGTCTGTCTGTAATCAAATCTTGTCAGTTATATTTGACCCACTTCTCGGTGTCCAATTTAGCTGAAATTTTGCATGCATGCTTAAATCGGATGACAATGCAATATTATTATAACATGGAGCTGATCTGATGATGGAGCGGGAAGGTGGCTATAGGAACTCCGTAATTAAACGACGTAACCCCATCGAGTTTGGGCTCATTTGATTCGTCTTGACGAGTACTTTATGGTAATAATAATAACAGCTTGTTTTTAAAAAGTTTTTTTTTAAATTTCACTTGTTTAAAATTTACCTACAATTTTATATAGATTAACCCTTTGACGACCATGGGGACATCCGTGTACCCAACACAAAAAAATAAAAATCTAAATAAATTCTTGGTCAATTTCAAATATTTTTTTGTTTTCTAAAATTTAAATGTCCATTTTAACCATTCATTGCTAGCAGCCCCATAAAAGTAGAACTATATTGTGTCTATAATCTATAAAAGATGACATATCTTTTGGTGCGAAAATGAAAAAGTTTTCTCAAGATTCACAAGATGTTAAAGTGAGAATCATAAATAAATTTCATGAAAAAACTATAGCCTGGTTAATGTTATATTAATATAAATTACTACACTATTAGATAATTTGATCCTCATAAAGCTATAAAGTCATAAATAAAAAGGGACAGTACTGTCCCTATGGTCGTGAAGGGATACTTTTTTCGGACGACGATATGAACAAAATATTATGAAGTTATTCAAAAACCGAATAGTTACCAAGCAATATCAATAAAAGAAAAAAAACTGATTTCAATAAAGTCATAAACCTTTAAAAATATCGTGTAATTAATAGAAACAGCCAACTGTAAAACGATATAGATTCTTAGGATAACCTTAAGATAATAGTAGTAGTCATAAAATGCATTATTGTGTCATATAAAAAATCCGTGTGAATTCGGGTGAACTTTCTACCTGGGTGATTAACGGTACCTACACCGTTAGAGCCGTATATTGTACCCATGTGCAAAGCTTCTCTTACTGTCCCGTTAGGACAGGGTGCATGGGTCGCTGTTTAGCCAGACTGGAGGGTAAGATTGGTTGCATAAAATGCACCAAGTGATGGTCAATCATGTCATACCAATAATTGAAGCTGGCTACCAGCCAAGCTTCCAGTTGATTACCATGGTACGATTAGGTACGATTTTTTACTAAATATGTTTCGTATCAAACTACAATAAAAATATGAGTGGCATTGGTCTAACGAATCAAGGAAATATAACACACGAGCTTGATCGCAGGTCAAAGTTAAAATAAGAATAAGAAGATAGATTATCTAAGACTATTCTTTGACCTTTTTGATATAACAGTGAACAACGCATATACCATTTACACAGAGAAGCACGGTCAGAATAGATTAATTGGTTGTTTGTAGATCAGGCAAGTCTCTGTGGCTTCCTGAAAAAATGAGTAAGTACCTACCATATTATGCAATGCTATAAATCGATCTACCCTATTACAATCCATCGAAAAAACGATAAACAGAAAATGATGCGCGTATTGTGCACGTTCCAAAAGATAATCGCACTAACAACACCTGTATAATATGCAAAGTTCACCTGTAATATACGACCGATTGAATTGTTTTATTCTGTACCTTGACTCATTTCTTATAAATTAATGATTTTAGGTAGTAAATTTGCGTTTTTAATAAGTGTTTAGATATTCCTCTAGCCTTGAAACAAAACTGTAAATAATTTCGAATAAAATTTACCGTTGACGACCATAGGGACACCCATGTACCATAAAATTCCAAAAAAACTAAAATAGGTTTTTACTTTTTGACTTTAAAATATGTTTTATAGACATAAAAAAGATCATATTATACAGAAATAACCATAACATTACCTCTCCTAGTCTTATAGTCCTGAAAGGGTTAATAGGCTAAACACTAAACCAACTGAAAGGTGTCATCTAGTCTAAGTTAATCGTCAAGTCTAACGTTTAATACAACGATAATAGTCAACGAGACGACACGTTAACTAGTCGACGAATTTAACTAGTTGATCGACCCGTCCATGAACGAAATTTAACGGTCTAGTTTCGTCGACTGTAAAAACGTCGACGACCCATCGCTACTCTACATCTCACTGCTGGGCATAGGCCTCCTTCATGTTATGTGTCCTAACTATATAATTAATCCAAACTCAAGTGCGCAAAAAAAAAAAACAACTTTTTCCTCCATTATATCCGTCTTTATCCCTTACCAGATCTTCGTAGAAAACGGGATATCCAATAAGGTGTATGTAAGCGTCAGAAACATGACACGCCCTTGAAGTGGCGTATATTTTCCGTGAGCATTATTGAAATAAGTGATTTTACGTACGCATAGCTTTTAAGGAAATATGTTTTGCGAATCGAAAATGTATGAAATATCCTTTTTTTGTCTTGTAAAACAATGGTATATGTTGTTATTTATAAACGCGGAAAGATTTATTTTGGAATGAGAGACTGTTATCACACAAATTATTCTTTTTAATGCAAAATTCACTTCAAGTGGCAATGGGCAGGCCTCATTGCGCATAGAGGGGATGGCTGATGGGGTCGAAAAGTGCTCGAATGGAGACCGCGGACTAGCAAACAAGTGTAGGACGTCCACCCATGACCTTATAATAGTCGCCAGAAGACGCTGGATGCAGGTCACTTCCAACCGGTACATATTGAAGTCTAAAGGTGAGGCCTATGTTCAGCAGGTGATGTCCTCCGCCTGAGATGATGATGATGTAAGTTCACTAACTACACACATTATAACTTTGTTAAAATTTTAATATGTTTATTTTAACTACCTACGCTAAATATTAATATTAAAACACTTTAAACTTTAACAGCATTTAAACTCATGCCTATTTCATTAATCGAGACCTACCTACCACATAGGGTACATAAGCGGTAAAATTCAGGCTCAGATTTTTACATAAAATTCATTGTGTTTTATTAGAAGTATATTTTCAATTTTTAATGTAGCCTCTCCAGTAATTATGTATGAAACTGCAGGAAAGCCTTTGAGAATTAACAATGTATTCGCATGTGCAAGGTGTTTTAAATAAAGGTTTTACATGTTTTACCAGCCTTTGCCGTAGCCGGCGGGTATTTAAGCATAATAAACTATAATTTTTTATCGGAAATTGAGTTTCTTGCCAGTGATTACGTAATAACCGCACTTTTAGAACTTTACACCGTAATTCTTCTTCTTCTTTGGGTGCCATCTTCTAACGAAGGTTGGCGATCATCATGGCAATTTGAACCCTCGACACAGCAGCTCTAAATAGGGAACGCGTGCTCTTGCAGTACCATTGGCGCAGATTTTTAAGCCAAGATGTTCTCCTTCTTCCTGGACTTCTTTTTCCCTGTATCTTTCCCTGTATTATGAGCTGTAATAGCTCATATTTGGGACTACGCATTATGTGGCCTAGGTATTCCAGCTTACGTCTCTTTATGGTGTTAAGAACCTCAACCTTTTTTCCCATTCTTTGCAACACCACTTCATTTCGTATTTTGTCTCTCCAGGATATCCTTAACATTCTTCTGTAAACCCACATTTCAAAAGCTTCAACTTTCTTGCACATGGCTTCTGTTAAAGTCCAAGCTTCGACGCCATACAGAAGAATGGAGAAAATATAGCAGCGTGCTAGACGAGTCCGAAGTTTGATGTTCAATTTCCTGTCACACAGAAGTTTCCTCATTTTGGTGAAGGCACCGCGAGCCTGCTCGATTCTACATCGAATTTCTAGGCTATGATCTGCTTGATCATCAACAAAACAACCCAAGTACTTATATTTATGAACCCTCTCCAACCTCTGTCCGCCACATAATAATCCAATGGTAGGTGGTGGTATTTTAGAGATGATCATGTACTTGGTCTTCTTGATATTTATGTTAAGATCAAATGCAGCACTAACAGACTGTACTCTATCCAATAGTATCTGCAGTTCATTCATACTGGGTGCTATTAAAATAGTGTCATCTGCGTATCTAATATTATTGACAACAATTCCATTGACGACTATTCCAACGTCTAGATCTTCCAGCGCTTCCTTGAAAATGCTCTCAGAATACAAGTTGAATAAGAGCGGTGAGAGTATGCAACCCTGACGAACGCCTCTCAAGATGTCTACAGTTTCTGTTAGCTTGCCTTCAACTCGTACGCTCGCCCTTTGGTTCCAGTATAGGTTTTTAATGAACCTTATATCCTTCAAGTCGAGGCCAATTTCTTCCAGTATAGCTACTAGCTTATTGTGACTGACTTTATCAAAAGCCTTTTCGTAATCTATGAAACATACGAAAACCTCCTGATTCACGTCCCAGCATCTCTGCATGAGCACCTGATAACTAAACAAAGCATCCCTTGTTCCAAATCCATTTCTAAAGCCAAATTGTGTGTTTGAGATCACGTTCTCACACTTTGCATATAAACGTTGATGCACAACTTTTAGCAGGATCTTCAGAACGTGACTCATGAGCGAGATGGTTCTGTAATCACTACATTTCTTCGCATTTGGTACTTTAGGTAGGGTGACAAAAATGGATTTCAGCCAGTCTGATGGTATATGGCCAGTATCGTAAATGGTATTGTAAAGTTTCTCCAGTAGTCCGAGATTACTGTATTCCAGCAACTTCACTAACTCAACAGGCACCTCATCTGGTCCTACAGATTTTCCTGATTTGGACGTTCTAATGGCATAAGATATTTCACTCCTAGTGATAAATGGTCCCGAACTTTCTGCGCTATCCAGAGATAGAGGAGGTCTACGATCTGAAAAGAGATCTGCTATATATGCTTGCCATACTTTTAGCTTCTCTTCTGTAGACATTGCGTACTGTCCATTATCATCAACCAGGACGTGGGTACTAGATGTTTGTTTCCCACCAGTGATCTCTTTTATTTTCTTATGCAGATTAAACCAGTCATGTTTAGCCGCGACTTGCTCAATCTCTTCACATAGTTCTACCAACCACGCTTCCTTTGCCTCTACTACTTCTTTGCGTATTTGCTTGTCAATTGACAGATATTTCACGTCGTCTACGCCTTTGCATAGTCTCCTATCTTCTAGAAGTTCTAATATGCTTGATGTAACCCAGCAACTCCTCTTAACCACAGGTTCAGTTTGCAAAATATCTACACCCGCCTCTATAAGCGTCTCCTTAAAAGAAGAACAGATGTTCTCGATATTCTCGCTATCTGCAAGGGCAACTGATAACGATTGGATGTTCTGATTAATTACAGTGTGTGCCCTCGCTCTTATTGAGTCGTCCTTGAGGCGATTTATGTCTATTCTTGGTTTCGGAGCTGGCCCTTTTAAGATTTTCATACTACAATACATAGAAGCTATTACAGGATTGTGGTCGGAATTCACATCAGCACCCGGATATGTTTTTGCGGATTTAATGCTGTTTCTCTATCTCCTGTTAACCAATATGAAGTCAATCTGATTACGGATGATCTTACTAGACGAGTCACGCGGTGACCTCCATGTATAGAGTCGCCTGGGTGGCAACTTAAAACAGGTGTTGGCTATGACGTAATCCTTTTCCTGACAAAATTGTATCAGACGTTCACCACGTTCATTTCTTACTCCTAGTCCATAGTCTCCAACAACGTTTGAGACTCTCCCGCTGCCTACTTTGGAATTAAAATCGCCTATTATAACACCGTACACCGTACACCGTAATTATGAAAGTTTTAGGTCACTCACGCCAACATTTGTGGAAAACATAATTGAAACGATACCTAAGAATGTTAAAAATGTACTCAGCATTTTTCAATAAGACACATGAACAAAGTGTACTTCACCAATAGAGACTGTAAGACAAGTGTTAATGGACACTATCTTCATCATCATCAGCCTATATTCGTCCACTGCTGGACGTAGGCCTCCCCCATGGCACGCCACTCAACTCGGTCCTCCGTCTTTCTTCTCCACCCACCCCCAGCGACCCTCCGGATATCATCGCCCCATCTCGCCCATGGGCGCCCTACATTACGTTTACCGAGACGTGGTCTCCACTCGAGAACTCGTCTGCCCCAACGGTTATCGGTTCTACGGCAAATGTGACCAGCCCATTGCCACTTCAGTTTGCTAATCCTTTCTGCTATGTCGGTAACTCTGGTTCTCTGTCGGATCACCTCATTTCTGATGCGATCCTTCAGAGAGACACCGAGCATAGCCCGCTCCATAGCTCGCTGAGCAACTTTGAACTTATTATGGACTAGTTTCACCGTAAGTGTCCACGTTTCTGCGCCGTACGTCATGACAGGTAGGACGCATTGGTTGAAGACTTTAGTCTTCAAACACTGCGGTATGGGTGACGAAAAGATTCGACAAAGTTTACCAAATGCAGCCCATCCCAACTGAATCCTCCGATTGGCCTCCCTCTCAAAGTTGTTTCTACCCAACTGCACTGTTTGCCCAAGGTATACATACTCCTGAACAACTTCAAGAGGCAGTCCATTTACGAGAATCGGTTCCGGAACGACCCGATCATTGAACATCACTTTGGTCTTGTCTATGTTCATCCGGAGTCCGACTCGTTGGGAAGAGTCAGCTAGGCTGGTTAGCATTTGTAAGTCTTGCAGCGTTTCCGCCATGATGACAATGTCGTCCGCAAATCTCAAGTGAGAAATGTACTCGCCATTGATATTAATGCCATGTCTTGTCCAGTCCAGTGTCTTAAACACATCCTCTAGAGCGTTGGAGAACAATTTGGGGGAAATAACGTCCCCTTGCCTCACACCTCGTTTCAAAGGGATATGTTTAGTCTGCTGGTTCTGGACTTGCACAGTCATTGTGGCGGCATCGTACAGACTTTTCAGTACTTGGATATATCGCCAATCGACTTGACATCGCTGCAGAGACTCCAAAACAGACCAGGTTTCGATGGAGTCAAAGGCTTTCTCATAGTCCACAAAAGCTAGACACAGGGGCTGATTATACTCTTCGGTCTTCTGTATAATCTGCCGCACCGTGTGGATGTGGTCTATGGTGCCATAACCTGACCGGAACCCGGCCTGTTCCGGTGGCTGGAACTCGTCGAATCTACGTGCGAGACGATTTGTGATAACTCTCGAGAAAAGCTTATAGACGTGGCTCAAAAGCGAAATAGGTCTGTAGTTTTTCAAAAGAGTTTTGTCTCCTTTTTTGAAAAACATCACTACTACGCTTTTGCTCCACGCCTTTGGAGTTCTCCCTGTGAAGAGGACGGAATTGAATATTCGCTGGAGCTCTCTCAATACAGGTACACCTGCAGCCTTCAAGAGCTCCGAGGTAATTCCATCCTCACCAGGGGCTTTTCCATTTTTGAGCTGTCCAAGGGCCATCGCCACCTCGTCTACGCTGATATCCGGGAGGTCTTCGGTATAGTGACGTGTTAGAGTGGCTCTTGAATCATCATTGCGGGTATCAGACTGAGGCGCGTGCGAGGCATACAGCTGGCCATAAAAATCTTCCACTTCTGCAAGAATCTCTGACTGAGAGGTGATGACGTTTCCACCTGATGTAGTCAACTTCGTCAGATGGCTCCTCCCCAATTTCTGCACAAAGACCTTTGTCCCCCGGTTCTGCTCGATCGCTTCCTGTATGGCGCGTGTATTGGAGCTCCGGAGGTCACGTCTTACTGCCTTGGAGATTGTTTTGTTGAGAGCTCGTCTCTCCGACGAAGATGACGGTGGGTCTTTCCGTCTCTCCTTCATCAGCTGCAAGGATTCCTGAGAAAGCTTGGACTTACTGCCTGTGCGTTTTTTCTCGCTCAATTTAGCGCCTTCTTCCTGCAAGATTTCCACCACTCTGTTGAGGTCCTGATCTACGTCATCGTCAATTGTGGTTTCCAAGGCTGCAAATCGGTTCTCCAGTTTGATCTGGAATGCTTCGGATCCAGCAACAGTTTGAAGCACATGAGGTCGGAGCGCGGATTTCATCAATCGAACGCGTTCAAGCTTGCAATTTATATCCAGGATGCCTCGGACAAGTCTGTGATCACTTCCGGTGTTAAACCTGTTGATCACTGAGACATCTCTGAATATGCGCTTTTTGTCCGATATGATGAAGTCGATCTCATTTTTGGTCACAGAATCTGGGCTTTGCCACGTCCACTTCCGCCGGGGCTGTTTCCCAAAGAACGTGTTCATTAAGAATAGCCCCTCTCTCTCCAGGAAGTCAACGAGCATTTGCCCCCTATGATTTCTGCTTCCTATACCATGTGGTCCTACTACCGATTCGCCGCAAGTCTGTACTCCCACTTTAGCGTTGAAATCACCCATGACAACGTTGAAGTGCGCCTTTGTGGTCTTGTGCAAGGCTTTGGATATGTCCTCGTACATATCCTCTACATCCTCATCCGAGTATGTCGACGTTGGTCCATACACTTGGATAACCTTTAGGTCATACCTTTCTGTTATCCTCAACACAAGGTATGCAACCCTCGCGGACACACTGGAGATTTCAACAACGTTGTCTCGGATGGCTTTATTAATCAGGAACCCTATACCGCCCTGGGATGGTTGGTCTCCTTCTCTGAAATACATAAGGTGGCCCGACTCTAAGGTAACCGTATCCTCTCCCTCTCTTCGGACTTCGGACAATCCCAGTACGTGCCATCTTATGTGTTTCAGTTCTTCCTCGAGCTGGTGTACGTGCTCATCTAATCTCATCGTGCGTCCATTATAGGTAGCCAGGGTCAGTCGTTCACATCGGTGGCCTACCGTAACCCGGAGATTCTTAGCACCCCTCGCCCTACCGTTACCATAGCCGCCGCCTTGGCTAGGAATAGTAGGGCTGCCAGGAACTAGGGGCCCTTGATTTATGTGACTTGCCATGTTGGGATTTGCCCATAATTGCCGCGCTGGGCATGCGTGTTGGCAATCGCAGAGCGTAGGGTCTTGTATCGGTGGCGCTGCTGCCCACCACCGACCTAGGTGATTTACCTACGCTTATTCGGATGGTTATACCGCCATCTGCCGGTCGCCAGAGCCTCGTTCGTTAGTCAGCAGGATGTACCACGAGCAGGTGAGGTTGGCTTGGGACTTATGGATGGAGTTTAGTCCCCGTACACCCCTGAGACTTATGACTCTTGAGTGAGAAGCGTTGGTGCAGTGCTCCTAGAATTTCACATCATTGTGAAATCCTAAGTAGCACTGTACTAATTATGGGCAGCGTTATCTCCTAACATCAGGAGAGCGTCTTGTTCGTCTTCTACTTTATCACATAAAAAAAAAACACACGTTACTTTTCAAAAACGTAAATGATTTTTATATAATCTAAAATAGCTATTATTATGCCACATGTTCTTAAAAGCAGAATCTTTTAAATAACCCATCGTAAAGAGCAACGGCAAAAACTAGCATTAAAAATCCTCTTTAGGTAAAGATAGCTTAATATTAAGTAAGAAGATTTAATACAAAATAGATCGTGCCTAATAAATAACAATGGAATTTTATTAGTCCAAATAAATAGCAACCTGAAATGAGTCGATAATTGAAATGAATTTGCGATTTCAGGCTCTACTTAGCACTAAATCACCCTAATTTACATCCCGTTAATATAATTCGATTTGCTCCTATAATTCCTTCAAAACAGTTTACAATTGTGCCGTTTATCATTATAAATAGACAATCATTTATGAATTATAAATTTGCCTGAAATAATTTCTGATGCAGGATTAAATATTATGATTTGTTAGGAGAGATCTCCCAACAAATCAAAATATTTAATCCTTCAATCTCTAAGTAAAGGAAGCAGCAGTAAGCAAGCAGTAATATGCTCTTATTTCCTTTCACCTTTCTGTTGTCTGTCTGTCTGTAATCAAATCTTGCAAGTTTAATTTGACCCACTTCCCAGATTCCGATTGAGCTGAAATATTATAAGCATGTAAAAATTGGATGACAATGCAATATTATTATGACATCGAGCTGATCTGATGATGGCGCTCAGTAACAAACGACGCAACCCTATCGAGTTTGGGTTCATTTAATTAGTCTTGACAATTACTTTGGCGCTAGACGGTAATAGTAATTAAAAGCTTGTTTTTAAAATATTTGTTTTTGATTTCACTTGTTTCATAAAAATAATATATTCCAATACTTATTAATCATCCACACCGGTTCTCATTTGCGACAGAATGCACGCTTGTTACAGTTATAATTTCGCGCGAAACATGTCGTTCAAAGCTTATCGGACACAGTGTAGGCAACAGTTAGTACACAGTTTAGTCCTTTGTTATCACGCGAATGGTAGCTGGGCATGCTATTGTGTGAAATTGCATATTAACTAATAAGCCAGTAGTAGTATTTATTGTTATGAAAAAGTGTATTTTAGGTAAGCAGGGTTAATTTAGTTTTAAAAGTGTGTCTCTGGGATATAAAATGTTTTCGATTAAGTGACTTATTGGTTCGGAAAGTTTTACTTAGTCTCTCTTTTGCCAAATGTTTATAGCTGAGATCAATAAAATTAACTGAGATGACAAAAACGTCAAATCATTACAAAATTTTCACCCTAAAATGCTTTATTCTGTAAAAATTTTCAACGCGGGTTTTTCGAGGTATTCTTGGTGACCTGAAAAAGCAACACGTAAATTGACCACACGACCTAAAATAATTGTGATTTGATTTTGACAATGTAAGTAGGGTAACCTGTTCTGTGTGGGGCCGAAGACAAACGTAGTGGCCCTTTTGGCAATCTGCTCTAAATTTTATATGACGCCAACGATATCTTTGAGTGAACTGAAAAAGAGCACTCGGAAAGCCTTCCACCGCCACCGACCATCGGGCCGCCTTAGAACCTGCTATTGTAGGACTATTAAAAATATAAATAAAATAACAAAACGACGCAGCTCACGTCCAATATTGCTGACAATATCACAACCATGGTTCCGAACAATTACGCCTGCAGTACATGATGTTCACTCACTCGCCGTTGTGCCGTTTTATTATTTTAGCTATGTAGATCATTCGTGGTAGTTTTAAAACTCGTACAATAAAAACATTATTACCTATTGAAAGGTATTAGAAATAAATCGCACTTGTCATCATTAACGAGTACCATTGACAAACAAAAGTGACCACACTCCCACGGCGCCCATAATTTTCCATTACGATTCGTTAACTCCCAAACTAGCAGCCCCGTTTCCATAAAGTTAATAACAGCTGACATTTCATAATTCCATTTTGTACGGACGCAGTCAGTTACCGAAACCGCAACGGATTTATTGCTCGACACGTTATGCGGTAAAAACATTGAATTGTGCCCACCCACTGGAAAAGCTGATTAACTTGAATCTGCGAGTGAAAAGACTTCGGACGTTTGTGGACTATTGTGTGTGGATTTAATTCCTTATATTATCTTGTAATAGGTGTGCTGCACGGTTTTACCCGCGTAAGTCTCAAATCTGTAGGAAAATCGGGATAAAAGTAATCTGTGGCAATCCCTGTAATATGTGTTTTTCTACATGCGAAGTTTCATCGCAATTGGTGTAGTGGTTAGTGTAGTGGTTTATTACGTCGTAAAAGACCAATACACTCACTCTCACTCGCTAAATATGTACATATTGTAATCAAATCATACAAAATTTCACCTCTATAATAAGTACCTTAGTACATAATTAATATAGAGTAGAAAACTGTACTGACATAAAATTTTAATAGGTTGTTATAAATTTAATGTAACCTACAGCCCTTAACCACGATCTAGCCGCTAAGCAACAATGAACTCACTCTCCTAGGACTTAACCTAGAAATAGGATAAATCTCTTAATGTGTACATCGTAATAGGAGTTATGTAATATTTAGTACTATTTTCAATCCAATTCGTCTTTAGTGACTTTGCGTTCTACTATTTCTGCGTTTTTCCTGATTTCTCAGTTATTGCCATACACTTGTTCCGGTCGACTTGCAAAAAGTTTTCAGTTCAAAATCCAGGTCGAACCTACCTATATCACTGCTCCAGTATTTCAAGAGATTTTCATTATCCGCTGACTTATATTCTCAGTGAAATACGCAAACCCAATCTCCGCTTGCGTCAACCCTCGAAGAGTTTCCATTCATGGGCAGCCCTACCCGGCCCATGGCGGCCGTTAACCGGTTCCAAATGAAACTATTTCACGTGTTACTTAACCGAGTCATAAAACTCGGGTAACTCGGGCCTCCCCCGAGATGTCCTTCCTTTGAGGAGCGTATATTTCCAAGAAAAGGTGAGAAAGGGCCGAATTTGAGGAATTAGCATATTGAAACTGTTAACTATTTTCTGAGCGGGAATTTTAAAGCTGATTACACACTGAAGAAGAAAAGAGTAAAAGTAGTCACGATCACTGCTGTATTGTTCTTAATTACGCCCTTTTCACATGTGACAAAAATTCCGTCTGTGTGACAAAGGCTTTATTTTATAATACCAATTAAATAGACAAAAAATCAAACAATTTATAACGATATTCTATGTTATTCAATTACCACATAATATACACACAAAAAGTTGCCCCAGAGATATTTTACATAAAAACCGTAACTATCAAAAATTTTAGGTTTATTTTCATCGCTGATTGCCTAAATAATTGTGACTTTGTCCTTTTTTAGGATATGATAAAATTATTACTCTTTATTAATACGACATAAACAAAATGAATTTTACTACCAAAAAAGCCAACTATAATACTCGTAGTACCGAAGTAATTGGCGATATTATCGCTCATAACGATCTCTTCCAGACAACCGCGCAGGGAGAGTAATTATTTAACACTGGAACTTCTTTTTTGGAGTAGGTTAACAACTCCTATGAACCCGCAAACTAAGTTAAAATGGAACTAGGTATTCCACGTGTAAGGTAACCGAATCGTAAAGTTTTGACGAGTCGCTTGAGACCCTGCATCGATATTGGTACTTGCCTCGCTTCGTTTGCGGTGAGGAGAATAGGAGAAAAGGAACCATAAAACTACAACTTGAAGATTTTTTTCTGAATTTTATTTACAAATTTTATAAAGTTACTGTCAAACATTAATCTAACTGAAATATTACATTTACAAAGTAGGTACTGCTTAACATTAAACAGCTTACTACCCAATGGTAACATATAAGTTGGCAAAATAAATAATTATCATTTTGTTTTGACTTTGACAATAACTTAAACAATTAATTAATTAATTACCTTGTTATTTTTCCGCTGGGTAGGGATCTCTATTGTAGAGTGGGCTCTACAATACAGCCTAGAAAAAGGTAGAATATCCAGACGACTGATTGGCCAGAAGTGGGGCAGGATGAGATGCGTGGAGGAATTTGTGGGAGGTCTTTGCCCATTGGTACAGTACCTATAGACTTGAAAAAAAAAACCTGTTTTGTTGTGTTGCAAATCCCAATTATTGATGTTGTTATAATTATTAGAGGTCCTGCGTATTTCTTTATACGAGGACGAGGTGCACGTAAAATACATTCATATCTTAAAAACTACTGAACTGATTTCAATGAAACTAACTCAGTGCCAAATGAGACTAAAAGTAAGACAATAATAAACAAATTGTCGCAATTTAATCAATTGCTTTTGACAAATGCGAGCATACATAAAACATACATAAAATATAAATACACTCATAAGAATCATATTTCATATAACAAAATTAATTTGCACTTATCAAACGCGCCTCAACGCGCGAATTAATTTCCAGCTACATTATCCCTTCTCAAATTGATCTTGACTAACTGAACTAACACTATTAAACAACAATAAAAACTTCAAAGTAAAAAGACCGAACAAAAGCGGTACCTGCAGCAAATAATTAAGTTTTAAAACTACTTAAACTTCAGCAATCGCTTATTAGTTTCACTAAAATAATTAGGTGCTGGTCTTGAGCACTCGGAACTTTAACTCGGAGGGATGGAAATGGAAAATAAACTACAATGAAACTTTAGTAATAATTAAAATATTGCACAGTTTAAATAGAAGAGAAAGACCATAAGTAACTTTTGAAAAAAATCTGCACGTTTCATGTCTACTAGTACACCTGTTAGAGAATTTCGTTAAACAAGTGAATAAAATTAAAATTTTAAAAAACCCCCAACGCAATTCATCATTTTGTGGTGGCGGCCATCTTGGATTTTAAATTTATTATAGTGCATGGTATTCTACTAGATAAATCCTTTTATTTGATACCCATATTGAGGTGGTCGTGGAGAAAAAAAGTAATCCGCCATTTTGTAGTGACGTCCATCTTGGATCGATGTCCCTCAAACATAGCTAAGAACACTCTCGACTAACTCTACTTTCAAACAAAAAAACGAAATCAAAATCCGTTTATCCGTTCGGGAGCTACGATGCCGCAGACGCACACATACACACACAGACAGACAGACACGTCAAACTTATAACACCCCGTTGTTTTTGCGTCGGAGGCGAAAAAACGACTTGGATTATTTTGAACTCCCAACGCAGAAGTGGGTTTTTGCGTGTTTCTTTTACAATAATCTCCTCTAGACATCCGTTGGTTACCTTTTCGGCAAGTAACGCTTGGAATAAAGGGGTAAGTTAGGCTTAGGTTCTGATGGACGACGGACTGGAAGTAAAAGCTCTGTCGTTTCCCAGACCCCTGCCATAAAGACGAAGCGGGAAGTGCCGCTGGGTTTTAAGTGGTTATCCCTACTGCACCCATCTTCGGCGGGGGAGTCCCAAATACCACCCTGCGCCCCGCAGCGCAGGGTAACGATGCGTAAGGCATTTTTCCCAGCATTAAAAAAATATATTTGAAAAAAAATGTAATAATATAGATAGATAACACTTTATTGATACAACTTACAAGAACTTAGAACTAAATACAATTTGTAAAGTAAACAGTGTAACAATTGGCGGTCTTATCGCTAATAGCGATCTCTTCTAGACAATGATTAATAAGTTACTTCTAACTTAAACCAATTATGATAAAGGTGGATAGTTATAGCTTATGAGGTACCAGGTACTAGGCGTCCAGAAACTTTAGGTACTAGAGCCGTGTACGTAAATTTAAACAATAACTCACTTCACAAAGAAAACTTTCTTCAAACTTAACGTCACATTAACAATTTTAAACAATACATTTTATAACAAACTTAACTGTCGCACCACTGAAGCTACTTTACATTTTCAAGAGAATAAATCATTTATATATAATAGCTATGAAACCTTTTTGGCATTGGCCCATGTTTGAGCGCCAACCGGGCCACACTTTGTTATCTCACTTGGATATTCATCAGAAACTTATTCTTGAAACTACTTGAAGATAATATTGCAACTTGTATGGGATAGTTTTTGTTTTGTTTTGAAGATAAACTAAGTATGTCGTATGATACTTTTTAGTCTAACTACGAGTAGGTTACAAAATTGATCCCCAAAATAGGTCATAAGTCCTAATTATGATTTTACTTGAATATGACAGTGTAATTTGAGTAACCTAAAAAAATAAGATAATTATTATGGATGTGTGTGTGTAGTATTATGTGTCTGTGTGTGTTTTTGTTACATCTTCACCTTTAAAAAAAATACAATATAAAAGTTTTCGAATCGCGTTATACAAAAATGAAGGAGTTTAAATATTCCAATGAAAATCACTGGCAAGACGACGAAACTTTTGTTATCGGGCTAAATCTAGCTTTGGGTATTGAGCCAAAAAGTAGGTTTTAGTTATAAAGATTACAGAACCAGATAACACAAGAATAAAAGAAAATGTTGATTCGCAAACCTTGCAATATTGCTACTAGTAAAAAAAGTGGTAAAAAAGTTTTTATCTCGTAGGATACACTTCTATGTCCTAGCTGTTCCAAGGTCTAAGCCTACATGCCAAATTTCTGCTAAATCGATTCTGCGATTTGCACGCAAAGAAATTTTGAAATTCCTTTTATATACACGTATATAAAGCTCCAATTTGTATTACAGGTTCATTCACCCCGGTAAACATAGACGTGTTCATATCACACCTAAAGCCTACGTAAAAAGAGCAAAGCCTACAAATCATAATATCATAACCTCTTCAATATGCGATAACCAAGGAGAATTCAATAAAGAACAAAAGAAAATCTGGCACAAACAAATTCTTACGTACATTCATCACAGGCGCTTGCGTGAACGAGATGACATAAAATAATAGCTTACAGAAGGGTTACTTGTCTTCGTTGTAACTACAGTGTATTTGAGGAAACTTCTCTATTGGAGATAAAATACTAAAATAAACATACTCGTAGGTATACAATAGTTTGTGATTCAGTGAATTATTAGTTTTGTTTCATTAAAATTTTAACATATTTTTTTCGGTAAAAAATTACAGATTCATTGGTGCACAACGTTACAAATTAAACAAAGATTTGATGCCTAGAGTATGTACAAAATATTGGTAGAATACTAGATATTATATTCCAAAACAGCTTAGTATTCTATTTTTTTTTTGATGTTAGTGAAATAAAAACTAATCAAAACCAAAATACGACAGGAAACAATTGAGTTGAAATACATAATATTCTTTACATTGTTTTTTTTTTCTTCTTAATATCTTTTAGGTCAAATACTTAGGCCAGCTCCTTTGCGAAAAGTCACCAAGTGAGTTTTGTAGTATGCCGTGAAGGAATTAGCGGGATACCACGGTAATGTCAAGACTACACCTGTCATCCCATACATTCTACTTTTGAGAATGGGGATGAAAGTTTTAGTCTTGACATGATATAGAGACCGTTTGCCATGCTTGTCCCGTTACTGTGGCTGTCTTTCTGTCGGTTTATATTTTCGTCAAGAGGGTGTCAGTAACGAGTGCGTTTATATCGATATTGGAAGGTCGCGCTTCAGTTTAATAGTGCCCTTACATTTGTTTGTAAGAGATCGTAACAGGAGGTCATTGAACTGTATTTATTGCCTTGATATATAAATCTTTATGTAATAGTCCTGACTTTATGTATGACTTTTATGACCAATGTGAGGTATTATACTTACGTGTGAGTAAAATTCTGATAACGCTAATAAATATCTTTCATAAAAAACTACAATCTTAATAAGGATCTCGACCCAGTTTTATTTTTTTTATAAAACAAAAAGTAAGAAGACGAGTTCTTACTCGTCTTCTTACTCATCCCGATGATATAATAAATAACGCTACCCAAAATTAGTACCCAGCTACAGTGCTTCCCAGCTACCCTAGCTACTACCCAGGATTTCACAATCATACAAAATTCTAGTTACCAACTGCACCAACGCTTCTTACTCAAGAGTCATAAGATGCTAAGACTCTTCAGCCCAGTAAATCCACTAGCAAAGTTCTTCTGCAGCTAGCTACAGTGCCCTCCTACCGAAGCACAGTAATTTGCACATCGCTGCTTAGGGAGTAGAATAACTGGCACTGTTAGGGCAAAGATTTCGAGGCAGATCACCAGCCCGATGGTATGACGATATTGTTAAGTATGTCGGAAGGAACTGGATGAGACTCGGACAGGATTGGAAGGTGTGACGTGAACATGAAGAGACCTATACCTTGCAGTGGTTGGATAAGGGCTGAAGATAAAAAGAGACAGACATAGTTATACATTTATATCTTTTGTATAAAAAGTACCACAATAAATTCGAGCTCACATCAACGCAATAACTCGAAGCTACATCACTCCTAAACTCATTACGTCTCATCCCTATAATCTCGATGTAACTCGATATCCGAGTATCGATAATCGTAAAAACATCGAATGATCAGCGCTCGGGTGTCTGATTGAATTTCTTACCTACGCTACATATGATTTAGTGGGTATAAATAAGGATTTTTGTTACGTACGTGCTTCTCCTTAGGGAGGAAAGTGAGTTTAATATACGTCGGGATTTTTCAGATGATTCTTCTTGCAGTATTAGGTTAAAAGAGGAGATAATTTAGTATAAGTCGTAATAAAAACTATACCCTCAGCCAAAGTTTTAAAGGTTTTGTTAATTTGGGTGCCCCTATTTTTTAACAGACACATAAGTGAATTTAAATAAAAAAAAGTTAAATGACCTCAAGCTCACTGTCAATAAACGACGGTGAAACACAACATAAATTGATAACTTGAAAACCGCTCGGCCGATTTTGATAAACTTTAAATCACCTGAAAAGTGTACCTTTCACGACGAGAAAATCCAAATCTTTCAAAATTTCATTTGTCATAATAACGCTCACCGATATTCGGATATTGGTGAATATCCGGATGATGATAAGCCTACTATCCCACTGTTGGGCAAAGACCTCCCCCAAGTTTCTCCATGTGACTCTGTCTTGCGCCACTTCAGGCCAGCCAGTTTGGTAAGAGTCGAGGTCGTCCTTTCATCTCTTTCCGGGCCGGCCTCGGCAAAGCCGAGATTTTTCTCCAAAAAATTTATAAAAAAACATATCACCCTCCCTCTTTTACAAGCTTTATATTACTTTCACCTGTCTGTTGTCTGTCTGTCTGTCTGTCTGTCTGTCTGTAATCAAATCTTGCAAGTTTAATTTGACCCACTTCCCGGTTTCCAATTGAGCTGAAAATTTGCATGCGTGTGTAAATCGGATGACAATGCAATATTTTTATGACATCGAGCTGATCTGATGATGGAGCTGGAAGGTGGCCAAAGGAACTCTGTCATTAAACAACGCAACCCCATCGAGTTTGGGCTCATTTGATTCGTCTTGACGAGTACTATATGATACAAGACGATAATAATATAATTAAAGCTTTTTTTTAAAAAGTATTTTTAAAATTTCACTTGTTTCATATCACTTAAATCCTTTAAAATCTTAAGCTCCTCTAAAATGTTAGAACGATCAAATTGTTTGATCGTATAGTTTGGCAGCCGACTTCCCTCGCTTTGCCAATCCCATGTAGTTGTACCACAACGTCAGCTGTACCGTAAGGCTTATGTTTTCAAAATTGATAGAGAATATTTAGCAGTTAGCCGTAGGCTTGCGTGCGCTGCCAAGTTTGGTTGCGTGAAGATTGGAGTACCAGTTTTGAGCTTAATAAAGGCTATAAAAATGTTAAAAACCGCATTGTAGCGATTTTTTTTGGACCACGATCTCTCGTGATTTTATTAAGCGACTAGCTTATGCTCGCGGCTTTGCCCGCATGGCGAAATCCTTTCTTAGCGGAGGTCTCCGTCATAAAACCTATCTGTGTTCTAAATTTCAATCCAATCCGTCCAGTGGGTTAGGCTGTGCGTTGATAGATCAGTCAGTCAATCAGTCACTCTTTCCTTTTATATATTTAGACGATGAGGCTGACTAAACCTATAACTTCACTAAACATCACTCTGGAACACGGTCGTAATTACCGCTTGGTGACACAATTTTGTCTAATTGTTGGCAAATAGCTACGGCCGAAGCCTACCATCAATATATCGAGTGGAAAAAACGCATCTTACTAATACTATAAACGTGAAAGTTTGTAAGAATGGATGTCAGGATGTTTGTTACTCTTTCACGCCTAAACGGGTGGACCGATTGAGCTGAAATTTTGTATAGAGATAGCTTAGACCCTGGAATAGCACATAGGTAATATAAATACTGCGGGTAAAACCGCTGGGCGCAGCTAGTATTATAATTAAATTTAATCATTGGCGCTCGGTGATCCATAATTATATTTACACTTCTTGGATACTACTGTTTAAAAATAATATTAAGATAAAAAATATGATAATAATAATCACATTTTATGTTCATTCTGCTAAAAATAAAATTATACGTTTTCACAAAGAGGCTTACTGATTTTGATTAGGACTTAAGAATTTCTGAAACCTAGCTAAACCTATAATATAACCTAGCTTTGTTGCCTTTTAGTTCCAGATTTCTGAAACTAAAACGGCTAGGCAAGAATAGAACTGTAACATTGGTACAATTTAGTTAATGCCTAAAGCTCAAGGTCCACTAAACTTAGGTTTAAGCTAACAGTTGTATTGACCTGGATTTCCGTTGTTCTAATGCCTTCAACAGACCAGGCCGTATTCTGTTGCTGTGTAAAATACTTTTTCGACAAAGTGCTTTTTAAATTTGAATAATTTATATATTTTTTAATGAGACACTGTGACGAAATTGTTACTGAGCTAAAGAAAAATATCTGGAAAAGTTCCATCACTTTTCTATTGGCATGGCTTAACACATAACTGTTTCTTAACTTTGATGTTACTTATTTAAAATATTTTGTGACTTTATAATAATATTATTATTATTACTAAAATTAGACACTGGAAAATACACAAGGTGAAGGTCCATCAATATCCTGTAGCAAGCCACATTTCACTCATAAAGCTTTCATTTTAACATGTTTTTTTTTTTGTGGCACAGTGTCTTAATTGAGAAAAACATGCTCTAACAAGACTACAGCTACTACAGCAGTAAAGAACACTTTGGCTAACTACAGATCGGCCTCAGTTTTTGAAAATTAATTAACAAACTTCTATCCCCAAACACCTGGTCATTAACTCGCTGAAACCTACAAACAGAAACCAATTTACAATTTGCACAACAGGAAACAAAACCGGGCCAAAACAAAACCGCAGGAAGACGTACCGTCCGTCCAAATCCAAATTACGTGATCAACTGTTCCAAAAACTTACTTGAAACCTTGGATTAAAATCAAAAGGGATACGGTAGAGGCGTCTCGCGAATGGAATCCTCAAATTAGGTCCATGTACATAATTTTACATCGACGCGGTAACCGACACTTCCCGACTCAGCAGGCCCATGTCAGATTATGGGAATAATCTTAAGGTCAAGGGATCCTGCGGCTTGAACTCCTTCTTCGTACACCAAACTGCAGCAAGAAAATGACGTCGAGTTGTTGTTGTTGTTTCCCATCTCACTTACCTCATACAAATTAAAAACAAAAAACTATCGTCAGCCTACTATTCAGTATGAGTAAGTGAGCGGACAAACAACTGTGACGTCATTTTTCTTGCTTCAGTTTGGAGTTCACCGTGCAGCCTCCATTGGTTCCTTCCTTACAGTCTATAGCAACAATAGCGTACCGTATCTTCCCTTTGCATTTTAACCTAAACTTGGACCAGTTCCAAAATGACAGCGCCAATACGACCAGGGTCAACTCGTTATCTTTGAACATTAATTTGGACATAATCACCTTGTTTTACACCACAAAGCGTCAGGCGTCTTTGTTTTTGTACGACATCCGGGTCTATGCGGTGTTTTGTCTGTGACCCTTTGACCTTGAAGGTTTCAAATTGACTTACTTATTGGATCTTATCTTATTAAGATAATGGCAACCTACAAAGAGGACTGAAGGAGAATTGTGAAACAAGAATGTTGCATAATATCTTGATCATGTTTTTGGCCAGCTTGCTATCAAGTCTTGCAAACGATTATGACTCCAGTTATAGAAAAGGAAGGTATGAGGAGAAAACTGACGAGTTTTCGATACATCATATGAATGGAATCAATAATATCTCTTCAGGCTTGTCCTGGATAAGGAGATATTTAAGAAGATGATTTTGCCGCCCTACAATCTTGCAGAATAGTAATAAAGGACAAAGTACAAATACAATATTACGAGTATTGTAAAGACGAAAATCTGTGCGTAGGTTTTTTCTTTACACGTAGGTGAATGGCTGACCCGAAGCTGAGATTTTACATACAGATCCTAGAGCAAAACAAAAGATGGTAATTGTAGATAAATTATTTTAGTAAGACTTAAAGGAGTTATCAGCCGTTAAGATCGTAAAGTCTGTAAAGTAATAAAAAGGTTTATTGTAATAATATTAGTGTAGGTACTTAATTAAGTCGAAAAAGTTATTTAAGTAAAACTCGACGAAATATGTTAAGAATTTCACACGCACCCAAAAAAAGGTCCGCCCCAATTTGGCGGCGCAATCTTTCCCTTATAAATAATTTAATGGGTCACAGAAAGTAATTACGGGCACGTCCGCGGGCATTACTATGACAAGGTGCTATCTTAGCGGCCGTGTCGGCAGGATCCGATCGGCGAAGGACTTTTGCTAATTAGAAACGTAATCAGGGATTTGAATTTTTTGTTTGCATGTAAGCTTCTTGGGACGGACAAATGGGACGTCGTTTAGACCTCTTATTAGGATCTGCTTGAAGTTGAAATTAATTCCAACATTATTATGATTTTGTGTTTGTAATAGCTTTTTGTACAGCCATTTCAATTACAAAAATATACTTAATTAGGGTCCGTGATATTATGACAAATTCTTTTGTTTTCTTTTTAGAAATTAGCAACGATCTCGTAATTAAGCTCTTTTACTTTTCCTAAATAAATATATTACAGACATTGAATAATTTTAACTTCAAAACAGACATAATATTATTGTACTAATGAGAAAATTATCTTCATTTACGCGAGTTAAGGACGAAAATGGACTTATGGCGTGCGATATAAGAGCAAAAACAGTAAAATGGTTCATCTTTAAGAAAATCAAGCTGAAGAAAATAAGGAAATAACTTGACTTCACATGACAGAGGAAGCCCATTTTAGAGCGGAGATTGAGTGACGAGCGGATGATTGCCATAGGCTTTTGACGTAAATTATTGTTTAACGGTCTATTAAATTAATTCAGATAAAAACATATTTGTTAAATAAAAGTTTGTTCAACATAGTATTTGCAACATAGTATAACATAACTCCACTTGGTACGATCGTGATGATAGAGGGAAAGAGGTGTTCTTTTGCTTCCTCAAATTTCATCACATTCCTTAAGCACGTCACCGGTTCATGGTACATAATGTTATAGATGTGAAATTGTCTATGTGTTGTGTATCATTTTAATAATTGCGCTTTACTCCACGATTACGCCAATTTAAATTATTAAAACACGTAGAGCAGTTTATTAGAGAAACTAGGTGCCACCTTTTTGTGCAAATTTAAAATACTTGACACTTTTGCACTCAACATACTTGCATGGGTACCTTGCATCATGCATCTCGAAAGATCAAAATCAAACCGGCTCCTGTACTCAAGTCTAGAATTTGATTTAGGTTTCAAACAATTAAGATGTTCTTTATCCTGAGTTATTTTTTATAACAGACTAAACAAGCGTTTGACCGCAATCTCACATGTTGGTAAGTGACGATGCAGTCTAAGTTGTAGCACGCTTGTTCAGTAAGAACCTATTCACTCTCAAGAAGACACCTAGACACTGCTCCCGCAGTTTGTTTTTTTATAATATTTAATTATTCGATGTAACTGTATATTATGTTGTTGAAATGTACTCGTAATCAATCCCTATTCAAACGCTGGTTCATTATAGGGGATATCCTTTCAAAAATTTCAGGTTCAATGAACAGAAGTCCCTAAAATTTCTCAATAACATTTTTCGATGAAAAGGTATCAATATAGAAAAATCCGTTTCCTCCCAGTATTTTGATTAAAACTGTTCTATCGGCCATCGAACTTTCTATTGTGCTGACCCCTTACATTTATTGGACCATCCACAGATTACTTAAAGAAAACAATTTGGCCATATATTTTTAACGAACATAAAAAGAATAATGATTCACATTATATTGTCAAAATCCTTTTTATGAATCATGTTCACCAATAATATAATTATGATGTGAGCTTCTAAAATTACATAATATTAGATATATTATTTGGTTTGCAAGGCTATGTTTAAAAGCTTTTCAGGTCCATAATATACATTTTATCGAAATCGGTTTGGTAGTTTTCAAGTTAAGAATTCAAATTAAAAACTTGCCTTCGCATAGAAGTTTAATATTTTTCAGTTATAGTTGCATAACCGATGTCTCCAGAAGAGTTAGAAACAGAAAACATAAACCGATTAGAGCGTGATTCAGTTCTCACAAAGCGTGAGCGTTGAGTCAGTAGTTTGTTCACACTTCTGACATGTTAACAATGAGGGTTTTCTGAAATAACATCCACCTGTGGGCCAAGCACAGACATTGTGTAGACTTGTCTTGCTGTCAAGTCAAATTGTCATCTCATACATTTTACTTTTGTGATGACAGTTGGACTTGACAGCAAGACAAGTCTATGCAATGTCTGTGCTTGGCCCACAGGAACCAGAGTACTGCCTGAGCCTCCACTGAGACGTCAGAGTATAGTACGTGATCAAGAAGGTTTGATTCAAAAAATATAATTTTAGTTTCATAACATTCATATACAAACACAGAAAGCTACCTATATCATAGATTTATAGATTGGGATGGACCTCTTGTCACATTGGGGTCAACTGGCGGATAAAATTTTCTTGAAAACCGTCATTAAAGTATAGCCATTCCTTTTTTTAATATATTCCGTGGTCCACCCTGAAGGGATATCGCAATAAAATTGACGTTTATGTCAGTAATGATTGATCGAACACAAAATTGGGACGAAGTAATTAATATTCGGAAGTGTTTGTTAGAAATGGCGATATTAGAATAACTAGCCTTGGGAATTTAGTTTGGTCGTAAATATGAATATTGAATCTTAAGTAACTGTTATGAATTTATGGTCAGACAATATCGTTATAAGGGTGTAGGCATATCACTGTCACAAGTGATTAGATAATAACTTTTCCCATGTAACCGTTGTTTTGATTCTTGATAAGCGGTAGTGGAGTATGCCTACATATTGAAATTAATTTAGTGCCCTGAAACTCACTCCGATGAAAATCAAATTGTGAAGCTGATAGAAACCTATAAATAAATTAATAATGGGCGCGCTTTAAAATTTTATTTAATCCATGATAATATACACCTATAAGGAATAACAAAAATGACTTGGTGATATTCAAGCATGTAAGTGATGTTTTTGAAACGCACGTAAGACAGACTTTTACATAATTTAAGTAACACATTGTTTTACATTTCATTGTCAACAAAAGTGTGACATTTTAAAAAGCGAACTTTTCATAATAGCACCTTTGATTTATTCAAGGTTTAAGATTTTCTGTAAAATAAATAAATGTTTTTGAGATGTCGCATTGTTATCGCAAAGATTCCATAATTTAATATTTTCCGCCCATACTTACAGTAAATATTTTCTCTGTGATTTCATAAGTTTGTTGGCATTCAAAGAGAGTCCGGCTTTAATACAACAATTTACTCTTCAAGAAGTATGAAAAGATTTCAGAAAAAATCTCGATCGACCTCCGAAGCCTAGACAATCATACTAAATATCTATTCGTGTGCAATTGACCAGAGAAAGGTCAGTTTCCGAAAAGAAATTCTGCCCTTACGATGCAGACCTTTCCTGAACATTACATTACTAAGGTATTACTCGTAAATTTTATAAGCTATTAAGGAAGTAACTTATCGTTAAGTTGTGGGCGCACTGGTTTAATGTTTAGATTTTAGAAAGAAGTGATTTGAAAAATAAAAAGATTTAACTACAATAAGCCAAAGCGAGTCGTTTTACTGTCTCTACTATGAGTTAAATTTGCAACTTAAATACCGCTGAATCGTGTTTAATTATATTTAAATAGGAGCTGTTAAATTTTATTGAATTCTGTTCAGTCTGAACAATAATAATATTATAATGATCCAAATCGGGTTAGTAGTCAAATAATACGCGAACACAAAAAAATGTCCAATAAATACTTAGAATAATAAATAAATCTATGGAATTCTATACACCTTGTGAAATGTTTTGTGACTACATACCAGGTGAAACCTATAGGATTATCAACGGATCCTTGAGCAGAAGATCTAAAGGTTTACATCATAAGCATAAGATCAAATTAACATTAATTTAATTAGTTTGAACCTCCATATCGGTTGGAAGCGACCTGCATCCAGCGTCTTCCGGCGACCTTTATAAGGTCGTCTGTCCACCTTATAGGTGGACATCCTACGCTGCGTATGCTAGTCCGTGGTCTCTACTCGAGGACTTTTCGACCCCATCGGCCACACGCTCTACGTGCAATGAAATTATAGTAGGTTTCCAATTTAATCTTATTTATCGATGTACCTACTATATCAAAGTTCTCAGTGTGCCACCATCATAAGCAACTAACTTACAGGGGACACTGGTATTGAATTACTCCCAGAATTTACACCAAATACGCGTTTTGAATCCTAATAGCAATAAGGGTTATCATAAGAGTCGCCAAAGACAAAGTAAGCATTTTCCGATAAAGCTCCGAATGAGTCACTGAATTACGGATTGTAGTCACGTATCGACTGACAGCGGATACGCTTATCATTTTTGCGTTAAAACTTCTCACGATTTTGCCGAGTTATAGAATAAAGTTATAGGTATAAACAATATACAAAGATAAATACCGCGAGTGTTCCAATCAACGTCCCCGTGCTATGCCTGTGACTCCCACGCTCAAACAATATGACAAATTTTATATAAAAATGTGAGCTTAGTTCTTAATTTTTTTCTTGGTTAAGTTTTAGATTATACTACCTGTTCTTGCTACGTGCTGCTGCTGGTTATTAGTAACCCGCGTGCACTTCGTAGGGCCTAACAGAAAATAATATCAGTGTTTCTATACTACCTTATTTTAAGCATGTTTTATACACAATAAACCTTCCTGTTGAATAACTATTATTATAACTTATTAAAATATCTAACATTTTCCACATAACCCGTACTCTTCATAAGATAATGTATTCGTCCAAAAGTTGGTTGCCTGGAAGAGATCGCTTTGAGCGATAAGGCCGCCCATTGTGGGCCAATGTGTTATTATGATATTGTCATAGTAATATTAAGTAGGTACCTTTTATTTATTTTTATTTATTAATACTTTATTGTAACACCACATGAAAATTAACAATTTACAACAGTAGATAACAAACAAAACAAAGATGTTGCAACCGGCGGTCTTATCGCTAAAAGCGATCTCTTCCAGACAACCGTGCAGGGAGGGAGTAACATAATATGGCAGAAACTGGTAGGTGGTGAAGTATAAAATAAACAAACAGTATCCAAAATATATGTAATAATATATATTATTATGTTATAAAATAGATACTAAATAGTATACATGTATATATATTATTATATATATATAAACAAAATATCTAAATAAGTATATATATATTATATATAGATTATAACAGATTAAATATATTACAAATATCATGCAATACAATATTTTAATATGAGCATACTAAATAAACAGTTTTATGTTATTACAAAAAGACAATATATTACTGTGTATATAAATCTAAGAAATAAGTACGCAAACAATATCGGTAAAGTATCTATTGAAATTATTGTGATATTAAAAAGACTGAAGTAGGTAGGAAAAGAGGTTAAAAAATAGTTACAGCAGTGAATGATAGTATTTATGCACACGGCTTTTAAAAACATCTAGTGAAGGAGCTTGTCTAATTTCGCAAGGTAAAGCATTCCAAAGACGGATTGCCTTTACAGTAAAAGACTTATCATAGAAAGTAGTGCTGTGCTGAGGAAAACGTAACTGCAAATTCACTGACGGCCTAAGTGAACGTGAATGAGAAGCGTCTAGAAATTCAAAACGCTCCTGAAGATAGCGGGGGGAAGTGGGATTACGCAATATATTGTAGAGAAGAAAAAGAAAATGAGCATCACGGCGACGTCTAATAGGAAGCCACTTGAGTTTGGAACGGAAATCGGAGACATGGTCATATTTGCGAAGGCCAAATATAAACCTTATACATACATTTTGGAGTTCTCAAGTTTGTTTAGCTGGTCCTCGGTAATATCAGGGTAGCTGGCGTCAGCATAATCAAGAACTGGGAGCATGAGGGACTGTGCGAGTGCAATTTTAGTGGTTGTCGGTAAAAAGTTCCGGAGCCTACGCAAAGCGCCTGCAGTAGCAAACATTTTACGACTTGTTGCTGATAACTGTGGAACCCAAGACATAGTACGGTCAATGAAAACACCCAGGTTCTTAACACTATCACTATATGGTATAGTGACTCCGTCGAGATTAATTTTCCTAAGATGAACCCAGTCAATCTTACAAATATACCGAGAACTTCCAATAATAATAACCTGAGTTTTGAGCGGATTCAGTTTAAGACCGTGATATTTGCTCCACTCAGAGATGGACAGAAGGTCTCGGTTTAAAACTTCCACTGCGTCATCTAGTCGGTCAAGTGGAGTCTGATAGTAAAGCTGGAGGTCATCAGCATAAAGATGGTACGAGGAAGTAAGGTTTAGAGAAATAGAATTAATGAAAATGGCGAAAAGAAGAGGTGAAAGGACACCCCCTTGAGGTACCCCAGCAGTCGTGTTGCACCAAGAAGAAAAAGCATCTCCAAGGCGAACCCGCTGCCGACGCCCATACAGATAGCTGTGAAACCAGTCTATTACCGTTGATGAGATGTTAAGTGAGCGAAGAGTAGCAAGAAGAATATCGAAATCGACAGTATTAAAAGCATTACTGAAGTCCAGGAGCACTAGCACAGTTAAGTGGCCGTTCTCCATGCCCAAACGAATGTCATCGGTCACTTTGACTAGCGCAGTAACCGTACTGTGCCCTGGACGGAAACCAGACTGGAAGGGATTTAGAAGACAGTTTTTAATAAGAAACGCATTGACTTGATTATGAACTAAACGCTCTAAAACTTTAGAGAGAAAGGGAAGAATGGAAATAGGCCTAAATTCAGATAATAGCTTAGGGTTTGACTTCTTAGGTAACGGAAGAATCTGTGCTTCCTTCCAAAGAGAAGGAAATACACCAGAAGAAATAGAGTGGTTAAGTATACTTGTGACGACAGGAAGAATATAGTCCAGGATAGGGGTTAACATGTTGCGACTGATGCAGTCGACACCAACAGCATTTGAGGAGATTGAAAGTATGCTCTTCTTCACCTCAACAACGGTAAATTGACGAAAATAGAGAGGAGGATAACTGGGAGAGCTAAAATTAGAAAGATTAGATATAGTTTCAGCTTTATGAGCATCATCTATAGAAGGAGAAGAGGAGAAGTGTGTATTAAGAGAATTTATATCAGTGCTAGATGGAACAGGATCCTGACGAGATTTTCCAATTCCCAGACTCCTAAGAAATCTCCAAACCTTAGCTGGGTCATCATCCTGCACGGAGTCATAAATGTGACGTCGTTGTGCGTCCCTACAGGCTACGTTGCACCGGTTTCGCACTTTAGTATACTTTGCCTTATTTTTTGCTGTAGCACTCATTTTATATTTCGTCTTGGCAACAGATTTTTTATGTTTAAGAGCCTTTAAGTCAGCAGTCAGCCAAGGAGCAGGTAGATGTTTGATTTTTATTGACCTCAGTGGGGCATGCACGTCATATAACTGTGTTATTAATGAATTAAAAATTGCTACTTGGTCATCAATCGAATATGCATTATCAACAGCCGACCAGTCAATGTTTTTAGCGTCGTTAACAAACGCTTCATTGACAATATCACTAAAATTGCGCTGCAGAATAATTGTGGGTTTAGATTTTGGAGGACGAATTCTATAGGACAAAAATATTAAGTCATGGTAAGAAAAACCATCAGCTGAGCATTGGCCATGTTTAGATACATGGTCTAATGATGACACTATTATTAAATCTAAAAGAGATGGTGTAGAGTTCGGAAAATGATGAGTGGCACCAAGAGGCAGAACATGCAGATTAGTAGAACTAATAGTGTTTTCCAGAAGACGAGATCTATGATCACGTTTTAGCAAGCATGTGTTTAAATCGCCCATTACAATGGTATGGCTATATAAAGGAGAGTACATTTCTAAGATTTGTTCGAAAGAGGAAAAGAAGTTATTATGAGAAGAATTGCTATAATAGACTCCGAGAAGAATTTTGCTATGAGAAAGAAGAACTTCAATAAAGAGATGTTCACCGGCATTAGAAGGTGGTGGTTGGGTTGAAGTGCTAATTACAGTAAAGGGAATATGAGAGCGTAAATAAATAGCAACTCCTCCACCAGCACCCTTATCCCTGTCATTTCGGATAAGATTGAAGCCAGGTAAAGAGAAAGATAAAGACGGAAGAGATGGTTTAAGCCAAGATTCGGAGACTAATATAGCGTGAATATTTTTATTGTTAAAAGACGCCAGCATGTCAGTGAAGTGAGCCGGGATGCTTTGGGCATTAATGTGCACGATATTGAAGTTCTTAGGCACGTCAGAGAAGTGGTTATCAAGAGTTTCCGAGAGAGAAGGTACACTTGAATAACTATCTTCACTACTACTTTCTGGCGAAAAACTTAAAGCAGAAGAGAAGCTATCACAGCTATCATTAAATATTGTATTTAGCATATCATATAATATTATAAATTTACATAAAATAAATAATGATCTATATAAAGATAAATATATACTATATAAATGTATAATAATAAATAATCTTAAGCTATAATATAATTTTATAAAATTAGAAGCAAATTCAAATTAATGTTACACCCACCTGCTGTTGTGTTTAGTTTACAAGAAAAATAATTATAAAGTAAAAAAACTTACTCACTGATACAACTAATAAGCACATAAAAACATTATGTAATTATGTAACGCGACAAGGTTAAGAAAAGAATATAATTACATTTTTAATATTAGATGGCAATAATAGCTGGCAAATGCACAGACTGTCAAAAGCTAACAAGAGAAAAAAAAAAAAAAATAAGATGACAGTGACAGCCGACATAATATCACGAGTGACATTTCAAATGTTCTGAAAACAATAAAGTAAAAAGTAAGGTGTTCAAGTAAAAAAGTAAAGAAAAGAAATTCAAACTAAAATAGTACTACAACCTACCCTATAAAAATAAGTGCATCTTGGCCATGACGAAATTATGAAGCACACAAATTGCCAAGAGTTACACAGTCCACACTATAGCAAAAATCACTTCTTTGAAGTTGTTGCTGAACGCGCCTTGGAAGTCGCTCGCTTCACTGGCGCTGTGGCGACAACAAGCGCAGCAGTCCGTGTAGAACGAGAGTTGGATACCTTAGGGGCCGCTTGCTGGATAGAACTCAGCTCTTTCAGGCTGCTTATCGTGTGGCGCACTCCATCACCACCGAGGACAAAAACAGAGCCTCCTCTCGTCCAGCAGTTAGTGACGCCAAAGCGCTGTCGCGCCGCCATAAAGACATCATGTCGCAGCTTGGTCAGAAACTCTGACACCGATACACCCGAGCCTTTCAAGCCGGACTTGGCAGCCCAGACTTTGTTCCGCACAACAATATCTCTAAACTTGCAGAGAATCAGACGAGGCTTGTCTGGGTTACTAACACGTCCCATCCTGTGACACCTACTGATATCAGATGCAGTGAAACCAGCTTGTTTGAAGCGCTCGACCATCGTGTTAACCACCACTAAAGAAGTGTCTTCACCTGAGCTCTCCGGAATCCCATGTAGGAGCAGGATCTTCCGCCTACATCTCATTTCCTGCTGATCGACTGCTGCAGCAACATTCTCCATTTGGGAAAAGATAGTTTTTAATGCCTTCAGTGTGAAAGATTTGAAATTGTTATAGTCAGCAGCCAGGGCCTCCATTGTTGGTGATTTGTCCGGAGATTTTGCAAGTTGGCTCTCAAAATGTGCCATTCTTTGGCTAAATACTGCCATTAAATCATCAATGGACTCCTTAACACCTTTGGCATCCATTTTGTGAAGTGTTAATAAAAACTGTTCTGTCTGTAACTTGTGTTATAAGTGTTGTATCTTGAGTTGTAAACAACAGCCAGGCAGGTGAGATGTTATACTATTAAATTAATACATAAAATGGTTATAATTATACTTTTCACTATTTTTTTGAAATTTTATTTATGGGAGCTCTTATTCAGAGCTTGTAAACTTTTCACACCTACCCACTAAAAAAAAAAAAAAAAAAAAAAACCTTTTGTTACATTAGACACAATAAAGAGTATTTCTATTCTATTTTATTCACTCTATCTAATAAATCTATTTAAAAAAAATGTATTGGGTTTTTTAATACAACCAAAAATAGCGTATATCTTTCGATTCGATTTCGAGACTCCAAAATTATTATTCAAAGGCTACTTTTATTATTGATAAAAACGCTGGGCTAATCTTGTTAGGATATAGTTCTACTTTGCAGACGCATTTAGTAAGTGAACTCACGACATCCATCTTGTTATGTTATCGATAGTAATAGCTATAAATTTAAGTGAATTGCTACCGAAACTGCCTATAAATATCACACTTACGTTAAGGGATTTTTGGGTTCAATGTTAATCTAAGTTTAGGTAAGTATTTATTAGGAGCTGGGCTCGGAAGTGGCCTGGGCCTCGTTAATAATTCGGTGGTCAACTAGCAATCTTTTAGTTCCGTGCAGGAACGCGTTTTATGCAAATGTTCAGGAATTTAGTTTGATTCTAGCACCTTTAGATTCGGGTATTGAATAATAAATAAATAAATATTTCAGGACAATTCACACAGCGCCAACTAACCCCATACTAAGCAACTTAATGCTTGTATTATGGTGATTAGGATAACGGATATAATACTTATTTACTTTTCTTTTGTAAATACATACTTATAATAGATATTGAAAACCACCCAGACCAGAAACAAATACCTGTGGATCACACAAATATTTGCCTCATGCGGGAATCGAACCCGCAACCTTCTGCGTTGCAAGCGGGTATCAGCCCACCGCACCATAGAAGTCGTCGAATGACTTTGCCTGGATACTTCCTCGTTGGACTTGGCTTATACTATTTTGTAAAGCACCTGTCTGTCCCTACTGTCATTTTAAGATATAATAATATTAAGTAATAATTTATGTATAGACAAAAATAAAACATTATAAATTTAATATTATGGCTCACAAGAGTAATACGGGGTCATTCGTAGGCAGTATCAAGTGGTCATTGACAGGTCAGAGACCGGAGGTACTACGAGATTATTAAATAATTTTCTGTAAACTCAAATTATTAATTTTTGCGTGAAAACCTTGTTTTTCCCTAAATACGAGTACCTGTGTAGCTTTAATCATAATTATTATGTATAAAACTTGTACTTCTTCTTCCTCTTAGCCTTTCGTCTTTGACCACGGACCACGACGTGTAATGCCCACGACTTGTGGTCACCCAATCGGTCCGTAGTACCGACGAAAATATTTTTTACGACTTTTTGTGTAATAATATCCCATCAAAAACATAAATGTGAAAAGAGAGCCAAGTTCAATATTACAATGTATGTACTCATAGTTACCTATGATTTGGTAGTTGACTTCAACGACAAAAGAAGTGAGATCTAAATGGGTGCCAAGTTCAATGGTCAGTCCTGAAAAATATTTACAACAACATAAAATATTTTATTACAACTTAAAAGATTATTTCTTCTTATCACTTAGAATTAATATTATTTTGAAGCCTAAAGACTGACTTGGCCAGTTCTCATAATATACTAGGTAGATACTCTCTTAACTTTAGCTTGATCACTATTAAACGCACTTAATGCTAATTAGTGCGCCACCGTCTTTTATCGTAAAAATTAGTCCCCTCCATCCATTGGTTGTCTGGAAGAAATCGCTCTTTAACGATAAGACCGCCACTTGTACATTGTAATTTTTTATTTTAATTATGTACTTATGTATTTTCTGTAACATTATGTGGTGTACAATAAAGTATCGATTGTCTTATCTTAATGATACTTCGTCGTATGGTACCAATGAGAACTAGCCAAGTCAAACTTTGGGCTTCAAAATAATATTAATTCTAAGTGATAAGAAGAAATAATCTTTTAAGTTGTAATAAAATATTTTATGTTGTTGTAAATATTTTTCAGGACTGATCATTGAACTTGGCACCCATTTAGATCTCACTTCTTTTGTCGTTGAAGTCAACTACCAAATCATAGGTTACTATGAGTACATACATTGTAATATTGAACTTGGCTCTCTTTTCACATTTATGTTTTTGATGGGATATCATTGCTTTTTGTACAGTACTTTTTAGTATGTAATAGGTTTAAGACACCCAGTCATAATAAGATTAAGACCAAATGATTATTTTATTGCACCTCCCCCCACCCCACTGCTCCATGGCACGGCCGTCGCACCGCGGCACCGCGGCCCGTGAGCCTCGGGCCTCGCCGTGCTTCGATATACCTATACCACCTCTGACGACCTCTGTGGCGCGGTGGGCTAATACCCGCCTGCAACGCAGAAGGTTGCGGGTTCGATTCCCGCATGGGACAAATGTTTGTGTGATTCACAGATATTTGTTTCTGGTCTGGGTGGCTTTCTGTATCTATTATAAGTATGTATTTACAAAAAGAAAAGTATATAAGTATTATATCCGTTATACTAACCACCATATTACAAGCATTAAGTTGCTTAGTTTGGGGTTAGGTGACGCTGTGTGAAATGTCCTGAAATTTTTTTTTTTTTTTTTTTTATACCTATAATTAATTTAGTACTTATTTATATATAGCATTTATGTGCACTATTGATTTGAATATTGTACCTAATCAATTGATTTTTAAACAAAATTTATCTATATTCACCCAGCTATCTTATATACCTACCGCCGACCACCTACCTGGTTGGAAATTTAACTTTTTAGATCATCTGGAACTGGATTAGAATTTCGATCAAAAGAAACCTAAACCGACAAGACTTGTAATGACGACGACTTGGCGGGAGCACTGCCGTGCCCCCAGATACCGACACATACCTATAATATTATGACTATACGTTACAGGTACGTAGGTATCTAAAATGTTTACACCAACTAGCACCTAAGGCGATATACATACCTACATTATTTTTATTGTAAACAATGTTAATATTATTACCTCTATGTTACTGAGCCGCCTTGTGCTGGTGAGTCGATATATTGATAGGTATTTAGATATACAACATAGGATATACAATTGTTACGTAGGTACCAGGAACCTATTTTTATTAGTGACTAGCTGTGCCTAGCTGTTTTACCCGCTATACAGTTTGGTACAGTAGTGTATATTATGTTATTCCAGGGGTCTAAGCTATATTTTTTATAATACCAAATTTAAAGTCAATCGGCCCACCCGTTTAGGCGTGAAAAAGTAAAAAACATAATATCCATACGTACAGTAGGTATAAAGTTTGTATTTATATTTATAATTATATTAGTAGGAAAAGTGGACTCGCGCGCACTTCGTAGTATCTAACAGAAAATAGCCGCCTACACAAAAATTATAGCAACATGCAACATGTATTGCTTTATGTGTTCCTAGGCGTCCCAAACTTTAATATCATACATTTTTAAAAAATTAATAATAATTTAAAATGATAAAAAAATACTAGTTTCTGATTTTTCCCTTTGTTACTACGACATTACCTATCGGGATGCCAAATTTCAGCTTTCTAGGTCATCTGGAACTGGGATATTACTTTTGATCTATCCCTCAGTATGTATTAACTTCACCGATTACTGGATGTTCATATCTAAATAACCATTTGAGCTGTGTTATTGGAATTTGTAACAGAGATATAGTTCGTATATTTAAGTATATGTGCCAAATTTGACTTGTCTATGTGTAATAGTTTTTGTATAACGAGGGTGTAAAAAGTCGTCAAAACGCGCTTTGGATGGTTCGTGTAATATAACACACGGCGCGGTCGCCAGTTCCTTTGCTTGAACTTGGCTTGACTCGCTGCCGCGTGTCTAGATGTATATAATATATTTTTTTTTTATTTGAATAATGTTTATCTTAGGTACTTCATCCTAAGAATTGAGTGACAAAATGAAAAGTGGCTAAAAAAATATTAAATTTGCATAGAAAAATCTATCGGACTTGTCTCGCCGCTGTACTTTCCAAGAATTTAAAACAAGTTTATCCCCCGTCCGTTTCCGGCTGTCAAATAGTGAACACTGTTGTTGTGTAGCTCCTGCTAAAAATTGTGTTTAAAATATTATCACTCGCACTTCAAACTTGCGGACTTCACTAAAACTAATCCAAGTGCTGTGGAAATAATGTGAAATATCGTGTTCGTGATAACTCTGCTTATTGGAGATCATTTTTCACAAATTAAACTGGCCGAAATTTAAGGTTAGAAAATATTTTCCAATTCATTTGACATAATATGTCAAAAATGTCAATGTCATATCGACCATAAACGAGTGACATTGAAAGGAGTTGTAAAGTGACAGCGTCATTCACTCCGAAGTGGTGTTGCCAGTATAAAGAATTCAAAATCTACCACAAATAAAAACGTTCCGTTACACGTCGTGTGGTTTAATAAAAATGGAAGATCAATTTCAACTTTTGTTTGAGAAGATGAAAATAGAAATGCAAAAACAATCAATTGAACTAAAAGAATCTATAACGAATTCCATAATAGACAAAATGAACGAAAAACTACAACCTGTTATTGCAGAAAATAAAAACTTAAAACTAAAAATCGAAAAACTTGAAAATGAGTTGGAAATTATGAAACGAGGAAAGAAACAAAATAATATCATAATATATGGAATAAAAGAAGAAGACAAATCTCCGCAAGAGCTTATAAAAAAAGTGGAAATAATATTTAAAACAGATATGAACATAAATCTAGATGAAAACGAAATAAACAACATTTACCGTATTGGAAAATACACAGAAGATAAACCTAGACCTATACTTATGTCTTTTGTGAACGAATGGAAGAAGAACGAAATTCTGAGAAGGAAAAAAGACCTTAAAAATATATATATAAAAGAAGACTACACTAAAGAAGTATTAGAGAAGAGGAAACAGTTGCAAGCACAATTAAAAGAAGAGAGAATGAAAGGAAATATTGCATTTTTGAAATTTGATAAAATAATCGTAAAAGGAAAAACCAACAGCATAAATAACGAAACAAGGAAGAGACAACCATCAAACTCACCTCAAAACAATACTCAACCAAAGAAACAACAAACTTTAATGTCAACAAGTAACAACAATAGAATAAATGCCTACGATATGATGAGGATGAGATCAAACTCCTTCTCCTCCACCTCGACAAATATGAGTAGTAATAAACAATAGCAACTAGCAACCGAAGAACGGAAAACACAACAACCTTTTATTATAAACAACCACGAAACATTACAAGAACAAACTCCCCCAAGCCGATTGGTCATCGTGGGGGAAAATGACCACGACCCTCTAGAGATAAAAAACCATAAAAACCATAACAACAAAGATAAAGACTATTACATAGCAACTTTAAATTGTAGATCATTGAGAACCCCGGAAAAACTACAAGAGCTAGAACTAGCAATAGAAGATTTAAAATGGGACATCATTGGAATTAGCGAAATGAGAAGATTGGGAGAAGGTATAAAGGATAATGGAAAATACATATTACACTACATCGGGGAGACGCCTGGTTTGTATGGAGTAGGATTCATGATTAAAAGAAGTCTTGCAAACAAAATAGAAGAAATAAAAGGAATTTCAGAACGAATTGCCCTTCTTAATATAAAATTGGATAGAAACGGAGAAAATGAGGAGATATGGTCCATCATACAGGCGTACTCACCAACTGAATCAGACAGAAAGGAAGACCAATTAAAGATAGAACAATTCTATGAAAACCTACAAAAAACTATAGAAACTACACATAAAAACGTAATTGTCATGGGAGATTTTAACGGACAGATAGGAACGAGAAGAAGTGGAGAAGAATATAACATAGGCAATCACAGTAACGGCAGCAGAAATAATAACGGTGCAAGACTGGTTAATTTTGCTTTAGAAAACAAACTGTGTATCCTTAATAGTTTTTACAAAAGGAAACAATCTAAAAAGTGGACATGGGTCTCACCAAACGGAATTTATAAGAACGAAATTGACTATATCTTGACTAATAATAGACCAGCTATCAAAAATGTGTCAGTCATTAATAATTTAAATTTTAATACAGATCATAGAATGGTTCGAGCAAAACTAAGAGGGAGACAACTAAAGAAAACTAGAAGATTTCATGACAATCGTAAAGCAATAAATTTCACAGGAAATACGCAATCACTTCTAGATAATCTTGAGTCTTCACTTAGTAACGAATGTAATAAAACAAATAAGGACACAACAACGCAAATTAAATATGACATATTACTAAACCAATTGAAAACCGTCACCAGGACAACTAATACTGAAAACAAAAAAGAAGTATCACCAAAAATTCGACAGTTATTACAAGAACGAAAAGAACTTCTTATTGTTGGAAAAATAAATAAAGAAAACAGAGTGAAAATAGCAAACTTAAGCAAGAAAATTAGCGAACAGTTAAGGAAGGAAAGGAAAACGAAGAGACTAAACACAATGAAACAATTTATAGAAAAATCAGGAGGAATAAAAAAGGCGTTTAAAAAACTTAATAACGAAAAAGACTGGATCCCAAAAATGAAGAAAAAAGATGGATTAACCACATGCATAAGACCGGAAATAATAAAAATTGCGACCCATTACTACCAAAACTTATACCAAACTGGAAATATAAATCAAACAGAAAGGGAACCTGATATACAAATAAATGATGAAGAACAAATACCAACTATAACAAAGGCCGAAACAATAAAAGCAATCAGTACACAAAAACTTGACAAATCTCCTGGACCGGACCTTGTCACCAACGAATTACTCAAAATAACATCTCCAGTGATTGCACCTAAATTAACCGAGATATTTAATGAAATCATGACGACAGAGGAAATCCCTGAAGACTGGACAAAATCAATAATCATACTACTGCACAAGAAAGGAGACAAAAAAGATATTGCGAATTATAGACCCATTAGCTTGATGTCCAACGTCTACAAAGTATTCTCAAAAATTTTACTGTCCAGAATCACTATCACTCTAGAAGAAAATCAACCAAAAGAACAAGCCGGCTTCCGTAAAAATTATTCAACCATAGATCACATTCATGTACTTAGACAGATACTTCAAAAATTTAAAGAATACAAACAGGTCTATTACCTCGGGTTTGTAGATTTTAATAAAGCATTCGACACATTAGAACACGAATTTATTTGGGCAGCACTAAAATCACAGGGGGTACATGCAAAGTATATTCGTATTCTCAAAAATATATACTCTAACAGTACAGCACTAGTAAAGTTAGATACCGCAGGTGAGGAATTCCCAATAAAAAGAGGAGTACGCCAAGGTGACCCAATTTCTCCAAAATTATTTTCAGCCGTTCTGGAAATGATATTCAGGAAACTCGAATGGACGAGTAATGGCCTTAACATAAACGGCGAAAAGCTAAATCATTTACGCTTCGCGGATGATTTGATTATATTCTCGGATAACCCAAACACCTTGGAACAAATGCTCCAACAGTTGTCTGATGAAAGTTTAAAAGCAGGACTATCAATGAATTTAACAAAAACTAAAGTAATGACAAACTCTGAAGATAAAAAAGAAATAAAAATAAATAATGAGCAAATAGAATATGTAACTGAATATATATATCTAGGTCAACTTATATCTACAGAAAACTGCATGCAAAAAGAAATAGAAAGAAGGATAACAAATTCATGGAATAGATTTTGGTCAGTCAGCGAAGTAATGAAGAATAAGGACATACCAATGAAAGAAAAAAGAAAAATATATAATATGTGTATTCTACCATGTATAACATACGGTTGTCAAACTTGGGCACTAACAGAGCAACTAGCAAGTAAAATAAAAACCTGCCAGAATGCAATAGAGAGAAGTACACTAGGAATAAAGATAAAGGACCGAGTAAAATTAATAGACATAAAAAGCAAAACAAAGTTTAAAAATGCATACGTAACTTATAAACAATTAAAATGGCGATGGACTGGACATATGATGAGGGAAAAGAATGAAAAATGGACCAGAATAGTAACGGAATGGTACCCAAGAGAAGGTAAAAGAAATAGAGGTAGACAGACCAAGAGATGGGAAGACGAAATTGTGAAAGCTGCCGGCCCATTGTGGACACGAACAGCGAAAGACAGAGTGAGGTGGAAATCTCTAGAGGAGGCCTTTGTCGGGAGACAAGCTGTGCAAGCGGATTAGTTTTAGAAACTTAAACTCTAGTATTTAAGAATTTCTTTGTAACACAGCAATAAAGGCTATTTTATTTTTATTTTTTATTTATTTTTTATCCCCCTTAACAGATTTCATTGACACTTCAAAAAAGGATTACGGAGTCTTAAACTTGAGGGTCAAGTACACTCAAAGTAGACAAATCCCGAGCGAACAATCTTGATCCATTACGAACGGTCGAAATAAAGGAATACTTAATTGATTAGATTGGCTTTTTTACTAACGTTATGGGATATACCTGTGATAAAAAAGTGTTTACCTTTAATAATAATGTCATTTCCTGAGATTTTAATTATATCTATACCCACGTTTATCAAAATCGGTTCAGCAGTTTTAAATCTGAAGAGAGACTGACAGACAGAGCTTCATTGCTCTATAGACCGTTCACAGTTATTTTACCTCTAGCCTTACATTGGCTAGCCTGAGAATTATGTTGCCATGTCACGTGTATATTGACTTCCCCATTTTTAACCCCCGACGCAAAAACGACGGGGTGCTATAAGTTTAACGTGTCTGTCTGTCTGTCTCTCTCTGTGTGTGTGTCTGTCTGTGGCATCGTAGCTCCCAACGGATTTTGATTTAGTTTTTTTTTTTGTTTGAAAGTAGAGTTAGTCGAGAAAGTTTTTAGTAGCCATGACCACGACCCCCTCAATATGGGTATCAAATGAAAGGGCTTAACAAGTAGAATACAGCCAATTGTAACAATACTTAACTGAAATGTACTTATTTAGTGTTCATTGTTTTCTTTGTTGCAATAAAGAGTTATCTATCTATTTACTATTTATCTACAGCCCACTATATAAAATTTAAAATCCAAGATGGCCGCCATGAAAAAATGGTGAACTACGTATTGCGTTGGGGGTTTATTAAATTTTTAATTTAATTCACTTGTAAGTATTAATTTACAGTGATGTAGGTAGGTACTTACATGAATTTCCTGTTTCCAACCTAATATTTTATATCATATTGATAGTTCGCAGTTATCAGATAATTTAATCCTGAAAACTTTAAAAATCTCCAGGAGGTCTGAACAGGGCAGTGTTGCCTTATCTGGATGAATTTAATATATATACTTATTATAATGTATTCAGAATCAATTCTAAAAATCATGTTTGTATTAGGCAAATATTTATGTGTTCCCGCTCCGGCGAAGGAGTCCTATACCCCATATTACGGGCCTTGAGCCTAGTTTGGGGTATAGGTTCTCACTAGTAATTTATGTGATCTATAATGCCTTTACTGAATAAACAATTTATTTATTTATTTATCTACAAAAGTAACCTTATCAAGTACAAAAAGTAACGTTTTAACAAGAAAAGTAACGCATTTTGTAAATTTTCATATGTTTACACAATAAACACAACTGTGTTTATTGTGTAAACATATGAAAATTTAAAAGCAGAGATAAAAGAATAAGGCAATTTCGTATAACTTTATCTGGTTTAGTAAAAGGATTTAATTTGTTTTGTTGATTAGCAATTTCTTATTTAAATAAACTGAAATATTAGGAAATAATCACCGAATTATTAGAATATGTAAGCGTATTTCAATTCAACTGAATATACTATACCATTACAAGGAAGAAGATTCATTTATTATAAGGTTAAATTTAAAATAAAGATCTTGAAAAGTAACGTAAAAGTCATCTATACAAGAATGCAAAAGTAATGCAAAGGGTCAAAAAGTAACGTTCAGGCAACAAAAAGACAAAAATGCAACATAAAGAAACTAATTGACACATCTGTTAGAGGTAAAATAACTGTGAATGGTCTATAGGTAATTAATAAATGTATTTTTTATTTATTTAATAACTAAATTTGACAGAATCTGAACCAGCTTCTGTCGTATTTATTTCTGTTAAATCTCACAACAACCATTCGCCATATTTATATATTCCATGGTCGAAACAAAAGCTCTTAAATCTTTATGCTCAACAAAATAGGTATATCTATTCCTCTCTAGAGATTTTCAGTAATAAATCTCTCTGTATCAAGAGAGACCTCCGTTTGTTTTTTTATCAAGATCTTGGCTTCTTACGTAGTTTGAATCACAGTTTTAACAGTAGAAAATGTTTTATAAAACTTGTTTTTAAAGTTTTAGAAATATAAATTGAATTTTGTTAAAATTACTGATATTTTAAAATATAAAAAGTAAAGCATGACTGGCTGAGCAGTTACTGAAACTATACAGCTCAAATCACTGAAAAGATGAAAATAAAGATACACAAATTATGTTGTAGTGACGTATAGAGTTTGTTATTGCTCACTTCTTGTTACCTTAATATTTCTGTATTCCTTACCTAATACTACTCATAATAATAATATTATAAAAAACGAAAGTTTTTATGGACCAAAGTTACCAAAGTTTGCATAGATGTATGATGTACTCGTATGTATGAAAATAGTCATGACTCTCACGCTTAAACTCTTGGATTAATTATGATAATATACCTAACTAGGTACAGATATAAATTTGGCTTAAAAAATTAAGCCATTTATTTAAGAAAATAGTATACGTATCAGTATCCGGTATGTAGCTATGAATTTTGATAAATTTAAAGGTTCCTTTTGTAATTAAAATATTCACTATGAAAACATGAAACTGCACAAACCTCAGAACTCAGTCACTTGATATTTACAGATATGCGAGCGTTCAAAGTGAATCCTTTTAGCATAAAGCACACGCATTTTCAATGACGCATTGTTTCCCGTAGATATATTTCGCACTTGACCGACTTTACCAGTTTGCAGTAAGGGGAATGGGTACCTAGAATTAAACGACCTAAATTTATTTAGGAAAAACGACGGGGTGTTATATGTTAGTCGCGTGTTCTTAGCTATGTTTAGTGGAAATCGATCCAAGATGGCCGCCGCTACAAAATGGCGAATTACTTTTTACTTCCACGACCCCCTCAATATGGGTATCAAATGAAAGAGCTTAACTATAATAGTATAACCCACTTTAAAAAATTTAAAATCCAAGATGGCCGCCATGGTGAATTAAGTATTGCTTTGGGGATTTTTTTAATTTTTAATTTAATTCACTTGTGATATGAAAAAAAAATACATTTAGCATTTGGCTAGTAAAATTACTGGGCTGATGATTCTTAACATCTTATGACTTTTTTAAAATTATTTAAAATTATGAAACTTGGGATCAACACAATGTAAATACACTCGGATTTAGAATTTATATATAATATGTATAGCTTGTTACCTGTAACTATCCCATATCATAGTGAGTGGTTTCAATCGTCTATGTCACCTGCATCACCAATGGTATTGACAGTACGTTTCGTTCCTTCCTCAAGCTGTATTCTTAAATTGGGCAATAATAAATGGCTTTCACTATTTATTTTTATTAGAACTCTATTGTTCTATTTCGCTTTTAATAATGTGATCTATGATGTAGCCTAATAGGTTTATTGAAGTAATCCCACAGATCGCACATAATATGCAACAGAAAAGATCGTTAGAACGCGCCAAGTCGTGGTCTATATTCAACGTGGTAACCTTTGCAATATACAAATTCAAGACCGGCAACACCCTTATAACGCCCCTTGTGTTGAAGTGGTCCATATGCATTGGTAACCACTTAACATCAGGTAAACTGACTTCTCTTTAAATAAAAGAAGCTCTAAATAAAAGTAAAATTGATCCATTCCCCATACTGTTAACAGAACAAATCGAGTTTCCGTTCTGCCGATGTTTTTCTATGCCAAAGGGGTAGTAAGTAGTAAGTTTTTTGTGTCAAGTCGTCGCCTCCCGGCGGGCTATTTAGTGGGTACAGGACGATTGGCTATGGTTGTTGTCGTTTATGTGGATTGATAGGTCCATTGAGGCCGCTCCACTTTCGGAATTTTTATTGTGCCATTTTTCTGTGGAGTAGTGGAGGTGAATCGTTTATAGGTTTCCTTTGGGACTTGTCGACGTCCGCTTTCTTGTATCTTATTTAATCTTTGCGTAAATTGTAGCTAGAAATCTTTGTTGTCTCTGAATGTATGCCATCGATCTATTTTTTTTAGTATCTTCACCATTATTTGTTATTGTTGTTAGTGTTAGTGATTTATGTCAACAATTTGTTGTTAGATTTGTCTTTGAACACCTTTTCTATTTAGTCCAATGTTAAAACATTTTTTTTGGATTCCATTTATTTTTAAATAATAAATAAATACCTACTGTAAACAATGGTCAAGTAAGGCCAGATCAATATTAAAACATGATCATTTTAAAGTTATTGTGCATATCCATGTGTAGTGCTTTAATAAAGAGTGATCTATTTATCTTAAATTTCGATAGCAGAGAAGCATTTACAATTAAATTAACATAAAAAAGACTGAGTAAACTTAAAATAGAAAACCATTTCATTTTACTAACCCAACAACAATTTGTACTAACCAGTGCAGATAGTTCGTGATCCTACCGACTGCGCTAATAAAACTAGTAAAATATTTAAAATCTGATAACTAAAATGATTATTAAAATTTCAAAAACGTGTCCATGCAAACAAGGTTTGAGATTTTCCCAAAAACCTCTACATACAGGTACTTATATTAAAAGTTACACGTGTTTTGCCATTTGTTTTAATTAAATTTATAATTAAAACCAACTCAAATGATTAACCAATTGATATAAATACATGGAAAGTTTGTTTCAGACTAATCCTCATTTTCCAGCGAACAACATGAAATTAAACTGAGTAGGTACACTTTTAATTAAAATGTGGATTGAGACTTTTAAATCAAACTCAGACATTTGAGCTTAACTTTATCAATTTAATTCTGACTAAATAGTTTTAAATTATTTAAAACTTCTATTGACGTCTTGAAATTATTTCTGTTTGTTTTCAAAACTTTTGTAAATTTCTTCGAACGATTAATTAATTGTCGACGTCCTCTAACCTAGTTCAAAAATACATTCACATGTAAGTTAAAAGACGCCTATACTTTGCGCCCGTCATTTATTAAATTAACATATTATTATATATTATTCCTGACCAAACGCTAATGAATATTATGATTATAATAAAATGTTATAAAAATTATTTCTAATTAGCTATTTCCTATTATTTCCTTTCAAAAATAAAAGAATACCGTAGAAGATTTGTCTATTGGCTTTGTATAAAAATTTTCATTACCACATTCAAAATTAACTCACTAACATATTCTCATCTCCATAATAAATGTGCAAGAAAGGCTCAAAGACTAAGCAACTCGACACGGGGGGATTCAATACGTTAATATTTAAACTCATTTGGATTACATGTGGATGCACTTTCATTAATAGGTACGTTAGGCTGCGTTTCCACCAGAGATGTGCGAGGATGCGTAGCGAGGAATGTGTTTGTAAAGAACCAATAGAATCGCTTCATTTACCTCGCCTCGGTCAGCACAGCTCTGGTGGAAACGGCTCAGCGGAGCTAGGTTTTTTCGCATACAAAATAAGCGAGGAATGTGTGCGAGGGATGTGTTGCGAGGGATGTGTTGCGAGGAATGTGTACGAGAGGTGTGTGCGAGGGATGCGTTGCGAGGTTTGGGTTACTCCGCTCCCACTACACCAAACCCCTGTCGACACATTTCACAGCTTCGCATCACACATTAATGCGCATTTTTACAGCTCCGCTACACATCCTCGCAGGACACATTTTCACAGCAACACTCTGGTGGAAATGCAGCTTTAGATCTAGGTGATCTAGGTCTAAGGTGAAGCTCCCTGTAGTCTGTGCAAAAATAGAAAAGGTGCTGGATTGGCGCTTGTGAACTGATTTGTTTGGGTGAAGTTTGATAGTTTTTTCGAAAATTTCACTTAGAAAATAAGATGAACATAATGATAGACCACATAACATAAATATTATAATAACTTTTATGATTATGATTTGACTCTGAAGCTAACGACACTCACAGTTCGGAAGGCGGCCGTGGTGCGGAACGGAATTTTTGTAATGTTTGAATTTGTATGCAACCTGTCACATATATAGCGAACGCGGGCAGGAACAAAATGAAAATTGCTCTCGCTTTTCCGTTCCGTCCTGCTGCATATTATGTCTGTCGTCAGATAGACAATGTTAGTTGGGTGGCTTGTTCAATAATAAATTAACATAATGTTTTTATGAACAAGAGAAGGAAATAAACTTGGCTAGAAGTTTGTGACGTGCGTGCCCATGGCAAGCCACAAACCAAAAAGTGGTGTGCTATGGGACCTACATATGTACAGTGTACAGCAGTGGGAAAAGGTTGGCTAATTATGATGACGATTACATAGAATAATTCAATAGATAATGTGTGTTCTAATTCAATAAAATGAGATGTCTTCTAATGAAAATGTAAGCCGAGGACTTCCACATTTCATGAATATTAAAGCTAACTCAAACATAAGAGAACTGTGTCATCTCTGCCACGTGTTTCTACTTAATTAGACATCATATTTATACATTTGGTGTAACCAATGATATTGATTCGAGAGACTTCGAAGTTGTGATAAAATCACGGTGAAATGTCCTGATTTGATATCGTACTAATATTGTAAATGCGAAAGTTCGTATCTATCTAAAAAAGAAATGGTCGTCAAAATATTGATCGTTATAGGTTAGCCTCTGACCATGTTCTCGCGTGATGTTAAGCAACGATGCGATGTGACCGTAGATATATGTAGAATAAACCTAGAAGGCGGAATAAATCCATCCTTGGCTTCAATGAACATCGTCCTGGAACACGGTCATAATAACCACAAGAATTTAAAAAAGTCTTAATAGTAATTTAACTTGAAGTGTGATAAATTTTGAACATATTTAGATAAAAATTAAACTTGCAAGGATTACTTACATACATAGTTATTATGCTCGATTTAAATTGATGTTTGGTGCTTTATCTTTTTATTATACACCAAATAAAGAAATTTGGTGTATGAAAATATATAGCATGTTATTATTCTTCATTAATCTCGGACATTTTTAAACACTGTCGTTACATCCAAAAAAATTCACATACATCAATGCATATAACGAACTCAAACGCTTTGTAATTATCCGGAAGAAAATCACACGGTACAAATAAAGCCTACAATTAAATCGTAATAATGTTTGAGCAAATGCCGCACCAATTTCAGACCGAGTGAATTAGTCACTGACGAGCTTCAGTAACTGGATTTAAATTCATATCACTTGATTACAAGATGTTATATGTTTTGAGGTGTAGTGAGACTTAGTAATTAGGGAATTAAGTTTTGGAATAATTAAAACTATACTATTTTTTTAATATTTAATTCAATAGCTGTCTGCTAATACGTTTTGGAATAAACGATTTTTTGATTTATGAAATTGACAAAGTAATAAAGTAAATAGTAAAAAAAAATAACTAAAAATCTCATTAAATAGCACACATATTTTAACAGTACAGTTAATTTGTTTGAATAAAAATATTTGATAGAGGTTTTTTAAAACAGATTGCACTACAATCAAAAAGTTCCTGATTACTATTAATTTATTGGATGATATTATGGTAGAACGTCTAGCTATGTTTTGTCGGTATAACTACATTTTTCACTTAATTATAAAACATGTTTAAAATAGTGCCTAATATGCCCCTTTAAAGAAACCTCGTTATATTATCTTTTAATACAGCTGCACCTTTACGTACCCGCTGTATAAAATTACACTGCATAATTAACATATAACGTAAGCCACCACAGCGCGGCGCTGCATAATTGCCGCCAGACCACACGGGCTTTGCCTATCACACGAAAATATTAGACAAAACCCCAACACCACGCTCAGGGAATTGCTTCCCCCACCAAATTAAGCGTAATCTAAATGCTCTTACTCTAATTAGTCTTAAATAATGACTTTCGCTTGTTACAGATAAAATGGAGCGTCGGATAGCCGGGATTATCTACATCCTGATCACATTCGCTCTCGTTAACGAAATGTCTATCAACGTACAAGCCCGGGACAACAACAAGCGGCGCACTAAAGAAAAGATTGGAGGCTTCCAGAAAAATATTTGCGACATCACGGATCGTGATTCTAAAGTGCACTGTTATTGTGAAAATACAAGGGAACCGAGAAACGCGACAAAGGCAGAATGTTGGGTATTCAGCGGCGGAATACCCCGCGACGATCTCATCTGGCAGAGCTTCACGTCGCAACCAAATTTGCAAACTTTGTCCTTTAACATCCGCGTCGACGGAGCGCTCGGCTATATACCTACCAAAGCGTTCTATTACCTCCAACGTCTCAAGTCGATCAACATTAAATACGGCAATATAGTCGAAGTCACGCCTTTCTCGTTCGCAAACCTGACTAATCTCAAGGAACTCGGACTCTCACAGAACCAAATAGAAACTCTGCAACAGTACTCGTTCGCCCACCTACCCAACATTACGGCGATCAATCTAGAAGACAACATGATTATAGATATCGACGCCGAAGCTTTCATCGATCTGCCCAAACTGCAAAAGTTAGTCTTCACGAAAAATAATATTTCGACGATAAGGAACGGGACATTTCTGCACACCTTCAACTTATTGGAATTGGACTTGAACAAAAATAACATATACCATCTGAACCGTCGCACTTTTGATGGATTGGCCAACTTGAGGAAATTGGATCTCAGAAGAAATAGAATACACAATTTGACCGAGTTCACTTTCGCCGAGTTGTGGAATTTGCAGGAACTGTTGTTGGGCAAGAACGATCTGAGATATATATCGGAGAGAGCGTTCGACGGACTCTCTCAGCTTCGGAAGCTGTCCCTCGACGATAATAAACTGGCGTCGCTCCCTTCGGGCTTGTTCGAGGGCGTCCGAGGGCTCAGCTCCCTCGACATCAGATCCAACCAGCTTCACGCATTAACATTCGACAACATCAAACCCATATTGGACAACTTGAAACCCCTCAACAGCAATTTACTGCTCGAAGGTAATAATGAATATGTAATACTTCCTCATGCACGCTTTGATAAACTTAAAACACACGTTGAATATTAATAAGTAGAAACGGAGACGTTATTATTAACTTTAACTTATAAAGTTTGTTCTTTTATGATCCCGCGGGGTGTCTACGCTCGGGTTGGGAAGGTACAGATAGATGTAGAGACTGTTGTATAATACGTTTTATTTCGGGATGGTTGCGTAGTTTGCTCCCCTCGTGTCGCTTTCAAAGCGCTCATCCATTTAACTTTAAATCCAGTTTTTAGCTTAACTATTATTCTTTCCAGAAAACAACTTCGTGTGCGACTGCAGGTTAAAATGGATGCATGCGCTACGAAACGAGACAAAAAGCCAAAACACAAAGGAGTCCCTAGACGGCGTAACTTGCAAAATGGATCCTCCCATAGTGAGCTCCGCGTATAATAAAATGCCGGAATCCGACGATAAACTGGATTACAACCAAGATATTTTGCATGCAGGCATTACGATTGAAACTTTGAATGAAAAGATGAACGTAACGGAGAAGAAAACGATACCGGATCAAGAGATAGCGGATGTAAATACGAATGATATAACATCAAAGAAGGGAGTGAAACGGAATGTTTTAAAGATCGAGCCGGAAACATTACCATGTCCAAAGGAGGCGGTGAAAACCACCGAGGCGCCACCGATGCCTCTGGGAGATCCTTTAATTCCAATACAAAATGAAATGAAGACTTACAGGTTTTTGGACATTAATTCTGGACAAGACACGTCCAGATATAGTTATGTAGTGTTATGGAGCATGTGTCTTGCGTTCTTTTTAACATAAGTCAGTGTTTTAGTGTAGTGTAAGAGGTACAGACTAAAAATGGGCTGTGATTGCTATATTTTACATTAAGGTTGTGTCTAGTCACTATTGTAATGTATAGCCTAAACGTGTATCTAATTAAATAAATAAATGCTTGGAAACACATTATGTTCATGTGTTCAATGAAATCGAACTCGAAATGATCAAATTAATTGAATATAGCAATCAAAAGCCCATAAATTATTGAATTAAATCCGAACAATTTTATCGCGGGTAATAATTAAAATTAATGAGCACTTTACCATTTATGCAAAACAGTTATGTGATTATACCAATGGATTAATGTTGTAAAATACCGATAAATGTATTTAATTAGGTAAAATGTATAAAAGTCGCGATTTCATGTCACTATTGTTAGGTTAGGATAGATTACAAAATCATGACTAAAATTGTTATTCAAAGATAAACCATTTTAAAGTGCATGTTATCCACTTCACTTTGGGAAGAGTTTGCTTAGCAGATAAGTTCAATTTAAAACTGGTTCTTACTGGTATAATTTAATCTCCTATTTTTACATATACTTGCCTGAGCTATACGTTTTAAAGACAATTTCGAACACGGAAACAAAATAGGGATGTTAACTAAAAAAATGTTTTTTGTCCATAATGTAGATTATTGAAAAATATTGGGCACGTATTTGTTATTTGTAAATCTGACAATAAACGTGGGAGATACAACGCACTAAAGTTGCTTGATCATGACGTCACACCACAAAATCTAGTACATTTTTGTTTAGTGGTGTGACGTCACGACGTTATTTGCTTGAAAAAATACGTATCGAATATTTTTTTTATTATTAAGATTACGGAGTAATTTTATTTAATAAATTTTGAGCTTGTTAACATCCCTATCATATACTTTGCAAAAAAAAGTGAATTTGTTTTGATTTTGATTTTCAAAGTTGATAACCTCGTGTTTAACTTCTATCTTGTTCATCTAACATCATAATTGAAGACTAAAAGTAATAAAAGCCGAAGAATAACATTATAGACATCTTAAGGCGGTCTAAATAAGGAGCTTAGAATAACGACTTTTCTTTACTATCAGATTATAAAGCTATAAAGGGGCGACAGAGATAAACAAGGATAGATATATAAAGCTCCTAAGTTAGAAGAGGACAGAAGAATGAATTTTAATGCAAAACACTATACATTCCCCTTAAAATGTGATTAAAATTTAGTGCAATTGGTTTTCTTTAGCTTTAATTGTGTAGGGGAGAATGTAATTGAATTAATTTATAACGTAAGATAAAGTCACCCTTTTAGAAACAAATGTTAAATAACAATAAAAATTCATATTTGTATTTGTGACAATCGATGTGTAATAAATTCAGATGCCGCGCTTCAATAATAAAACTTTTTTTTTTGTTATGTGATGAAGTAGAAGACGAGCAAGACGCTCTCCTGATGTTAAGAGATAACGCTGCCCATAATCAGTACAGTGTTACCTAGGATTTCACAATTATGTGTAATTCTAGGAGCACTGCACCAACGCTTCTTACTCAAGAGTCATAAGATGTTAAGACTCTTTAGCCCAGTAATTACACTAGCTACAGTGCCCTTCTACCGGAGCACAGTAATGTTTGCACATCACTGCTCAGGCGGTAGAAAAACTGGCACTGTTGGGGTACCCACCTAGACGACCTCCTGCAAAGGAAGTCTACCCCTGGTAAAAACTGAGTACAGTTTCATCGTTCACTTTAAACAAGTACATAAAACATACAAAAAGTTTTAAAAGCTTAAAAAGAAACAGTGTGCTTCTAAGATTCCTATCGCAACTTATAAACGACCTAAACTTTGAAAGGGCTGAATCGATTTTGATGAAACAACCTTAAAACGTTTGCTAAAAAACCTGTTTTTAACTGCATCTAAATCGGTTCACCCGTTCCAGAGCTACAGTTCCTAAGACAGAAACAGAGCGATCAAACTTAAAACAGCCCGCTTTTTGCGTCAGGGGTTAATTTTATAAATTCGTTGTAGGTTAGCCTTTCACCACGACCTCACCTCATCTTAAGCAATGATGTTGTCGAAGATAGAATAAGAGTAAACCTAAAAAGCGGGATAAACCCCTCCCTGTCCTTAATACACTCGTGATGAGAGCTAGTCACGGTTTGTCTAAATATATAAAAGGAAAAAGTGACAGACTGACTGATCTATTAACACACAACCTAAACCACTAGGTTGAAATTTGGAACACAATAATATACATATTATGTAGGCCTTATGACGTTGATGAGATTTCTTTACGCAGGCAAAGCCACGAGCATAAGCTAGTTCAGTATAAAATAAATATAAAACATAATGTGATTTGGAGGAAGTGTGCTTTCACCTTGTTTTTTTTTTGACAATTAGCATAATTCACTCATGTACCATTAATATTGTAAATGATCCCTAACATAATACTAAAATATAATATTTGTTCGTTCATAATATGTAAAACGTTGTATAAAGTATTTTGACAGTGCGTTTTTGTATGAATAAAAATATGGTGTACATTTTTTACAAATAAATACCTATGTTGTTTTATTTTTAAAAGCCTCCTTGATTCTATTGCACCTACTGAATAAATTGAAAAAAGAAAATCACTGTACCTAATAATAGTATATACAAACTCTAAAATTAGCTCTCCCAATGATTTTTTTCAATGAAAATGTAGTATAAGTAGTAAGAAAGTAATAGTGGCATAATTGAAAGGTAACTTGTATCCAGCTGCGAGTTATTGAACGCTGATGATGATATAATACAAGCTCAAAAAAAAAAACAAAATTACTTGAAAGTGCTTGAATGAGAATTTAACAAAGCGTTATTAGCATTAAAACGCCAGCTTTAATAACACAAAACTAATAACCAAAACAAAAGCTGTATCCACAGTTCAACCGATCTCCATATCTAGTGATCCATTCACACTTCATTAGTCCAACAGTATCTACACCGCACAGGGCTAATTCCCTGATCCCTCGAAATCTTTGGGCTCGAATGAAATTTATGTCGCCGGTATAATTTGCCTAAATTTGGGACCATATTTTATATTATAACCTTTTTGTGACTTGGAAATTCATATGGGGATTGGGGCTGATTTTTGTGGCATTTTGGCTATTTTGCTTCATTTCAACACATTCACAATTTCGCGTGATGTTAAGCAACGATGTGGTTGAATACCATGTCAGACTAAACCTAGAAAGTGGATGGAATCCCTCCAAATTTAATGTTTTAAAATACAAATAACATTTTTTCACCTCTTCCTGTGACTGTCTGGAAGTGATCGCTATTAGCGATAAGACCGCCAATTGTAACACTTAAATAGTTTTTATATTTTGTTTTAGTTTTTAAGTTGTTTTTGTACATCTTTTGGGTTTCAATAAAGTGTTATCTATCTATCTGAAATATGTATGGTGTGGCCCGCCATAATTTGCGTCTAATTTTAGGACTATAGCTTGTCAAGCGACGGATCATTGTAACCAAAGATAACATACACTTAAATATTTACCTTCACAATAAAATAAATATAATTGAAATATAAATAAATATTAGTGTTATAAAGGGTATTATTATTGTAACCAAAGATCGTTAGCAAAACATCGTCAGCTACAGTCCGACCGCACAATCCTGACTGCAACTTGTGAACTGTGAGCTGCGACACTGGACGTGTTTACGACACCGCAAGAGCTCTGCATGCACTGTATGCAGTAAGATTAATGAAATGGCTGTGACGAATTGTGAAGAGTAAGGGTAAGTTTATAAAATGGTAGAGAAATGAGTGTTGCCAAAAGTTAACTGGGCTCAGATTTATGCAAAATTTCACAACATTAAGTTAGTATTTAAACACTTTGGCTTGTAATCTACTGTATAATTTTATCAAACCTCCCACCCACATTATTAATATTTCTCTTCCTTCACAATTATCTGGAAGAGATCGAAGTTGGTGATAAGACCACCAAAAAACTTATTTTATTTTGTTGATGATTATTATATTGTTTTTTGTGAGTGTGATTTTACCAAAAAACAAAATTTCACTGCAATAACCTGTTTTACAAACACACACAACTTTTGACAAATTTTAAGATAAGCATTTATCTGATTTTCAACCCGTCGACTAGGTACCTCTATGTTTTTATTCGTTTTAGATTACCTCTGATCACGAATTCGCATGATCTTAAGCCCACGATGCAGCCGTAGATGGTAGCAGACTAAACTTAGAAGGCGGGATAAATCCCTCCCTGGCTTCATTGAACATCATGCCGGAACACAGTGGTAAAGACCACTTGGCGAAACGGTTTTGTCCAGTGGATGGTAAGTGGTAACTAGCCTCAGCCGAAGCCTGCCACCACACAGAAACGGATCGCACGGCATAGCATTAAATAACCACTGCGCTACGATGACAAGTGGCAGGAGTGATGAATTTGTTCAATTGATTGGGTGTGTAAAAATTTTTCGTTACGGAATTTCTCGATTCGGTCCCCACGCTCAAGGCCCGCGATAGAAGCTATGCAATAGCATAAAAGAAATCAAAATTCAGAATATTTATTTGTGAAAAAGTGGTTGGGAGATGGAGCCCTAAAACTGAAACCGTGGCCACACAACCTGTACTTTGACTATAAGAAGGGTCTAAGTAGGAATGAAAAAAGCTATTGATATTGCTAATTACAGCCTGTTTATATTAGGCGTTGCAACGCGCTTTGAAAATAAAGAAAAAATCCTAAGTAAGATACAAAAAATTATGTTGGTACCTTTTACAATAACTTATTATATAGTATAGTAATAACTAATCCTCGCGGTTTTGCCAGTACGGCGAAATCCCTTTTTTAGTGGAGGTATACAATATGTCATAAAACTTATCTTTGTTCCAAATTTCAACCCAATCCGTCCAGCGGTTTAGGCAGTGCTTTGATAGATCAGTCAGTCTGTCAATCAGTCCCTCTTTACTTTTTTTATATTAAGATAGAGATACTACAACTTACAACTATTACAACACTACTTACTTTTACAATAATTTATTATTCTACCTAGAAAAGTTCCTTAAAATTTCAGAATCTCTAGCACCTAACTATTTGTACCGTTGAAACTGGTTCACCGTAACGGTAAGTCTTGAAGACGTGTTTATGATGCCGCAAGCTCTTCACTACAGCTCAGTCTAGGTTTTAGACTGCAATTTAGGTTTACTGCATTCTAAGTGCATGTTCGCGTTAACTGGCCACCGAGAATTGAATGAAACTGTTCTTGGTTTAACAGAACACGTGAAATAAAGGGAATTGAATGTAAAGCCTGAAAATAGAACAAACATATGAAAAAAGGTTAATCCTACTAATTGTCACGGAAATAGTCCGTGGACAAATATTAAGACAGAAATGAAAGATGGTATTTACTCGACAATAACTATAATTATAACAAAATTAACTATTTTAACTATGAGCGTTTAAGTCCGGCCTAAGGTCACTTAACACAACAAGTACCGCACTCCCCTGGTGTAGTTCTCCGCAACAGTCGGTGGTAACGCGCGGTATTCCGTGGGCGACCGGGGTAGTCCGTTAACGTCCGAGGCAGCCCGGAGTAATGTAGATGACCGTGGTAGCCCGGGGTAGCCCGGGGTAATGTAGATGGCCGTGGGATACCGTGGTAGCCCACTGGTGGTTTAGTTCCGAGGTGGAACGGTGTTCCCAAGTTTGGGAACACTAATAACACTAGTTTATTTAGTAGTATTTTTAGTATAGCAGTTATATTTAGAAAATATGCACTAAACTGCGTTAGTTTTAAATATTTGAAAAAAAACAAAGAGAAATAGTCCACGCGCAGTGGTAAGTCACAGCGGAGTGTCGGCGTGGCCGGATCCAATGCCCCGAGACGCAAGCGACTCTCGTCCCTCACCCCGCCGCGCCGACCGCAAAACCGGTCGAAGCGACTATCGGCGCTCGGCATTAGAACAATACGAGTATTGAGCTGTTTATTTATTATGTGCGATGTGCAAAAGTATATGCACATCGTCACATAATCTTACTTTTTTGTGAGAATGTTTAGATGTATGAATGTCTGAAGGTATTTTCGTTGCTCTTTCACCTTAACGAGTGGACAAATTGAGCTGAAATTTGATATAGAGATAGCTTAAATCCTGGAATAACTTAGGCAATATAGGCTACTGCTGTACAGCGGGTAAAAACCGCTGGGCGAGGCTAGTTTTAAATATTTTAAAATCAATAAAAAAACATAAAAATATTTTTTATCTCACTAATACGAATGTTTGTAGAAATATGTATCATGTACGGATTAAATTATATTTGTGAATCTTCTACGCTTAATAAATAATTGTACCGATTGGACTAAATATTAGCAGCATGTAAGGTAACTTACGCCTTTTTTGTATGGAAATATTTTATAAATCGTGATTTTGCGCCTGGCTACTTGACTACATACTTCTTACACTTAAACCACTGGTTGCTATTTTTTATACTACAATATATTATTGATATTATTCTATTATTTTTTATCTTCAGATTCCAAATTACATCTAAAATTATTTCTACCAAATAGGTAGCAACAGAACAAAAATCTTGGTCCAATCATTTCGATCAGAGAATCTTTGAACAATCATTTTCATTTGCTCGGTTGCTCTCCACAGACTATAATGGCATTCGATTCTTCGGTAATTGGAATGGGAATTTTAATAGAGACCGTCTTCGTCGCTTCGTTGAGCATTCTCTAAGGCTTTGTGTTTCTTTTATTAAGTGATTTTTTTCTGGAATTTTTAAGTATTTTTTTATGGATTTCGTACTAATTTGACAAGTTATTACGTTTTTATCAGCACATTTTTAAGGGTAGGATGCTACTTGCATTAAGAGCGTATATTATGTATATCGAGTGACGGTCTCTCGCTCGCAAAATTTGACGAATTTTGAAATATAAATTCATGGAATTAATTTGCTGAAAATTCCTCTGCCCTCCATAATATTATTGCACACATTTTAAAAGTGTTTTCAGTTTGATATATAAAAAAAGGGATGGAGAGCAATATTGAAAAAAAATATATATTTTTAAATCTCATTATGCCATTTTTTATATATGTAACTGAAAACACTTTTAAAATGTGTGTAATAATATTATGGAGGGCTGGTACAGATAAATTTTCAATAAATTAATTCCATGAATTTATATTTCAAAATTCGTCAAATTGTGCGAGCGAGAGAGCGTCACTTGATATATACGCTCTTTATATTCATCATAGTTCACCTTCGGTAAGGGAACATTACACAATACGTAGTATTTATTCAAAAGACTCACAGACACGACTTTAGTTTAATATTATGATGTTATCCTATGTATAGCATTTTCGCAAATGTATCCTGTCTAGTCTAAAATATTGTTGATCTTAAATGTAACAATTTTTTTTGGCATTTACGTGTACAGTATCGCGTCCACAAGATTAGGAAAAGATTGACTCGTGCTCAAGCTATTAATTAAGTACCTACCTATCTACTTGGAGAAGCAATGTATGGGGCTTCTTATATCGACCTACGCACGAATGAGTTAGCGAGTCATTAGGCGATAAATTTGGCTTTTCTGAATATATAATCATACCTATTACACACGTTTGATTTTTATATGGGTTTCTGTCCTTCCGTGTTTCAGAAGGAACGTACGTAAAACTGTGGGTTCCGGCTGTTGCCTTAAATTGTATAATGCAATCTTTACGTCATCTTTACGTATCTTTGCCGTCATCTGTGTTTCCCGAGCGGTACAACTTAACCTTTCTAGGCATCTTACGTGATCCATCGTCGACCGCATTTTCACTTTCCATCAGGTGGGATGTGGTCAAACGTAGGCCTATCTAGTATAAAAAAAAACGTCATGATGCAGGCTTTGTAGTAATCTCGGAGACCTAAAAGTGCAACATATATGTTGACCACACAATCTAAATTCATTAGTGAATTTGTCTCTGACAGTGTAAGTAGGGTAACCTGTTTTGTTGGAGAACAAATTACAATTATTTAGATAACTTTCAAGTCAACGCAACTAATAACGGTAAAACCCCATAGAAATTACCTCAAAATATTCAGCTGAAAGACATAAAATCGATTATTCCAATATCATTAATGAGCCCGATAATTACCACCTTCCCATTATCACCATAAAAGTAAATTATGTTTAATACGCGCCAAATTGAGCTCGGCAACCTTCCAGACCACAGAATAAGTAAGGAATTGGAATGGCTATGCTATAAAATGCTTAAAAATGTGATTTTTTTAATACTCAGCATATTATAAGGTATACCAACGCGGGGTTGCCAATTAAATGATCTACCTTTTAAGCTTTATTTATCTATATCATCGAGACAGTATATTTTTTTGTAGAGGATCTACCAATTTTCCAAATATTTTAATAATTATAGTATTATTATCTTGTTTTATAATATTATTCTTCTCTTATTTTATAATATTATTTTAATTATAATATTATTATTACCTACAATAGAATTATACTATTCTATCAAGCAATTACGAGTAATTTATAAATGGTAAGTGGTTTAATCTTACTTCGTGAACGTTATCAAATCATTAACGTTGTCTCATTTTTAAATATTTTCCGTGTGTATAGTTGACCGGCAATTTTATAATAAAAATATTCAATAACTGCCGATCCAATATTGATAAGTAATCTGTGTCGTACCCTCTTCTCAAGAACGCTAATAAATAACTGGCAATTATTTTTCAGGTCATATCCTGAGAATTTATAACACTTTCCAATAGGGAGTACTAACATTTACCTTTAATTCCTGTGAAGACAGGGTGTGGACCCACTCTGGTGATAGTTTGTGGCTGATTATATTATTATAGCTTATGCTTGTGGCTTTGCTCGCATGGCGAAATCCTTTCTTGGCGGAGGCCTACGTCATAAAATCTGTGTTCCAAATTTGAAGCCAATAAGTCCAGTGGTTTAGGCTGTACGTTGATAGATCAGTCAGTCAATCAGTCACTCTTTCCTTTTATCTATTTATAAATTTGTCTTAAAATTGTTTAGCCTTTCAGACAAACGTGGTATTTATAGGTATAATATTAATTCTAGAACAATCTGAAATCATTTATCTCATTTTGATATTAACCCATCTATTCCCAACGTTGCGCGAGTGATTTGATTTTTTTTTGTGTTAAAATAAGTAAATATATCTATGATATGTAAACCAATCTCAAAAAGAAGAACTAAGAGATGGATTATTAATTTTTTAAATGGTGGTTTAAAACCATATACATTTTATTTTTATTTTTCAATCACTGCTACTTGATTCATCTTATCATCGACAGATTCAACAAATCATAAAAAAATATTTTTTTGAATAAAGCTATACTTTTTACACTGTATAAAGGTTGAACAATATATTTTTTACAATAAAAACCCTTTTTTAAGAAAAAAATACTCACACGTTTTGTTTATTTTAGACTTACAGAGAGTGTTGCACGTGCGTCACTTTGGGACAAACAGGGATCAGTTTTTATTGTTATACTGCTTGCCATTGATGTTAAAAATTTACTGTAAACAATAGGTCCTCGGTATTCAATAAGAACAAACACTTTTGTTTTATGGGTCACTTTATTTTAAAACGTCAAGCTGACCGGGTCCTATTGTAATTCTTATTAAAAAAAAACAATAGATAGTAATAAGTGACCGTACAAAGAGCGCAGTAAATACAAAATAAAAAGTTGTAACATAATTGCTTGGTAGGCGACCATTATCTTCTCAAGAAACTCTGAGTTGACCTACTAGAGGTAAACTATTAGAGGTAAAGATGTACTATTACACCGGCTGTTGACAATTTTACAGACGAGGAAGACATATATGATAACGCGCTATGTAATTAAATCAATAACTGATATCGCTGAAATGCTTGAAATGTACACTAATTGTGAAAAGCCAAGACTGCCGAAGAAGTCACCAAAATAATATTATTATGTTTTGGACTGGAAAATGACCATCCAACTCGTAAACATTTTCCTTCAGGTGATGAAGCAGGAATGATACTAATTACTAAATAATGTTTAGGTGGAAAAACACATTTTAAAGTATTTTTTTTGTGATGAAGTTTGGAAACAAACTATAGGTTTTTCTGTAAAAAATATATTCATAACCATAACCGTCATTTTTCTAAATCTTTTACAAAACATTGCTACTGTCACGGTATTGGAATTCAAAGATATTTGGTATATACTACTTTTATCTGGATATCATTCTTTGCCTGGTGCTATATAATACTTGTCAAAAGATGAAGACATAAATGTATCAAATCGTACGAAACTCTATTAATTTGAGGAACCAAAGAATCCTAACTTGCAGATAATTCACATTTTTGGTAATTCAAATACAAATCAAGGAAGACCATCTAAAAACCCGTTACCCTCTTGTATTCGCTTCGATAATATTGGTAATTTCATTTAAAAAATGCATGAAAATAACACCAAAGAGATGTCAACAGTGTAGAAGTACAATTTATATGTATAGAAAAGGTCAAATACCCACTTTATGCTGATTGTTTTAAAATATTTCACTCAGGCTAATACTTAAGCGTTGTTCAACTTGCTCGTAAAATAGAAGACCGCTAGTCCCAACGTTACCCCGACGCAACATGTTGTAGAATGTATACTAATTAATCAATTTTTTTTTTTACTACAATTTTCTCTTTTTGGATGTATTTAAAAACATAATTAACAAGAAAACCTATAAATATGCGTTTATTTTTACCCTTGGGAATTAATGGGTTAAGTTCTAATAATACTTATAAATAATTTTCTTCTAGGCAAGTATCACTATTAACGCTAATATCTAATTATTAGCTGTAAAATTTGTCAAAATTGTAAAAATAACAAACAGAGTTTTTAGGTAGTAGATCATTACTTAAACTAAAATTATAAAGGCAAAAGTTTATGTATGCGTATGTTTGTTACTGCTTCACAATAAATTAAGAACTGAAAAAAATGAAGGTATGCGTTAAAGGCATTTTCCAGAGTTTTAGTACCCTAATTCAACAAATTCAAATTTATTTTCTGCATATTTATTAGGAGGAATTAAGGGCTATTTTATTTTATTTTGACAATATTAGTTGTTTTTAATTTTAACCATTTCAACAGCTTACAATCAGCCGCAAACTATCATCCAGATAGGTCCACGTCACCGGAGTCCCTAGTAAGTAGGTCCCTTAATCCTATTAAGTCAATCTCATAAATTTTATTCGGGGCGTCGGTTACCGAGTGGCTTACAAACCGTCTCATTACAGCTTTTAGTTAATACTGATAGTGGGTGGAAGGTACTACCCAGGGGTAGGTACTACCCCAGGGGTACCTAGGGGTAGATGATGAAGACATGTACGAATTATGTAGTCTGTAAGTGATAAGTCTTTTAGCGCCCATTAGATTACGTCGTACTACCCAGGGGATGATGAAAACATGTGCTAAAATAGTCTGGAAATTATAAGTCTTTTAGCGCCTATTTAGATCATGTGACATCAAAACTGCTGTCTCAGCACTATTTATTGCACGGTTTGAATTATTTCAAACCGTAAAAAAATGTCCAATTGTTTGTTGTGATTTGTTGCTACAATAATGTAGTCTCATTAAAATCTTTCACTTTTTGGGTTAGACCAGATAATAGTTATATCGTAATTTGAAATATCTTAATTAAAAACTGGAACGCTTTAAAACTTTTAAAAGCTATTCCTTTATTTTTTTTATTTTACGACAAAGAGTGACAATACGGGCACAATGTACGTCAGACAATCATGATGCTTTAATATTTCCCTTCAAGCCACAGCACAGTAATTATACCTATACCATACTGTTTGATGGATGAATAACTAGTAAAGGTGTGATACTTCCCCAGGTGGCCTCTGTAACAGAGACCTTTTTTCTTTTTTTTCCAGGAAAAATGCGTTTCGCATCATCACCCCTTGCCGGGGGGCACGGGGCGGTATTTGGGACTCCTCCGCCGAAGATGGGCGCGTCGTGGATACCCATTAAAAAACCTGGGGGTGTTCCTGCGGGACGCCATAACGCCGGGGCAACGGGTACGCCGAAGCACTCATCCGCGCCTGTAACAGAGGCCTACCACAACAAAACAACTTATACATATTGTGTGTTGTTGTGTTGTGTGTGTGTTGTTGTAGACTAATGTCCAAACGAGATGATTCGATGTCAGGTCTTTAGGGTATATGGTCTATGGTTCAAACTAACGTAATTAACTACGTTTTGTAATTGAATACCTACCGGCTGGTTATTTATTAGGTGCATTTAAACAGATAGACAATGGATATTCAGGCTCATTATCTAACAAGTGAAATAGATTTGCTATTTGAATTTGGTGAATTTCACTTTAATAATATTTTTTTTATTAGTTGTGGCAAAAATAAGAATTATAAACAACCCATCTAAATATCAATACTATGCTTCTCCTTGCAAGGTTGTCTGTAAGAGATCCTTTAGCGATAAGTTCGTCAATTTTTACACTTAAGTCATGAAATTTTGTTTTAATTATAGGCTATTTTTTAGCAGGTAAAGCCTCTGGACTAGCTTAGCTAGTTTTGAAATAAAATGAAATAAAAACTTGTTTTTACTGTCCAGCTACCTACAAATTCTAGCCTCTAGGGGCGTTAGAGTTTCATTGAAAAGTTTATGCAATAATAGAGTTGTTTGTTGACGGAATAACATTGAATTGCAAAACATGAGTTGACGCTGACGATCGATGGAAAATCTAGCATTTTTAGAGTCTTTGATGCTGAAATTTACACAAATATGACCTCTATTGCTGTGGCTTAAAGTCCCATTTAATTTGATAGCGCTAGTTTTGTAGCACCCATCTCAAAATCAGTAGTAAAATCTGCGTAGCAAGTTGCTACGATTATGCTATGCGTGCTACGACGTAGCACATGCTCTACGAAATATAAATTAACCGTCTTTTCTCGTAGCAATTTAAAAAGGCCATAATAAATTCTAATCCTATTAGTATTTATTGAAACATAATATTTCTTTTTTCTATACAATATCAATAATATTATGCTATTTACCTGTATCAGTTTAAATTTAAAAAATATCTGGAACTTTATCTATTTACACTACCTACCTCACCAGAACTATATTTTGTGGGTTAAAATATAAACTGCATTTTCATTTTATAAAAAAAATAATAAAACCCCTGGTTAATTTAATCAGTTAAAATGAAAATACAAAGTCTGTGCGAAATAAGAAGAGTCGTGTTACATACGAGCCTCCTGAATACTTACGCGTGTTCTCTTTTCGCACAGTGTTGTTTGAGCAGTGCATTCAAGATATGCGGAACGTAGAGCGCTGTGCTAATAGTGACGGGACGAGTGGCTGCACTCGATATAGGTAGTTATGTTATATGCGTGAACTGTATCGATATGCGATAAAGTTTCAGCGTAAAAGATAAATAAATAATACTTTATTGTGCTACTCATAATATAAAAAATACATTAAAAGCTTAGTAATAATAAAATACTAATATTTTAAATAAATAAATGTAAAAGTGGCCATCTTTTTTTTATACTCATATATAGGCCTACGTTTGACCACGTTTCACCTTATGGAAAGTGCAGATTCGGTCGACAATAAATCACGTAAAATATCTAGAAGGGTATGTTCCTATTCACTCGTGCCTTGAAGATAATAATATTATCTTGATATTATCAAAGTTATTCAAATCGAAAAACATGGATGACGGTAATGTTTTCCAAATGCGAGCAGAATGCGATCGTATCGTAAAAAGCGACAATATTCAGATAACCAATACAAAAAAGGAAATAATATAAATGACTCTGAAAGCCCGCGCTCCACCTAACGCAATAATTGCACGCAGTGCCAAATCCTCATTCAAAAAGTACTATTAAGATTTAGATTCTCTGTTAAGATTTTTATTCTCCATTCAGAGTGTGTTGCAAGTGAAGCTTTGCTATTATATTATTATTAACCACACAGACAAGTAAAACTTTATATAGACTATAATAACTGGTTTTATAACTCAGAGCGACGGTCTTATAACTGAGAATTACAATTATTTTTTATTAAAAATATGTGTCTTATATTTTTATCTATATATTTGATATTTTTTTGTTTACGTCCTTACAAAAAGAAAGGTGGAGCACCTAAAATAGGATGGCCATTGTATGGATATTTTAAGATGTCTTTCTTACAAAGACTATAATCGCCTATTGTGAATCATCCCTAAGTCTTCCTGAATAGATAAACAACACAACAAACACACTTCCTTCAGATTACAATACCTGAACGCACACGTATCGACGTCATCACGCTCCAACGCTTTCGTAAATAAACTTAACTCGATAATCGATACATTGACTTGTCACATCACTAATCATGACTCCTCAAAGCAATTGATGTGCACCTTACATAATAGGGAATAGGGTTGATTTTTGTTTGTTTTTCGTGTCAAATTTGCAAAGATTTGACGAGTGAATTAATTTACAAATGAGACTGATGTGCCTTATGTGAATAGTATAGAGTTGCATTTTGATTGTTTCTATGCGAAGTATGATAGGTTAGTCAAGTAAATTTTGTTGTGTTTGCATGATTTTTCGTATGATCAATAAATTATCGATCTTTGGAGCAGTGAGGCGATAATACATTTTTTGATATTATATTAGTAAAAAAACACAAATATTTACCTACCTTGACCATGTAGCTTATGTGTTATTCCACAATTGTAGCTATAATTTCTATTTAATCAGTTCTGATTTTTTTAACGTTAAGGTAAGACACAAATACTTAAGTATGCATATTATTATAATATTATATTAGATTAGGAGCTGTTTAGTCTAGCTATTTAAACGTTCAAATAGCCTGTGAAATATATTTTTTGTTATATTTTTTTGTACGTTCATAAAGTTAATAACTTCAACTTATTCCGCTTATTAAGAGTAAACAAATACACACACAAACACACGATATTTTCGAGCTAATAAAATATTAGTAGAATAATATTAAAAGCGCTTAACAAAATAATCCATGCAGTTACAAACACCACTACCTAAGTGGTGGGCAAGCAAATGCCTATTAAGATCGGTTAGCCACAGTCCCATGCTCCACTAACTCCAATGGGACTAATTCTATAAGACCACAGACAATACAAAACTATAAAATCTGTCACTTTAATCTTTTTTTATATACCGTGCAGACTGTTTTTAACCCCCGACGCAAAAACGACGGGGTGTTATAAGTTTGACGTGTCTGTTTTTGTGTGTGTCTGTCTGTGACATCGTAGCTCCCGAACAAATGAACGGATTTGGATCTAGTTTTTTTGTTTGAAAGTAGAGTTAGTCGAGAGTGTTCTTAGCCATGTTTGGTGAAAATTGGTTCAAGATGGCCGCAGCTACAAAATGGCGGATTACTTTTTTCTCCCACAAACCCCTCAATATGGGTATTAAATGAAAGGGTTTAATTAGCAGAATACAACGCACTATGATAAATTTAAAATCAAAGATGGCCGCACCACAAAAAAGGCAAATTACATATTGCGTTGGGGGTTTTTTATTGAAATTTTTAATTTATTTCACTTGTTTTCCATCGGCTCCGCCGTTATTTTTTAATAGTTAATATTTTTTTTTTTATGTAATAGGTGACAAACAAGCAGACGGCCCACCTGATGGTGAGTGGCTACCGTCGCCTATGGATACCTGCAATACCAAGGGTACCGCTGGTACGTTGCCTACCTTTCAAGACTCTATTCACTTGCCTTTTGAAGAGTCCCATGTTAAAGCTCATCGGAAATACCGCGGGCGGAAGCTCATTCCACAATTTGCAGGTGTACGGCAAGAAGGACCGAGTGAATCGCACAGTGCGAGAATGCCAAGCATCAATAATGTGTGGATGGGCTTTCGAGCGGTGACGGCTCATGCGGTGATAAAAGCGCGACGCCGGAATCAGGTTGAATAACTCTTTAGAACACTCCCCATTGTATAAACGGTAGAAGATACAAAGGGATCCAACGTCTCTACGAAAGCTGAGCGGTTCTAGGTTTTCGGTGAGCTTGAGGTCGTCAACAATTCTGACAGCTCTACGCTGTAATGCATCAAGAGGGTCAAGCTGATACTTGGGTGCTCCATTCCAGAGATGAGAGCAGTACTCTACGTGAGGTCTGACTTGGGCTGGATAAAGAAGCAGTCTCTGTCTCGACGTAAAGTACCGCTTCGCCTTATTGAGCACTCCAAGTTTTTTGGAGGCGAGCTTGGCCTTACCTGCAATGTGACCACGGAACTGAACATTAGCAGAAATGTCGACACCCAAAATTTTTATGCTATCGGAGACCCTGAGAGGAGTGTCCTGAAATCGAGGAGCGACAACAAAAGGGACTTTTTAGCGGTAAACGCGCAAACTTGTGTCTTGGTTGCGTTGAACTGGACCAGATTCATTGAACCCCAATCTGAGACCTGTTCCAGAGAAGCTTCAACGTCTGACACCAGTTTGTATTTACCTTAGACAGTGCATAAGTATCTTTAATCTAGCATTAACATTAAATATCCTGAGGTCCCTGTTAAGCACATACAAAGTTACAGAAACTATTTTTTTACCCCGGGGTAGACTTCTTTTCCAGGAGGTCGACTAGGTGGGTACCCCAACAGTGCCAGTCATTCTACCGCCTGAGCAGTGATGTGCAAAATATGTCAATCAAAAACGGCCACAGTATCAATAAATTTGCTTTCTTTTTCTACCTTATTTTATACTAGGTGCGCCCAGCTGTTTTACCCGCAGTACTTATGTAGTTTATGTGTTATTCCAGGGTCTAAGCTATCTCTAAAATTTCAGCTCAATCGGTTCACCCGTTTAGGCGTGAAAGGGTAATAAAAATCCTGACATCCAGACATTCATTCTTACAAACTTTCACGTTTATAATATTAGTAAGATATCCGTACATCTTGCTAGGCTTTGTCTCTCTACTTAACTCCATAGATTTAACCGATTAATCGGCCGATATTTAAGTCTGTAGTCTCCTTTAGACTGCTAAAGCGGTTGTAATTGCAAATGAGAGTGTTAAAAGGATTAAGCTGATTTGACTCAATCTAAGAATTCTCGTATTACCTACCTCTGGACGCTTTGGCTAATTGGATTTGTATTGTGAGAAATTTAACTGTCTTAAGTGAATTTTTCTTTTTTAATGAAGACTATGATTATTATCAATCTACATATTATATAAAATGAATAATATGATAAGAATAAAATGTATCTCACTTACAAAATCTTTGAAGTTTAAGGTCGTTGGAATTAATGCAAGACCTAATATCTTATACCAAATCATGTGAAACACCCAGGGTCAACAATTTTATTACGTGCAGTTCAAAACACGGTATCGTCTAATTGAAATAAACTATCACACTAAGTTTGAAGGAAAAACTAAACATTAAGCCGGCGTCACAGAAATGCCGGGATGTATGAGGAAACTGTCGAGATCCTTGACGAATTTTTGTAATCTTGACACATTATAATATTATAAATTCTTAGATTAAAAGAAAATGGGAAGATACGCTATCGTTCCTATACCAAACTTTGACTTGTTGGATCGGAAAGTGTCGGTTGCCGCGGCGACTCGCGCGGATGTAAAAATTGTGACAGGCACAATTTTCTGCTCTTAACTAAGACCTATGGGCCTAATTGAAGCGGTCCATTTCAGAAACGTCAATACCGCAACTCTTTTTTTTAATCTATGTATAAATATCGGATGCGATTTACTGTGGTCAATAGCACCAAAAGTCACGATCGCTTTCCTGCATACTCCGGTTCTGTGTACCGTAGGTTTAATGTTAATTAATATTATTTACTCGACGCCCCATTTCCAGTTGTAGGTTTCTGTCGCAAAAGTACTCGAAACGTAATGCTTACTCCCTCTTTTCTGATCACGCTGAAAGGGAAATTCCAAATTAATTTGCCACTGAATAAACATTTTCTGTTAATAACTGGGCACTGTAGGGTTGTCAGGGTGTTTGTAAAATGTTACCAATATAATCTGATAAATAAATTATGTTCTTTAATCATTTTATTTATTAAGTTATTTGTATTAAGTTAATGCCCGTACTCTAAGTCGATATTTTTTGCAGTGTCAAATACTCATTCAAAAAGGGTTACTAACATTTTTTTTAAATTTGACAATGTGATAAGAAGTATGTCGCAAGTGAAGCTGATCTGTAACAACCAACCATTAATTTTTGTTCAGGGTTATTAGTAACTATGTACAGTCAACTACAAAGAGATGTATCCATGTTAGGCTTACAAAATGAAGTAAATTTTCATTTGCCACAATGAACTACCCTTTGTTCGTGACATTTCTAGTAGCAATCAAACTTTATATTATCATCGACTCGTTTAATATGCAACAATGATGTATCCCACTACTTTTCCTTAGGTGATACATAATAATAGCATTTAAAATGAATCGAATATAGTATAAGATTTGGTGGATACTAAAAATGTCACGAAGTAAGGGTAAATAATTTTTGCAAACTAAAAGTTCCTTCATTTTGTAAGACTAACATGGATACATATCTTTGTAGTTGACTGTACACTCTGATAATATTATGGTTTTTTATTTGGTAACACACATCACACACACACACATTGTTTGTTGTGTGTACATTGTTGTGTGTGTGTTTTGTTTACACATTTGTGATTTAATATTTTCTTTTTTATTTAATTGTGATTATTATAATATTATTATAATGTTCTTATTATCCGCGAAATTTTACTTCACGGATAGCTTTACCCAATATATTATAATTAGCATAAACAATGTACTTAATCACAAATAACCTTGTATTCTATATTTTTTACTAAAATAAAAACCGTTTTCATATCACAGCATCTAAAATTTATCCATATCCTTGATTAGAAAGAACCCAACATAATGCTGACAAAACTTTTAGAAAAGTGTTCAAAGATTGTCTTTGCTATCAACCTATAATTTTAGTATCACAGAAATATTTTTTACGTCTCCAACCTTGGTTCTGGAATATATCCAAAATATCAGTAGGTACTAATATTTTTATTTTCTTACAAGCCAAGCTAGGCAGCCCTAGTAGAAAGGTATCCTTAACCTAATAGCCGCCGATATCAATACGATAAGCCAATGAATACAAAACACTGTTTACTGATAATGGTTGGTTCAAGCTTGTTTACTTTTACAACTCTGTTATTCTAGGGAATTGCCCGCCACTTTATTATAAGCATGTGACTGTATTGCTTTGCGATATATCGCAAGATTGAGAACAAAAAGAGATAAAATTTTAGGCATTGTGGCCAAGGCTACCAAATATACCTATATGAGTGAGTGGCTATTGTGAGCTTTTAAAAGAAATAAGAAGTTCCAATCATAGGGCCTAATCATAGGAGTAAAAGCGGGGCACTTTTTTCCTTAAAATTCCAATTATGAAGCTTACTACCATCATCATTAACAATCCATATTATCGTATTACTGCTGGGAAATAAAGGTCTACTCCCCTCGTGCTACTATAGGGACAACTATAGGGATCAGCGTAGAGAGAAAAAATGTTGTTTAAATACTGTCCGAAATACTAAAATCAGGAACTTATCGCCAATCTCTAGATGGTGACCCTGCCAGGATTCGGTCAAGAGCAATTCGAGTAATATCATTGACCCATTGGGCTGGTAGTTTCTGACGTTACGTCTTCCTTTTTGAGCCATCCATTCTGTTAATTAGTTAGGAAGCTCACTATATTTGCTAAAATAGGTATACCTATATTATTGTATTGTGGAAGATCGTGAGTCCTCCTCTGCTGTTTGCCCGAGACTGTCTTCTTCCCTTGGCTTCGATCTTCGGCATTATGGAGTTTGGAGTTGATCGATATATCTAATTGGTGTGCAACCTGGTTAGAAAATCGCTTGGGGCTAAGCCCTCTAGGACGCTTTCCCTCTACTTTACCAGCACGATCAGTCTTTCCTGGTTACCGTCGTTTCTACAAGCAATATGTCCAAAAAATTGTAGCACTATCTATGTAGTTTGTTATTGTATAAATGTTCTACATACGAGTATATTTATAGATACACAAAGGTATATAATATATGCATCATCTAACCTGATATACTTCTGTGGTACATTCCCATTTCGTGTCGAATTAATTCCAAATCTGACACAGTGAAACGGCGCACTCGACAACCGTATTAATCCAGCATATCCTTTCTAATTTAAACTAAATTAAGCTAAACCACAACTCATTATCTCAATTCGTATAACTCCACCGCAACTAGGATGTCGCGCTTGTGGTTATTCTCTTGAGGACGAACTAGTTTTAAATGTATTGAATTCTTTGAGAGTTTTTGAACTTTAAATTACAGAGGGTTAATGGATATTGTTGTCTTGGTAATGTGAAGCCGGCGCTCCACTTAATGTAATTGTTTACGCGAAATAGCATATTCTCATATAATAAAAAATTACACTTTAATCTGAGGACTTGATACTTCTGAAATCGGTGCAACCATAAATAAATAATTTTGGGGGTTTATAAATATTCCAATAGAACACTTAGGTTACCTATTCCTGGAGTCAAATGATACCTATTATAGACTATGTGACTAATCTATACGTTGCAGTATTAGGTAGCCAAGATACAAGACCTGCAAAATGACCTAACGACTGCTTCCTACACATTGAAAAACAGAAGTGCCTAGGCGAAAAACTTGAAGCACACTGAGATGTACCCAGGACCTCCAAAAAACAAGCTGAGATTTATTCTTTTCTCTAGCTAGTTTAGGTAAAGCATATTATGTTAGAACTATCAAACTAATAGTACATTATGAGGTCTTCGTCTCCGGAAGGTCAGCGAAAAATCGGCACGCAATAAAACTAATCCCATCAATATCCAAGTATAAGGTAGTCCACAAAGCGAATTACTTTCGTTTGCTCTGAACTTTATTATATTTTGGCGAACAGTATGTGAGGTTAGGCGTTTTTTTTTCTTATCTTTCTTATGTTAGTTACCGAGATTCAAGCTTTGCCTGTAGACGTCTGCAACACTAGTACTGCCGAAATGGTGTCAGAAAATTCGGATGGAAAGTGCAGATGCGGTTGACGATTAATAACCTAATATGCCTAGAAAGGTACCTAATCACTCGTGCCTTCAAGATTATCAAGTTGTATCGCTCGGAAAATACGGATAACGGCAATAATAATGTGTTCCATATGTGGTTATTATTATAAAAGTATAAATACCAATTCATACTATAAAGGGAGAAGCAATACACTTGGCAGATGGTAGTGGCATTAAGTATGGATGTCTCATTGCTATCTGCCGTGGCATTCGAAGATAGAAAATCCCCTGCTGGTTACACTGAACATTTAGTAAAACAAAACTGCGTATCAACCTTCCCTACTCAACACACATGTACATACATCAAAACACGCCATAACCATCCACATTACGGACTGATAAATACATGACTAAACATCGTAAGCGGAAAACTTATCCGCCCTCAGGCCGGTCATAAAATGGACTCCAATAATCCGTATTTATTAAACTAGTGCCTGCGGGTACAGTCGGCGGCAGTTTGTAGATTACTAACTAACGAGATAACTTTCTTACGAGTATGTCTGAGCTTCACTAATCTGGTGGTCAAGGGTGCCTGAGCATGGAAAAATGGATATTCCTTTTTAAGTGACGTCATACTGAGAGACGTGGCTATAAAACTTTGAAAAAGCCCTAATTTGAAATAAATCTTACTAATATTTTGAACGTGAAAGTTTGTAAGAATGTATAGATGTTCGGATGTATATGTTTGTAACACTTTCATGCCTAAACGGGTGGATTTAGCTGAAATTTTGTATAGAGATAGCTTACAGCCTAAAATAACACGTAGACTACAGCACAGCGGGTAAAATTGCTAAGCGCAGCGATCTCTTTCAGACAACCAAGCCTTACCTTACCTTTAAAAATTACCTTAGTAACAAATATGCCGCATCCAAATCTTAGTACATTTGCCAGATGGATCAAGCAAAGTTGTGCGGTGTAGATGTAGACACTAGAACGCGAAAATTCGTCTATCGACGCCCGAAACAACTTAATTAGGAAATAAACTAGAAACGTGCCAACAACCATTCGTTTTCGTGTTATTTACACGTAAAATTTATGAGAAGATATACAACTTGTAGAGATGTACTTGTTGTTGCTAATATGGAGCGAAATGTTTTTATTACTTTATGTTCTAGATAATAATATTATAATTATTAGTGATGGGAGTCGACAATTAAACGACGACGACGATACGACGACGACGACGATACGACGACGTCGATTACGTCGATTTTGAGATTTCAATTAAAGTAATCTGCAAATATTTTTATAATAAGTTTTAAGCAATAAATGAATTTAGAAAAAAAACATGTTGAAATTCACGTTTTAATTAATTTCCTGGAAAACGCGAAACCGATATCAATATATTATTATTTAATGGGACCGCGATAAAAAAAAAAATCCCTGGTAAGTTTTTTAAACAAAACAAGAATTTTCTAAATCTGTTGTGCCTTCAAGTAATTTTAGTAGATAGCTACATAAAAACATCCGACGAATTATAACCTATCCTCCCTTTGAATTATGTTAAAAAGTTAATAGAGGGTGTACGAGTTGAGCTACGCATTGTGTGCGGAAAACTTTTATTTTTCGACCCAGGAAAAAAGGATTACGCATCGCCTATCACCATCACCCTCCCCTGCTGAGGATGGCCGAGATAGAGATACCAAAAAACCCCTGGGGGACGTTATAATGCCGAGGCAGCCGATACGCCGGTGTACTCGTGGGTGGCCATAATGTGTGTGAGAAAAATCGAAGTCAAGTGGGGTCATTGGTACAAATAGTTCTAAGTGCAGGTGAAAAATGAAGGCGCCCATATGGTGTCCACAGCCAAAAGTGGCTATAACCAGCTGGAACGAGCGGTTATTGCGGAACAAGTCCAATGGGAGCTTATCTACGTTTTGTTTAGAGCGCGCCACCGGGACTATTGCACAAGGCAACCGCAGCTGCGTCTTGGGTACTTTACACTGTACGATGAGGAACAACCGAGAATGGATGAAAGGTGATTGACGAAAGAGATATTTAAGGCAAGTGTGAATGGTCAAAGCGAAATTGGTTGACCTAGGCGTAGTTTCCTCGGCGGCGGAGCGTATATGGAAACCCTTCCTCTATTCAGCGCCAGTATGGATCTGGGATGCGGGAGCTTTTAAACGACAAAACATGCAGTTTGAGAGTTTAAATGCTACCCTACTTTTAGTTCTGACATGTGGGAGGGTTTACGTACGCAATATTACCATTATAGATTGGAAATCCTTCCAGTATTCAGCACTCAAGTATTTTCGATCTGCGGAAACTTTTGATATTGAATGTTTAGTGTTTGTTTGCTACTATTCTTGTAGTTCTGAATACTGAATGAGACGGCATTGTTAAGGGTAATAAAAAAATACGACAATAATATAATTATTCTATAAACTTTTATTTGTTTTTATTATTGATACTAAATATGGAATATGGTATAATCGTATATATATATCTAGTACAGATCTTGCAATACAATTTTTAACTAGTTTTGACTCAGTTTGAGTTTCACACTCATATTTGGGGTATAGGTTATTATGGTACCATAGAGTTGATCAGATGATGACGGTAGTTATTGGTGAGTGGATATTAGGTGGGTAGTTGGTTTGGACCCGCGCGCGTTTCGTGGCGCGTAAAACAGTCTACAAATACTACCTACATTTAGTCATTCATTTATTTCTAAAATTAAATGAAATTGAAATGAATTGAATAAAATAAAATAAAAAAGCAGCAGCTAGGTATAACTAGCGAAATAAATGAATGACAAAAGGTAGGTAGTATTTGTAGACTGTTTTATGCGCTACGAAGTGCGCGCGTGTCCATTAGTTATACGTAAACTTTCCTCTTGAATCACTGTCTACAGTCTACAGTACTATACAGACATGCGTTTTCATCAAACAGATTTAAATATTACTCTGAAAACAATCCCCGAGTTCAGATCGATCGATCTGAATAGCGGAAGGGATTAAAGTCGCAATCAGAGAATGAATGCACGTAAAGGCTCCCGCAGCTCAGATCGGTCGCGGTGCTGAATAGCGGAAGGGATTAAAGTCGCATTTTGAGAATTCACGTATGGAAAGGCTCCCGCATCTCAGTTCGGTCGCGGTGCTGAATAGAGGTAGGGTTTCAATATACGCGGCGGCGGATGAGTGCTTCGGCGTACCCGCTGCCCCGGCATTATGTCGTCCCGCAGGAACAACCCCAGGTTTTTTAGTGGGTATTCCCGCCGCGCCCATCTTCGCCGGGGGAGTCCCACATCCCGCCCCGCGCCCCCCGGCGTGGGGTGATGATGCGTAAAGCATTTTTCCTGGGATAAAAAAAGACGTAGTTTCCTTGACCAAATAATAAATGTCGTTCTACGCATTAACATTTTGTTTTGCGCGATTTTTGATGCGCCGACTTAAGAATACGAGTATATATTCACGTAATGAGCTACTTTAATCATTTTACTCGTTGCAAGTCGTTGTTTTCTTAGGATTGAAAAATAAGATGTATTTTTTAAAATATGAAAACCAGAGAGAAAGAGTATTAAATAATGAAACATAGAAAAGCGAGACTGGCTGATAATAATAATTATATCAATATATCGCTGCTGAAGGGACATTTTGGATACACTTAGGTTATAAAACCTAGCTGTTCAGAAAGAATTTTACCATGAACGTAAGGAATTAATGCAGAGAAGAAAAAAGATCCAGTAAAGGAATAATATTAAATTAAACAGTACGATGGATCGTATCGTGAAGCATAAATCGATCCACTTCCTCTTACAGTACAGCTGTTCAAATGAAATTCGCACTGCTCAGTGCTCAGTACAACTCTGGTCTTTAGTTGGTACAAGATTGCATTGAATTTACTGCTTTTCATCTAGCTAATCTTGTTAAACAAGAAAATATATGAAAATCTTAATTTGGTTTTCTTGGGAATATTGTTGAGTAAGAAATATAATGGCATAATTTGTAATATACTTGCTTTTCATAACAACAAAAAAAAAGATTAAAAGTAGAACTAATGGTAGCTAATGGTTTTCGTTGTCTGAAAGAGATAGCTACTAGCTATAAGACTGCCATTTTTTATAATAGCTTTAATAGGCTTTGCCTGCGTGGCAAAATCCTTTCTTAGCGGAGGTCTACGTAATAAAACCTATCTGTGTTCAAGATTTCAACCCAATCCATTCAGCGATCTGCGCTGTGCGTTGATAGATCAGTCAGTCAAGCCTTCCTTTTATATACTTAGATAATATTATTGTATGTTGCTTTTATCGAATGTTGTTAACAATATTAAATTTATGAATTAAAAATAGTTCACTACGAAAAAAGTTTAGTGTATGTGTTTTCTGAGAAAAAAAACGGAAGATATTATTATATTGTAAATGCAAAAGCACATGGATTTGTTTGTAAACCTTTGTTTTCGCTGTTTGTGAAAATTTGTGCTTTATAAAATAATTATTCGATAATTCGGTATAATTTGTTAAATTTTAATAAATATAATAACTCGATATGCGACCATGTCATATTCTACCGACATTCGCTTCGATTGAAGGGTAATTGTCGAGGGAAATTACCTGAACAGTTGAGACTCATGTCTCAGAATTGCGAGCAAAGTGCAGTTAAATTTACTTTTTTTTTTTTTTACTAGTTTTTTTAAATCGAGGCAAATACCTTTATTGAGAAAAACAAACTAACAATACTACAGCTACTACAGCAGTAAGGAACACTTTTATTAACCACAAATTAATTAATTTACTTAGATATAGTATTTCTCAATATTGGTTTGTTGTTGCAAGCATAATTAATGTCACTGCATCTTCTTCTATATGTTTAAAAAATAATCAATTCAATTAATTAAACTTTATTACCTCATTAACTTATTACCTACTAGATATTTCATATGCTGCAATGATGGTAACATGTTAAAAGTTTGTTTATACCATGAACCAAACCCCTTAAATTAGCTTTAATGTTATTCTCCGTCACTTTTCTGATTTTTTTTTATACAATGAAGTAAGAAGACGAGCAAGACGCTCTCCTGATGGTAAGAGATAACGCTGCCCATAATTAGTACAGTGCTACCCAGTGCACTGCGCCAACGCTTCTTACTTGAGAGTCATAAGATGTTAAGACTCTTCAGCCCAGTAATTTCACTACCTACAGTGCCCTCCTACCAAAGCCAGTGATGCCAGTAAGTGCAGTGTGCCAGTAATAATTCAAATATTATACAATGGAGCAATTTAAAAAGTCTATTAAGTCTATTTTCTAATTCATCAAGGATACCAATTATTTCTAGTGATATATTTCTGATTTAAAAGAAAGGGTAACTAAAATGCCTTTTTTCAGTACAAATCACAAACCCAAGCAAAGAACAAACGTTTTAAAAATAGCTCTTGGGGCTCAGTGAGACGTCCTGAGCAGAGTTATGAAACTTCACTTCTGCGGTACTAATTGCAAAACGTTGGCCGCTCGCCGGTGTATAGCCAGGTTAACTGCCGGTTATATTGATAGCTGTGGGTTAAGTTAGCGGAGTTTGGTAGAGATGGTCCTATTTTTTGTTATTTCTAGTTGTGCCTAGTAGCTTTACCCGCTAAAAATCAGTCTATGTATTATTTTAACGTTTTAGCTAGCTATATGTCAAATTATAGCGAAATTTGTGCAGTGATTTTGGCGTGAAGTGGTAATGAACACACGTCTTATGTGCAATCCGCAATAAAAGTTATCCACATTTTTTTATTTATAAAAATATTTTGTTGTGCCCACACCTGGGTATGTTATTTATTTATTGTCAGAACTACACTTGCACTTAATTTCAGCTCAATCGGTTTAGCCGTGTAAACGGCTCGGCACAGCTTTTTGGTGCAATTTGGACGAAAACGTACACACGTTCATAAAATACTTTCACATTTATAAATTAAAAGGATAACAGTTGAAAGTAGGTTTACTATTCATCACATAATAACATAACACAAACACACATAATATACATAATATTATTACTAGTAATAAACGGAAGGACTTAAAACGTGGCATCTTATGACTTAAACTACCAATCTAGCTTTAGGTAGGGGCGCCATTAACTCTGTTATAGGATGGGTAAACGAACATTTTTTTTCTTTTACCAACGCCGGCCACTAAGCGAGTGTTGGCATAAGCTTTTTGCAAAACAGGTTAATAGTCTTCGACGGTCTAACAATTTTTACTTTGTTTTTGTATTTTTATAAGCATAAGGTGCTTTTTTACTTAGACAATGTTCAGTTTTTCCGCGGCTAATTTTGTTTGGAATTTTCGTAAGAGATTTTTGGTGTTTCCACGAAAGCTTGTTAAATTTACCGAATTTTGCAAGTGTAGGGTTTTTAAATATGAGCTTGGACGTGAAGTTTTGAAAGGTTTGGAAGCTTTTCCACTGTTTTAAGTATATTTTAGTTGGAATTTAAAAAAAAGTTTTTTACCTTTTGAACGACTATTCGGTTGCCGGGTGGCAATTGCCAGTTGCTAGTTGTCATTTTTCAGTTGCCATGGTTATTAGTTGTCCAAGTCAGATCGTGTACGGAGTATTTTTTTTATGATCTTTGCGATAGATCTGCCTAGTATCAGCTCGAGAGCTTTGAACTGCATTGAGAATTATTTCAACTCGATAACTCCACGCATTTTTGTGTAAAAGAGTCTTGAACCACAGACAGACGGATAACGAAATGATCTTATAATATAAATGTTTCGTTTGAGTTCTTTTAGAGGTACGAAATCCTGAAAAGAACAAGGAAGGTGAGATAAGAATACTCTTTATTATAGAGACCAAAAAAAATCTATAATTTTCTTACAACTATTATAATTAATTAGTAAAAACACACAGATTGGTCGCTGTGAGCGTTCTCTTCAAAATAACCCACCTTTTTACGGAAAAGTTGACTCCCATGAAAATACGTGTAGGAAAAGCTGCAGGGAGTTATTAAGAAAAATTCTCTGCAAACACTTCCCAATACCCGAAATAGTGTGAATACCCGTGTACTAGGTATATAAAACTAATAGAAAATCAAGTATTACGGAATATTGAGCATAACAATTATGAATGTTTACTACTGAAGATTAACAAAAGAGCAAGTTAAGAAAATATAGAAAAAAACAAAATATTACAAAAACGCACGAAACAAACACGTTCAATACGTGAAATAAGTACTAACTATACAAAACTAACAGAAACTCAAGTATTATGGAACATAATGCATGTTTCATGCACATTATGCGTTGCTCGCGAGATTGTTAAAAGTTCTGTTCGGATATCATGCAGGCATGACTCTCTTCGCACGAGTATGCGATTGTGCGAAGAGTTCGCCATTTTTAGATGCGGCTATTAAATTATGAGCTATTGGGCGTGTAAAATAACCTCAATTTATCTGTTGGTATTTTTTTTTTGCTTATATAAGAATAGGTAGGTCCTAGATTTTGAAGAAAAAATGAATAGTATTTTTTTGTTTTCAACAAAATAAGAATAAAAAATATAATTGAGATATTTTTCACATAATTTCATTAACAAGTAATGCTGTGCCTTCGATATCTGTTATTCACGTACCTTAAACTATAAAATAAATATATAATCAAATAATCACAAGACAGGATAATAAATTTAAATATTAATTAATTAATCTGCATTGTTTTTGAAGCCTGTTAAAGTACAAACAATTCATTTTCATAGTATATTTTTAAAAACATTTATTAAAATCAGTTTTTTTCATAAACAACATTAAAAGTCATAATTTCTGAACACCTAAAACATCTACATAATATCTATCTATCTACTCTGCATGTATCCACTGCTGGATATAGGTATCATGTTCACACCAAACCATCCGATCTTGTGCGAGTTTAATCCAGTTCAATACTAAAAATATTTCTTATTGTCAATTCTACAAAATTCTAAGCTCTACAAGTTTCTCACGGCCCCGTATCCGACGTTTTCCAACATATGAAGCTTTCCCATTTTTCCTTCAGGGAACTTATATACGTCCTGAGCCATACGGAGATCGAGGTTTTAACTCTTCACTCTCCGGTGAAATAACTAACGTGGAACTTTATTATTGCTACCATTATTATTTCAACGATATACTTATTACGAACTAAAAATGTTGAAATTTTGTTGTGTAATATTTTCTTTTTATGATTATTACTCTATATAATAAGTATTTGTATTCAGCGAGGCAATGCCGTCAGCATTCTGGGTTTCTGGGTTTCTGGGTACCTATCCCTCCACCATAGATTTATTAAATTTAAATTTATATTATAATGTATTTATGATTTCGCTTTTTTTTATAAATATATTTTCTCTGTAATCAATTATAATTACTGAGTTCCTATGACCACCTTCCAGCTTCATAATCAGACCCTGGTATGATGAGATACAAATGGCATGATGAGATTTTATGTTTTTTTTTTTAATATTGCTCCCCACTCTCAATGCCATTTTCACAAATCACCATCTAGCACCAAAGAACTTGTCAAATTGTATCATACAAGTCCGAACTATACAGGGTTGTGTTTTAACAACTGAATACTTAGGGTAATCTTCTATCTGTATACCAAATTTCAGCACAATCGGTTCACCCTTTTAGGCGTGAAAGAGTAACAAACATACTTTCGCGTTTATAATATTAGGTATTTGTAGGTTTGTTATCTATTTTAAGTGATTTATAATTTGCCTAGACTTTGTTAGCCTTTGAGTGCACAATCGACATCATCAAAGTAACGCAGACGTTACGTATGTAGCAATTCGAGTACACCATTTGTGGTAGTTATGAAGCATGGCAAACTCCGACACTAGTAGTTCTGATGTTCCATAAACTACTGCAGATTGCACAAAGCACTTGTTGGAATCGAGTTTTGTTTGGTGCATTACTTTAAATTTATGCTATTAACTGTGAAATTAGCGTCAAAATTACAATATAAAGGTAGTGGCTTTACTCTCAATTATTATAATTAATGTTTTCGTTAATTTTATTTAATGAGTTTATGTACCTCTATGCTCAAGGTAGAGAATATGCAAAAAAAACTGGTATTAAATCATTTTTGTCTCATTTTCCATCCTACCACGATTGTAAAAGTGAAATAGACGCTTTTGTCTCGCTATGCTCTCAAGTTGCCTAGATACAGAATCAACATACTAACTCAGTACCTAAGCTCTTTCCCAAGTACCTTTTACTAACACAAACTGACCATAGTTCGCACCTTTACAACACCTAGTGGCTCGTAACTTTTCTATTCGCCCCATGTGCGTTGTTTACTTTGTAAAGTTTAATGTTTTAACACATTTTGTAGTTTAATGCCTTTTTTATTTGGCACAGAGTGCTTCATATTTTGTGGTTTTCGGCTACTTTTGCGCTCATTTGCTGTTTCTGGGAAAAAAATTAACTTGTGTGGCTTAAGAGCGTTTATATCGGTTGACGCTCTATTGCTCGCACTATTTGACAAATTTTGAAATATGAATAATTTTGTTTACAGTTTAATATAAAAAAATGTCATGATGAGATTTTTTGATTTTTTTTTAATATTGCCACTTCCCATGCCATTTTTAATATATCAAACTGAAAACATTTTTAAAATCTGTATAAAGTTATGCAGGGCTGGTCTTTGATGAATTTTCAATGACTTTAAATTATTTCAAAATTTAGTCAAATTATAATGCGAGCGAGAGAGCTTCGACTGATATAATGAACGTTCTTAGGTAATATTTTGATTTATATTTAGTTAAGTTACTACTTTGCTACATGTTATCCTTTAACGCCCTGTATAACCATCTTTTTTGATCATAATTATAATACAGTTACTATAGTATAAGGACTAGAAAAATAAATAAAGATCATGGTTGTCTGGAATAGATCGCAATAAGCGATAAGACTTACATCACACTTGGACTACACATTTTTGTTTTTATTTCATGTTTTCTGTATAATTGCGTCGTTTCAAGCAAACACTCGCCAACACATTCATACTTGTAATATTTCATTAGCGAGTATTAGGATTAAAAATACTCAATAAAAGACTCCTGGCAACAAACTACAAAGCACCATAATTCATAACAATAAATTACCCCCCACTTTGAACAACCGTTATTCGATACCAAAATGTAATATTACATACCTCTCATAATACTCCACTATATAGGCAATGTTGAACCATTTTCATCTTGCGCCTGTTGCTCTAACAAAATGTTGCTGAGTTTAAAGGAGCGATGTGTAGTGTAAGAGTGGTCGAACAACTAGACTTTGCACAAAGTTTACCTGCCCCCTAGTGCGTTATAAGTGGTCGGCCTGTAGACCGTGTCCGGCAAATGGTCCGGCTAATTTATTTATTTACTCAGAATGGGGAGTTTATAGTGCCACACTTTTATGTACTTCAACTTTGTTGGTGAGAGCTAGAAATGTGGGTAACTCTGGATGTAGAGAAATAATTAGTAGCGCCGAGCAGTGTTGATTAGGACTACGTATTGAAGATCTTTGCAAAGATAAAATTTTAAGTTAGAACTTGTTTAAGGTTTTTTCTCATTCTTATTTTCTCTTTTGTTCAATTTATTAATATACCATTAAAAATAGGGCAGGGGTTTTGCTTTTTACCCTATTAATTTATTACTATTCAAAAGTCAACGTTTTTCATTAAAAACAGTAATTAAAAACAGTAACAGTAGTATAATGTCGTAATCGTAGTAAAAATACGAGACGACGAGCTCTCTCATAACCAGAAAAAGACCAAAACTGTAACATGTATGAAAATCCCATCTCAATACACAAAAAAGTATTTTTCAAACCCCAAAAATTTAACTGTCGTCGATATTTCATAATTTTAGTTCCAAAACCGTTCTAAATTCGAAATCGTAATTCAAAAAGTCGTGTTCCTTGCCAACCGACAGGCACTCCGTTCGGCAATTGTTTTTCTGGTTTGGCATTACCGGTTAGAGTGGCCACTGATTTATATGTTGGCTTCCCAATTAGCGTTCGGTGTGGTTTTATTTATCGTACTCTTTTCCATTTTCCGCACTTTTGGCGCCGTCGTGAAGGATAATAAGACAATACGACACGATGTTTTGTAACTAGTCATAATAGGAACGGTTTCAGTCGACGATTTGATTTAAATTGCTAGTTTCAATGCTTATACAAGCTTCCTGATTTGAATACCATGTTTATTAGCACCCTAATAATATTATTATAACGTCAAATTTTATAAAAAAAATAACAACTAATAAAAATTACCTGTAACTATTAGTAATTCAGTTTAGTTTTAGGAGCTTGGAAGGAATATTATGTAAGTATCTATAAGCTATCTTCAGCTCATTATTAAATTCTGATAAAAAAGGGACAGGACGTTGATATCTACGACACAGTTTTTAACTCAAGCAGATATCATCAATTATTCTTTTATGTACTCTGTAAACTTGATAAATTATTTTATTTTTATTTATTTATTATTCATCTTAATATGTAAAAGTCCTTATCTTACGTGTCCAAACGTGGTGGCACATTCACTTTACTCATTCCATAACGTATGTGAGTTTTGATTCAGAACGAAATGCATTCGGTATTCAGTGCTCTCTGTTTTTGAGACCTCACAAACAGTGTAACTTGTTATGCTGTTCTCTGTAGAATTGTTGATGAAATCCGATATGAGTTTAGGTTTTGTGGATAAATACGAAATCTATAAGTACAAATTGGTCTTCGCGAGAATAATATTTTTTAATACGTTAATAAAATATTTTTTAATTTTTTTAATAATATTTTTTTTGTTTTTTTTTAAACCGTTCTCTTATCTTTACTATCGCCCTCATCTGTGCAAAATTACATCTTTCTATGACATATAGATTCTCCGCAGACGGACAGACGGACACACGTACAGACGCACACACGGACAGATGGACAAAGTGAAACTGTAAGGCTTTCTTGACTACAGAAGCCGAAAAATGATACTAGAAATATTTCCCACTTGATGCATGAATAAACTAAATGCTTGAAGCAGTTATTTTCATAAAATAAACCACTTAATTAGCTTAACGTTAAAATCACATAATGAAAACGATTTTTCTTTGAGTTCTTTGATACCATTGAGTATAATATCAATATTTAATGTACCATCACCGGGCCGGGTAATGGCTGATAAATGGTGCAAACCAACAGTTAATTATTTAATGCTACATTAACAGGAGGGCCAATAATTCGTATACATTAACTTCAGCTTTTAGGGAAGTTTTTTATTTCAGTTCCTCGAAATTATTTTGTATTTTTAATTGTCTTTTTTAGGTATCTTAACTTTTTTACTGCCGAATATTACTCTAACCTTCTTTTGTATTTAATATTATCTTTGTACCAAAATGTATTATTGAACCATTTCAATTGAAAAAAATAAAGGCATTTTTAAGTTATAGTAAATACAATTAAAATTTAAAAGGCGCTGTGTAAATATTGCCATGATATGGGATATCAAACGATTTTATTTAAGTTTGTTGATGGACGTGTTGGCACAGTAATTATAACTTTTATTCTGAGACAGATAACTACTAAAATACATTTTCATTTATACAAATCAATAACCTTCAATAACAGCATCATAAAAATAATAAGGAAGTGTTTCCCAAATTAAATAAGATGGTATCCGTCAATCACAGCCGCAGACAGTAAAAATGACACAAAAACAAATACATAAAATCTTGGTTGATGTACGATATAAACGATAAAATATTTATAGATGTTATAATAAACATCACTATGCGACCAGTCAGCTAGTCTAAGCTTTATTTCGGAGATACCATGGCAATGGTAAATATAGTGCATGCTCTTGAATAAATTGTCCTATTTTACAAATTGGAATGGAATGTACTTGGAATAAATCAATCGAGTTTTCTTATATTTTTAGGTCAAGTTTTAAACAGGACGTCGAGTGAAACATTCACTTTCGTTGTTCAGAAAAGTTTTGTTAATTTATTTACTTTAATTAAAACAGCATCAATGCTAATAATTACAGTAATTAAAGATAAGAATTATAATATAAAAATATAGTTTTAGATTTAGTCAGCTAAACCTAGGTGTTTCAGCACTTCCGGCTTTAGCCGCAACACAGATGTAACATAAATTTGTGCATACCAAGATGCAATAAATAGTCATAACACAAAACTAAAAAACAAAGTTCCATTTTCCCGCAAATTACAAAAAAAGTATTACAAAAACATAGAGGAACATCCAAAAACATTTTCCCCCAGATACACCGGCAAATCAACAAACCAACAAATTATATGCCGTTAAAAAACAAAAGCAACCGAAAAACGACAAACATTCCGATCATTAATACTGGCAACATAATAAAATTAAACCTGCAAAATGTACCGAATTCACCATCGGAACGCAATAACACAGAATTTTCCGCAAACATTTTTTTGTTTTCTAAAAAATATCATGGATTAGCGGCGGCTAAATTAATTAATAAAGGTTTGAACAATGAACGGCGCTGCCCAGAGCCGGAATGCTGTATACACACAGATACAATATTTACTTACAGAGGTAACAAAGCAACTGAAAGTTACAGTGCTAATTCGATTTACTAGATTATTGAAATACGACATGTCGTGTAAACTAAATAGAAATTTAACTCGTCTTATTACGAACAGTAATTGTAGGGCATATTAAAAATAGCTTAGAAAAGCTGAAGGTACGTATGACAAGATTACAGGCGTAATTTTATATGTTTTGTAAATACGAGTAGATAAGTGTATTCTCATTGAAATATAATTGGTGACCGGGATTGGGAGTGTACTACGCAGAGTATATTAACTTTAAGAAAATTTACAATCGCAAATTTTAAATAATTTTACCTTAGATTAATAAATTTTCAAGAAAATGTTGTGCCAATTTAGGGGTTTAAACCACGGGAAGCAGCTAGCTTTATATACAAAATGGCCTTGTTACCTCTGCTATTTACCCATTATTTATCTATGGTTGTAGATAAGTCCATAATATAATATACCTACCTATTCCGCTAACCCGTATATTAAACTGTGAACTGGACAATAGGATAGGGTATTTGCTATGAATAATACGCCGTGCACCGTGAACGAAAAAATAACTACTAGACTGAGCTGAGGGCATTCTTAGTAAGCCTACTCACTTTAACTGTAACGTTCTGGCATCGCTCTTAGACAGTTACCACCCACTGGACAAACTCTTGTGTATGTCTGTGGCTATCATTACGATTTCGCCTGATTTAGGACACAATGTGGCCAAAGATAGCATACTATAGTAAAAATTAAAAACATTTTTTATTGGAATATTACTTAGCTAATGAGGAGCGTAGCGCAGTATAGCCTCATAACTCTTGAAAAATGAGGCTATAAAATCTATTAATCTATAATATCAAGGTAACTCTACTGCAATTCTTCGATTGGGGATGTGTTTATCATCTGCTAAATAAAAAAATATTATTATTGTTTAATAAAACTACTTCTAGCATTTTTTTGTATTCATTGTCATCCCTACCTTTGTTCAGTATTTTATTTAAGTGCATCGGATTGAAGGAAAACATTTCGTGGGAAACCTAGAGCTTTGAATCACATGCGAGTTTCAACAAATGTATGGGCGTAGGATATCTGAATAAATCTGAGATGAATATTTACTGTTTCTACATAACAAACGAGCTGCTCCTAGCTGTTTTAACTAACTTCAAGAAAAGAAGGAAAGTTTCTCAATTCGTCGGGATCTTTTTACTTTTTACAAGCTTTTTATTTACTTTAATCTGTCTGTATTCAAATCTTGGAAGTTTAATTTATTGATCCACTTCCCGATTTCTGTTTGAGCTGAAATTTGGCATGCATGTATAAATCGGATGACAATGCACTTTGTAATGCAATGCAATGAACTTCGTAATTAAACGACGCATCCCCATCGAGTTTGGGCTCATTTGATTCGTCTTGACGAGTATTTAGGTGCTAGATGGTAATAATAATAAAACTTGTTTTTAAAAAGTTTTTTTCAATTTAACTTGTTTGGTTTTGATGTAACTTCATCTTATTAAGATTTGCCCAGCAGTGGGACAGTACAGAGCAAATTATACGAAAAATATCAATGATTGCTTGAAGAGCTTCATTTAGAAAATGTTTTTTTTCAACAAGCTTAACATCCCAAGAAGACCTACTCGTAATGAAAATATTCATATTCAAATTTTGTTGTACTGAACTGTGGTGTGTGTGAGTGTTGTGTTTGGTTATACACTTTTCTAATTGTATGAATTAGTATACGTGCGTTTCACCTTCGATTAATGAAAGCGAGTTTATTAATTTGTAATGATACAATATACCTCTATTCTCTATATAAAAGACATAAGAAAAATCTAAAAAAAAGCCTATAATTAATATGTGTGGCTAAGATCTATGATGCCTTCCAAATGTTACCTCAACCGACAGAATCGTTTAAGGGTAAATAAGAAACAAATAAACACAAAGTTCTACCCTTATATTGTAAGTGTGATACACCAATCTTAGATCAATGTGGAAATTCTAAGAAAAAATTGAAAAAAACGTTTTTCTTAGAACATTTACTTGTAAGACTTGAAATCCATAAAATTGGAGAGTTCCAAGATCAGCTATTACCTATAAGATTTTTATAAAAGAAACGGTGTCATTAATTCAGACATACAGACAGAAACTCAAAAAAATGTGCTACATGTTCTTTAGTTTAAAAAAATCACTCTCGGTTTATTCCAGGAGAGACGTTCTGATGAATCTGTTCTCTACTTTCGCATATAATATAGGATAGCACAAAATTAATCACCCAATTTTGTTCTAAAACCCAAAGAAAATCAAAAGATTAATTATTATTTTGCTTGCACTTTTTACGTGGAATTTACCTCATATAGACATTACCTATATAATATTTTAACCAGAGTTTAAAGTACAATAATACTATAAGTCTCGTTCCCCTATAAAACATAATTAGGCAAACCCTCGTCTTAAGAAGGGTCGGCCTTGTACGCAAGGGTGTATCCCACTAATTTCACTTGTTTCAAAATTAAGGCATGACTTATGCCTCACGTGCCCTACCTTCAATTATTTCGAATCAAGAACATTGAAATTAATTATATTTTACAAGGTAATAGGAATGAAATAACACACACTAATATGTGTGTGTGTGTGTGAGACCCTGGAATAACACGTATTTCTCTCTTTTCTTTCTCATCTATTTTTTTTTCTATTCTACTTTTTGGTGGATTTAAGAACACACTTTAGTCTTTATTATAGAAACAACGGTTATTTGGTTTCGCTATTTTAGATGGATCTGAACCTAGCAGAATAGATAAAATTTAATAAAACTAACTACTAGTTGATTTATTGTATCAATTTTCAAATTTACACATTATTAAGTTTTTGTAAATTTTACCTTTAAGAAAGTGTTTTGTACCACACTTAACTACTACTAAAGAGAATAACAAAAAAGCTCCCAAAAACACATGTGACAATCGAATTATTGTTGTTAACAAAACCCATTAATTTGAAAACAAAAGGGAACTTACACGAAACTCAATTCGCTACATACTGCTCTATCTATACAAATACCAACCAACGAATGTAACCACGCGAAAATAAACCTTAAGCGGAGTTCAGGAAAATTCTACTAGATGGCGTTAGGTACAGTTGCTGGAAGTTTTGTGTAGATGGCATTAGTTTGTGTTCATTTTCACTCTAAAGAATTATTTTTATAAAATATGGAATAATAAAGGTGGAAACTATTGATTTAGGGTATTTGTTTATGGAACTTTGTGGGTGAAACTAACAACCTTACTACTAACTGTAAAAAAAAGAGCAGCGCAGCGCGGCAAATTACTTTTTGTATGAAAATGTCCCGCCACGCGTGTTGTATGCCCCATACATTTTCATACAAAGATACTTGGCCGCGCCGTGCCGCTCCAGTGCAGTTGCTGCTTAGTGCCATTGCACGCTTCATTTAGAGCGTGAAGCGGAACATAGAGTATAATAAATACAATAAACAACATTCTCAAGCCGCATCACAAACATCACAACATTTTAAAAAAATTTCGGCGATTTTGATGAATATTGACATTATATTTTGTTGTACGTGCTTTCCATCGGATAAAGAAAGCAAAAAACACTGTTGAAGCAAACAAGACGTCTAGTTTGCCAATATTTTGTGAAAAGTGTTGTAAAGTTTGTGTTGAATGTTTGAATCAAAACAGACGCTGGAGACGCGGCTTAAGTTCAACGTACAACGTTGAACAACAACAACCGTAACGTACAACGTAAACGTTCTTATATAGTGATAATCTTATTCTGATATATTATATTCTTATTCTTATAATAAAGAAATTTAAAATGTACTAAAACAGTATGGTTTTCTTATAGAACCCGCTTGACTACCAACTCCACTTTACCACCGGCATCACTCGATCACCATCACCACTACCACCAACACCACCACTTGACTATCACCATCATCACAGAACCACCCATAACCGTTTTATAGGCGGTATAAAAACAATAAAATATTACCGTTCATGCTCATTACATACTCTAAAGCTTACGTCACACTGAGCGAACAAAGCGAACGCGAACCGGGACGGAATTTTTGTAATGTTCTAGTTTGTACGTGACCCGTCACACATAAAGCGGACGCGAACCGGCGCGGACTGGCCTGCCGCGCCGGGCAGATCGCGTTGATGACAAATGACAACTTGTTCGCGTTCGCTTTGTTCGCTCAGTGTGACGTAAGCTTAAGGGTGAGCAGTAAATAGACTTCCATGAAAATTATTATAATTTCAGCAGTAATATGACACATAATAATTACGTGCGTAGTTTGAGTAAAAGTTTTTTTTCTTTACGGTAGTGGCCAAAGGCTTATGCGGTGCAGCAGGTCAGTCAGGTGTAATTCTGGATCACCTAGTTCGAATCCCGGCCCCGCACCAACGACTATAATTAGTTATGTGCGGTTTTTTCCACTCGCTATACTGGTGGTAGGCTTAGGCCGTGGTTAGTTACCACCCAATTGACAATATCGTGTCTCCAAGCGGTCATAATATTATGACTGTGTAATGGCACGATGTTCTACTGAACATCGTGCCCGTAGGTGGTAGGCTGTCGATGTATGGGGACTTTTTTTTGAAGCTACACTAACGCAATAGGAGTCGAAAGTTGTTATGAATAATCTAAAAAAACATATAATTTTGTGTCAACTAATTTTGTTAAAGAACTCTACCTCGCTTTGATGTTTAGAGAATTGCTGACTTTTATGGTCCTGATCTGAATAAATTAAAATTAAGTAAAAATTAATGTTAAAAAAGATAGTTTTTATTAAAATGTAATAAATAAAATACAAACAAGTGAATTAAATTAAAAATAAAAAAAAACCCCAACGCAATATTTAATTCACCATTTTGTGATGGCGGCCATCTTGGATGTTATATTTTATATAGTGGATTGTATTCTACTAGTTAAGCTCTTTCATTTGATACCCATATTGGGGGAAGTCGTGGAGAAAAAAAGTAATCCGCCATTTTGTAGCGGCAGCTATCTTGGACTGATTTCCATCAAACATGGCTAAGAACACTTTTGACTAACTCTACTTTCAAACAAAAAAAACTAAATCAAAATTCGTTCATCCGTTCGGGAGCTACGATGCCACACACACACACACAGACGCACGCACGCACGCACGCACGCATGCACGCACGCACGCACGCACGCACGCACGCACGCACGCACGCACGCACGCACACACGCACGCACGCGCACACACACACACACACACACACACACACACACACACACACACAGACAGACACGTCAAACTTATAACACCCCGTCGTTTAAAAATTTATAATCTTTGCTCCATTTTACAATTTGGTTCAAAAAAAAATATTTTTAGAATTGTTATACTATTGTTACACTTTGTCAGGAATTAGATATCAGTTTAATATATTATATTTTACATGGTATATTATATGGTACACAGATGGTTCAAAAACCGGATCCGGTACAGGGGCAGGTATATACTCGGAAACTATCCAATTCTGGAACAGTCTGCGTCAATACACTACCGTCTTGCAGACAGGGATGTATGCTATTATAGCATGCGCTGAAGAAAACATAAGGAGGAATGTTAAAGGTAAGATTATCTACATTCTCAGTGACAGTCAAGCGTCACTAAAGGCCCTAAATTCCTGCAGAGTCAGCTCCAAGCTAGTACTGGATGCTGTGAAAAGCCTTAACAAATTAGGCCGCAGCAACAAATTACGACTAGTTTGGGTACCTGGCCATGTAGGAATAGAAGGGAATGAGAAGGCTGATGAACTTGCGAGAAGGGGATTAGCAAATGCTATGCATGGACCTGAACCTAGTATGGGTCTGCCTGCATGCACCATCAACACTGCCATAAAGGAATATGCTGATTTAAAACACACGCAAGAGTGGGAAAACAGGCAAGGGCTGACACATTCGAAGAAATTCCTAGGTAACTGCCACAAAGGTGCTTCTAAATTCATTCTGAATAATGGAAGAAATAAAGGAAGAGCAATCATTGGTGCCTTATCTGGGCACTATGAAACCAACGACATGCTGTTCAAAATGAGGCTAACTACAACAAACGACTGTAGAGCCTGTGGCGAGGGTACAGAAACCATGGAGCACATTTTGTGCGAATGCGACGTGCTGGCTACGAAACGCATGAGCCTCCTTGGGACAGCGTACCCCAAACCGGAGGAGTACAGGTTTCTTCCTCTTAGTGGGATCACCACGCTAATTAACCACTTCTTCGAAGAGTAAGAAACGGTAGGCAAAGGGTGAACACAATAGATCCCAATGGGTCGAAGTGTTGCTGACTGTGTCAGCCCCCTTTATAAAATAAGATAAGATAAGAATATATATTTCCAAAGATAGTGTATGTCTCATTACCTCAATTTTGCCAGATTTTTTTTTATATAATAATTATGGTTTAAAGGCCCTCAATAAAAAGATGTCGCTGAACTGACGATGCTCTAGCCTGGCACTCATTCCTTATAATTATTTTGATGTTTTCTCTAGCAAAGAAGTTTATATTGAGTATCATAATAAATATACTCCTTTCAATTTCTCATCCTTTTCAATTTTTCCAAAAATAATACACGTATGTTTTGAAGATAAATTTGGTTTCAAAATACAATGTCGTATATTTAATATATCTAAAACAAGAATAATAATGATATTTTATTGTTTTGATATCGGGAAACGAAATTTAGTTTTTACAAAAAAATTATGAAAACATGTTAAATTTTCATAACTTTAACAATCGGTACAGCCCTGAAAGTGAAATTTAAAAATTTAAAAAAAAATCTTTATCTACGTAAAGTTACGCAACTTTCGAGAGGAGTTGCGTTGTTAAAATCCATAAAATCGTTTTTCGGGACACCCTAATGTTCAGTGAAGCCAGGGAAGGATTTATCCCGCCTTCTAGGTTTAGTCTGCTATCTACAGCTACATCATCGCTTAAAATCACGCGACTTCGAGGTCAAAGGTCAACCTAATAAGGAATAAAAACGTGATTTCACCAGACTGACTGAATTATTTAATACGAGTAACTAAATTAAGTGCATTTTTAGTTTCCATTGTAAATCTAAATATAACGTCATGTCATTTTATAATTCAATGTCATTTACATAATTCTATTCATTTAATCACTATGTTTTGAATAATAATTATATTAACATATCTTATTAGATAACTATTTAAAAAAAGCTTCAGTAGGTACTTTTGTGTGATTAACATGCTGTGTCTATGTAAAATAATTTATTTATCCCATCAAAAACATAAATGTAAAATTAGTGCCAAGTTCAATATTACGATATTATATCTACCTATGCGTTGGTTGTTTGTTGACTTCGACGATAAAAGTAGTGAGATCTAAATGGGTGCCAAGTTCAATGGTTAAGTCGTGAAATATAATATTATTATTTATGACTATTTTAATTTGTTAAGTTAAAGTTGAAATATGTTATTTATAATAATATTATGTATGAGTTTATCATTTTATTTTTTAGTAATATTTGACTAAATCTGGAGGTTAGGTAAACAATATTATGGGTATTATAATGTATGTTGTGATGAATGATTTAAAGGTAGTACTAATTGCGTACATTTACAACATGTACTTATAAATTGCAAAATAGAAAGTGAGGTTGCTGGGGAGGTGCGCTTCAGCAACCCCAAATTCAATTGGCTGTACCTCTGAATCTGTTAAAGTACTAATTATTTAAAGTAAGTACTAATTAGGTACTAATTGCGTACATTTACAACATGTACTTATAAATTGCAAAATAGAAGGTGGGGTTGCTGGGGAGCATGACGTATGTTTTCATACTTTTTTAAATCTTTTATATTTGGTCAATATTAGCAGATTATGGAGAACAATTATTTTCTAACTCCTAAACTGCTTAATATTATTGAAACGGCCTGTATAATCGCATTGTGCATTACTCGCATTATTTTAAAATACTATTTAAGTCCATTCAGGTATGTATTATACCAACGACGACAAAAATAATTGCGTTAATAGTTGTAGGCTAGCTGTTAAGGTGAGAACAATAATTAACTTACAAAATCTATTTTAACTAAAAAAAAAACCACACAAAAAATGAACTGATTTATGTGAAGTGAACAGTTATTCACTTAATCGATTAATATTATTATAATAGAGGTATGTAACAGTACCGTTGGCCTATAGTTAACCTAAAGAGATTATTAACTGTCGATAGATCGGTAGTTATCGTAAATTTTAGTGTCATATAGGTTATATTATGACACTAAAATTCACGATATTATTCATAATTTTTAATTAATTAATCAGAAGTCATATTTAATAACTTGTTTATAAAAAATGAAGTTAATTATTTAATCTACTCACTTCTAGTGAAAAATAATTATGGAGGTATTTAAAAAGAAATTTTCCTTGTTGCTAAACAGTAATAAATACCCATTTTAACCCCATAATAAAGTTTATTTAAGTTCCATAAACATAGTTTGTAAGAAACTACATTGTTCTTACCAACACATAATATTATTATTAATATTTATTATTATACTTATAACTTCCGTTTTCTTTCTATAGGCTACGACTTTAACAACGTTTTTGTAATTTAAACATGCCTGTAGCAACGCAAAATCTTTGTTCATCATGCGTGAGACGTGAAATTTCTACAGAACTAAACGACGAGAGCATCGTGATCTCGGGAATTTCCGGCGAATTTCCACAGTCGCATAATATAAAAGAATTTTCTAATATACTTTACAACAAGGTAAGAAATTTAACACTCGCTAATCTTATCATATTATTATTGCCAATGTACGTTAGTACCTACCTTTTTTATATAATATTTTCATGGATAAATTACGAAAAGTACTTGTCTAACCTATTTTTGTATTAAAACTATGAAATAATGACCAAAACCTCGAAAATTATTATATATAAATTATATTCCCGCTTCTGCAGGATACCACCTACTGATTGAATTCAAACTTTCGGTGCAGGTTGAAATTGACTACTACTAACTTAGTATTAAAAACTGAACTGAAGGTACAAATATTTTTGTAAATTTCAAATTATTTTAACGAGATTGGTAAATGCAGGTTAACCCAGTGAATTTGGAAGATTGTCGCTGGAAATGGAAACATCCGGAAATATCAGAATATTCAGGAAAAATTCTAGAACTCGACCGGTTTGACTCTAAGTTTTTCATGGTTCATCATTACCTTGCGAATTGGATGGACCCGATGGCTAGAAAATGCCTCGAGCAATCGTTTCAAGCTCTTTATGACGCTGGTTTAAGCCCTAAGCACATTAGTGGGAAAAAAGTGGGCGTGTTCGTTGCTAATTCTATTTCGGAATCAGAAAATGTTGGATATACTGATTCTGCACAGAAAACAGGGTTTGGTATTAGTGGGTAAGTTTTCACAATAATTCAGCAAATTAATTAATGTACATGACAGTAAAATACGATTTGGTTACCTTTGACAAGTTACCTTTTGGTTGGTTACCTTGGTTACCTTTTGGTTACCCCTGCCAAGTAAAGCACGACCGCACTACGCACTATTACGGCTTCATCATCAGACACACTTCACCTTCACTTCACCCAGTTTTACCTACTATTACATCGATAAGAGACACAAAAGGTAGGATGCAAAATGAATGAAATTATAAACTCGATGTTCGCGTGATGTTAAGCTATGTAACTGCCTAATTGGAATCAAACTGATACTTCCAGCACAAAATCCTAAACAAAGCTATAATATGATTTTCTATATTTTCAGGCAGTAATTTCCCTGATCACCTTCCACAATTCAATTAATCTTTTACAATTAAAATATTCAGGTGCAGTAAATCTATGATTGCAAATCGAATATCGTACTGGTTGAATGTTCGAGGACCATCAACTGCGTTGGATGGCTCATGTTCCGGATCTATCATCGCTCTTGAGGAAGCTTTTAACGCGATCAAAAGCGGTAGGTGTGAATCTGCCTTAGTTGGCGGAGCCAATTTGTGCCTTCTACCGCAAAGCCAAGTACACTTTCATAGGTAAGTAACCAGTGTAGCTAGCAATCTCAGAATACAGCGACGAAGAATTTCTATCTTAAAGTGTAGTTAAATAAATTTTGATATAGTATTTTACAAACAACTGTTTTTTTTTTCCTGTAAATATTTTGATATTCTTAGAAATTATAACAATAACATAACTACCTACTACGTTACCTAGATATATTATCAGATTTTGGTTATTTTTAACAAAGTGATTTTTACGGTCCAATATAATACACTTGGATTTGTACACGTATTATTATTTACGTATTTACGGTACCAACGAAAATAAGCAACAAAGCTCAATTTGATTTTGCACTTACATAAAAATTTGGGATATCATACATTTTTAAACTTCTATTGATTTTTAATGGTGTTAATAATTATTTTTACTTTCTAGATGTTTCAAAATATCACCCAATGACCAGACTAAGTCATTTGACGAGAACGCTGATGGATGCACTACATCAGAAACTATTAGTTTTATGTTTCTTCAAAAAAAGAACAATGCTTTTAGGTATGCTTTTCCTAGCAACAACTTGGTGGTAGGATTATTGTGCTATTCATTTTGTTTCATACAATTTTTTTCATTTTAAAGGGCTTATGCTGAAATTGTTCATATTAAAAATGAGTTTATATCATCAAAACTATCAGAAGAACGCAGCATAGAGTTTGGGTTTAGTCGCAACCCAATTGATACGGTTAGGTTTTTGAAACAGTTTTATATGGAAACCAACGTCCTATCCCAAGCAGTTAATTATGTTGAAGCATTTGGATCAGGTATGAAAAGTTTTATAAACTAAAGTAAGCTTTATTCATTCTCGATGTTATTTAATTATTATTTTACTATTTTTACCAGCTAATACCGAAGCTGATAAAGCAGAGTTACAAGCACTAGAAGAAGTATTCTGCGACAAAAGAAGCGATGTCCTTTCCGTAGGAAGTGTTATGTCGAACATTGGATACACTGCTGCGGCGTGTGGAGCCGCGGCTTTAACTAAAGTAAGCATTACATTATAATAAACTATTGAATTAAAAAAATAAAATAAAAATAAGCTTTTATTACTTGTAAATAAAAAGAACTAAAAAGTTATTGACTCCCTATGGCCTTCTTCTGGTTTCATCATCAGACCCTGATTACCATCGAGCACCAACGTATTTATCAAGATGAACAAACGAGCCCAAACTCAATAGGGTTATGTCGTTTAATTACTGAGATCTTATGGCGATCTTCTAGCTATACTACCAGACCCCAGTTACAATCTAGCACCAAAGTACTCGTCAAGACGGATCAAACGAGTCTAAATTTGATTTATGACGACTCCCTTCACGACTGCTGCCCTACACATCGACAATAGATAAAATATCTTCATACTGATGATTCCTGATTTTTAAATAACAATATCGTAAAGTATTATTTCAGATTCTCTACCATAACTATTGTGTACAGGTGCTGCTTGGGTATCATAACAATTTATTAGCAAGCAACCTGAACTGCAAGACGCCAAGACAAGACATAGCGGCGATACGCGATGGACGCATGTGCATAGTAAATGAGCACCTTCCTTTCCACGGAGAGCTAGCAGCGGTCAACTGTCTTTCACTTACTGGAGTCAACTCACATGTATTGCTGCGTAAATTTTCAAGAACGAAGGTGTATAGTCTTTATTTAACATTCAACCTAGGCAGAGTAATGCCCTCAAGTAGATAGGGTAACCCCTCCCTTACTTTAGCGGCATGGTTTTGTCTAGCGAGTGGTAACAAGCCTCAGGCAAAGTCTGAAAAACCAAACATAACTAATTTTATAATATTAGTGATATGTTATGCTTTCAATAATAACATAAATTAGCATTAGGTAATTTTTTAAGTAAGTCATAACTTTGTTTTTATATACAAAATGCTTTTAAGGACTTAACTAAATATAAAGCAACTATACCAAGATTGATCATTGTGTCAGCGAGACAAGAAGAGTATATTTCGGACATATTTGAAGATTTGAAATCACGATCAATTGATCCAGAAGAACTAAGTCTACTTTATAACATCCACTCTAATGGAATTTCGGGACATTTAGGCAAAGGTTATCTGATTTTAGGTAAGTTGAGTTACTTTTCAATGGTGCTTCTTAGAAAATGATAATAAAAATTAATAGGCAAATGATAGCTGGTTACTTTTTTTGTCACTACTATTACACAGGTTTACTAGTGGTATACTAGCGTTTATTTATTTTTATTATCAGTAACTAATTAATTTCAATTTTTAAGTTTTCATTTTAATTTAATTTTGTTGTTAATATTTTATAAATTTAACCAAAGTTAACATAATTTAAAATTGTATGTTTTTCTAAAGATCTCATTTAGTGATATTGAGACTACTACAAAATCATTAAAATGTTCATAAATAAATAATTATTTAAAAACTACGGAACCCTAAAAACTAACAACGAGGAGCTTATTCACTGTGATTTTCACGTCTGTATTATCACTCTTTATAAATTTTTGCTATATAATATTCTAAGTGTTATGTCGCTTTTATAAAAACAGTCATTAATTATTATTTTAGATTCTAAGGAGATGAATGAAAAGCCTACATGTCTGTCTGAGAAGATAGAGTATTGTGATGAGTCGCAGCGTCCGATATGGTTCGTGTACAGTGGGATGGGCTCTCAATGGGCAGGTATGGGTTCGCAGCTGATGCGCATACCCATTTTCGCAAATGCCATTAAACGGTAACGGTAATCTACTATGTATTTAGTTAGTATACTAGTATTTAGTTGGTGCGGTGGGTTATGCGTTAGGATTGTAACGATTTCGGGGCTTAACTTATACGCCTTAAAGTTTAAAAATATTTTGAACCGATATCGCAAGATCTGCCCAACAATATCAATCTCATAATATGAGTCTTCTTTTTTTTCTTCGCCCTGGTACCTCACTCTTTCACAACATTCCCTTTTTTTTTCTTCTTCTTCTTTCGGTGCCTCTCCAACTAGTGAAGGTTGGCAGTCAGCTCAGCATATTTCTCCTTACCCTTCGCGAGGCGGAACAGTTCGGCGGCACTCACTATCCCGGTCCATTCCCTGATATTGCGCAATCACGACTTCTTTCTACGACCGACTTTTTTTTTTAAATATTGCAAATTTTTGAAAAGGTAATTAAATTAAAGTTTTCTTTATTCAAGCAACTAATTACCCACTTTACACAATACATTATTTAACAAATAGTATACCTAATTATAAAATATTTGTTTTATTTCGTATGATTTCAGCTGTCAAAAGATTTTAGAGCCCAAAGGAATCGATATAGTGAATGTCATCACATCAACAGACAAATCAATCTATAAAAATATTTTACACTCATTTGTGGGAATAGCTGCAATACAAATAGGATTGACCGATGTTCTAACTGCTATAGGATTACGTCCTGATAACATTATAGGTAAAATAATGTTAATTGACAATTACATGAAATTTTGAGATCTTATGATTCCATTTTTTTATGTCGTAGTATAATACCTTAACATATTATTGTTCATCAGGTCACAGCGTTGGTGAACTTGGATGTGCATATGCAGATGGTTGTTTGACCACAGAGGAAATGATATTATGTGCATACAGTCGTGGAAAGGCATCTAATGAGACGCCATTGATACGAGGCGCAATGGCAGCTATCGGGTTAGGACATAATGAGGTACATCTCGCACATTATTATACATACGATATCAGAAACTTGAATGCATCAATTCCATATTTTTTTTAAATATGTTTTGCAGCTATTGAAGAGGTGTCCTCCAGAAATTGAGATAGCTTGCCACAATTCTCCCACGTCATGCACTATATCTGGTCCTGAACAGAACATTCGTGATTTCATCGTTTCTTTGACAGCTGAGGGAATATTTGCTAAAGAAGTTCCATGTTCTAACATAGCATATCATTCACGTTATATATCCGATGCCGGTAAGCATAATAATGTAAAATGAAAAACCTAGTTTAAAGCTTAAATGAACATGGTGACGCAGAACACCGTTAGCTATCTCCACTTCAAAACCTGTTAATTTTAAATTGGATTAATCGGTTTTCAGGTCCGCATTTATTACGACTATTGTCTGGTATTATATTGAAACCACGAGCCCGTAGCCCTCGATGGCTGTCCACGTCGTTACTGCAGGAAAATTGGAATGGTCCTCTCGGAAAGTATTGTTCTGCAGAATACCTCACCAACAACCTTTTGGTAAACAAATACGTATAATATGTACCTAACTTTATTTTTTAACTTTTTCTTCTATTATTTTTTTTAAATTGTTCTGATCATTATGCTGGAGATAACTCTCTGGATTAAAGAGATAGCTCTCTCCAACCTGGGATAATAGTTACAGCCATGGTATTTATAAGTGCTATTGCATCGTTGACGGCCAAGAGCGCTTCTAAGCGCAGCTCGAGGCTTAACATAGTGAGGTCAGTCTTGAAGCCCTTAATACCCAAGCTGGGTTGGACGAGACCAAAGATTGACCCGTCTTTTATAGCGAGGTCGGAGGCCATCACGGGCTGCAATGATGACCAACCTTAAAGGCCTAAAAGCAAAGCCGCTGTACTATAAAATGTATAATTTGCTCTGGCCAAGCTGGAATAAAAGCCGAGGCTGAAAGACCGAGGCGTTTCCAGCAGGGCACACATTATGTACCTACTAAAGCTTGGAGTTGGGATATATACTCCAACAAAACAGATTAGTCCACCAATACTTTCAGAGTCAACTCACAATAAATGTTTGTGCTAACAGAGTTCCGTGTATTTCGAAGAGACTAGTAGTCTGATCCCAAACAATGCTGTGCTCATCGAAATCGCTCCACATGGTCTACTACAATCCATACTGACTCGCTCACTGCCTGAGACTTGTGTCAGCATACCTCTTGCCAGACGCAACCATCAAGATAGTGTACTCTATCTTCTTGAAGCAATTGGGAGGTGAGTCATGTCACTGATTATCAGGGGGGTCACATCAGCGTGGCCACCTATGAGACAAAAAACAGTTTACGGATTTTCATTATTTTATGAAAATACGCGATATATTGATATGTTAGGTCATAAACTAGTTGAATATCATTGTATTGTCTCAAATTTCATTTCACATTAATGAGGCTTTATTAATTATTATTATTGTGTGGAAAAAAGAACTGATACCTACATATTATGTTAATAACATTTTTCCACACAAGTATGTGGCAAGTATTTTTGTATTAATATACCTAATACCTATTCTAAATGCACTCAAAGCAGTCATTGACACGTTATTCCAAATCTTTGAGTTCGTTAGTAAAGATGAAAATTCACGTTAATGATTCATCATCAGCTGAAGACTGCTAAACATACTCATATAGGTACCATTATTATCTCCCAAAGGATGTTAGTACAACAATGTAATATATTTTTTTAATAAGTACTATTTTTTTAGATTATACATTGAAGGTTACTATCCTCAAGTGCAAGCTTTATATCCAAAGGTTGAATTTCCTGTTTCAAATGGGACTCCTCACCTTGCACATTTAGTGAAGTGGTACCACGATGAAATATGGTAATGTAATTTTTTTGTGTTTTTCTTTGTTTTGTTTTTAATGATCAGTGTAAATTAAATTATACTCGTGTTTTATATTTATTTAGAAAGTATTATTTTTTAATAAAAATAATATTATTACGTTATATAATTTATAGGACTGTTCAGACATTACCAGCAGATGAACCCATTACAACTAACTCTTCTATGATGTTTTCTATATCAAAACATGACAACGATCATCACTTCATAAATGGAAATGTCATTCAAGGTAATAATATTTAATTGGACAAATTAAATCCTACGTGTTCACGTAATATTATAATAAAAAAAAAATTACAGGAAGAGTCTTATATCCGTTTGCTGCCACAATAGTTGCTGTATGGGATACTCTAGCGATTACTTTAGGATTGCCAAAAAAAATAATATCAGTTCGTTTTAATGATATATTTTTGCATTCCCAACCAATATTTCATGATCGAAAATCGCTGAAACTTAGCATTTCTCTGTGTAGAGGAAATGGAAAATTTGAGGTAACATAAATTATAATTCGTGTCTCTTGCAAATATACATGATAATAAATAAATAATTATTAATTGCATCGCATTATTATTTAAGGTTTTAGAAGGTGATTCACTAGTTGCCACGGGTAGTGTTTTTTTCATATTGAAAGCAAAAGAAAATCTTACAAAAACCATAAAGCAAGTTGATAAAGTTTTTACATCTAAAGAAATATATGAACATTTCGGCAGTATTGGCTACTCATACAGGTAATTTAATTTTATTTTTCAGTTATATTTGTAATTATTAAAAACACTGCTGATTCATTACTTATTATAAGAAGGAAGTTCAATACTTATAGGAAGGGAAGAATAGCTTATTAATATGATAATAATATATTTTTTTATAGAAATGAGTTCCAGAGTATCCAGTGTATAGACAAATCTCTAAGCGTCGCTGAACTTCAGTGGAAAAATAATTGGATGACCCTAATTGATGGACTTATCCAGTTGAATTCACTGAGGTACACTCATGATAGAGTCAAGCAGCCTACTTATATCAGAAAAATGACTATTGATATTAATATGCATGTTCAAATGGCAGGCAGTACATATACTGCTGAAGTGGATGACGTTTTGGATTGCACTCGGTAAAATAATAATAATTCTTATAAAAGGATATTTACGTCTAGACTAGTCCTCGCGGTCGAAGACCTCTGAGATCCTTCAGATCAATTAGATTCTCTCCAAATAATCAAACAGATCAAAACACTGTTAGGGCCCTAGGACACGCCCCTTCAGGGGTGCCAGGGCAAGTCTAGTCCCCCGTATCTGGCGACGGCCCAAGCCGAGGTTCGTGCCACCTGAGGCACCCTTGAGCTAGTCGCCCACAAAAACTTTGGGTCGAGTGCCTCCTGCGCTCACCACACGTCCGGTAAAGCTGTAGAGGTCTTAATCTGAGACCAACAGCGTAGGTCATTTAAAAAAAAAAGAAAAATCCTCAAACATATTTAGAAATCGTCTAGTCGTATCGCGTGTCTATTATTTTATGATATCCTTTGTACATTACGTACTAATAATAATATGTTATTACCTAATATATTTCTAGATGTGGCGGCATAGTGATTCATAATATAAAATTCCGTAACATAATACAAATAACAAATCATACCTTCAGAATGAATCACGTTTTACCTGCTAAAGAAAATTTTAAAGTAAGTTCTTTTTATATTCTTGTTATTTATATGTATAATATTTAAAATTATATTTTAAAGCACGCTGATTTGTCGATAAAAGAATGTAAAAATGACGACCAGTTTGAGACTACAGCAGTGAGCAGTGTAACTAATATTATTTTAGAGATCGTTGCGTTACTCCAAAAGTAATATTTTTTATTTTAATAAAATTATTTACTTGAAAATGTTTTAGCTTAAATTTCGAGTACATGAATCATGAAGGTCAAGGACTGACTTAGTAATAAGAGACAATGCTATTTTATTATAATTTATTCAGAATATTTACCTGTACAAAAGTGTACATGTAGGTATACATACCTACTTATCATAATTGCATGGTTTTACTTTAGATGAATAAATCTTAAAATTTACATTTTAGAATGCTGAAAATCAGACTCGACCAGAAAAAAATACTGAACACATGGCTCTTTATATTGACCGTGGAGGTAATTTTGATACACTAAGCTGGAAAGAAGCTCCTAAGTTGGTCTCGAAAAATCTTATTAATGTTAAGGTATGCTTTTTAGGTAAACAATAATAAATAATGGTTAATAATAATATATTTGTAACATTATACCTATTCTATAAAGGACTCAACCATAGATTGCGCATTACTGGAGGTATGCTGTCGCCGACGATACGCATAGATGCTGCATAACACACGTCAAATATCTTTGAACCGAAGAGTTTCTATCTTGAACGAGTCAATCAAAACAAATCAACCACCCTGCCATGTTTTGGCGATTTTGTTTTCATACAGAAAATCACGAAAGTGAGGTCTATTTTGGTTTTCTTGTCTATGACCTTCATATAAGACCTTATTAGGATACATTATAGGCTTACATGTTACAAGGATATTGGAGATATATATTTTTTTCTTAGGTCGCATATGCCGGCCTCAACACAATTGACGTAAAAAGAGCAACTAAAGTGATACATGAAGATAATGACTATAGCATTAATAAAAGTTTTGGAATGGATTTTAGTGGCTTAACAGAAAGGTATATTTAATATAAAAAATGTCCTTTTTCCTGTACAGAATATAATACAGAAAACATTAACAAACGGCTTACCTAACTGGAAGACCGTTTTTCATAAGCAACTCATAATATTATTATGAGATAATGTTTCTTCAGATAAATACCCACATATTCCTTCGTCGAATGAAGCTCATAATAATAATTTTAAAAGCAAAAACCAGAATATGAGTTTGTAATAATTTAAAAACATTTCTGAAAAATGTATTTATTAGTTTGGAAGCCTTTATGTATGTACCTAATCGAAAATCGGTATAATTATTAAATCCAATATTAATTATTGTACATACTCGTTATGTCTAGGAAATGTATATATTTATTTTATTTATTTATTTCCACTATACACTACCATTGCTACACTACTTATAATATTATGTCTGAATATAACTTCTAATAAATAATAATATATTGAAAATTCCCAGTGGGGTGCGTATGATGGGCATAGTGAAAGAAGGGTCGACACGCAAGATGGTTAGCGCACACAGCGAGTTACTTTGGCCAGTGCCGGAGCACTGGACTCTCGAGGATGCAGCCACTGTACCACTCGCATATGTGCAGGCATACTATTGTCTTGTGAGTCTTATTACTATATAATATTTAAAATTAAATAATTAAAATTATGTTAATAAATTACTCAAGCAGTTCTATTTGTAGAATAGAATACTCTTTATTGTAACACCACAAATATACGGAGAATCTTAAAACTAAAACACAATTTCGTAAACTATCAATTGGCGGTCTTATCGATAAAAGCGATCTCTTCCAGACAACCTTGCATGGAGAGAAATAATTAAAATTTTATACCATAATGACTATAAATTATTGCAGTGTATTGAAAATGAGCTGAAAAATAACTCAAGTATTCTCATTAACGGCGGCGCCGGAGCGTTAGGTCAAGCTGCGATTTCAATCGCTCTAGCACATGGATGTCAGATATTCACGACTGTTTCTGATATAAAAAAGAAGAGATTCCTTCTGAAATTGTTTCCAGAACTAAATGGTACGTATTGTAGATATATATAGATTGTATATATAAGACAAAATAGCTTATTTTAAAAAATGTGGTATTTCATGTAAGTAATCATTACAGAGGAATGGATTGGAAACTCACGTGATATCAGTTTTGGCGATATGGTATTACATGCTACGAATACTCAAGGTTGTGATGTCGTTATTAGTTGTGCCAGAGGAAATCTAAAACATGTAAGTTTGACTTAAAGTTACGAATAGTATAAATGTAATGACTGACTACGGGGCCTCTATAGGCTCTAGTTCTGTCATATTCTCCGGTCTACGTGTGTGTGTTTGGGCGTGCATGTGTTTGTGAATGTGTAGTGCGTGATTGCGTGTGAATGCGTACCTTAAATTTGAGGTTTACATTATTTTAAGTTTTATTTGAGGTTTATATTCGATTAAATTACATTTTCATCCCCCTACCTTTGAAACTGTATTTTTACTCTTCGATATCTGACTGGAAAAGTCCATTTTATCCTCTAGAGGGTAAAGTAAATTTGAATTTAGAACATCGTGTGCACCGAGTTTGTGTGTCAAAAACATAATTAAACCTATTTACTTCCACCTTTATTGTGCCGATTTTATCATACAACTTTTTTTAATTTGTTAAGAACTCGAAATCAGAACCTCTTTGGTGAACTATTACATTTTACTTATAACATTTTACGTTAGTTGTTTAGATATAAGTTACATTTCGAGGCAATAGTGTTTTTTTAATGAATTATATAGTACTGTAATAGTAAATAATAGTTAAGTAAATTATTAGCTGAGTTAATAGAATAAGCCAATTTTTTTATAACATTATCTAGTTAGTAGCAAAAATTTTTCTAACTATTACTTTTTAGTAACTTTTTATTAACGATTTCTCACTGTAATAAACTGAAAATTTGGAAATAATCACTAAAATGAATAGGTAAGTAAGCGTACCTACGTGAATTAAAATTAAATACTTGTTACTTTTGAAGATAGTTCACTGGCAACACTGCGCGCATCCATGGTGAAAATGAGATTCATTTTGCCGCGCTTTTGGAAAGCGGATGAAATGTTTTGCTTTCTTGTTTAATAATTTTGCAATAAGTGCTAAACGCGTATTAATAGTGGGTTTAATAAACGTTGAGTGTTTGTGAATGTGATTTACTGTCGAAGAATGGAAAAAAGTTCCACAGTCTGCTGTTTTCAAGAATCGTCACAAAATGAATCCATGTAATTCGATAAACGCCCACTCTTTATCGAATATTGGAGGGAATATCCTCTCCAATAAACAATGAACTTAAAATTATATAATAATAAAGATTTCGACTGAAGGACTTGTATCCATGGTCAGAATAAATTAATTAAAAAAAAACCATGGTGAAAATAAATTTAAAAAAAAAACTTTGAGCATTGAGTTATTTCCTCGCTGAGGGGGATGAAAAATATTATGTGTCACACTCGAATGCAAAGATTTTTGACCTTGTGCTCTTTTGATTCCCTCGCTAACGCTCAGGATTCTAATTAATTAATCACTCGCTATGCTCGTGATTTAATTTTAGAATCCTTCGCTTGCTCGGTCATACAAACTGAGCACGCGGTTAAAAAGCAACTTTGCACTCTTGTATAACAAATAACTATTGCTACCAATTAATATGCTAAAATTAATTTTGAATAATCTATAACAAATTTAAATGTAATAATAACTATTGCGTAATTTTTTTTATACATTTATAAGAACAATATTGATTAAATTTCTTATTTTTTTCTAGATTGCTTTAAAATGTGCTTCTGAGAAAGGTTTAGCTTTAGATACAGTACAGATTCAGTATCCAGAAAATTTCGTATTGGGAATGAATTTTATTTCAACAGCAAGGTCCTATGTTCTAATTGATTTTAACGAAATATTCGACTTGAAAAACATTGCTTTAACAAGAGTAAGTATTGTAAATCAAATTATATATTTTCTGGTCGCCAATAAAAAAATTATATCAGTGGATTATTCATGACTCCTAGTTTTCTTTTTAAAAATGGTATATCTTTTGCAGAAACTCCATGCTCTAGTAAGTGACGGTATTGCGCGTGGACATGTGCGCCCCCTGTCTCGAGTGATATATTCTGCGCATGAGGCTCCACGTGCCTTTAGGCTTCTCTTAGGAAGCCTTCACCGCGGCCGTGTGTTGTTGCGTCTGCATGATCCTAATCAGCCTTTAGTTCATAACAGGTATCTCGATTAAAACTACCGTTGGCCTGACCGTGTAACCGTTAACTATTGCTCTGCAGCTGCAGCAGTCATTTCTTTTATCCTTCAAATTCAGGCGAGCCAGGGAGAGAGTTATTCCGCCTTCTAATAGGCTTAGTTTGCTTATATATATATATGAATAAAAAAAGGTTATTTTAGACAGTACCAGTGGCTAAGCAAAAATCTTCACCAAATTCTTTCAAGTATCCTCTTTCGCCACATTGAATCAGCTACCGACCTGGTACTCGTCTAGATGAACTAAACGACCGACCCAGAAGAAAGTGGCGGATCGATAGTTGTAAATTAATCAAAAGTGTATAATATGAAGTGTGTTATGAAGATAATATTATTCTTAGAATATATTTATAATAACGTATGTTTTTTTTATAGTTTTGTTATATCTCCGGAAACAAGCCATATGATTATATGGGATGGTAGTTCCTTGGGGTTGCAATTTGCAAACAAATTGATTTCACGTGGAGTCAAGAATTTAAGTATTGTTTGCCGAAATTTTACATCATATCATCGAATCAAATTACTGTACGTATCATTGTTACATTTAATAATGATTAAATATATATTTTGGTGTATCTTTAAAGTTAAAAAAAATATATTATCGTTCATCAGGCATTTTGAAAAACTGGGAGTCGACGTCATAATTGTCAGCGATAATCAAACATACAAAGATGATGTCTCTAAAATAGTATTTAAGAAAAACCAATGTGCTCCTATCGAAGGAATATACGTGATCGCCACATCAGTAGCAGTCAATGGTAATACGAAAGAAATGGATCAAATCATTGACTGCTTAGATGTTACTTCTAGGATGTTTTGCCCGCTTTTAAGGTATAACTTTTATAATATAATATATCAATTTTTGTTAATGAGTTTATTGACCATAGAAGTACAAACAAGCGAATTTTATCCAATTAAATATTATTATAGATATTTTGGTGTGGTCACTGTAGATTGTGACATTGGACAACAAACGTGTCTAAGACGATTAACAGACGGATTTCCAGTAACATCATTAAATTTACCTGCTTATACATCAAATGTAAGTAGCGAAATAATCATAGTTATATGGGAATTTAGTTCTTGCGTTTTTGAAAACTAACGTGAGAGTTATCCATAATATTATTATGTGAACAAACGACGAGCCTAGTTTCGACCATTATTTCTGTGAGTTTTAGTCGTTTGTTCACATAATAATTTAGTTCTTGATTTGGAAAATGGACACACTTTAAACTTAAAGACTATTTGAATTGATTGATTCGCAATCCGCGCGAACCCACGTTTGCCAGTTGCGGGCGAACAATAGTAAGTTAGTATTTTTATATAAATGTAAAAGAGTTATGGCAGCAGTCAGCAGTCTTGGTCTTGATTATAATATCATTGTTTTCGAAAATTTATATTTTCAGAGAAATGTTAATTTCGACCATTTATATGAGAAATTGTGTTGGAATCTATCTGTGGTAGAAGTTATGGAAAAAGCGCTTGGAAGCAGAATTCCTATCCAGAATGGCCAAGTGCAAGCAGTGCAAAATCCGTCTATAATAAAGTTACTCCCAAATATCGGTAGTATTATAAAATATTTTATTTTAATTAAATCCTATGTAGATAAGTTCATCATCATCATCTCAGCCATTGGACGTCCACTGCTGAACATAGGCCTCCCCTTTGGACTTCCATATGTACCGGTTGGAAGCGACCTGCATCCAGCGTCTTCCGGCGACCTTTATAAGGTCGTCTGTCCACCTTGTGGGTGGACGTCCTACGCTTCGTTTGCTAGTCCGTGGTCTCCACTCGAGCACTTTTCGACCCCATCGGCCATCCGCTCTGCGTGCTATATGGCCTGCCCATTGCCCTTTCAGCTTGCTAATCCGTCGGGCTATGTCGGTGACTTTAGTTCGTCTACGGATTTCTTCATTTCTGATTCGATCTCGTAGAGAAACCCCGAGCATAGCCCTTTCCATAGCACGCTGGGCGACTTTGAGCTTCGAGATGAGGCCAATGGTGAAGGACCACGTTTCGGTGCCGTATGTCATCACTGGTAACACACATTGATCAAAGACTTTCGTCTTGAGGCAGTGAGGTATATCGGACGAAAAGACATTGCGTAGTTTCCCGAACGCTGCCCAACCGAGTTGGATTCGGCGGTTGACCTCTTTCTCGAAGTTGGACCTACCTAATTGGACTACTTGTCCTAGATAAATATACGAGTCCACAACTTCGAGTACCGATCCTTCAACAGATATTGGGGTGGGCACAACATTGATAAGTTATTAACGTAGATAAGTTATTATTATAATAATATGTATTATAATTTTTATATTGAGAAACGAATTAAATTTTGATTATTTCAGAAAACGGTGATAGTACTCTGCAAGAACTAGGGGTAATAGAATCGCTGTCCATAATTAAACGTTTCTTAAATGACATTTACCAAGTAACTTTTAGAGATGAGGACATAATGAAACTCACAATAAACAGGTAGAATTTACTAAATTTTTACATTTTACTTCATCAATTAAAATATTTAAATTAAATTACCTTACTTGCTAATTTTAAACCACGTTTATAGTCACTGATTTGACACACATTAATTAATATAGGTTCAATTTACGTCAATTGCAAACTAATGCATATTATTCAGCATTTATTAATGCCTTTTGATAATATTATTAGTTTTAATTCTTATGTATTATAATGATTTGTTTTCGTAAATAATATTAAACTTTGTAATAGTTACGAGTTTAACGAAGTATACTGGTGTTTTTTTTTCATTAACAGTTCTTAAATTAGCACCACCAACAGTTTTTTTTTGATGCAAAGAAGAAGACAAGCATGACATGATGCTCCCCTGATGTTATGAGAATACTATATACCTACCCATAATCAGTACATGATTTCACTCAAGAGTCATAATACGATGTTAAGACTCTTTAGCCCAATAATTACACTAGCTACAGTGCCCTCCTACCGAAGCACAGTAATTTTGCACATCACTGCCCAGGCGGTAGAAAAACTGGCACTGTCGGGGTACTTACCTAGACGACCTGCAAAGGAAGTCTACCCCCGGTAAAATATCGTTATAATAAATCTCATAACTTCGCTTTGGATTCTATTTTAGCTTAAAGTCCAAATCAAAATAATTAGGTAATGTGTGTGTAATCTTTCAGAATTTTACAAATAGAAAACAACTCAACAGATTTCGCATACGATTGTGAAAGCATGGGACTGAGTACATTTTATTCATTCGTGGAATCTGACGAACTTTATGCAACAGCAGACTTTATGCCATTAGATTCATTGGTACATAAAGTTAAATCGGTAAGCCTACTCATATTTTTTGTGCTTAAGGATGAGTGCTTGATGCTCGCTTGATGTTGAACAATAACTCTGCCATATTACTGTTGCGGTGTTATTAAGAAATTTAATAGGATCTCAGAAATTCTTAGAATCTCATTAGGAACTCATTACCGACCTATTACTTGATAGTTTTGCTATACCTTCTAGGTTCAAACTGCGAAACTACTATGCAAACTTTGATAGCAGTTACATAATAGTTATATCGTTAAGGAACAAGATTTTTATTTATTTGCCAATATTATTCCTTTGTTTCAGATGGAAACAGAAATAGACTTCACCAAAACCTACTTGTTTCTTATTCCGGGCCTGGAAGGCCAACACGCGCGATTTCGTTCGTTGTGCGAACACATAAAATTGCCAGCTATTGTTCTGCAGCCGTCATTAGACCGACCCTGTGAGAGTCCTCAGGAACTAGCTCAGTGGTATGCGAAGGTGTGCATTTCAAACTAATTAATAAAGCATTTAAAGTATTTATGCAAATACTTTGTACAAATTATTGTAAGAACATTTACAGAGTACCTTTGACTACTTCCAGATTCTATTGGAAAAATTCAAACTGGATAAAAAATTCTACTTGATGGCTTATGAATGCGGTATTTTTCCAGCACTTGAATTAGCAGGAATTCTCGAAGATAATGGTAAATTTTAACATTTAATACAAATTTGATTTAGAACAATAACATATGTATCTACATAATATCAATATTAAATATTTATTATGACTGTAAATACATACGTGCATATAAGTTCTATAATCACGCCTGGTTCCCGATGGGGTAGGCAGATACTATTTCTCTCTACTAGGTACAATCCTGACACACCTCTTTCGCTTCTTAACTTTCATCATATTCTTCAAACACGCTCGCCGGTTCTTGGTACTCTTAACTTGGCCTTTCTTTGGAAAAAATACCTGTATATTTGGTCAAGTAAAGTACGCCTAGGTTGACCAATTTCCGCTTGACCATTCACACTTGCCATTATGGATATAATTTCAGCAATATTAATTATTATTACTTTCTTACTTCTTTTTATCACCATAATACGAATAAGGAATGTACAATGTAGTTTTTTATGTATATAAATTACAGGTTTATCAGGAACAGTTTATGTCCTTGGAGATGGGCCCGAAGAGATGAAACTGCTATTGAAAGAACATATAAGCGAGTTTAAGAAAAAGGTATAAACCTATACATCATTTGGTTGGTTTTATTCTTAAAAACAAAAAAATATTAATTCTAGAGTACACAAATAGAACCTCAATATTTCACTAATCACACTTCACACTAATATTATAAAGGCGATATTATAAAGGTGTGAGTGAATGTTTGTTACTTCTTCGCGCCTAAATAGGAGCACCGATTGAGCTGAAATTTGGTGTAGAGATATCTTAGACCCTGGAATAAAACCGCTGGGAGCAGCAGTATAAACTATAAGTATCACGGATGCCTTATTATAAGAAATTATTATAATTTATTTAATTCAAATTACAGGAAGCGCTAGAGCTGGGCGTATTGCGGCACATGGGTCTCAAGCTCCAGTTTCCATTGAAAGCTGTGAGTCGTGGAGTACGCGTGTCGATACGTGCGTGCGTGCATTGCTCAAGCAAACGTCCCTCACTATGCAGTACACTCGCGCCCTCTTCGAGGCAGCTCTCAGGCGCATTGAGGCCGCTCTGCAATACACTATCAAGCCTCGAATTTTACGCTCGCAGCTCGTATTGCTCCGCGTAAGGCAGTTGACAGTAAAACAACAATGCTCGCTGCAGTTGTACTCGCACGAACCTATCTCCGTGCAAGACCTCGCTGCTTCTATGATGCATGCTGCCGATGATCTACGTGCTCCCGCCATCATAAACTCATATCTTGGCGAAGATATTGTGGAGATGTACAAAAATCACAATTTGTGTAGCTATTAGTGTGTGTTTATAAATTTGTGTAATAAAGAAAAATTTATTAACATTTTAAGCAATATTTCATTGCTAGCTAAACACAATCCGCTCAAAAATCTTTTATTTTATTAGAGAAAATACTGCAAACTAAAGAGGAGAAGAAAGCGAGAAAAACACCCGTACATATGACATTTGCCTTTATAATAACACTTCATAATAATGAGTGTAAAGTGTAGCTATATTTATTACCTACGCGTATAATAACTGCATTGTTATTAATTTATTCCAAAAATATAATTTGTGAAATCTATTTACTTTTTTTTTGAAGCAAATTGCCACAAAAAAAATCGAGAGCCTTTATTGAGAAAAACAAACTAACAATATTACAAAAAAAATACAAATTTACTCGATCACTCACGTTTCAATAACATAATCTATTAGGGAAAATTAAATAAATTTAAATAATATAAAAGGAAAGAGTGACTGATTGAGTGACTGATCTATCAACGTACAGCCTTAACCGCTGAACGGGTTGGATTAAAATTTGGAACACACATAAGTTTTATGACGTAGACTTCCGCTAAACAAAGGATTTCTTCACACGGGCAAAGCCGCGAGCATAAGCTATTTGTATAATATGTTGATATTACTCAACATCAATTCTTGAACTAAAATCAGGCGAATATAAATTACATAATAATATAACAAACATAATATTATAAAATGGCGTTTGCCTAACTGTAGAGGAAAATGATTATTTATTCATAGTCAGACATACCCATCGGACATACCTATAGAAAATAATGCACAGCAACTTTAGTTTGAAACCAGTCCAATGCTCAATCACTGTAACTATTAGCATTTTAGAAGTTAGAACCAATCGGCTGTAATCCAAAACTGCAGGCGCAAGTTAAAAGTAATAAATTGCTCTTCAATGTACCGACCCTCCACTCCTCGTGGTTTACGTGCTGGATGTAGGAAGGTAGGCGCTTTTTGAAGGTGGTATTTTTAGAATAATAGAATAGAATAATATGACTTTTTTGCATACAAAAAAACTAACTGAGCTAAATATCTTAAAGTAAGGTAAACAATCCGAAGTCTTATTGCACTAGGCAATCCCCTTTTGATATACTTTATATGCTGCAGTATTTAAAGTTACTTTTTATAATTTTTAAGATGTTGTAAGACAACAATATGCCTTTATGTGCAATAAAATAGATTGATAACTATTTATGAACCACCCATTAACAAAACTATGTCACCCCAAGCATTTAGGGTCTTGTTCTAACACAATCGTCAGTGAAGCAAAGGATAGATTTATTTCGCCAACTTGACCGATAACACCTTGGCAATAATTCTGCATAGTAAGATAAAGATTAATAACTTTATTAATATCCCATAGAAAATAAACAGATTACTGGTATAATAACAATAGGAGGCCTTTTCATTCCCAAAAATCGCTTTCAGGCATAGTCTAACATACACATTTTTACTTTTTCGGAACTTTTACAAGATGTAATTGTCTCATCCAGAGTGCATTTTAGATCACTGTCGTAACCAATGAGCGCTGGTAAAGTTTCTAGCACTGCCCACTATCTGGCAGTAGTTAAAGCGCTTAATTGTTTTCGATACTAACTAAAAGCAGATTTTTGTAGGCAATTTGTTACTAGGCTTAGTGCTGTTCGAATTCAGTTTGGATATTTTATTTCAACTTTATTGAAATTTTAAACTGTGTTTTAAATTGATTTTTTTACAGTTTAGTAAATTTTAAAACGTTAGAAAAATGCCACACACATTTTAGATTGTAAGTCAATTTATGTATCTTTATTTTAAACTTTAAAGCCCATTACAGACGTCGCTATACTATACCTTGCTATATGACTCCTGGTACCATATAGCATCATATAGCAAGGCCTTGCTATACCCCGCTATACCTTGCTATATTATTTTTAGTGATGGCCGGGTTAATGATCGGAACTATATTTTTAATAGTTCATTCTTTGTGATTGAATCGTGAGCCGATCTTTTAAATCAAATCGAGTCACATTAACATTGCTTTTTTCATCTTTACAAACGAACTCAAAGAGTTGGTATAACTTGTCAATGACTGCTTTAAGTGCATTTAGAATAGGTAAATATATTATTATACAAAAATAAAGAAAATTTATATTATTTAAAAATAAAAACGAACAAGTGCAAGTTGGACTTGCCACATACTTGTGTGGAAAAATGTTATTAACATATGTAGGTATCCGTTCTTTTATCCACACAATAATAATTATTATTAAAGTCTCATTAATGTGAAATGAAAATTACTTATAAAATCATTATTATATACTGGCTATCATATATTGTTTTTTTAATCTATGTTAGCTATACTTCAACCGTTACTAACCGTTAATATAACCATTACGGAGTTCCAGCCGCTACGTCACGGCTCCATCATCAGGTCAATTCGATGGTACCAAAATATAGCACTGGCACCAGTCTTACTTACATAATAAGTATGCACAATTTCAACTAAACCTGATGACTTCTAACTCGTACTGTCTAGCGTCAGCTATACTGCCTTAAAATTCAGTTGCAAGATGTGTGCTTAGTATTCAATATAAAAGTTTTAAATGAAATTTTCTTTTCTGTACAAAATGATGGCTTTTAAATTAGCTTCTTTACGCCAAACTCCGGACCGACAGATATACATACAGACGGACAGAAGGACAAGCAAAAGTATTATCGACAAACACAAAGTCACAGAAAACACAAAGTCGCAGAATGAATTCCCTTTTTTTATGGAAATAGAAATCCAATCATAGTCTAAATGGGTGCACCAAGTTCATCACTTTATGAATTGACTGTCACGCGCTACGAAGTGCGCGCGGGTCTGCTAGTAACCTATAAAACATACTATATTTATTTATAAAAACATAAACATATATTTATTTACCAAAAACAGTGTTTTACAATTCATCTCTATTTACTATTATTGGACCCCACACTAGGCCATAGCCTGTCTCGTGGGTTGCTCGAGGGTTCAGAATTACGCATTGTACAATAATATAAATCAACAGAAAAGTTCGACGACAGTTTTGGAAATATATTAGGTATAAATATAAATATAAAATGAATAGTTATAGGGCAAACAGTTATGTGATTAATCTACGCTCAACTAATGTGTATAATAATAATTATTAGATACTGTTCTCTGTTTATAACAAATTATATACTTTGACTGGCAAATTACTATTTATGTTATGATTTATTTTACTGCATATAAACGTCATTATGGTGGTTACCAAAAGATGAAGAATGAACAAAAGTTCATAATTTGGTTGTGAATTAACTAGATGCGCGAGCATCTCGATCATGTAGAGTAAGTATTACTGGAGATATGTTGTTGCCGATGATAGGCACGCATTGACGCTGCATATCATACATACCTAAAAATCTTTGCACGAGCCAATAAAAACTAACCATTTTCGTAAGTGTCTTTGAACCATTGTTTTTTTTTATAAACAAGCCAATCAAAACTAGCCAACCAATTCGTTTTGGAGATTTTGTTGCTATACAGAAAATCACGCCAGCGTGGTCTATTTTATTTCTCTTTCCTATGCACTTTCATATTATGCACACTCGTTAATAGGCACAGACCACTTTTCATCAGGTAAAAGCTAGTTGTTAATATTCTTAGGAAGTAGGTACTAGGAGTACCAGAAGTAGGAACGGAGATTCAATCACTTGATTGCATATAGTTCCACAATGATTCCCCAACACTACTTAAACAAATGAATTTGAAAATTTATTCTACATAAAGGATGTTTCTTTTTTTCCTAGATTTTGGTTTCCTTCAAATCTGCTCCTGGTAAAATTAAAAAAAATGACGATTCAAACTTCGTCAAAAAATCCAGGATTTTTTTTTCTAAATTATCATCGTTTACTAAAAGTATGACTTACGTTAATCAAATAAGATCAATTCAAGTTGGATTTGACCGACTTTATCAGAAGATTCTCGACTACATCGGCCAAATAGCAATAGGTAGAGAAGTTCATTGTCACCGGGAAAATCAAAGGAAAGTGGACCCAGGTCGTAGTCCGATGCGTTGGTCAGATCAGATCCGCACCACCCTTGAAATTGCTGTTGTTTTGTTGTCTTTTGGCTCCTGGCTATGAAAATTGCATCCAATCAACCCAGATAGCGCTCCATCATCAGATATCGAATCCTCCAAAGGAGGGGTCATGACTCCCAGTAATAGGCAATATGACAAGGACAAGAAGAACTCCAAAGGTTCCGTTTCCTAGTAAAAATGTCTAGGCAAACTATAAAATAATGATTTGTTTTTTTTTCTTTAGAGGTACCTACAAAACCCTTGAAACAATGTGTTTGCATTATTACAGATTTAACTGACAATCACTTTTGTAAAAAAAAAACCATGACAAACTCCTGGTACGTATTTTTTAAAAATTTGAGAAAAAAATCATGAATATTTTCACACATCCTGTATAAGACTCAAAATTGACATTGTCAACAGCCATGTTGCTGTAGAACCATACAATTTGGCAAATCCTATATGAACTAGATAAAAAAAAATGCGTAGCCATTTTGTAAAATGACTTAGCCGGTTAAGCGAAAGTCCACTGCAAGGTATTCAAAGCTTTAAGTTATTCGGACAAATAATCATTATGCATAAAAAGAGCTCATATTACAAGTAAATAGGAGGTGAAATTTAAAATACAAATTAAATTACTTTGTTTCATAATACTAACAAAAGGAACTGCAAACGCAAGTAAATATTTAATAAAAATAAAAAACATTTTTTTCTAATTTGTTACACAGCGGTTAAGCATTTGCTACTATTTAGTTTAATATATCGCGTAGGCAATTGGAGTTTGTTTTCTTTTGTCTCCGTAATACAAAACGGCTTTGTCATTTTATCACCTAGTCAAAATGAAAAATGGCGGATTCTACGCATCAACTGTAAAATATAGCGCGATATAGCGCTATATGTCATTTATAGCTACGTGTGTGACGGATGCCGATTTGTACTGAAGCTATGCCGTGCTATATGAAGCTATATAGCGCTATATAGCGACGTGTGAAATGGGCTTAAGTCGTACACGTAGAGCTCCTTTGACAGTTTGCGCTGAATTACATTGAAACAAATTGTATTAATATTTGAGATGTATAAAACTCATGGTAGTACCAAAAAAATCGTAAATAAGTTTCATTGCAGTAATAGTAGTTTTTTATTTATTTATTTCAATTTCCAGTATATAATAAAATTCACAGAACAAGATAAAATAAGAAGCATTGTCCACTAACAACTATAATAGTTTTCATTAATTGCATCATACTTTTGCATTCGCTTTCCGGCTCAGTAATTCTTGTGTTCACTGAAAAATTATTCAGTTCAATAATGAACCCTATTTCAAGGTGGTAAGATATATTTTTATTTGTTCTGAGCACAATATAAAAGACAATTTTATTTTAATCGCCGGTATCGAGGAATCGAATGACGTCACAGACAATGAGCTGTAATTACGATTTTGCTCTCTTTCACAGGACTTTATTTTATTATTGTTCTGTTATAATGGTATTTTATTGTCTTTTTGTGGTTATTCAAGTGTCGGGTATGATCACCGCCGAAGCACTGGATGAGTGCTTCGGCGTACCCGCTGCCCCGGCATTATGGCGTCCCACAGCGCCCATCTTCGGCGGGGGAGTCCCACATACCGCCCGCGCCCCCCGGGGTGGGGGTGATGATGCGTTACGCATTTTTCCTGGGTCAAAAAAAAAGTTGTTAACCTATGGTTCAAATTTAGGTCGCTACCTACAAGACGGCGACATAACATTCGACATGCCTTCTTTCACTAAAATTGAGCGACAAATAGCGAATTGAGTAGGTACCATAGAAAAAAAGCACTAAACCTTGTAAAAATGTGTCAATATGATATATATAAAAAAACCTTTTGTATTCGTTACGTTCTTTTAGATAACAGAGCAATTTATTAAATCCTATAAAATTTTAGCATAGCCTTCAACAATTTATTCTGAATTTTTAATAGAGTAAGACCTAAACCTACAGTAATGTTCCAGAACATGTCAATATTAATCTCCATAGTAAACATCCGTAAAGGCTTCATCAAATAACCCTAAAGGTATAACTTGCCGTCAATGCTTCCGTGATATGAAGCCATCACCATAAAATACGTCTCTCTCGTCACATTTTTCGTACCCTTCTCACCCATTACTATTACCATTACTTCTCTGAATTTATTTCTTACTCTTATATTGATTTTGAGGGAAGATATTACTTGGTTTTATTAGACATTTAACATACAGAAACTTTCTTTTCCCCCGTGACTTTGCGTATTTTCTGTATTATTTTTCTATTGCAAACTGATATATTACGAGTTTTATAATATAACACTAGCTTATCCTCGCGGGTTCACCCTCAATGTACAACCCTTTCTAGGTCCCTTCTAGGTAACCTATCTGTGGTTTGAGCTATCACTCACCAAATAATGTGTTTTTCTTTTAATTTCATTTATTTAGTAAATCATGTCGTAAAATTTGACAATATTTTATTTCTTTCTTTCTTTCAATCACTTAAGCTTTCCTTTAAATATAGGAAAATATCTAAATTTCTCATAAAAACTTTCGCACTTCTTTTTATCCCCTATAATATGGGCTAATTACATTGCTACGTGAACTGAGCTGTGAGTGTAATCTATAATACTCGTATTATAAAATCCTTAAAAAGTTGCACAACAATCTAACAACGAAAGAAACTCAGCATTTTATAAATCCCAATAAATATTCTTATAAAGATTTTCGTTTGAAACATCTTTGTGCTGTTGTTAATGTTCGTTCGCCCGTCCGGTTTGATTTATGGCCAATTTCAAGAGTTTCCTGTTAAAATTGTTGCCCGGAGATATCTCATATTTTATAAGGGCCGGATTGAAATTTTCAAGTGCTTTTTATTCAATTTTTCGCTGCTGTGCTCTTTCAAGTAATTAATTAACTTCAAAGTGCTGACGAAATTGGTTAGGTATATCGTGACAAAAATAGTAAAGAATTTTTACTTTTTGGAGTTATACTTGTAAGAACCTATTTTGGTACTTTTAAAGCAATAAAATTAGTCACCAGATTTTACCTATTACCTAATACAAATCAACTGTATTATTGAAAATTAATGAGCGGACTATATTATGTCTTGAAAATAGAAACCGCAAGTATAAATTAAATACTTGCGGCTTTCTCCCGTCATATAGAGCCAGGGCGGTTACATCAGCGTGGCCACCGATGAGACAAAAAACAGTTTACGGATTTTCATTATTTCATGAAAATACACGATAATTAATATTTTAGGTCACAAACTAGTTGAATATCATTGTATTGTCTCAAATTGCTTTAAAATTTTAGTAAAAAACGAAACACATAGGTATTATTGTCAAAGTGAATCAGTTTGACAGAGTTTGACAAACAGCATAAACGGCCACGCTGAAAGGGACGGAAAAAAATAGATTCTCCTTTTTCTTCACACAGAATTTTCCCTATTGCCATCACACTCACACATAAAATGGCTATGTCTATTTTTATTTTGTCTAAGCATGGAGGTATAATAATTAATTCTTAGTATTATTTATAGTGGATGTCTACGTCGGGAGCGTATTCGCACGCATAATTTTTTTTGTCCTAATTTTGTTTCGCCGAAAATGTTTCGCATAACTTTTTTTAGCCTAATCATAATTGGGCATAATTATATCTAGACATACTTATGTCTTGCCATAACTGTTAGTTGCCCTAACGTTTTTTAGCATATATTTTTAAAGCATAAATTTGTATGTCATAATATAAGCACGCATAATTTTGTTAGTCCTAATTTAATTTGTCCGAAAATGTTTCGCATAACTTTCTCGGGCATAATCATAATTTTACATAACTATATTAAGGCATACAACTAATATTGTAAGTTAATAAAATTATTTAGGAAAGTAGTTTATGGCACCCAGTAAGACTGACTGTCACAAAACCGACTCGGATAATTTAGGTTAGGTTAGGTTTGAACAATGTCCACAGTGCCACGGCAGCGGTCAACAAAGTGCCAAAAATGACCATCCACTTTCTAATTCAGGGAGAGGGTAGGGTATAGAGGAGATTAAAATGAAACAACCGCACAGTAGCTAGTGAAGTTACTGGGCTGAAGAATCTTAACATCTTATTACTCTTAAGTAAGAAGTTATTATATCTCTTACCATCGGGAGAGCGTCTTGCCCGAATTCTTACTTCATTCTATAAAAAAAAACCGCGAGAAGGCTAGGTTAGGTTTTAAGTTAGAACATTGAAATTAATAATTCGTTTCTTTTAGTATTAATACTATTTTGCCGATTACAATCCTGGTAATAGTATTATGACAAGATATCACTTTGCTAAAAAATTAGGGCTGGATATAATATCATTATACTGAAAATTATTAGGGCTGGATATTATTATGTCAAAAAATATTAGGGCTGAATATAATTATGCCAAAAAATTTTATGGTAAGATATTTTAGGCGTTAAAACAATATGCGTAACAATTTTATGCGTAAATATTATTATGCTTAAAAATATTATGGGAGAAAAATTTAGGCCAAAAAAGTTATGCCTAAAAACTTTAGGCGTTTTGATGTTTAGGCTGAAAAACGTTATGCCACATTAAATTAGGACTAAAAATTTTATGCGAGCCAATATGGACCCGTCTACGTCACGGTCAATCTATCAGTCAAATTGGTTCTCAATCTATTCAGCAGTATCACAGATTAAATACACGTTGATGGATAAGTCAATCACGTTTTACTTTCAACTTAGCATCTAACCTTTCACAATATTTCTAGTACCGAAACGCAAGCGCAACCCATTGTTCTCGTTTGGAGATAAAACATAGGCAAAAGTATGTTAACAGAAGAAAGTGAGTACATAAACATTGGACTGTATCAAAGAATCAATACAAACTCCATAAAATTTCAAAACAGAATACACAATACAACATAATAAGTCACAATAAAATGCCAAAGCTGAGCCTCTAAATCGGTGAAAGCCTGAAACTCTCTAAATAAAAATACGGTCGGAGCGAGCTCGGATATTAAGGGACAATTCACACAATCATATATTGCAATATGTCCGGATTTGCCGGCCTTTCACACTGGGACGTTGAGCGGGGTGACATTTATGATGCCAATAAAACGCTTCCTTACAATATTCACTATTTGAAATACTTTTAAATATGACTGGTTGGCAACATCGGTTGTGATCCTGCAGGGCTATTCACTTATTTTTCAGGAAACCGAGCATTTTTCTGACAATTCGGTCTTCGGTTCGGTTCCCTGACGGATAAGTGAACAGCCCTACTGCATTCATTTGATACTTTTGACTAAAACTGCTGTCAGCGCAAGACTGGTATTACCTACGTTGGGTGTCCAGACTCCTTTTGGGTCACTGCGCCATGTTTGCAAGCTGGTATTTCTTCTTTAGTACAGCCGTTTTGATGTGACGAGGTAATGATGTATCTAGAATTTCATATAATATTTATTAGTAGGAAGAAGGATGAATTAATCCTTATATTTACTCAGCCATGTTTATGAGATATATACTAAATATTCTTTAGATGGTTATTAGAACAGAAGTAAAAGTTCAAATCAAAGCTATCAAGATGCCCGCTTTGATTACATTTCACGAGACGCACCAGCAGAAAATACGAGTACCCGAACCAAAGCGTATTTAAAGCTATACCTCTACATATACATGCAATAGTGCTCAGGTCAGGTTTACTATCTCACATGTGACGGAATTTTTAAAACTATTTTTTTAAAGCTAGCAAGCCACGACATATCTCATAACAGGAATTAATGAAAAGGGTTCACCGTAGCCAAAAACATTTCATAGTAATAGCAAACGGTTGGGAGGATTTTTTTTTAGACGGTTTCAATTCAGTCCTAGCTTCACAGAAGCATCAATGTGAAAGCAAATAGAGCGGGCGGCCAGAATCGCCAGTGATCTCGCTTGAGCCTGGTCACTCGCCGGTTATGAGTTATTGCGCGGCTTACAGCCTCCACGAAACCAATACACTTTGAGCACACCACATTGCATCGATCTGTCTTGCAAATATGGCCAAAACACAATAGCAAAAGTACTAAAAGAACTTTCAGTTCACAAATTTTAATATCTACAACACCAAAAAAATTAAACACAAATCATTGTTACCAAAAAATGATAATATGTAATTTGTAATTTTTGTGATTCTAAAGGATCCCACTGCAGGCCAAAGTCTCCATACACTCTTTCCACATGTCACGATCTAGAGCCATCATTCCACATGTAAATCGAGGTCGATCTTGTATCTCATCTTTGGTCTGTCGCGTGGTGAATACCAAGAAAGCAAGAAGAAAAGGCAAGCAAAGAATTTGGTAAAAAAAAATTACTGTTATCCCACTCAGATAAAAAATGCAATATATGTTTGTGCAGTTCCAAATTTTCAAACGAAACAAAATGTCAAAATTACGCAGGTGTGTATTAAAATCTCACACCAACGAATAAATAATGCCCTAGTTCGTTGTCTCACACCCATAATAATATTATATTCCAATGTGTAATAAGACGATCTGAAAACTGATATTGTAGTGACAAACAATACTTCATACCCTCAATACTTTAGGCTCTTACACCAAAATCAGCTATACCTATTATAATCATAACATGTGTCCTTCCACATGAATGCAATAAATTGAAATAATGTTAGCTTTAGCGGCAATAACCGAAGTGAGCTGTTTTGTCCGTAACTTAAGCCAAAGTTACGACGATGTAGCACATTCAGTAACTGAATACGAGCAAACCATTTGCTCAGTAGTTGAATACGTATTCATATTAATAAACTCAGACCTCTGACTGTTAAACAGTAGCAAAGGTAGCGCAGTTATACGGTTAGTTACTGGGCAAACCTTAGATTAAAATAAAATTGGAAGATGCGCCATAGCGCTATCGTTGCTATGCTCATTGTTGCTATGCCAAACTTGGGCCTGTTGGATCGGAAAGTGTTGGTTGCTGCGCTGACTCGTGCCGAACTAAAATTGTGCACAATTTTCCGCTCTTAAATTAGGCCGATGGGCCTAATTGAAGCGGTCCATGTCAGAAACGGCAGTATATCGCATCTTCCTTTTTTTATAAGTCATTGTGGACAACCAATGAGATTACTGGGCATGACGAGATTAACAATCAATATCTTAAGGTGGCAGGCGGAGATCAATTCCGCTCAGAATTTTGTATTTAAAAACACTGGGTTGTACTGTGTCTGATGTGGGTCATTATGTTTACCATCGAGCACTGATTTGCTCTTCTGTTCATGTTAATCATTTAAAACTAATTTTTAAATGGGCCCTTTACAACAAAACCAGAATTTTCCAAACCAGTTGTGGCGTTTTGAATAGTAGATGAACATTTTTTTTATCCAGTATTTGACCACGGTCTCGTCTGATGTCAATTGACAATGCGGCCAATGATGATAGCAAACCAAACTTAAGGAAGAATCCTCCTTGGCATCGCTGGAAGTCGTGCCGGAACACAGCCGTAATCACTGCATGGCGACATAGTTATGTCCAGTATAGTCAAATTGAAAACTTTCATTAAGCATACGAATACACTATTAAATAAATAAAAAAACTTCCAACGAATTATTGTAAACCTGTACTTCTCAAAGTACGATATAAAACAACTGTTGCTGTTTTCATAATGTTCATATTCTCTGATTGAAGTATATCCAGTAACGCATGGTTGATGAGAATTACTATGCAAACATCGCATGTTAACAACTTATGCCAAGTTGCAAACTTGAACGTCAGCTTAGCACTTAGCCTCAAGCTACAGTCGCCCGAGTGATTCTCTAACTGAACCCTCTCTTCTCTTCTTCTAAACTTGAATTATATAATTCTATACATTTATCTTCTCAAAACACAAAATCTACTACAATAATGCAACCATGCTTAAAGTATCTAAGTTGTAGGTCTGCTTTCATCAACGGCCTCATTGTCGCTTAAAATCACGCGAGATTGTGGTCGTAGACTTACCTATTATGAATAAATAAATGAGTTATAATAATAACATAATAGGTATAGTATGAAAAATTGTACTTAGACGTTAAAGGTTGCAAGTAATTTCTATTTTTCCATCACCATACAAAAATGATTTAGAAATAAAATGGGCAATTTAATCCAAATTACCGTCTCAATAAAACCATAAATCAGCAGAAAACCTTCAAAAAACTCCACCATAATTTCCTCCCTCGTTATAACATACGAGTACGAGTAATATCATTTTATGTAACAGCCAAACGTCATAATACTAAACTTGAGATTTTATTCCTTCCTCGTTTTATCGTTTGCATGAAATTTTCATGCGACTAAGTGGAATAAGGAGAGTAAAATCGTAACATTCATACTCGTGGAGAGCGTGCCCTTATATTCTACTAATATTTAGAATGTACGACTAAAAAGCCTTATAGCCCAGTCATATTAGGTAAAAAAAGGGGTCAACCTCGGAAAGAAAGATAATAAGCTGCAAATTGGTATGAACCTTTGTTTTGTCATTCTAAATGTTGTCTCAAAAGTCACAATCGTTATCGTGTCCGCGTCTCAAGATATTCAAGGTCAAAGGTCACAAAAATCGGTTTTTCGCGAATATCTGGCTTCCTATCGGTTAAATGAGATTTGCATTTATTATAAAAGTTGTAGGCTATAAAATTCCCTACAACTTTTGTTTAAACTTTTTTTTCATACAACCAACCGTTTTGAAGGTAGAGCGCGAAGAGTGCACATCGTACAGTCATATACGGCCTAATGCAAGGTCAAGCGTGAGTTATGGTTATCAGTACGTTATAAAGTCAATTATTTACTTGGAAATTATAATTATTAAACAATGCCTATTATTTATGTACTAACTATTAATTATTTATATTTAATTAAAGTAAGTAACTTGATTATTTATATATAATTATTCATATTTAACTATTTAAGTATAAAATATTATTAATTCTGGATTATATATTTTAGTTTTATTTTAAGTTAAAATGATAGTAAGAGTATATATTTTACACATATTTTTATTTATTATTAAATACGGCATAATATACATTTGTCAAAATGTGAGTTCAAATATCAAAAGTATCTTTGTTGATTTTAATTGTAATGAAATTGGAAATGGAAGCTAATTATCTTCTTCTTCTTCGTCGTCTTCTTCTTCTTGTCGCTCAAAAATGTTCGATTCATTGTCATCATCCTCATTATCTGTCATGTTCATCTCCAAACCTTCCAGAATATCGGGATCATATGTATTTTCTTCATCGGGATTACTTGGATACAGTGAAGCGTTGAGGCAAGCTTGTCCGTTGCACTGGCCGCAAGCTAAAGAACATTGTAGCCCTGATTTTCTGCATCCACAGCGGGAACCACAACCATTTTTGCAATTGCAAAATATTACGTTTAGTAGTTCGGCTGGTGCTGGAGGTAATAACGTTCGTATGGGCTCCAGGATTTCATTTTCAAGCATCCAGCCCCATTCTTGAGGTTCTAAGTCCTTCCCTAACCACGTTTGAATCTGGTAGTAGACACGTTTTATGTGTTGATGAGCTGCTACACTTGTTGGTGGAAGTGTTGACAGTTGTACAGGTTTATTTAGTTTTGTAAATTTGATGAATTGCGTGTAGCGGAAATGATCAATGTTGTCCTCAGATTTGTCCCGGCAATGAATAGAAAAGGGCATAGGGTAGGGACAAGTATTTCCAGGTATATAAGTATTGAGAAATTTACGCGTTTTAAAGAAAAGATATATAATGTGTTAACTTAAAATAAAACTAAAATATATAATCCAGAATTAATAATATTTTATACTTAAATAGTTAAATATGAATAATTATATATAAATAATCAAGTTACTTACTTTAATTAAATATAAATAATTAATAGTTAGTACATAAATAATAGGCATTGTTTAATAATTATAATTTCCAAGTAAATAATTGACTTTATAACGTACTGATAACCATAACTCACGCTTGACCTTGCATTAGGCCGTATATGACTGTACGATGTGCACTCTTCGCGCTCTACCTTCAAAACGGTTGGTTGTATGAAAAAAAAGTTTAAACAAAAGTTGTAGGGAATTTTATAGCCTACAACTTTTATAATAAATGCAAATCTCATTTAACCGATAGGAAGCCAGATATTCGCGAAAAACCGATTTTTGTGACCTTTGACCTTGAATATCTTGAGACGCGGACACGATAACGATTGTGACTTTTGAGACAACATTTAGAATGACAAAACAAAGGTTCATACCAATTTGCAGCTTATTATCTTTCATTCCGAGGTGAAAGCCCTAATATGACTGGGCTATTAACCCGGCGCCAGACTGAGCTTCACTTGTTTGATGTGTGGCACGACGGTTAGGTAAAATTTCTTTGGGCACGTTAGGGTGGGTTGCACCAGCTGACTTTAACTATAACCGATATGTCAAATCTCTAGTTACACCCATTAATTTTAAACATGATTTTAAATTTGACGTAAACCTTAGCTTTTACTGACAGCCTGGTGCAACCCACCCATAGTATTCAAAGACAGTGTTGAAAGTTACATAACATACTGGTGGTAGACTTTGGCCGTTGCTGGTTATCCACAGGACAAAACCATCCCCCAAAACGGCCATTTTGACCGTGTTTCGGCACGATGTTCAGTTAAGCTAGGGAGGAATTTATCCCGCCTCCCAGGTTTAGTCTGCTACCATCTACGGCCGCCTCGACCCTGAACATACGCGAGATTGTCGTCAAAGACTAACTATAATGAACAAAACTAGACATAATACGAATGAATCCTAAAGAAAATATCAAAATAGACGATCATACTTAAACTCCAAAACACACTTTAAAAATAAAATCAGTACAATTTTATTGTTCTTTTGCGGGGGACTTATTGATAACGGCATCAGTCTTCACATCTGGGAACAAAATAAATTTCCCAGCAGGCCTTAAGTACTTTCGAATCGAGATATTGAACGGGTGTGGGGCCTTTTATTTATGTCTCTTGAACTTGGGGCTTTGGGAAGTCTATTATTGCGGGTTAGAGGTGAAAATTAGATGTTTCACTTGTGATCTTGTGTTAATGTGAACAAATGATTTTTTTTGTAGTGGTAGGTATATAGTATTTAGTACTCTATTGCAGATGCCGCCTGGAAAACTACTCCTTTGCTAGTTATTCATTCGCCAAGCAGTAATGTGCAGGCATTACTATGTTTTGGACTGAAATCATGCACACATTAACATTGCCAGCAGCATAAGTTACTGTGCAAAATTCGATTCAACAACTATACATATCGTGTAAATTATACATTATACATATGAGTGACATGTACACTAGGGTGTCCCGAAAAAGTATTTTTTGGATTTCACAATGCAACACCTCGCGAAAGTTGCGTTATTTTACGCAGATTAAGAAAACATTTTCATAATATTGGTTGGCAATTGTTTTGAGACGTCAAATAAAAATAATGACAAAATAAATAAGTGCTAAAATATGAATAGATTAGGAAAACGAGAAACCTAGCTAAGAATGCTTGAACCACAATGGATTTTTATAATAATATCATGTCCAGCAATGTACATATAATACACGAGTCGTGCGACGGTGATCATAAAAAAATGCATGTTTGCATTCATAATATGATGTCGTGTTCCTCATGCTTTCTCGCGTAATAATTTTCCAATTTTCTCATAGATGTTTGGGACATTTTTATACGGGTGCACCCATCTCCTATTATGGTTTATATTCTTTAAACTTCATTGCTCACAAATACATATTAAGGAAAAATCTTGGAAAAAAGTTATTAAGAGTATTATGGCAACACATAAAAATTTTGTCCATCTTTTTTCAAAATGTTTTAAACGGCAATTTTTTATTTAATGTGACATTATCGTTCCTTTACATTTTATTGATTTTTTTTACCTAAACGAAGATAATTAACATCAGGAATCATAACAAACCCACAGACACTCGGACATACTTCCTATATATTTCCGAGATAAGTTAATTTATGTTGCAAAGGATTAGAAGGTTATCGAGGGTTGAACTGAAGGGTTATTTTCTGCTGAATTGTATGAATTGATATATTGAAAGAGTTTGCTTGATAAGCGTTCCTTATGGAAATCAAATAAAATAGGATAAACGTTAGTATCTTAAAGCTTACTTCAGTAATACATATACGTTACCGAGTATCCAGCGACTCGTAATATTATAAATGTAGATGTCTGGATGTGTGCGTTTGTTACCTCTTCACGACTAAACAGTTAAACCAATTAAGCTGAAATTTGGTATATAGGTAGCTTAGACCCTGGAATAACACAGTAACTACTAAATTAATTATAAAACCTCTAAACCTTTGTTTTGTGCAATTAATAAAAAAATATAAAAAAACCTTAATAATATTGCGACCAATGCTCTTTTACACTGTAGGGTACATTCACTTACAAAATGATAACTTTATATCTTTGTGAAACCAAGGAGGGCCTACTTTCTAGGTCTCGCCTTCTAGGTTTAGTTTACTATCATCTACGGCATCATCGCTTTACAGAAACGAGATTGTTGTCAAACTAATAACCGATAAACTTACTTTAAATAACAAAAACTCAAAAAAAGCCAAGGCTCAATACCAAATATTCTTTATTCAAACTTCGCATTCCCAGCTCAAAGTAACATAATTTTACAAGCCAACGATCGCAGTTTGTAACAAAATCGTTGTCAAATTGGAGTATCTTCGCAGCACTCCTCTCGAGTGCCTTACGAGCAAGCGAAACAATCATTATTCCCCGCCAAAACCAACCACTTACATTGTACTATATTTTGTCTGTGACTTCGCTTGCAAAAGATAATATGCGAATCTATTAGTGTTCTAAAAACCAGTTTATTATTATTATTATTCATCCCCGCACTTCACTTTTGCGCGCATTGTCAAATTACATATATTATTTTAAAAAATTGCTTTTGACATTCCGCGAGTATCTTATGTTACTAATATTATAAATGTAAAAGTTTGTAAGAATGGATGTCTGGATATGTGTTTGTAATTTTTCACGCCTAAACGAGTGGATTGATGGAGCTGAAATTTGGTATACAGATACTTTAGACCCTAGAATAACACAAAGTTATAAAAAAAGCGAGTAAAATCGCTTGGCGCAGCTAGTAATATTATATGCACAGCGAATTTATAAAACCTTTATTTCCGGGATAAAACTACTCCAATTATAAGTTTTAGATTATACTTGCCCTCATACCAAATTTCACCTAATCAGTCAAACGGATTATACCTAACTAAGACACACAGTCACTTTCCCACACATGTAGAGATTTTCGACGCGACATCTCATACTCTGAAACTCGCTTTAGTACCATTCCACATTCAATAATCACAAAATAAAACCAAACTCCTTCAACAATCGTGTCTTTTTTACTGCGACAAAGTACGACATAACATGCGTCAGTACAAAAAATCCTTAACACGCTAAAACTTGCACGTTACAAAGGCGGACTCTGTCTCGTGGATTAACATGGAAATTGAATCAGGTTGCGCAAAACTTGGCGACAAAGCTTTGCGAGACGGGACTTATGCCACGATTTTTGTTTTTCGTGAATGCACTTGTGTCGTCGACTGTATTTCGGGTTAGACGAGACTAATAGGACAGTATTTTGTGTAGAAATATGATTATTAAAAGAGATTAGCTTCGTAAAGTGGATTGAAAAAGCTTGTTTCTAAACAGACAAAGAAAGGAATTAAAAATGGCGGCGCTTGGATACTTGCATAGTACTTAATTACGCTCGTGAACTAAAAAGATTGGATGGTTGATTTGGCTTTAAAAACTTTCCGTCTGAATCCAACCCGAACTCGTCCGTCATGAAGGATTCGGTTGGAATGGAGTACGGAAGCAGCTTTGTCGTCTGAGACACAAGTATTATCAGGCCAACCTCTCATTGGGCTACTCTTGGCAACTTCGGCGCAACACCGCGGCTTTGTAGTTGGAGCTCTCAGACGGCTCTCCGGCATAGATGTATCAACCACTCTTGCTTGTCTATGCTCTCCGTCAAACGACGTGCGGCGCCAAGTGGTCTCCGCGACATAGGGTTCGACTCACTGTCAACTTCCGTCACTCACTCAAGAGTATGAGAGAGAGAGACTCAATGTGAGGTGGGCCTTTGGTGGTGGGTTGTCATTTTTAGTTCCTTAATTTCTTACAGCTACTTATACGAAAAGTACTAATCCCAAAAAAAAAACAACAATTAAACAAAAACCGTAAACAAAAAACACTTAAACTAATAGGCCGCAGATAAAACAAACACAAAGTATAAACTCAGTAAATAGATAAACAAGACAAAACCTTTTTCAATTTACGTCTACCGCTCTAAACAGAGCAGGGTTGAGATTAGAAAAATTATGCGATCCTAGATGAGATAACAATTGAAACTGAGCCTTAGAACTTTAACCACTGGAATAGAAACCATTACCTACTTTTTTTTATACAAAAAAGTAAAAAGAGGATCTCTGATGGTAAGAGATAATGCTGCCCATAATTAGTACAGTGCTTCCCAGGATGATTCTCCAATTATGTAAAATTCTAGGTGCACTGCTCTAACGCTTCCTACTCAAGAGTCATAAAATGTTAAGACCTTATAGCCAAGTGTCCCAATTTCTACGGGGGGAAATGGAACGCACATCTATAATGATACCACAAAAATGAATTTTCAATGATGTTACTACGCACACTCACGACAACAATGGCATAAAATATCGGTACATAGAGATAACTTGTATTGTGACTAGTTTTGAGCCTGTTTTTTTTTTGGCTGCAGCGGTTGCCTGACAGTGACGTATCCAGTTGGATGACTAATCGAAGAACTGGCCAGAGAAACTTGGGTATATGTATATCTTGACGTAGCGGTTGAATTAATCTGCAGTTTACTGCACAATGTTGTTAAAAATCAAACTGGGTCAAAACAAAACAATTTTATTTGTACTTTTGTTATCTGTGAAGCAAAGGAGTGGACTTCCCTGTCTTTGAGACAGGTAAGATTAGTAGTAGATTAATTTAGGTAGGTAACTCTTTATTAAACCATAATTACAAAAGAAAAGAGAAGAATAACAAAGAAATCAACTCATAAAAAATACTCGAATAAAATTAATATCAAATAAAATGATTTTAAGGCAGCACGGACGACCCGACCATGGAAATAATCAAATAGCAATAAAAATAGATCTCTTATTTTATATTTATTTTCTGCCTGGTTTGTCTTATTGTTCTTCAAAGGCCTCCCTTCCCTCTCTCCACACATATTTCTTTAGTTCATATTATTTGATCCAAAAGAAGATGGTGACCACTAGAACCAGCGCAGAAAACTATTTTAAAATTTAAATTGGAAGTTTTTGCTCATAAATCTCTTCAATTTTTATTAGCTACTTTTTTCCAGACAATATTACAGAAAATAATCTAAACACATTTAAAAGAATTTTTTTTTAATTTTTCTGGCAAAATGTTATTATTCTGTTAAGGATTTTTTAAATGACAATAATCTTAAATTATTATCTTTATCCAATTTGTTTGACTTTGTATGTAATAATTCACATTATATGAATAATAACTCATTTTATAAATTACAATTATTGAATTCGATATTTGTACGCCTGCTAAGGCAGAATTTTGATGGAACCTATTAGTTTTAAGATCTTATTTATTGTACTAAAATTCTGACGAATAAATTATCTTATCTTCCTTCATAGTTTTTATAGATACAAATAAGTTTCATATTTACCTATAATATAATATTTTGTAGTATCTAATAAATTCCTCTGTACGAACTAAAATCACTACAATATATAAAATGAACAGAGGCCATCAGAAAACCTTTCACGGCTGCATACATTATTGAAAAGTATCGGGTATCGCCAGTCGAGTACAAAATTAATTATTTAGTTGATGGAAAAATTCACCTCGGGCTGAACTGTTGTATGAAACAATTTTTGGTAAAACTATTCGAAAAAAATATAAAAAGATTTTTTTGAAGACTTTAATATAGAGTGGTACTAAAAAAATACTTTGTATCACATAAAAAGGTATGTCGTACTTCTAGAGGATCTATGCTTTTTACCTATGACACTATTATATAGGTGTTCTTTATCTAACTCTTTGTTGAAACTATTTAACTTTTTTTGTGTAAGCAAAGCTCATCTTGTCATGAAGATTGTTTAAACAACATTTGCCTCAAAGTATCCACTTTAAACCACATCTACCCCAGCGGTAATCAGTTTTTATTCCCCTGCCTTTCCAATAAACTATTCCTACTTTCCCATAATCAGTTTTTACGATTGTTTACGTGCAAAATAAAGAACTCTCCAATCAATAGAACCCAACAGATTAATGTGATTTTCCCTTAGAATTCTATCAAGCACGTAAGATTTAATTAACATGATTACGCACCCAAGTTTCTCGCTTTGTTTTCTTTCATAATGTGCTTAGTTGCGCGAGTAATTCTGTAACAATACAGTAGATTCGGCACGTATTGGTGAAGTTAGCTTTATTTCTTTCACATCGGATTGGTGGTTACGAATGTTTTTCAGAATTGAATTATTCTTAATTCAGACAAATTGTTTTTCACGTCCATCTAAGTTACTGTTTGTTATTTCAGGATACATAAATAAGAGCTTATACACCAATAACAGAACAAGTAACTCTTAGATAAAGTAAAATACGAGTAACAATAATTAAAATAACAATAATTACTGCAGGTAGTGTGACTAACTCATGTAAATTTCAGGTCACCTAGATATCTTTATCAGATAAGTACTTCAAAAAAAAACTTTGATCAAATTTCTAAATACTATATTTTTTTAGGCTACCTGCTGCAATACTAGGGATGTTACTTGTAGGTTTTGCCCTTTTAGGTGTCTATTTAACTCATATTTTGAATGTTCTCAGTAACTAGTCTTCGATCGAAGGCTTGCGTAATACAGTAGGTAATGAGAAGTGTATAAATACAGCGGGTAATGCAAACATTGGAGGTCGTAAGGCAAACACCGCAATTGCTTCCTCCTTGAGATACCGGGGCTTGTTTGAATACTAGATGTAATTGGTGAATGAATTAATTTGCGCTTGCCTCCATTTTGGAGCAAAATATTTTATCATTATAATACAACTGTGTACTCTTGGTTAGGCTTATTTGAAGTATAAGGCGCATGAAATGAACTATAAGACAGACAGAAAGACTAACAGACTGTGTAAGTCTGAGCTAATTTTATTGTAATTATGGCGTTCGATAAAGAGTTCTCCAATCTAATCTAGATGGTCGATGGTTGCAGAAAAATACAGTTGAATGTAGTACAAATCCATAATTTTGTATCTTGCTTTATAACATTCTAAAAATGCAACATTTATGCTTGAAATATGCTTGTCAAAAGCAAGTTAAAAGCGTGACGATATGATTCAGAAGAAGCTACGTGTTACGTTTACCTACTAGTGGACTGTATTACTTATTATTTTCCTACTGGATTTTACTGTTCTATTTAGAGGGGTTTTTAAATAACAACTTTGATTTACACTTTCACTGCATTTATTAACTTATAATTCCCAATCTAGGTTACCTAGGCACAATTTTACACTTTTACTACTAACTTGTTTACATTATGAGCGTTAGGAGACGACTGAAGATACTGAACACAATATTAAAATCTCAACTTATTAATATACTTTTTTAAGGTCTCCCGCCCGTACGATACCTATGATCGCTAATTGTACATTTTTTATTGCTATTTCCTTCCGTTATATAGGCTTGTCCCTGTCATGCATTTAACGGTCATTAACGGTCTGTATGTCCGTCCTTGTCATGCCTCTAACGGTTAATAATTATTATTACATTGCAATACCTTAAAATTAAGTTTAATTTTACCAAAGTTTTCCTAATCTAATGTTCTTAATATCTAAAGGGCTGGCGTTGTCCTCAACATTCTCCCCCCAGCGAAGACTCGTCGCAGCTCTCCACTGGAAGGACAGCCAGCTTCGTCGCAGGGCGGCGAAATGTTCCTCCTCTGGTCCGGACGTCGGCGACGCGCACGTGCCCGTCGCTGCCGGGGAAGACTCGCTCGACGACTCCGCGAGGCCAGGTGTTGCGTGGTAGAGTTGGGTCGACCACCACCACCAGGTCTCCTTCGCGCAGTGGGCGGATCTCCGCCTCGGATGCTCGTCGTGGCGTGAGACTGGGCAGGTACTCGCGCACCCAGCGACGCCAGAACTCGTCGGTGAGAGCTTGTGCGGCGCGCCACGCGCGCCTGTCGGCCGGCTCGCAGGGTCCCGTCGTAGGCAGCCCCGATGACGTCCCCAGCAGGAAATGGTTCGGCGTTAACGCCTCTGGATCGTTAGGATCGACAGAGACGTGGGTGAGAGGCCGAGCATTTATGGAATGCTCAGCCTCCATCAGCAGGGTCAGAAGCACCTCTTCTTTGGGCGCCTTCTGACTGAGTGTGTGGGAGAGTGCGGCCTTGACAGACCGCACGAGGCGCTCCCATGCGCCTCCCTGGTTCGGAGCACCGGGCGGTATGAAACGCCAGGTGACACGATGCTGCAGGCCGTAGTTTTGCAGAGCCGGTGCCCACTCTTTGTAGGCAGCCCGCAGCTCTGCGTCGGCTCCCCTGAAGTTGGTGCCGTTGTCGCTGTAGATGACGGTCGGCCACCCGCGACGCGCAGCCATTCGACGCAACGCCATGATTGCAGAGTCTGTGGATAAAGAAGCTACCAACTCGAGGTGGATAGCGCGTGTAGTGAGGCAAGTGAATAGCGCCCCCCAGCGTTTCTCATGTCGTCTTCCAATGGTCACCACCATTGGACCGAAGTAGTCGACCCCGCAGTTGGAGAAAGGTCGCACGAACGCTTGGATTCTTGCTATTGGCAGGTCTCCCATGACTGGCACTTCAGGCTTGGCTCTTCTTATACGGCACACGGCGCAACTCGAGGTGGCTGCTCGTACGGCTGGTCTCAGCCGGAGCACCCAGTACTGCTGACGCACGTCGTTCACCACTCGTTCTGGGTTGGCGTGTCCTGCATTCTTGTGATGATGCTGGACCAACAACTTCGTGAAGGGGTGGCGGCCGTCCAGGATGATCGGCCGCTTCATACTGCCCGACACGTCAGCAGCTCCTATTCTCCCGTTGAGCTTCAGGATCCCGTCGCAGTAGGTTGGGTCGAGCCTGAACAGACGACTGGATTTCGCTATTTTCTTACCTAGTCGTAGTTGCTGCAGCTCTGTGTTGAAGCTTTCTGCTTGGCTTCTTTGGATCCAGAGTTTCTCGGCTTCTCGTAAGTGTCTGGCATCCAGCGGGTGTCGCGTTTTCCGACGACATCTCTCGATGAACAGGATGACGACTGCCGTGGCTCGTATCAGACGTTCGAAGTTGGAGAATCTGTGAATATCTGGCAGGCTGTCGTTAACTGTTACCTGTAGTTGAAGTACGCTTTCTTCCGTGTCGCTGGAGTTTTCGTCCCGTGTGAATTGAGGCCAGTTACACTTCTTGTCCTGAAGAAAACTCGGTCCCTTGAACCATCTGTCTTCCCTCGAAGATGGCACGTAGTTTGGGCGAGTGGCTATGTCTGCCACGTTAAGCTCGGTAGGAATCCATCTCCATTGTCGCGGTCGCGTAGCCTCGGCGATCTCTCCCAGCCGATGTGCTACGAATGGAGTATAGCGCACGGTATCGTTCTGGATCCACTGGAGCACCGTTCTGGAATCTGTCCAATATATTATTTCGTCAACTTTCCACCTGTGTCCCTGTTGGACAGTTGAAGCGAGTCTTGTTCCGATTACTGCTGCTTGGAGTTCCAAACGTGGGATCGTTTGGCTTCGTAGTGGTGCCACCTTAGCCTTGGCAGCTACCAGAGCGACTTCTGCTGTGCCGTCCGCTTTCTCCATCCTCCAGTAGATGGCTGTAGCGAAGGCTTCTTCACTTGCATCGCAGAAGACATGTAGCTGTCTTTCCTTAATCTCGAAGGCGGATGACTGGTACCACCTGGGTAATCGTAAATTACTCACAATTTTCATTTGGTTTATCCATTCTCCGAAATCTTGGGCGAACTCATGTGGCAATGGTTCATCCCAAGTCAACTTTTCGCGCCACAGCTTTTGTAGCAGGATTTTCCCGGTGATTGTGTAGCAGCTCAGCAGTCCTAGAGGGTCATACAGAGACATTACCGCGCTCAACGCCTCCCTCTTTGTCGGCGTTCTGCTGAGTTGACGGACCTCGGTTTTCACTCGGCTGAGTGATGTGTTGAAACCCAGTGAATCTTCGCAGGTGTCCCAGCGTAGCCCCAGAGTCTTCTCTTGCTCGTGCGACCCAGTGAGCATCTGAGTGGCGCTCTCGGCTCGCAAGTCCTCCGGTATGCTACCTAAGAGCCTGCTGTTGTTGGAGTTCCAACCACGTAGCTCGAAACTTGCTTTCCTGTGAATCTCAATAATGTCATGTATGAGTTCTTCCCCCTCCTCGATATTGTGGAAGGAGTCTACATAGTCGTCCATGTAATGAGATTCCGTGATTGCCCTTGCTGCCTCTGGATAGCTGTGTGCATGCTCCCTTGCGTTAAGATTCCTAACGCTGTGCGCCATGAACGGTGAACTTCTAGCGCCGAAGATCATAGACGTCATCTTGTACTCCTGGGGCGGTTCCTGTTTATCTGATCGCCAGAGGAATAATTGCGCCGGTTGATCTTCCTTACGAATTTTCACCTGCAGAAACATTTCCTTTATGTCTGCTATCACCCCATACTGGAATTCTCTAAACCGGAAAAGGATCCTCTGTATGGATAGCAGGAGGTCCGGTCCGTCCAGGAGAAAGTCATTCAGACTTACCCCACGTGATTTGGCTGCGGCGTCAAACACCAAACGTACTTTTCCAGGTTTGTTGGGGTTCAGTACTGGAAAATGTGGCAAATACCAGTGTTTCCCACTGTTTTTCTCCGTTCCGTCACACAGCTCCGCGTACCCTTTATCTAGAAGATTTTTAATCTGTTGATTATACTCACTCTTCATGTTCTCTGACTTGCTGAGTTTTCGCTCAAGGCTTTCCAGCCTTTGCAGGGCTGTGTGATAAGTCGGCGGTGTTTGGGTGTTGTCCTCTCGCCACGGTAGACCAACTTCGAATCTTCCGTTCACCCGTTTCGCTGTTTGGTTGAAGATGGCGACTGCTCGTTCATCTTCCGCTCTTACCTTCGGTTTTAATGCCACGCCCAGAGCATCGATCCTGAAGTGTCGCTCGACCAGTTCTTCGAGTCTCTCGTTGATTTCCACGACGTGAAGCACATTATCGGCTTCTTCCTGGAGTATGCGCCTCGGCACAGTCCCGTGGATCACCCATCCTAGTTGAGTCCTCGAAGCGCCTGGTTCATTTCGTTTCCCGAGCCTCAGTTCTCTGGTGACGATCAATTCCCAGTTGTCCGAACCTATTAAAAGTTGCGGTTTACCATCGTCGTAGCACAACCCGTCGGCGTCTAAATCTTTGAGATGATCGAGACGTAACAAATCTCGGGGCATGGACTGTGGAGATAGTTTCATATCACCTATGGTTCTCGCCTTGATCGTGTAGTCACGACCGTTTGCTCCCGCGATCTGGAATTTTACCAATCGGCTTTCGTGTTCCTGTTGACACGCGTTCACGCCTCTTATACGCAGTGTTCCGGTTGGCCCCTTTGCGCCGATCTTCCTTGCGACTTCTTCGTCGACTAGAGACACTGTAGATCCTTCGTCTAATAGTGCATACACCTTCGCCTGACCTTTGGGTCCTGTTATAGTTACTGGGCATATTTTTAATTTTACCTGTCCCAGGTCTGAGGTTGCTGTTACTGTTTCGGCATTAGCAGGCTCGTTGGATTCGTGCGGTGTCTGCGCTCCCCCCGTTGAGGGAGCAGTGTGATGTTCGTGCAACAGTTGGTGATGACCCATCCTGCACTCCTTGACACCGCAGGCCTTAGCCCGGCAGTAGATTCGTCGATGCCTGCTGATTAAACATTTGAAACACAACCTTTCCTTCTTCACGAGTTCCCACCTGTCTGTAATGTTCATTTGTAGGAACTTGCCGCATTTGGTTAATGCGTGATTTTGCTGACACACCTGGCATTTTCTTAATGTTTCTGAGTCGTTCGTGGTCGCATATACTTGTTTTCCTCTTCGTTGTTCCGTCTTGGCAGGTTCCTTCTTCTGTGTGCTCGTCGCTGTGCTTATGTACCCGAAACGAAGAGCTCTGCTGGCTTCCTTCATTAAAAATTGAGACATAGCGATTATTTCCACTTCGGAAGTATTTTGCTCGGCGTATTCGTACCATTTGGATAACATGTGCGGACTCAGCTTCGTCATGATGTCTCGTGTCAGCTGTGGGTTATACAGGTATCCCCTTTTATCTATTGATTTTAGTACCCAGACTATATTTTGTACTTTTACCGCGAAGTTGTTGAGTTCTGTTGCAGCTACTCCTGGTCGCGGCAGCTTCTTCAGATCCTCAATCGTTTTTTCCACTATAACTTCGGGTTGACCGAAGGTTTGATCTAGAGTGTTCATTATTACCTGAGGGTCTTCCGCCGTGTGTAGTAACACGGACACTGCTTCCCTGGCTTCGCCTTTGAGACAATTTCTCAACCTGGCCATATTTTCCGCTTTCGACAAATTATAAGTTTTTGTCGTATCTCGCATTGCTGCCCGGAACGCGAACCATTCTATTGGCGCGCCCGAAAATACTGGCAGCTCGTACGCCTGTCTCGGTGGTGGCCTATTCCTCGCTAGTTTTTCTAGAGCCTCCACGAGCTGATCCACCCCACGGCCTCGGGATCCTTTGCCTGGAGTTGGCGATCTAGGTCGTTCAGCTGGACGCAGATCGCTTACCCGATGCTCCGTGTTGTGCGGCGTGCGGTGCTCCTTGGCTTCGTCCAGCCATGTTTGTACCCTCCTCTGTTCCAGAGTAGTACCTTGTGGTTCAGTATCCTCTTGTTCGGTTATAGCCTCCATATCGTAGGCAAGTCGTCTCTTAACCCGTTCTGTTTCCAGATCCAGCTGCTTCTGCCTAATCAGCGCCAGGCGTTCTTCCGCCTCGAACTGCGCCTGACGAACCCTCGCGTTAACGCTGCTGTTAGATGCGATTGACCTTGCAGGTGATACCTGTCTCCTCGGTGGTTCGTCTGCTCCGGTTCCCGCAGTGAGGCGTGACGTGGACGGTTCTACTCTGGACTCCGTAATGGGTGACATATATACCTCTCTCCCCAAAGGTGCTGCTCCTCCAGTTCCTCTTCGTTCCAGGATCGTGGCGGCGGCTGAGAGGCCCGCGGTCGGTCGCTCAGTTGACGGTGATCGTGGCGGATCATCGAACCGAGTAACCTGTGGGACCGCGGCGGCCTCGTCCTCTGGTTGGCTACGTGTCTTCACCATTATTTCCGCGGAGTTTATCGTGATACTAAAATTCGCGCTGATTTACGCACTTTTCGATAAGGAAACAGTTACTAGGATAGTACACTTAGTCTCAGTACAAATAGTTTAACACAAAGTTATTCGCATATAAAAAGTCAAATTTAAAATCTAAAAGTACACTGAGAGCCTAATTTAATATTAAAGTACACGCGAGAGTTTAAACTATTAAATTAAAACACTGGCTCTATAAATGTGCGACACTGTTTTTAGATTTATTAACGCACTGACGTTAAACTTTTCCAAAAATACACTGATTCTAGGTATAAGTGCAAGAAAAACTGAATCTAGACTTTTCAAACACTGACGTTAAACTTTTCCAAAAATACACTGATTCTAGGTATAAGTGCAAGAAAAACTGAATCTAGACTTTTCAAACACTGACGTTAAACTTTTCCAAAAATACACTGAATCTAGGTATAAGTGCAAGAAAAACTGAATCTAGACTTTTCAAACACTGACGTTAAACTTTTCCAAAAATACACTGAATCTAAACTTTACTAAAAACACTGACTCTAAATTAGATTTAATTCGGCTTACGAAGGACCAAAATGTTACGTTTACCTACTAGTGGACTGTATTACTTATTATTTTCCTACTGGATTTTACTGTTCTATTTAGAGGGGTTTTTAAATAACAACTTTGATTTACACTTTCACTGCATTTATTAACTTATAATTCCCAATCTAGGTTACCTAGGCACAATTTTACACTTTTACTACTAACTTGTTTACATTATGAGCGTTAGGAGACGACTGAAGATACTGAACACAATATTAAAATCTCAACTTATTAATATACTTTTTTAAGGTCTCCCGCCCGTACGATACCTATGATCGCTAATTGTACATTTTTTATTGCTATTTCCTTCCGTTATATAGGCTTGTCCCTGTCATGCATTTAACGGTCATTAACGGTCTGTATGTCCGTCCTTGTCATGCCTCTAACGGTTAATAATTATTATTACATTGCAATACCTTAAAATTAAGTTTAATTTTACCAAAGTTTTCCTAATCTAATGTTCTTAATATCTAAAGGGCTGGCGTTGTCCTCAACACTACGGCTTCAATCTGTGACCGTGATGGAGACTGAAAGAGCTGGAAGCCTGAACTTAATGGATTATCTTACAGTCTTTATCTATTTTGACTGGCTTTACCTTTGTTAAAGAAAAATATTTCCCGCTGTTAATCTTAAATTTGCAAAACACCAAAATATATTGTTTTTTCGAAATTTAGTATTTTATATTTTTTTTATATACACAGACATAAAAAGCTGCAGACGGTCCGTCTGATGGTGAGGGGTTACCGTCGCCTAGACGTCTGCAACACAAGTGATATCAGACAAAACATTCCATGGCATTTTATAAAACGTTTCCACAAAAGCAAAGCAATGACCCCAACTATTCAGCAACTGAACTAATTGAAAATACTCCGTCATAGAGGGAAAAAACAATCATTCTCTCGCATAGAGATAATGACGTGCGGAAATTATTCCTACCATCCACCAGCAAGTCATTACTCTGCGTCCTCAATAGTGGTATAGTACAGTACTAGAGGTCTTTGCATAAAAATATTAGAGAGATTGCTTCCATGCGATAAGACCGATTGTTTACCTTTAGCTTTTGTGTGTATTGTCTACTTATGAAACAATTTCTTGTAACCTGGTACTCAATAAAGAATTATTGTACTCTATGAGAATTCCTAGAATCCTCATTTTAAAAGTGAATTAAAAAAGATTTGGGCTCAAACTCTTTTAATGACACACGTACAAGACACGTTTTATTTTTCAACTTTTGACATTTAAATTTTTTTTTAAAGTCGTGGACAACGAATAAAAAGGGGATTTCAAAACAGTTCAAGTATCTTTGAGTAATCCGTAGTAAATAGGTTTCTTTCTTCTTTCTTTGAAAAATTGAATGGCTAATCCTCATACAATTTTTAACTATTATAAAACCCAAAAATACCTACCCCTGCCCCATAAAAACCCCTAACCCTATAAAAGTTCAAGAGTAGATCCCCGAAATAAATTCTCAAATGGAGTAATTATTGCCAAGGAGAAAAACAAAATCTAGTACCAACCTATATATAAATTATAATAAACTCACACCAACAACCAACCAATTATAACTATTGAAGTTTCGTCACTGGGCACATGACGGTGTCCGATACAACTCATATGACCGAACATTTTTAATTTGCACAAAAATATACCGTAAAAAGTTTTTCATTCAGGCAAAATTTCATTAAAATACTTCGGCACCGAGTTTTTATTGCAAATGATTATGTGAAACTTGTTATTAAATCCAAAAATGTTTGGTTTGGAATTAGAGCGTGATTCATATTTGATGGAGAGTCTTTTGCGACATCTATTTATAAGGAAAATGAAGTTGAAATGGGACTTTTTGAGACTCGATTTGTTTTGGAAAGTTTCAATGGACTTATGAGCGATGGTGTGATTTTTCTTAGCATTGTCTCGTCGTGTGTTTGGGATTGCTAAAGTTCCTGATACTTTTATCTTATGTATTTGTACATAATATGATATTTATCTATATTACTAGCTGCGCTCAGCGGTTTTACCCGCTTTACTGTAGCCTTTTTATTATTCCAGGGTCTAAGTTATCTCTATATCAAATTATAGCTTAATCGGTCCACCCGTTTCACCATAGAGCTCGTTAATAATAACAAAAATGTAATAATAGAAATGTAATAAAAAATGCAATAGTAAAAATGTTTAGACAATACAATTTAAAAAAAAACTCACGACTATTATTTATGAATACAATTACTGAAAAAACTTAGACTATAATATAACTTTATTATTTAAGTGTATAGGAATATATAATACTAATATATAAAAATTACTAATAATAAAGAGAATGAACACACGAATGAATTAAAGAAAACAAAGAAAAGTTAAATGGGATTAAGAAATGGAATTATGTGCTTTTAAGGGTCCATATTGTTGATGTTTCCAGCGAGTACTCCAGTACTTCGGCCATATTGCGCGCAAACCATCCGATATCCGATCCGATGGCAAACGCGCTAGTGGTCGTAGCCCCAAGAGATGGTCCGATCAGGTGTCCGAACAACTTGACACCAAAACGACCGAAGCTATGCACTGTGCTTCGGACCGTCAAAAATGGCGGCAAATTATCAATCAAAAGCTTCGGCGGGCTCATCACGACGCTCAGAATTGAGCGAACGACTAGAGGAGGATTGTTGTTGTTTAGTGTGATGGTGTGAAGTGTGATTGTCAAAAAGAAGATCTTGATCTATTATTATTGCTGATCTTCAGTGTTTTCAATGAAAGTATGTTATTTACTGCTGGACTAGTAAAGATAGTGCATCGCATCACCATAAAACGGAGGACATTTGAGAAACTCGATGCATCGGGCCGTTTGGACGTTATTTCTTCACTTTTTATGGTTTGCAGTGCTGTCCAAAGGATTTAAAGCTTAATGTTTATTTATATGGGTACATTTATACTAATTGCATTATTTCGTGAGTGTAAATTTTAATTGGCTTATAGGAAAGGATAAGATTATGAAAATTAGTGGGTGGTTCGCTATCATTTCTAACAGACTTTGAAAAATAAGAATATACGAGAAAACATCATACCTATTCTTATTTTTAAACCATTATTTTAATTTTTAAGTTCATTGAAGACTTCCTGTTTGGTCAAATCTTTTTGGTTTCAAAGGTTATACTTTTTTAGGTGGTAATTTTGTAAATTTTATCAAAATCGGTACAGTACTTTTCAGTTTTGAAATATAAAGTGCGTCTCGCCATCGCATCGCCATCGCTATCGCTAAGAAATAATAATTGATCGATCAAGATCTTAAAGTTGATTTTTTAATTTGTAGAACTAAAAAAACTACCTAAACACTTGTATACCTACAGATTAAGATAACACACATCAGATCATCTTCTCGTCACTATAATTAATGAAAGTAGTTAGTATAATCTCTTTGGTAGCGGTCAGCTTCAGGCAACTCCCATAAATCCAGGGGACATTAACTGCATACACTTAATTAGGAAGATCCGCCGGCGACCACATATTAACGTAGTACCATCAGAATATGTAATCCACAGATGGTTAAATTTATAGGTTACTAAGCGTCACTGGTTTTGCCCATACAAAATAGATATATCTTACACATATTACTCTTTCACGCCTAAACGAGTGGATCGATTGAGCTAAATTTTGGTATAGAGATAGCTAAGACCCTGGAATAACACATAGGCTACAGTACAGCGGGTAAAACCGCTGGGCGCAGCTAGTCTAGTATATTATATTATTATACTCAATTCAATCATTCATTCATTCAAATTCTAATGTTAAAACCCCGAAAATGTATCTTTTTTATAAATTCTTACATTTAAAACCAGATTTACGAGTCACTATTCGTCTACCCACAGCGCTAGTAAAATCTTGGCTTGTGCTAGTGAAATTGGTCTAGCAAGTCATATTAGGGCTCATGCAAGAAAAGACGATTAAATTTCTAGGGCGTTGCCGTCATCAAAATCTTAGATTTTACTAGTATTTTAGTCCATAATTAGTAAAATCTAAGATTTTTGAGAATACGGGCTTTTACAGTAACATAACTCACTTGGTTCTGCCTCCTGGTCTTTGTATTTGTCGCAGTAAGATAGAAGTGGCCGTTTCATAATTATGTTACTAGAGATATAATTATATTATACCTACCACCTATATCCATACAAAGTTTAGCTGTAATGGTAGAAAACTTCGACTGTGGCTAGTTACTGGACAAAGCTTCACCGTCTTTTACCAAAAAGTGGTCATTACGACTGTGTTCCGGCACGATGTTAAGTGAAGCCAGGGAGCTTTCTAAGTATAATTGTACTACCATCTTCAGCCGCAGCGTCGGTCTACATCACACGAAGAGTGTATAATAAAAAAACTTTTATAATAATAATAGAATTGGCATTTCATCATCATATATATTTTTTAAATTTTTATCATATTTTACATCTCAGCCGTAGGACATCCACTGCTGAACATAGGCGTCCCCTTTGGACTTCTATATGTACCGGTTGGAAGCGACCTGCATCCAGCGTCTTCCGGCGACCTTTATAAGGTCGTCTGTCCACATTGCGAGTGGATGTCCTACGCTTCGTTTGCTAGTCCGTGGTGAATTGGCATTTATTTACAATAAAATACAAGTTACTCTTGACTTGACCATGACTTTATTTCTCTTTCACGCCTAAATAGCTGAGCCAATAATTGCCAAACCAGCAAATAGTATTGTTCTTAGTATTGCTATCATATAAAGCTCCTATAAAGTCTAAGTAAGTGAGGTGTTTGAATTTGGTACTTAAGTGAAATTAGAATTAATACGATTATGTTATAAATAATTTTAACCCAGATAGATAAAACATAATCTGCTCAACAAATATGTGCCTACGTAATCAGTCTCCATTACCTAATTTAGTTAAATAATTAATCTATGACAGATTTGAATCCCTCCAGACCACGAGCTATAATTCTACACCAAGTAGCCTCCAGCTTGAGATTTGCCATCATTGTGATGCAAATTTATGATTTATTGCTATAGTAATAAGGGTCTGAATAGAGACAAGTATCTGCGTCCGGCAGATGATAAACGTAGCAAGATGAGCACGAGGGGCATGCGATTGAGGTCTTAGTAGTCTGTAAGCGATAAGTCTTGTGACGATGTTTACCGATATCGAAAATAAAAAATTATATGAGTTGAAGCAAGGATCAGCAAGCTGAAGTGGCAATGGGCTGGTCACATTTGCCGCAGAACCGACAACCGATGGGGTAGACGTGTTCTAGAATGGAGACCGCGTCTCGGCAAACGTAGTGTAAGGCGTCCTTGGGCGAGATGAGGCGATGATATCCGGAGGGTCACTGGGAGTGGTTGGAGGAGAAAGACGGAGGACCGAGTTGAGTGGCGTGTCATGGGGGAGGCCTATGTCCAGCCGTGGAGGAACATAGGTTAATAATGAAGATGATGATTCTTTGAAACCTTTTTAGATAAGAAGAAACCCTTATAGTTTTATTTTGTTCGTCCCTTCATACATCCGTCCATTTGTATGTCCCTCTGTCCATCCGTCTGTTTGTCTGTCTATTCACCTATTTATTTTATATCATTTTCTTCGATTACTCAAAAACGTCAGAACCGACTTAATTTTTTTTTTTTAAGTTCTACTTTTCTGGTGGTAAATTTTATTCAAATTGTTCGAGCAGTTTTACTCGTAGGTTGCGTAGTTTCGGAAAAACATATTTTACTATAGTCCAGCATGTAACAAAATTACCTTTAACACTTAGTCCTTTCATTTAGAATCATAATGTCACTTAGTACTTTCCATGGAAGATAATAATAATCTGCCATTTAATTGGTTTTCACATAATATTATGTAAATTCATAAAAAAAGTAATAATTTTGTTAGAACCTGATTTCAAAACATTTTATCATATGACATTGACGTTCATTGATGGTTGCCATTTGAAGTTGACATATGCAAAACATGGTGCCAAGTGTCACCAAAAAAACCATAAAGGAATTATCGATTTTATCGGTTTTTTTATCATTTTTGAGGATTCGACGTGTGTAAATGGAACTTATTTAAAAAGTTAACTATTTGGTGTGACCAGGTAATAAACTTTATGACATTTTAGAAGAGATGATTAGGAAAATGGAAGTAATTACTGTTTTGGTATATTTCCTAATTAGATTCAATTTCACGTTGATATTCGGAGGGAAATGTCCTCCAAAATAAACGTTGACTTCGTATCAGCTCTTCGAAGGTGGGGTCATTCGTTGTAGGTCAATTTCTCTCAGGGTGTCTTCGGGTTTCTGTTGTTTTGATATACAGAGTATTTTGATTGTTGGACTTAATAATATTTGGCTTTAGGAAACTCAGTTTTTCTCATATTTGGTGAATTCTAACATCTCGTTTTTTATACTTTTGGTAGAATTTTTATTCGATGGTAATGCTGGTCACACTGACCGCGGCCATTCTTGGTTTTTCTTTTTTTGTGAGAGAGGTTAGAAGGCGTCCCTCGAGAAAATTGGGATAACGGCGTGGGGGCAGGCCTTCGGGCTCTGCCCTTGCGCCACCCTTGCAGAAAGTCGTGCCCTGAAGCCTCTCCTCCATTTGTATTGGACTTATTTCAAGGTTATACCGAAATATTTCATCGGCCTGGGAGTCGAGCGGTGTCGCGTCGCTCCGCGACCCATTTGTGAAAATATCACCCACGCTGGAAACGTGGTAAGTGTACCTAGGGCCGCGTTCTTTTCTTTTTGTGGTTATAGTTATTTTAACACTGGAATTGTATTGTTCCAGGGTTTTTACCCTACGCGTGAAACATCGTGTTTACCCTACGCTGGAAATATGTTTACCCTACGCTGGAAACGTGGTTTTTTTACCCTACGTGTGAAGCATTGTTTGCCCTACGCGTGAACGTGGTTATTTGCTCTACGCGGAACGCGGTGGTTTGCCCTACGCGTGGAACGGTGTTTGTACTACGCTGGTTTTTTTTACGGACCTGTTTAACTACAGCGTTCTTCTGGACGGTGTTTTTGCCCCGGTTTTATGGACGGTGCTTTTTGCCATCGGTTTATCTACAGTGTCTACCTACGCTGGTTTAGTAACGGCGTTCAACTACGGTGTTTAACTATGGCGCTTTAGATGCCCTTTATATCGGCGGTGCCATGGGCCCCTTATTTTACTTAACTATGAAACTTATCGAGACTCATATGTATGCACGGTGTTGTAAGTCACCAGTGTTTGTAAACTGCCAGTTATACTATTATTTTTAGATAACTTATTGTGACGACCAGTGTTTCTGGTCTATTTTGTGGCTATGCTTATGTAACGTTGTAACTACCTTATTGATATTTAGTTTTTGTAAGGGCCGCTAGCCGCCCAAGATTCTAATAACTTTAACTCTTGTGATTACTAAAGATAATCGAACTTAGATTATAACCTAAAGGACTAAGAAGCTAATATTTGGCAGATAATATACATTTTATTAGAAAACTTTTGTTTGAATTCATGGAACACCTTTGTTGGCGGAACGAGTGTCTGGCGCCCTTCTTTATATAAATTCTTGACACTTTCTCTCCCCAAGCCTCGGTAACTCAACCCACGGAAACCCGACCCTCTCATGCTCTATCCTTTAAATAGGAGTCGGCCGGCACCTAACTACTCAGGCGTGAAAGCTGACAGACCACCACTGGTCCGAGGCGGACACGTCTGATGAGTTACAAGCATAAATTAAAGTTCATAAAGACTTGAGAAAATAATATAATAAATAATATTACAATGCTAAGCGTTTCTCATATCATTCTCGGAAATCTACTATGAGATATACGATAGAGAATTCCTTTTAACTTCAATATAATATCATATTAATATCTTTAGATATTTTATTTTGGTTTTCATATTACTTTCAACCCAAACATATAAATTTATCATTACTTGAATTAAACAGTAAAACCTATTTAATTAAACACATTGTCGCAAGATTTATGAGTCGCCTTGAGAGGTCGCCGTCTGTTCAAGCGTTATACAGCCTTATATACAGCCTTTTGGTTAGCCACTGTCAAAACAAGGGGATTTATTACTTTAGATCTAGTTAATCTGTTACTAGTATTTATGTGGTTTGCGAATTATCATGTAGATTGAATTATTTTCAATCCTTATCTACCCAATTAAATGTGCGAAACGGGTAGGGTATTGTTACCAGTTTTTGTAATAACAAAATAATTAGAATTTTACATCAGTGTGAAATCCTGAGTGGTGCTACACTGGTTATGGACATCGTTATCTCTTTCCATCAGGAGAGCGTCAAGGACGTCTTCTTACTTTTTTTGTATAAAAATCTTAGGATTTTAATGAAATATTGCTCTATGCACGTTTAAAAAACTCGTACTTCTATCTAAAGCGAATCGCAGCGTAAGCATACCTACTCCCAAGTAGAGTTTAACCATTTTTAAATTTTAAATGATTCTCATAGATACCAGTCACATTTCTGTTACAGTCACGTGCAATTTTAAACTGGTTGAACATAACCTTTGGCATTGACCATTACTAAACCTTAGGTCACGTGAATGCGAACACATAAAACCGCAGTAAAATACCACTCCACACAAATCGCTGCGTGGATAAGTTACATTTTATGGTCAACGGATACTTTAACTATTGTTTCTGAGTGGTCAAGGAACAAGTTGCAAGTTGATTTGTCTTAGGTCAAAGTAATCTCGCCCACTCAAGTTTCGGGAGTTCTTTGTGGGCGTGCTAAATCGATTATGATTGATTCTTTACTGAGTAGGCGTGCGCCAAATTGCAATGTAATTTACGATAGAATAGGATCGTGGGTAAGCGTCAGTGCTTATTACGAGTAACATGGAAAAAGAGATCGTTTAAGGAGGTAAAAGTTTTTTTTTACTTAAAGTGAAAACTGTTCTCTTGGGGTGACTCTACACAGACACAAGATCGTACGTGAAAGCGAGTCAAATTTTTTGTAATGTTCAAATTCGTATGCTCAATGCTCCTTGTAACTTAAAGAGGTAAAGCTGATATGACGGCCAGGTACAAAACAAAGATTGCGACCGCTTTTCCGCGCGTTCTCTGTATGTGTGTGTCAGCTTTATACAGGTCAGCCACACAAATTAGAATTGTGATTTGACTCTGACAGTGTAGGTAGGATTAACCTATCCTGTTGAAGTATAAACCTTATATAAATTGTTTAAAAATATTTGGTTTCTATTGCTCAAAATTTAATATTCAAAGCATAAAATAAAGAATGTTATGTAAATCAAAGGGTCTAAGAATTTAAACTAGGGTGACAGTTTAACCTTCCTAAATATGTACATAGAAACTTGTTGCATTATGTAAATGACGCGATAAAAAGGGCGCTTTACTAGTTTATGGTTCCGCAAGAACTTATTCAGATACCCTTGTTTTCGTTAAACTTGCTCTTTTAATGTTTGCTTTCTAGAAGGGATGTTTTTGGGAAAAATACCACAGGATCATAGTATAAAATTATGTTTTTTTTCCTTGATGTTTTCCAGAAAAGTTTTGCCTTCCACTGGCAATTTGCTAACCTCGTATTATTCTCTTTTAACTATTTCCATCCACCCTGATTCATCATTCAATCTGTTTCATTGAAAAATCATCATTACGATTTAGTCCATAATGGTTCAGTTCCACGTGCGTAATGAAATGAAAATACCTTGAAGATTTTTATACTTAGCATGTAAGTGTTTTAGTACAATATAAACATATTTGTTTTAAAATAGAGTTATAAGTAGAGGTTAAGTAGGAGTTTTTTGGACCTTTTACGAGATTGTTGTTATTTTTTCCTAAAGTTTTTCTGCTCTTTTTTATAACTTTGTCGTTCACATTACCTACTGTTTTTCTTTTTCCATTTTCAATAGGTACCTAATGTTATTATGTTATCAATTTTTCTTCGACGTGAATGCTCATTACCTTTAAATTGTAGTGGATGTTTATTATATATTTTATAAGTATTTTTTTGTCGTCCACTCGCCGTATTGACAACATATTTATATCTGTTTCACATATGTATCTGCGGAAGCTTGTAATTGGCCATCATTGTTATATTTAACCTCCTATACTGTTACCTAGCTGTAAACTTTCTTAAAATAAATAAAATAAAATAACAAAAAATATATTATAAAGTCGAGTCGTAAGAGTATATTATAATACATGTATTTTCTACTGAATCCTATGCTAAATGAAAAGTTTTACTAAGTGCATTCAAAATAGATTCACCCAAAAAACATGATATAAATAGATGTGTCGAGTTGGATGTTGTTTATTTCACCATTGTCTTCAATATCGACCATGACTCCAACTCCTGACACCATGGTTTCCGAAGAGTGTGTGGGTTCCCGGAGGAACGGTGAGGAAGTCGTTATCAGCGGGATGTCTGGAATCTTCCCGAGCTCTGATAGCGTGCAAGAGTTTAGTGACAATCTTTATAATAAGGTAAGCCTGCTTAATTTTTTTATACATCCTCTATAATTTCACACACTCCATGCAAAGCCGATTGCCAGGAAGGGATCGCTCTAAGCGATAAGGCCGCCCATTCTGTATCTGTTTTTTTTTTCGCCGGGAGAATATGCGTTACGCATATCCTCCCATCGAGGGAATGGGAGGGTTATGTGGGACTCCCGTGCAGGACAGCTGCACGGTCTACCCACTAAAACAACCCGGCAGCACTCCCGCATCGTCTTAGTGACGGAGGACTGGGAATCGGCAGAGCCTTAGCATCCAGTCCCCCGTCGACTCTGTATTCGTGTGTGAAATTTTATTTTAAGTATTCTGTAAGCCTTTTGGTCTAAGTAAAGAGTATTTTGTACAGTAAAATGTAAATAATTAATGCATCTCTCTGTCTTATTATGTAAGGGCATAGCAGTATAGCGACAGTTTTTATGTGGCTAATGAGCTAGTTACAGTTGTTATAAAACGCCTTTTTTCCTACGATTCTATCAACCGCCTATGTATTGGCCTAATATTTTATAGCGATTCACTTTGATAGATGAATAAGGTAGTGAGGGAAATAACTGACTAAGGAGATAATTTAACATCTTATGTCTCTATAATACTTCGTATTACCTCTTGAATACCTTGGTAATACCGGCACTGTAATTTGCTTAAAATCAGGATCGTCCGGCTTGCCACATTCATCTTCTTGCATAAAAACCTATTAAATACTTAGATTAAAATAAAAAGGTATGGCGTCTCGCAAATGTACCGCTCTAATCAGGTTCATGCACATAATTTTACTTCGGCGCGACTCCCGACACTTTCCGACACATCAGGCCCAAGTTTGTCTATAGCAACGATGACGCGTACCGTGTCTTCCATTTTTTGTAATCTAAGATTAAAGATGTATCATTATTTTCTAATACCAATATGTTGTGTAGGTGGACATGGTAACATCTGACAACCCTCGCTGGGTGTTCAACCACCCAGAAACACCAAAGCACGTGGGCAAAGTGAACGGCATGGGCAAGTTCGACGCCCAGTTCTTCAGGGTTCACTACAAGCAGGCCTGTACCATGGAACCGATGAGTAGGAAGTTGCTGGAGCATGCGTACAGCGCTATCTATGATTCTGGTAAGAAATTAAGGTATCACACTAATATTAAAAATGTGAAAGTTTGTAAGTGAATGTGTATGTTTGTTACTTCTTCACGACTAAACGGGTAGACCGATTGAGCTAAAATTGAGTACAGAGATAACTTAAACCCTGGAATAACACATAAGCTACTGCAAAGCGGGTAAAACCGCTGGCTATACATAATAATGTGTTCGGGATTTTGCCTGCTCAATTACTACATAGTACATAGGAAACCTATGTTTTTAAAATAGGTACACCAAAGTCTTATTTCTACACGATTTTGGAAACTACTATTACCATAATTAAAATCATCTGGCCGTTCTCACATCTCAAAAATTATGTCAGATCACGGAATTGGACAATTTGTTAAAATTTAAGACATTATAATACGTATTAATGGCGCGATTAATAGCAATTATAATAAAAAGTTTTATAATGGTGTGTTCTCAAAACTGTAAACAGCTTATTTTTTATGACTAATCGCTATAAAATCGAAAATATTCAATGAGCTGAAGGATTAAACAAAATTGTTACAATTTTAAGTTTAAAATAAATTTAAAAAAAATCGAAGTTATGTATATTTTTAAATTTTGAAAATTAGCAATTTAATGCTTATCCGAATGTGATATCGTAGTATTAAATATTTATCTTCATTATCCAGGAATTAATCCGCTTCAACTCCGCGGAAAGAAAGTGGGCGTGTTCATCGGATCAACTTTTTCCGAATCTGAGAAAATCGTAATTTACGAAAATATTCAGCGTAATGGATTCGGTATCACGGGGTAAGAATAACTTTCTATTTATATCCGTTACATTAACCTATAATTATTTATTATTGAAGGTAAATTGTATATTATGTTTCGGCTAATTGGCTCACATTTTGTTTTTTTTATTTACACATTTTGTTCACACCTAACTTTAACCGACTTTGGTTTAACCGGCTAAATCTCGGCCGCACTTTGGACTTTAGCGGTAACATACATAAAACATGACTCTTAGCAACGAAGTATAATAATAAGTCTACTTCGTTGACTTCAACTAATCAAAATGACGGTAATTGTACAAGGAATACGATTTTTGTCATATAAAAAAAAAAAATTAAATCAGTTTATTAAAAATAAGTTTGACTGTAAATACACTAAGATCAAGAAAATGCTTTTTAGAGACATTTAAACAAAACAAAATATACCTACATACATTTAAATTTTAAAACCATCGATTTAAATATCTTGCGCTTCCTTGCAGCAACAACGGCGTAACACAAAAATATAAAATTAAGAACAACAAACACAAAAATGTTTTCTATGTTAGGTAGGTACATCGTTTTTCGGCAAAGAATAAATGATTTGTAATAATCTAAGTGTTAAACGATATAATTTATTGAAGCTTAAAACTTTGACGTCACAACATCGCTTCAGGCTGTTATCTAATCGCAAGTAAATTATTTTGTAAACGAATTTATTATGTAGTTTGCGCTCCCCTATCTCTCTTTTTGTCTGATCCCGACCGGTCCCTCTTTTAAACTAACTATTGAGGAAGTTACATAGAAGTAACATAAATTAGAATAAAAATCACTTTAAAGACTTTAAGGAATATGAAATAATGTTTAAGGCATCATAATATATAATAATTGTATAACACAAATATCAGTAATTTAATAAGGTATGCACAAAAACTTGATAGTACCTATATAAAGAAATCGGTATACGGACGCATATTATATTAAAGTCACTGGATGTGGTTTTTCTTGGAATTGCGGCTAGCCGTATGGTTCAATGCCTAAAGCAGATAGCAACCACTCTACATGTCGTTTATAAATAAATGTGTTTTAATAGATATTTTAGAATGGAAGGCTGAAAGTATAGTGCGTAGGTACGCAACACATTTCACACACCCCATTCAAAGCTGGTTGCCGGGAAGAGATCACTCAAAATGATACAACCTGACATAGTAAAATATTATGTATCTAGTAATTTAGTTTCAGGTCTATTCTAAACTTTATATCTCAATAAAGAGTAATTTACTTTTAACCATTCAGTGATAACTCAAGTTAACCCGGTGTTCTTTCTATCTTTTCGGCTCGTACATAAACTTATTTCTTTTTTCGTCCCAAATTAATCGTCCGACATAAAAAGCTCACATTAGGGACGCCTACAAGTCGCCTCTTAGGGCGCGCCGGACTACAAATCACAAGTGGATGTGGGTGCAATTTATGGTGTCACCTGTGGTCCCTTATCTGTGCTATTGACCATGGGGTGGCTAATTTACTTTGTGTTTTTGAAAATATTCGGTAGAAATGATATTATTTAAAACAAATTAACGCGAATTGATATACTTTTATTATAATCAATGTGACTATAGTAACCCATAGCCGGACTAAGGTTGTTTGTCAACTTGCTGTAATTTTTATAATTTTTTTTATACAAACTATGATTTTGGTCTGACGTCTGTAATTTTTGCCTTTAAATATAAACATTATATAGGTAAAAGGAAAGAGTCAGGAGAGAGATCTGACTGATGTATTAACTCACCAACGAATTAGGGAAATAAAACTCACTCACTAAACGGATTGAGTTGAAATTTGAGACATAGCAAGATTTTCTGACGGAGGATCTGTCTAGCTGCGGGGATTTATTATTGGCTTTTTGTTTCTGTTGTAAGTTTTTTATAATTTTGTAAGCTGTTGGTCTTCCTAAGATGTATTAAATAAATAAATTTCCGCTTAGAAAGGATAAGGACCCTTGCGGGTAAATACGCGAGCACAAACTAGTTTAGTATAATAAGAAAGATAATTAAACATTATACCCATATTATGTATACTCGTATTTACTGCACAGACAAATTAATATTGTTCATAACAACGTTAGGGGCTGGTCTAGCCTCGAGCATGTTTTGATGACCCTAAAATTATATTTGGCTAAATTCATTACGGGGTGCGAATTGCGGACCCTATTCGGGTGATGAAAATGACGTTTTAATCGTTTAACTAGAAATACGTAGGGCATAACTTATTTTTGAAACTAGTAATGTCCTACGGTGTTACCAGTGTTATAAAAAGTTTTTATTTCGTGAGATATAAACTATGTTATGTCCTTTCTCGAGACTTGAACTATTACTATTCTAAATTTTATCTAAATCGTGTTCAAAGGTAACAACAGACACATATTCGTACTAAAGTCTCTCAGTGCCTGACCTTGCTCTTATACTTATATGCTCTTGTATACTTTATTCATATAATGACATATATTTATTTATTATAATTAAATATTTATAAAGAAATTTATTCGTATTTATATTAATATTTTCATATATATGTACCATTAATTAATATTATATATAATATTATTTAGTATGTATTAAATTAATTTTTCAAGTGAGTTTTAGTAATAACTGCCTACCATGTGATTTCCTTTCTTTTTTATTATATTATTTTAATGTAAAGTTACTCGCACACCTCATTAAATGCAGTCTGTGCCTATAAATGTAATGACACTTAGCATGTATTATATAAAAATGTGTGTAATTGTTAGTAAAGGTGTACATTATGTTGGCATGCTTTAATAAATAAATAAATAAATCTAATAATATTAGTATGAATAATTATTTTTATTTTAGGCATAATGGTCATACTAGTGACATATTCTTTTTACTCGAAAAACTTAGACACTTTTATATTAGCTAATTCACGCAGGTGGCACTGTAAACCGATTAAAATAAAATTTTCATAGATACATAGCCCAGTAAGGTTAACATGCATTTTTTAATGTAACACACCTCCATATAGAGTTGAGTTGATGTAACAATGTTGAAAAACTCCTATATTCTAACTATTATCTTAACCAATCTATTTCTATAACATTTATTTATTTATGACGACTTTAAAATGATTGCTACGATGATTACGTTCGTCTCTTACCTACGTCTCTTTATCCGTGATTTATTAGTATAAGGTTTTGTATATTTAATTGACTTTTCCATCAATAACACGATTACTCACATACCAACTCAAAAAAGTAGAACGTATACTTGTTTTCACAATTTCCACAGTACATGTACAAAATAAACTCTAGTAATTAAGGTGCATTCACAACATGCCATTCACTACATTGTCAGAATGCAGCGGCTTGAGTACACTGCGAGCCAATTTAACATACCACCCAACTTATAATTAGATTTCCACTGAGAAATGAGCGCAAACGCTAAATGTGTGGGTCGCTATTCTCGAGATGTTCGATATTTTGTGAATTAAAATATGTACGTCGCAAAAATACGGGTATAAGTTTAACGCATAGAAATTAGGAAAAAAAAAACAGTTTTTATTTTTGTTTATTCATTAGCCTTTGACATGTTGAGCGACAATGCGGCCGTAGATGGACACAGACTAAGCCCAGAAGGCGAGATAAATCCCTCCCTAGCTTCATTGAAGATCATACTGGAACACGGTCATGATAACCACTTGGCTACACGGGTTTTTCGAGTTTCTATTTTAGGTGGTAACAAGCCACGGCCAAACCAAAGCTTACCATCAGTAAACTTTTTTTTTTTTATAGCAGACTAAACAAGCGTTTGACCGCAATCTCACCTGTTGGTAAGAGACGTTGCAGTCAAATTTGTAGCATGCTTGTTCAGTAGGAACCTATTCACTCTTGATTTGAACAACCCCACGTTATTGCATACGGGAAACACTGATGATGGTAGCGAATTCCAAAGCTTGCCGTTCTACTTTCAGCGGTTTTAAGCCTGTGTTATTCCAGAGTCTTAGCTATCTAACCTAAACAACTTTCAGATCAACGTTTCCGCCTTTTGGGCGTGAAAAGATAACAAACACACACACACACACACAACGTAATGTTAGTAGGAAATAATAATAATTATATCGAATGCATTGAGAATACGCCCGTTTTGGTGAACGTAATATTTCTCACGGATTTAAACTCATTGAGTGAACTTACCCGTTTACCCATATTTAGTGCAATGCAAAGCTTCAATCTACTCTACGTAATCATGTAAGTGAACTGAAATTTACAATTTATAATAACTGGCAAATTGAGAATGTTGATGAATAACTGTGACTTGAAAAAAATATAAAAGGTATTGAAAAAATGCCAATACCGTGTTGCAAAATGGACTGACTTCGTTGTAAATTTTTCTTATTCTTTCTTGAATTTATCTCGGTCAATCAAAGCTGCCGGCATTATTAGAGAACCTATAAGATCCTTATAGGTTATTTTCTTAAAGAGAAAGTTTTCAGACCCTGTCTTCTATTTTTCTAAAATATACTCAGGATACGCTTTTTATTTTGCTGAAAGATGCGGTAAAAGTTTTATTGTCTCAACAACTATTAAACCTCTTCCAAAGTTTTATGGCAAGTTAAAAAATAACATTCACAAAACAAAACGGCCCCTTTCACAAAACACACCAATTTCAATCGGGTGTATCGCTAAAAACGAGACAAACGCCAACAAAAAATATCGCCACCGTAAAGCGAAACTATCACTGCAGAGTATATAAGTAGAATGACAGATAACATGCATCATTAAAAAATCTGACGCCTTGCGATCAGTATTACTAAAGAATGTGTAATGCGTATTCTCTATTAGCGCTAACATCACTATTATTTTCGAGCATTTAGTCATTATGAACTCTCTAGTATTATTTTAGTTCCAAATATTTTTTTTCCTGTTCTACACTTGAACAAAAAAAGCTTGAAATTCACCTTAAGTTACCTTAAGTTATTAAGTGAAAACACCATCTCCTTCAGTCTTAGAAGTACCTAAGAATTCCATAGGTATAGAGTTCTACGCAACACTGCACTATGCTTGTCACCATAGAGTGATACAAGTCCAGTAATGTTTTTTCTTTATCACAAAAAAGTATAACTGCCACTTTTGAATTAGTAGGTTTAAAATTTTACTTTATTGATGCGCAGTATGTAACTTTGTAATATTACGACTATCACACGGGATCGCGATCGTCTCCTATATCACAGATTTATCGTTTAACATCAAAAATAAAAAGTTTCGTCGCTAAGTCGCAGCCGGGACAAATGATAGTATATATCAAAATAATGACGCCCACTGGAAGGTTAAGGATGCCGGGATATGGGGATAATGACGTCACAGTGAATTTTGTTACAACGACGAGTGGTCAATATTTTTTGTGTCACGGGTTTATTTGGTTTAGAGGTCACATCTTTGTGACATCATTTTGCGAGTTTATTTTTCGTTTGCTATTGTATTTTTTTTATACAATGAAGTAAAAAGACGAGCAGGACGCTCTCCTGATGGTAAGAGATAACGCTGTCCATAATTAGTACAGTGCTACTCAGTATTTTACAAAGGTAAAATTCTGGGTGAACTGCGCATAAGATGTTAAGACTCTTCAGCCCAGTAATTTCACTAGCTACAGAGCCCTTCTACTGAAGCACAATAATGTTTGCACATTACTGCTCAGGCGGTAGATTAACTGGCACTGTTGTTGTACCCACATAGACGACCTCCGTGCAAAGGAAGTCTACCCCCAGTTATACAGAACGTAGAATGCTAGTGGTTATTATAACGAAAATTAAATAAATTACAAAAATTAAATTTACTTGCGGTATAATAGTGCTGGCTTTAGATTTTGGTTTGGATTTTGGTGAGCGGTTACCGATCCCAATAGTTTTTTTTTTTTGCGATGTCAGTCATAGAGTCATAGCCGATACGATAATTTAAGTAATCGGAATCTGTTCCGCCCTACCAGGTTTCACTAAACGTCGTTTGGAACACGGTCATGCTCGCATAACGAGTGGGTGGTGACTAGCCACGGCTAAAGCCTACCCATTCATTTTAAGTTTAAACATTCACGTAATGGTTTTAGAAACTATAATAAATAAATAATGGACCCCGCAAGAAAGGCGGCGTCGGCGAGGCCGGCCCAGAAAGAGATGGAGGGATGACCTCGACTCTTACCAGGTCGGCTGGCCTGAGGTGGCGTAGGATAGAGATACATGGAAAGACTTGGGGGAGGTATTTGCCCAGCAGTGCGACAGCATATTATGTAGACTAACAAAAAAAAACTAAGCCACACTTTTTTACAGATCGTTATCTGTTATAATCCAGAGATTTAACGCGCGCTCCCGACCTTCCCCAATTCGAATTTGTATTCATGAACGTATCTCCTAGTGTGATCGAATCGCAATCCAAAATGGAAGAATTTAAAACAGATTATACTGGTATTTCAGTTTCATCTAAACTATTACCAGTATCTTAAATATTCTCTGTCCAGAACAAATGGACGGGTTCATTTGTTCTGGACAGAGAATATTAAAGTTACTGGTAATAGTTTAGATGAAACTGAAATTATAAATGAGCCGGAAATTAATTTAAAATCCATTCCATTCATTTAAATGTATAGTAAGCCTAATGTTTTGTATGCGCAAATCTTACTATTAAACTATTACTATAACTTGCTAATATTATAAACGTGAAAGTTTGTAAGAATGGATGACTGGATCTCTGGATGTCAGGATGTCAGGATGTTTGTTAATCTTTCACGCCTAAATGGGTGGACCCATTGAGCTGAAATTTTGTATAGAGATAGCTTAGACCCTGAAATAATACATAGGCCACATAAGTAATGCGAGTAAAACCGCTGGACGCAGCTAGTTTAAGAATAATACTCAGTATAAGCAATTTACACATAAGCATACACATTATCAGCACTAAAGTTACGTAGGTACGCATTTGTGGGGTAAGCCTCAATTTGGTCAACTGTTCGGCCGAGTGTAAGGACACTCGGTTGTAATGTGACCGACCGTGGCGACTTGTGTATAAATGAGCTTACTGTGGGTGACTCACTTATTTTTCAGGTAAAATCAGTACAACATTTTTATTATCAAGTTTTTAACGAATACTTATTTACTTTATTTACACGAACTGAGATTTGAACCTAGGTCCTCTAGATATAAGTGCATATGGACCACTGCTTTACGGACACTACATAGTTATAGTTGGTTGGTTGCCTGGGTTCAAATCTCAGTATGGTAAAAATTTTCACCAGGACGCTACCGTGTTTCGAAGGCACGTAAAAGTAAAACGTCTCGGCTGTTTCCTATAATAAGATATGTAGGAGGCAATCATTAGGTCACATTGCCTTGTATTAATCGTGGCGATCTGAAACTATAACATATAGGTTGGCCACACTACCTTTAAATTGTGATATGACTCTGACAGGGTAACCTAATACTCAAACAGAACATGTTTGAGTATAAACCCCAATTATTATTATTTTATAGTTGTAATCAACGGTTTTGCTTGTCACGTTCGACCAAAATATTGTCAATTCCATGACTATTTTAAAGTATTGATGGCACCTGAATGAAAGGTTAAAATATTGATGTCGGCATGCATTTAACGAAACTACACGAGTGTGTTGAATATTTATGCATTGTTCCGATCGTAAATGCAAGTCAGAGGTGTTAACGCTCTACAGCCGTAATAGTCTCTTTAATGGGTATTTTAATGTGTTTTTTGTAATTCCTTTATTGCCGATAAACTTACCGTCGCAGTCATGAATATTAAATCTGGCGCATTAGCGCTTATTTATTATTCGATGATTAAATTATATTAGTATTTTAATGTATTTCCATTCTTGAAAGTATGTGGTCGCTAATTTATTTATTTTATACTATGTAAACACAAAAAAGCAGACGAAAGTTGAAAAAAAGTTTACAGATTATATTACGCAACCGTTAAACGTTATTATTTTCATAATAACTTTTCTTGTTATCAGTTTATCTTTGGCTTCAAAATGCTTAACATTATATTTGACTGCAGTAAAAATACAACGCAACGGTCATTAATGATCTCGTTCGGCATGATGTTTAGAGGGATTTATTGCGCCTTCTTGGTTCAATCTGCTACCAACTACGACCACATCGTCGCTTAACATCACGCGAGATCGTAGTCAAAGACTATAATAAATAAGGTATTTTAGATAAAGATTTAACTTTTTTTTCTCGTCCCCAGATGCAATAAAGCCATGTACGCCAACCGCATTTCCTACTGGATCGATGGCAAAGGACCGTCCTACGCCCTGGACCTTGCCTGTGCCAGTTCCAGCGCTTGTCTAGAACATGCTTACAGGAGCATCAGTTCAGGACAGTGTGATGCTGCTATTGTAGGAGGCTGCAACCTTTGCATGCACCCGAATGTTTCTTTGAATTGTAGAAGGTTTGTGTCAAAGAAAATTTTGTCATTTGAACAGTAATTTATAATTGTGTTTCCGTAAAGAAAAGCTAGCATACAGGCTTTAGAAAAATATTTAACTACTAATAAGTTGATTTCAATCTTCTCTGAGTGTCATTAGATAGTAAGTTAAAAATGACCAAACTTCAAACATTCAATAGGTAAGTCAGCATAAATAATTCTAACAAAAATTTGTACAAATAAGCATTGAAAGTCATGTATGCCATACAATTATTGTCGCTCTCTTTCCGGTATTCAAACCAATAACAAATCTCGCAATAATCTGGTTTATTTCATATTTAATATTATATTCTTCGTTTTGGTTTTGCGTTGACCTACTTTTTCAGAAAAGTTAGTTATAGTTTGACTTACTGATTTCCGAGAATAACTTTAGAATGATAACAGCTGTCCGGTTTATTACCATTAAATGTTTGATTCTCAGGGCTGGTTTTGTGTGCTTGGATGGCAAAACCAAGTGCTTTGACAAAAATGGAGATGGATATGCGCGTTCTGATGCTGTCTGCGTACTCTTCGTGCAGAAAGCTAAAGATGCTAAAAGGTAACAATTATACATTAATTTTTAGTACCCCTAAGCGTTGTAGAGTATTTTAAAAATGTTCACGAATCTAGCAGTTAACAGTCTTCAGTGACACATCGACTTTTCCTAAGTCAATAACTATTTCCTTTTAATTTTTAGCTTATACAATTTGCGGCATCACTCGCGAGCAGAAATCTTACAAGATGTGTAGACTATCTCACTGATTGATTGATTGACAGAAAGGGTTTCTATCATTCAGTCAGTCACACTTTTCTTTGGTTTATTTACAGAATAGTAACAGATTCGTTTAATGTTTGGCTGAAGACCTTCAGCTTTACATTGAATGAGTACTTTTTAGCATCCATCCTTTTTCATAACTATACTATGTAAATGAAAAGAGTTAAGTGACATAATATTATAATTGTGATGAAGACATCTAATAAAAAAATGCTTAGTGGTCAGTGTAAGTTAGTTTGATATTAACAGAAATTAAATAATGATATTTTCTACAGGATCTATTCTGAAGTATATCATGCAAAAACTACGTACAGTCCGACAAGCGAGCAGCTGTTACCAATTAGAGCGCCTAAAGATCTGCAACAGTTCTTTGAGGCATTTTACTCTGAAATAGGCGTTTCACCGAAAGATGTGGATTATATTGAAGCTAGTGGTGCAGGTAAGGGGTCATAATATGATAAGTTTTAACCATGTGGAATTGCTCTATCATTTACTTCTAGGCTATTTTTAGGTGATAATCATTTTTTAAATGCTTATTGTAGCAGAAGTAAGACGTTTTTAAACTTTGTTAAATAATAAAATCTAAGAGATTATGTAACAAAATAAGAAACGCGTTTTAATTATGTTTTGTCTTGGAGGATATTTTACTGTTGTAGGCTTTTAGTTATCGCTTAGCAAGCCTAATCAGCAATATTTTTCAAACAGAAGAATCTTTTACCACTACCACTTACTTTTTTTGTCTTATAGCCATCCCTGCCGCTGATGCAAACGAATTGATAGCTATTGGCAAAGTGTTTGGTAAAGATCATCCTATCAAGATTGGCTGTGTCAAGTCTAACATGGGTTCCAGTGAACCTGCATCAGGAGTCTGTGCTGTAGCAAAGGTAAAATAAAGTAACTCTTGAGACCTTACATAATATTATGTATGCAAATTTCAACTAAATCGGTTGACTCTAACTGCCTCAAAATTGCATTGCAAGATTTGTCTTGTTTTGTTTGTCCAGACATATAAATATACATATTATGTACATACAACGCAATTTAAATAAAGGTTTTAAAGTATTCCTATCGTCTGTTCAATCATATTGAATTCAAAACAGTATTTTTTATTTCAGTATTGTCAGGTTTTAGGCGAAGTTCTCGCCTGATTAAGGTTCAATGCGTTCGAAGATGGTAGCAGTTAGTTATATCAATAGTTAAATATTTTAGCACAATTTAATAACATGGTTTTGTACTAATGTCTGAACAAATAGGTAACATGAATGATTATAATTTGTCCCCCCAGCAAAATTCATTTTTTTCTCCAGATGTGTCTTGCCTACCACAACGGTAAACTGCCTGGAAACCTTCACTATACTGATCCACTGGAAATTCCTGAACTAGGAGATAATAATAAGATCCAGGTGTTGACTGATAACATGACCTTTGGTAGAGGATTCGCAGCAGTCAATTCATTTTCTTACAGCGGAGCTAACGGTTCGTTGGAGGGTAGGTGTAAAGAAAACATTAAAAGTTTTGCTCCTTTGTATTTAATTAAAAAATATATATAAAATCTAATTAATATAACAAAATATTACATGCAATATTAAGTATATAGCTTAAATACCTGCCGGGAGTGTTTTCCATTCAATCACAAGCACTAGTGTACTGATTTTCACAACACAATAGTTCACTGCACAACAATGGAGGCTATAAAGGACTCTGTGGCTGAATTAAGCCAAATGTTCCTGTTGAAGCTGACAGAGTTTGAAGAACGGCAGCAGAAATTATTATCACCATCTTCATCTGGCGCATCCCGTTTGGAGGCTGATTTTGCTGCTTTCAAGGTGTTTACATTAAATGCTCTACGCATTCTTCAGACTCAAGTAGAGCTTCTGAGACGCGACAGTGACAATTTGGAAATGCACAGCCGCCGTAAAATCCTTTTGTTGCATGGTGTACCGGATAAGAAAGACGAGGATACAGCTGCAGTCATTGTGAAGATTGTGGTTGAGAAACTTAAGTTATCAAACTTCCAATTATCCGACATCAGCCGCTGCCACAGAATGGGTAGAATAACATCCGACCGACCGAGGCCTATTCTCTGCAAGGTACGTGATATCACAGTTCGTGCCAAAATATGGGGTGCTAAGACCAGCCTTAAAGGGACGGGCATAACCATGTCCGAATTTTTAACGAAGGCGAGGCATGACGCATTTATGACGGCGCGTCAGCGTTACGGCGTCACAAAATGCTGGACACGGGACGGCTTCGTATTTCTGTTGGACGCAGACGGCGTGAGGCATCGGGTAAGCTCAGTGGTTGAGCTGGATAAGCTTGGAGGGCAGCCAACATCAGCTGCAGCGGATCCCAAGCCTGCGACGATGGTGGTTAAGGAACCTGCTGCTGCCGCTAGAACCAAACGTGCTGCCACCGCTAGCAAAAAATAGCCTTAGTGTTTGTTGCGCATCATAACTTTGCTTATATTTTTCACTGGTGACTGCCCCTTTTGTAAACTTTTATTATTATCATTTTGTTCTTTTCTTGCAGAATATGGAGGTACTTGTATAACTATCATAATTTTATATCTTTCTTGTAAATTATCGCGAAATACCGACACAAATGTTTAATTTATTTTTCTAATGGTAAAATTTGTCAATGACACTTTGACAGTGACCATTAATTGCTAATGTCAAACTGGTTTTTTTTTTTTTTTTTTTTTTTTTTTTCTTGATTGTGGCGTCGCACGGCTGTGCATTTGCTATTTTTTATGAACTTACCAGTCGTCTGTTGAGTGTACATTGTTGATACTTTAACAAATTAGTAGTATGAAATAGCATGCTTATTTTTAACAATTTATTTTGCTTAAAATGCATTTATGTACTCTATATATTCTATACATAGCTTAATTATCAGATAATTTTAGGTAACATTAATATATACAAAAAGGCAATTCACGGTTATTAATAATAGCGAGTATGTACCCATAATATATTTTTCCTTTTTTGTAAAATTCCATAAAAAATATTTTCATTTGTTAATTTAAGTAGGTACCTATTACTGTTGTCTGTATGTACCCGGCAGGTGTAGTTAATGTAATTTGTAATTTATCAAAATATTTTATATATAATATATAAGTAGTGTATTATTATTATTATAATTTATATATTTTACTGTATTTATTTATTAAGGTATCATTTATATGTCATCGTCAGATGATGAAAATAACGACAACTTTTTATCTCTCTCGTCTTCCTCTAGCGGCGATAGCTTTTTAAGTATTCCTTCCCTTGCTGAAACTGTAGGTGCTCATTTCTCCGATGTTACTAAAAACTTGAACATTATCCATATTAATGCGCAGAGTATTCCGGCTCATTTTACAGATATGCTGACGTCCTTTGACAATAAAAATATTCATGCTATACTAGTCTCCGAGTCTTGGCTCAAGCCAACTCTGCCATCTGTCTCTTATACACTTCCTGGCTTTAATCTTATTCGTAATGATCGAACTGGTGGTCGTGGAGGGGGTGTTGCTATATATCTCCGTTCCCACTTACCGTACACAGTAATTAGCACATCTGCCCAACCACCACCATCTAATGCCGGTGAACATTTATTCATTGAAATTCTTTTCTCTCATACAAAACTTTTACTCGGAGTCTATTATAGCCCTTCATCCAGTAATAATTTCTTCTCCTCCTTTGAAACTATCTTGGATAGCCTAACACCAGCCTATAGTCATACTATAGTAATGGGTGACTTTAACACATGTATTCTTAAGAATGATCATCGTTCTTCTTCTTTTCAAAATGTAATCAATTCTAACAACATGACAATTCTCCCTCTCAGTGCCACTCATCATTTCCCAAACTCAATGCCCTCTCTGCTTGATTTAATTTTGGTCTCTTCCCTACAGCATGTTGCTAAGCACGGCCAGTGTTCGGCTGATGACTTTTCTTATCACGACTTAATTTTTCTTTCGTATAAAATTCGACCTCCTAAGCCTAAGCCCACTATAATTCTGCAGCGTAACTTTAGTGGTATGAATCAAGAAGCATTTCTTAACGATGCCAGGGATATTGATTGGTCACATGTAATTAATGCAGCGACCCTTGACGATCAAGTAGCGATCTTCAACTCCATCATCACGCAGCTTTATGATGTCCATGCGCCTTACAGACGAATTAAGATAAAGCATGTACCTGCGCCATGGCTCACAAATGAAATTAGACTACTAAAACATAAGAAAGCTGTAGCCAAGACGAAATATAAGGTACGGCCAAATGAAATTAATAAGATACGCTATTCTAAGACTCGCAATCGCTGCAACGTACTGTGCAGAGATGCTCAACGTCGTCACATCCACGAGGCTGTACAAGATCAGGATCCTGCTAAAGTGTGGCGATTTCTCAGAACCCTAGGTATTGGCAAGTCTCGCCTTGACACCATCCCCAATAACCTGGACATCGACTCTCTAAATTCACATTTCTCTACATCAGTAAGTATTGATGTCTCTTCTAAAGCTAACACATTGAACTTTCTCTCTTCTATGATAATTTCTGATTTGACTCCTTTTTCTTTTCGTCCTGTTGCCGCTGACGATGTTAAGAGAAGCATTCTTTCTATCTCCTCTAATGCTGTTGGTATCGATAGTATCAGCCGAAATATGATCATCCCTATTCTTGACTACATCCTTCCTATCCTATGTCATATTTTTAACTTTTCTATCTCTAACTGTGTCTTTCCTTCCCTGTGGAAACAAGCACAAATTATTCCTCTTGCCAAAAAAAACAATCCCAAATTATTCTCTGACTACCGCCCTATTTCCATTCTTCCATTCCTGTCTAAAGTTCTTGAACGTCTTATTCATAACCAAATTCACTCCTATCTTACCTCGCATAACCTTCTCAATAGCTTTCAATCTGGCTTTCGACCGGGGCACAGCACGGTCACTGCACTCGTCAAAATCACTGATGATATTCGTCTAGGGATGGAAACGGGACAGTTGACTGTGCTGACGCTCTTAGACTTTAGTAACGCTTTTAACACTGTTGACTTTGACATTCTTCTCGCTATTCTTCGCGGTCTTAACATGTCTTCAGCGGTAACGGACTGGCATCGGAGCTACCTGTACGGTCGCCAGCAGCGGGTTCGCCTCGGGGAGTCTTTTTCTTCGTGGTGTGATACTACTGCTGGTGTACCACAAGGTGGTGTTCTTTCCCCTCTTCTGTTTGCCATCTTTATAAATTCTATTTCTCATAATCTGACTTCTTCTTACCACCTTTATGCTGATGATCTTCAGCTTTATCATCAAGCACCTCTTGACGGACTGGCTGACGCTATTGACACGGTGAACAATGATCTGGTTAAAATCGCCAATTGGAGTTCATCACATGGACTAAAAGTAAATCCAACGAAAACGCAAGTCATCATTGTAGGTAGTTCCCGGACTATCTGCAAGGTTGACTGGCACTCCCTTCCTAAAGTCATGTTTGATGGAGTGCACATCCCTTTCAGCAAAACCGTCAAGAATCTTGGGGTCACTCTTGACAATAGTCTATCCTGGGATCCACAATTGACGGCAACTAGCCGGAAGTTATATGCGTCAGCCAGTTCCCTCCGTAGACTTCGAAACTTTTTGCCTACTGCCACTAAGATTGCGCTTGCACAATCTCTTCTTCTCCCCGTTCTTGACTATGCAGACGTCTGCTATCTCGACCTTAGGGAAGATCAGCTGAATAAACTTGAGCGTCTTCAAAATGTTTGCATCAGGTTCATATTTGGTCTTCGCAAATATGACCACGTCTCCGAATTTCGCTCTAAGCTCAAGTGGCTGCCAATTCGCCTTCGCCGGAATACTCATGTCTTGTCTCTCCTTTACAGTGTTCTGTTTAATCCCTCTTTCCCGCGCTATCTTCGAGAATGTTTTAATTTTCTCCATACATCACATTCTCGCACACTAAGATCATCGGAGAACCTAATGTTGAAATGTCCTGCCCACAGCACTGGCTTTTATGGTGATTCTTTCACAGTTGAAGCCGTGCGTCTGTGGAATGATCTCCCTGTCGTAATTAGACAAGCACCGTCTCTTGCAAGTTTTAAACTTCGAATCAAAGCCCATTATCTTTCACTTTAGTATCTTCTTAACATTAATGTCGTATTCCTTCATGATACCTAATGTAGTATATTTTATTATATGTCAATTTATGTATGTATTTATGTATGTATGTACGTGTGTATGTATGTATTTAAGATTTATGTATGTATGTTTATGTAGGTAAATATTTTTAAGTATATTGTGTAAATTATTTTTACTTATATTTCTTTTGAAGTTTTATGAAACCACCGTCCTTCCAGTGTTGTATATTTCCTCTCCCTGCACGGTTGTCTGGAAGAGATCGCTTTGAGCGATAAGACCGCCAATTGATACACCCTTAGTTTTAATTTTGTTGTTTGTAAAATTTACTGTATATGTGGATCAATAAAGTGTTTCTTATCTTATCTTATCTAATGTCCATGTTCTGCTGAAAGGACATTATAAACAAAAGGTAAAATAGCTTCATATTGACTATATAATGTTTTGGTTACCAGAGTAACCAACATGCTTTTTCAAGAAAAAGATAACGACTGAAAGAAACCTTTCGGTTCTCTTAAACTTTTAGAACCTAATAGAGGATACATATCATTCGTTTTTATATAATGACCTATGTTGGCCTCCTAAAGCAATTGATTGAACGGAATATGCTTGCATTTGTGAGTCAATTTTTTTGCAATATTTGCTAAAAGACATACATCTACTTCTTTTTAAGAGTATTCTATCATGCATAGTAATTAACATTTTATAACATTTTTTTCCTAAGGATATCGAACGTTACAAAAGCAGCATTCCCCATCTGGTTCTCGTATCTGGAAGACAAGAAGACTGTGTAAAAAATATTCTGGAGAAACTGAAGAATAACCCTTTAGACCCTGAACAAATTGGACTCTTGCATAACATCCACAAGTTCGATATCCCTGGGCATATGAGCAGAGGATACAGTATTCTTGGTAACAAATTTGATTAAGTTTCACTATGTCACCATCTTCATCAACACACTTTGATCACCTCCTACAGAAATAGGATAAGATAGGATAGGGTAGGCTCTTTCTTTATTTATGTTTTTATTTTAGGCCTTTTGTGATATTATTTTCTTATAAAATAATGATTTCCTTAGGAATACTCGTACGATAGAGTCTTAAACGTAATATTATGATCATTAAGCATACCTTTTGGAATTGTTTGGCAATATTAAACTCAATATATTTCATTATTATCATATTTTTTTACTCCTAACGAAAATAAACTTAGAGCGACGATGCGGTTGAAAATCTATAATATTAAAACATCAAACACATCAATCTAGTACCAGACGCAAAAAACAATCTATTACAAGTGAATTAAATTAAAAAACCCCCAACGCAATATGTAATTCACCGTTTTCAAACAAAAAAAAACCTAATAAATCAAAATCCATTCACAGACAGACAGACACGTAAAACTTATAACACCCCATTGTTTTTGCGTCGGGGGTTAAAATACAATTCAGAGCTTTGAAAATACCCCTTCAATACTGGCCGGAAGCGAGCTGGCTTTGACAAGTGCGGAAGCAAGGGTCACACATTGAAAATCAATGCAATAAAATTTCCTCGTCCACCGTACAGGAAACGAGACGTCAGTGACTGAACGTTTGGTTTATTTTTAAAGTTTCCTTTATGCAAAGGTTTATTGTACTGGCGTTTCATCAAATATGTTTTATATCGTACATTTGAGCTACACTTAAAAGATGGTCCATATTTTGAACAGCGAACATGATTTCGTGCTTTATTTTCTGAACGGATAAGAAAACAGGCAAAAGAAGAAAAAGAATCGTGTAGTTTCAAGGTTCTTCTTAAGTTTGTGTGATGTTTCCATCACACAAACAGCAAACGCAACAATACAAATAAAAAAAATCTAGCTAGCTCTATATAGCTGAATAGGCAGCATTACTTATTATTATAGACTTTTCTAACTAGAATTTAGGACTAACGCTAGTTAGAGAAAAGATTGTCTAGTTAGGGTAAACTGTTTATGAAAACAATCCACCATAAATTTGCCTACATATATATTCTTGTCAAAATTTTATCTCATTTAAAATGTTTTAAGGAATGAACAAAAAAGAAGTCTCCTTTTATGCTCTTCAATTTTTTTTAGGTTCTAATGAAAATAAAGAAACTATCTGCCTCAGTCAAAGTTCAGAGTACTGTCCAGGAAACGTTCGACCAATATGGTTTGTATACAGCGGCATGGGATCGCAATGGGCCACCATGGGAGCTGAGCTGATGAGTATACCTATCTTTGCTGCTGCTATTGAAAAGTAAGAAATATACAAGCTTAGGAACTTAGAAATGTCGTACAGATAATTCCACAATACAGATTTCTCTATAATATACCTCATTTTTTCAGGTGCCATAAGGTCCTGGACCCCAAAGGAATTGACATTGTGAGAATTCTGACTGAGTCTGATAAGACAATCTATGATAATATTCTACACTCTTTCGTTGGCATTGCTGCAGTTCAAATTGGTCTTACTGATATTTTGAAAGAGCTCGGGATTGTTCCTGATAATATCATCGGTACGATTTATGATAAAATATTTTTTTTAGAAGTTAGAAGATAAGTAATTATTTGTTTATATCGCAGAAACTACCCAGGTACTTTCCATTCCCACGAGGTTATCTATAATATGTGGTTTATCCAAAAGGATAAAAGCTAGGAAAATTTGATTCTTTCAGGTCATAGCGTAGGAGAACTAGGATGTGCTTATGCTGACGGTTGCTTTACCGCAGAAGAAATGATTCTATCTGCTTACAGTCGAGGCTTAGTTTCTGTGCAAACTCCATTTATTCGTGGATCCATGGCTGCTGTAGGATTAGGATATAAAGACGTGAGTACTAATGACATGTTAAATGATTTTAACTCAGATGGAGTAATATTACAAGAAAGATGAATGAAAGAAAACGTGACAAAGAGAGTTAAAGAGCAGACTTAGTGCACGTCAAAAAAGTTGTTTTAGAACTTATTTAGAACTAGTATGGATTGATTACCAATTATTATAATTAAATTAATGTCATTATTAAACCTAAAAAGTTAGTAAATTAATGTTAAAATTTTCAGATTCTTCCACTTTGTCCACCAGAAGTAGAAGTAGCATGTCACAACAGCTCAGAATCTGCAACAATATCAGGACCAGCAGATATCATGAAGCAGTTCGTTTCGGAGTTGACTGCTAAGGGCATCTTTGCGAAAGAGGTTCCCTGTTCCAATATTGCTTATCATTCAAGATATATTTCTGAAGCTGGTTAGTCTTATACTCCCACATTTAATTTAAATTTCAATATGTAGGTACTTATTGTGAATCCAAATATGTTTATACAAAATTTTTAGGACCTGGTCTTCTAAAGTACCTAAAAGAAGTAATTAAAAACCCCAAGGCTCGCAGTGAGAAATGGGTGTCGACGTCAGTGCCTCAGGAGCAATGGAATGAAGATAAGGCTAAATACTCTTCTGCTGAATACCACACAAATAACTTGCTGGTATGCCTTTTTTGCTTTATCCATGTATATTAAAATAAATTATTGGGTGCGGTAACTGCAATGCAGTCACTGGAAAATCTTCTTACAGAATTCCGTACTATTTGAAGAAACATCAAAGTTGATCCCATCAGATGCTTTAGTTATTGAAATCGCTCCACATGGCTTGCTACAAGCTATTCTCAAGCGCTCTTTGGGCGAATGTGTCCACGTACCATTAACCAGGCGTGGTGCTTCTGATCCTGTCAAATTTTTACTTGAGGCTATTGGAAAGTAAGTTGATTTGAAATGAACATAATATTATTTCTACAGTAAATATTTTACTTGACAACTTATTGCCACTTTCAGATTATACCAAGCTGGTTTGAATCCAAAAATAGAAGCTCTGTATCCAAAAATACAATATCCTGTATCCACCGGTACACCATTCTTATCTCAGTATGTTGAATGGGAGCATAGTGAAGACTGGTAAGACAAACTGCCAATTTTCAAAAGAAAATATGTAACATTTTAGCTTATTTTATTTGAGATATTATGTTATCTGATTGCAAAACAAATCGCTAATATTTTCCTTTTCAGGGCTCAAGCGAGATATAATACAAAGGATAGGAAAGTAGCAACAGTACGTGACTTTGTGATGTCTATTCATGATGACGATTATAAATACTTCAAAGGACATTTTAGAAATGGTATGAGGTCCAAAAATAACATATTTTTTTGAAGATTATGAAGATTATTCACTATTTTTGATGGTTCATAATTTGTTACATTAAACAACTTCTTTTTAATTCTAGCCAATTACATTTTCCCTGAGTCAGCGTTCTTAGTATTAGTTTGGGAGACACTAGCAATGCACAAAGGAGTCAATTATAAAGATATGTCTGTACTGTTTCAAAATGTTCAGTTCCACGGTGAAGCTATTATAAAACCAGAACTGCCTTTGCAATTACAAATTATGATTATGAAGGGGAATAACAAATTTGAGGTAAAAAAACAGATTTGATAAATATTGTGTATCGAAAGTTGCACAATATTTTAATATATTTTACATCAAAATAAATTAAAGTTCACAAGATTCATAATAATATTTTAGGTGACATACGAAAATTCAGCCATAGTAAGTGGGTTTATATGTGAATCCAAAACGAGTGAAAAATCACATCCCGATCTGAAGAAGATAAAAGATGCAGTCGACAGCGTTGTACTAAATTCTGAAGATTTGTACACAATTATGCAATTACGAGGATATGGCTATAGGTATGTAATATTCGATAAGGTTAAAAATAATAACTACGATTTCGTAATGTTCAGTGATATTTATAAAGTAATTTTTAATTTCAGAGACGAGTTCCAGTCTATTTATTCAGCATCACCAAGCAGCAATAAGGCTTATATAAAATGGACTGACAACTGGATCACTTACCTTGATTCACTCTTTCAATTCAATAATTTTGCAAGGAATAATGGAGGAGTTTCGTCCCCATCATTGATAAAGAAATTGAGAATAGATGTCAAAAGTCATATAAACGCAGAGAAAGTTAATGGTGTAACTTGTTTTAGTGCTGATTTGTTTGACGTGTACGATTATACGAAGTAAGGCAAAATTTTTAAAAATATGTACTGTTAATAGTAATTTGTGGATTTGAATAGTAAAAATATATTTAATTTTAGATCTGGAGGAATTGAAATTGATGGTCTGGTATTCAAAGATAATCCAGCTACAGTAGAACACAAATCAAATATTCTCCTTACTCATACATTTGTGCCAAACTTTTTGACGGGAATTGTTCCAGTAAGTTTTATGAATCTTCATGGAGTAATAGAAATTAATATTGGTAAATAATATAAAATTGTGCTTTATACTTTCAGATTAATTCTGCTCTGCAAGTTATTTTGCAAATTGTATCAGAAAATATAATTGCAAAGAATGTAGAAATCATTGACTTGATATCTAATAAGTCCTCTGACCTTTTGAAAACCATTTCTGAAGTATCCTCGGAAATTCTCACACACGATTTTTCAATCAAAAACATAAAGAACGGAGATAATGCAAACCGAGACTTCACTCAAAAAGTGTTTGATAATGCTAATTTTGTTATTATTGACAACTTACTTGCTGACGTTGAGGTATTAAAACTCTTATTTGTTGAAAATGATTTGTATTACATCTATAATATTTTAAAATAATAAGCCACAATAACTATTTCTTTCAGAAAATGAACAACCTGTACAATCATATTTCTGAAAACACTTTTGTTCTGTCTGTTGAGAACGACAATACAAAAATTAGTCCTCAGTACAATAAACTATTCAGCATCATCACGGCAACATCTTCTGGGCAAAAGAAAATGTTGGTTTTGCTGAGAAAGGTTGACAAAACTGCTACAGAAAATGTTACTTATTTGAATATTGAACAAAATTTGAAATTTTCATGGATCGCTCAATTTCAAGCTGAACTGAATAAATTGAAAAAAGTAGTGTTGGTTTCACAAAGACAACCCATTTGTGGATTATTAGGTATTTCTAGTACTATCATTATAGTGATAAATTTGAAATCGGCTATGATTTTTCATAACTTTTTTCAAATTTTGCAGGAATGGTCAAGAATTTAAGAAAGCAATATGGCGACAAAATAAGACTAGTTGTAGTTGATGACTATAATGTACCGTCTTTTATTCCTGAAAACGCTATCTTCAAAGATCAACTTGCGAAGAATTTAGCTTTTAATGTTTTGAACAAGGTGATGATGACAGTGATGCTATGAATGATAATATTGAGAATGCCATTAAACATGATAATATTTAATTTACTTTAAATTCCTTTTAGGGTCAATGGGGTGGATATTACAACATTACTAGCACAAACACAATTAGTCCTAAGAATCTATATCTGTCTGGTGCTACTCCTGGAGATATTGATAACTTAAAGTGGATAGAAAAACCTTTCACTCCTAGCAAAACTTTGGTTCAGGTGATATTATTTGTTATAATAATTTGTAGTTAATAAATTGGTGCTTTTAGCATAAATAATTGTACTTCTATTATTTATTAGGTGTGCTATGCTGGTCCTTCTAATGATGCACAAAGCACTGAAAAAGAAACAAATGATGACAAACAAGTTTTTGGAATGGATTTCAGTGGAATCAACAATAGGTGTGAATTATTTGCATGTCATAATATTTTTTTATTAGACATTTGAAAATCAAGTTAATGTTGTTTTCAGAATTGTTAATATAATTAGTCCATTTGTTTTCCAACAGGGGTGATGAAGTGATGGGTGTAGTTTCTGGAGGAGCCATCGCCAGTTCAGTGGAAGCTGATCCAGATTTTCTGTGGCCTGTCCCTTCACATTGGACACTTGAAGATGCTGCTACTGTTCCTCTGCCTTATGCCCAGGCTTATTATTGTTTGGTAAGAATGTTATAATAATTGAAAACATATTCAGATAACCTATCTGGATCATAATCTTTTTTTTGTTTTTTTTTTATTTCGCATTTCGCCGTTTTTAATTCTGGTAGGAGAAAATGTTTGAGGTACCTACAATATCTTTTTATGATGATGAGTGAGAAAAGTGGCAAGACATCGCACCTAATTACTGTATCAAAGAGGATTATACAGAGGCTGCAAATAACCAGTGTCACATAGAGTATTGAGCTCTTTTCATTGATATTTTAAAATAAATCTTAACGTGGCATATTTCAGGCAATTAGATACAAATTGGAAAGAGGTTCAACAGTTTTAGTAAATGGTGGAGCTTCTGCGCTAACTCAAGCTATCGTAGCCATAGCTTCTTCGTTGGGCTGCCTCGTCTATGTTGCAGTAGACGATGCAACTCAAAAGGAATTCTTGTTAAAAATGTTCCCGGTTTTGCAAGGTAATTTTTTTGCAAAAATATTTTATTTATTGAATTGCAAAAGTTAAATTTTGGAATAATATTTTCTTACCTATAGCGAACAACCGCTAAAACCCAAATGGTTTGGGTTTTGGCTCCAACTCCATTTGGGTTTTAGCGGTTGTTATATTATTATAAACATCTTTTTCCCGTTCTAAGTTACAACTCAACTTGCTAGGCTCAATTTGAAGCGCTTCCAAATATTTTTTGTTCGGTATCAGGAACGCTTGAATGGTCTAATAATGCTGATAAATAGTTATGTCTATGAAATTAAAAAAAAAAAACATTTCGTTACCTAATGTTTTGTTTTAGATGAAAACATAAGTAGCTACTATGATAAGTTACGACATGCAATGATGAACAACATTAAAAACAAGAACAGGCATAAACGTTGCGATGTAGTCATCAACTGCGCCAGTGGATCCCAGAGAGAGGTAAAAGAATGAAAAAATAAACTTGAAATTATATCCAAACTTACTCTATATTTGCTTCTTCAAACAGGTATAAATGTGGCGAGGTGGGTGCACAAACCTAGTTCCCCTTTTCTTAGATCTAGGAAAAATGTGCTCGAGTGTGACTCGCTACCGTCGTTAATGTTTCCTGAATGCTATAACGTGGGTTTGCTCAAATCAAGAGTGAATAGGTTTTTACTGAACAAGCGTGGTACAACTTAGACTGCATCGTCACTTATCAACAGGTGAGATGACAGGTGAGGTGAGATGAGGTCAATCTGCTATAAAAAAAATGTGCATCTCCCCAGAGTTCACTCCTCCCTCTGCGGAGAAGAGCGCGGTGGAGGTACGCATTTAAAACCTGGGGAGTTCCTGCGGAGTGCCACGAAGCCGAGCCTGTAGGCACAAGGAACTACTTATCCGTAGAACAAAGCGGGTCCTGCTAATTTGTGTGCCACCTGTGCCTGTGTAGTCCCGTCACATACGCCTTCTAGCGCTGACTTTTCAATATTGCAACTAAACGGGTCTTGAAAGAAGAAAGAAAGCATACAAGTTAAGACTGGTTTAATAATAATATTATATTTATTTACAGGGTGCCATGAAATGTATTGGCTGGACCGGCGTATTCCTCGATGTCAACCAAAACGATATGAGAAATAACAGTGATTTTGGAATGAACTTTTTGATGCAAATTTCTACCTACATTGGAGTTCAACCCGATGCAATATTCTACAAGCAAAATGCACGAGAGAAAAAGGTAGGCTGACATAATTTATGTAACATAATAATATTACTGGCCATAGTTAAAATGGGTTTTATTACTTTTGCGTTAAGTTCATTACGAAGTAAAAACTTAAATAATACCGGGGGTAGACTTCCTTTGCAGGAGGTTGTCTAGGTGGGTACCCTAACAGTGCCAGTTATTCTACCGCCTGAGCAGTGATGTGCAAACATTACTGTGCTCCGGTAGGAGGGCACTGTAGCTAGTGAAATTACTGGGCTAAAGAGTCTTAACATCTTATGACTCTTGAGTAAGAAGCGTTGGTGCAGTGCTCCTAGAATTTCACATAATTGTGAAATCCTAGGTAACACTGTACTGATTATGGGCAGCCGTTATCTCTTAACATCAGGAGAGCGTCTTGCTCGTCTTCTACTTCTTCACATAAAAAAAAAAAAAAAAAAAAAATTCAGCAATTTAATTGAGATAAAAATATACGTATTATATTCAAACTTGAATTATACGAGTACATTGGTTAGTCACATAAAATAACAGTGCGTGTAGTTTTACCTTATTGGATTTGAAAGTTTACCTCAGTTGGCTCAGATTTGATATGCATATTTCATATCAAATACTAATTTATTCCTGGGTCGATTCGTTAGGTTTGAGTGCTATCTTAAAAAAACAACTACGCGCCTAGTCATGTGATATACAAAAATAAAATGTACCCATTATTTTGTAGATAATTCAACTGCTTATAGCAGAAGGCATAGCAAAGGGCACAGTGCGTCCATTGAGCAGAGCTGTGTACTCCCCAGCCAATGTCACTAGGGCATTCCGATTACTTACTTCAAGACCTAGAGACAGAATCTTGATCAGGATGAAGAGCCCTGAGTCTTTGGTACGAGAATTGGATGTTACTGGATGGTATGTTTTCGTAATAGCAATAAGTGAAGAAACAACTTTATAAACTAGGCACCTACATTAATTTATTGTATGAAAGAAACTATAATATTTTATAGAGGTACAAAATGCGAGCTGCACAATAACGAACTATGGTCTATGGTACCTTCCATTATGAGTAATTGAGAACTGTAAATATCTATTTGTGTCATTGGACAAAACTTTTAAATTTTGGTATTTTTTCCAATATTTGTAAATTTGGTTTCATTCAATAGTGGTCACTGATATTATTTATTGCAAGAAAAACCAGCTGCAGTCCCCATAGCACATAAGATAATAGCACAAGAGAGAAGATGCCCATGCCAAGCAGGGATCTAAGAAAGGCTGAAAGTGAAATGATGTTAATGAATTTTATTGGAGAAAACCAGTAAGGTTTTTTCCCATTTTACATTTATAGTCCTTAAACTTACCTTATTTTTCAGTATGCAATATTGTCCCAAGTCCAGTTACTTAGTGATCTGTGACGGCAGTGCCCTGAGCATTGAATTAGCTGACCGCCTCGTCAAAAATGGTGCTAGGAACTTGATTCTTCACATGAACCCTAACTGCATTTCTGGATACAGTCACACTAAAATCAGGTATGGTACGAATTTTGTTAAAATTTTATAAATAAAATTTATGCTTACTAACTTATACTCACAGCTTATTTATTGATTTATTTTCATTCAAATTTATTAAACCCTTTTAGGGTTTGAACTTTTAAAGATCCTTTCTTTGCCTCTTTTTATGTCATAATAGCTATCGATGCTGGCCACTGGCCACTGGTGTGAAGTCGTCTATAAGCAATGGTAACCGTCCGGCGAGTCGTCTATTTATGTGTGTCGATGTCCAACATATAAAAATGTGCCAATTTTTGGCTTACTTGTGGAACATGTTGAGCTGTTTGTTCATTCACAACCTCTAGAAGTCTATCAAGAAGAAAACAAATACGGAAGATACAATGTTTATTGCTGTTTCAGATCATGGAGTAAGCTGAACGTGTCTTTAAAAATTTCATCCGAAAATCTCCAGTTCAAAGAAGGTTGTTCCAACTTGTTGAAAGAGGGCGCAAAATTAGGACCTATTCGAGGAATTTTCATAGTTCCCAAGTTTGACGGCGTCGAGAGTTGGTCGCCTCACGACGTCGCAGCGAGATTCAATAACACAGCTGGCGTTGTAGCCAACTTGGACTCTGCAAGTAGGAACATTTGCAGCGAACTAGAGTACGTATACACAGAGTATGGTATTCAAGGCAGGGACCGCGTTTTAAGACAGATGATGACACAGACAAATTTCTTTTGATTTGAGATCGCTTACTACAAACCGAATTTGCAACATGCATTTGAAAACTCACTTTAGATGATAATTACAAAAGTTTAATTATTCTATTCAAGTTTCTCCTGCGCGTTTGAAAAGCTCCTCTTATATAAACGTTTAACACGGTGTACTAAGTACTAAAATCAATAATGACATTTGTTATGTGTAGCAAACAGATTCCTTAAACTTATTTGTATACAAAAACTGTTTTTAACAAAATCGTAATGCTTCATTTTACTATGTATTTGAAGCAGGGCGCGGTATCTGCTTTTAAGCAATGATCTGTAATATTTTGTTGTTTTGCATACATTTCTGTGTGTCTTGTGAATATTTTGAAGATATGTGGAAACAATTCGAGCATTTGTCTCTTATTTGGCTTCTATTTTCAGACACTTTGTGGTAGTAAACTATGCGATTGAGACAGCTTCCGACGAGTATATGGCGGCGGTTACTGATAGGATCTGTCGGGCTAGAAATGATGTTGGATTGCCAGCGCTGGTCTTCAGAACAGGATTGATAACGGAGGTAATTACTCTTTCATTTAAAGATTTACTCGTATTTTAGTCGTGTCCTTGCCCTCAATTTTGCTCTGCTCAACTGAGGCAAAAAGAGTATTTTAAAGTCCAAAAAAGTAGACTACTTTTCCAACCAATATTATATATTTATAGGAGCTTGTATTTTATAGATATTTGTAACCCTTTCTAATTGAAATTGTTGGACCAATTGAGCTGAAATTTCATATGGCTTAGACCCCAGAATAACATGAGCTACTTGTAAGTGGGTCAAACCGTTGGGCACTGCTATTATAATATAATCTTCTTCTTCTTTGGGTGCCATCTTCTAACGATCACCATGGCAATTTGAACCCTCGACACAGTAGCTCTAAATAGGCAACGCGTGCTCTATATAATAACAAGGAACATAATAATATAATAACACGGATAAACTTAATACCAATGCAAATTGAAATGAATTCTCCGAGTAGCTCTATTCGTATAAATGCAGTGTCAATCTCAGGCCAATCGCCCACGACATCTCGTTTGCGGCATCCTTGTGATCCAACTAGCGGTGCCACAAACAAATTATGTCGAGGAACAGGTCTTTTATGCTCGTAATAATAATATTATAATTCGTAATGAAAAATAGACAAAGACAGTGAGTAAAATTTATGACTGTTGTTAATAATATTAAACAACTAGAAAATGTTTTTTTGTATTGTTTATTAACATGGTATTTATAATTTAAGTATTAACGTGGGTATATTACAGACGGCGAGTTAACAAATATGAACATTATTAAGAACTATTTTAAGTTATTGTTTATTATAATAATATGATGCCATACAGACGTGAGATTGCGCGGAAAAACGATCGCGATTTTTTTAATGTTATGTTCCTGACCGCGTTCCGGTTTATACATGATGCTTTAAACCGCGCAATCCTGCGGCTGTGCGGCAACATAATAAAGGTAAAACAATAACACCGGTCCATTACAACCTCAGTGTTACCAAGTTATTCAAATTGCGAAGTCCTGCTCAAAAATGCTGTTTTATTTTTTCAGCTAATTGATACAGAAAATATCTCCAAACATCAGCCTCAATCTTTATCTGCTGTATTTGATGCACTTGAAAACAGTCTCAAAAACAACTACAAGAACGTTGTTACGTACAGTTTGAAGAAGAAAGATACAAATTCAGATTTTATACAAAAAATATCGAAAATTATAGGCGAGTAACCTAATATTTTAATTAATGATATTATTTAATGTTATTAAATTACTTAAACGATTTATCACATATTATTATAATTTTTTACAGGTCTGAAGAATATTTGTGATATAGACGAAAACTTGAGCTTCAAAGATTTGCAAATCAAACCAGAATTGATAGAACAAATCAGAACAATTATTAAGGAAACGTATCAAACTGCATATTCAATTGAAAAACTTGAAGGATTTACTATGAAAAAGTAAGTGCTTCTTTTCGTACATCAAACTGAGTGAGACCTGTATGCCTCCACTCGATTGTACTTTTTAGTGGCTATAACTACTGAGATGAGCTAGTATTCATCTTTGTAAATAAACGCATAAACTCCCTTGTATTTACTTCTGTTTTGTGCCGACCGTTTCGATCCTGTACGAGGATCTTCTTCAGGGAGTAGCTGCGGTAACACACCGGCGTCTGTGTCTTGCTAAGCACACAGTAAATACAAGTGAGTTTATGCCGTATATTTACAAAGATAAATCTAAATACTCACGAATCGTTTAGTGTAAAATGAGCTAGTATGTTCATAAATTTTATTCTTTTTCTTGCCATGACCCTTTAAGAATGTTTACAAAGGTTTTATTTTTAACCCCCGACGCAAAAACGACTGGGTGTTATAAGTTTGACGTGTCTGTCTGTCTGTGGCATCGTAGCTCCCGAACGTATGAACGGATTCTGATCTAGTTATTTTTTTGTATAGTAAAATTAGTCGAGAGTGTTCTTAACCATGTTTGGTGGAAATCGATTCAAGATGGCCGCCGCTAAAAATGGCGGATTACTTTTTTGTTGCACAACCCCCTTAATATGGGTATCAAATGAAAGGGCTTAACTTGTAAAATACAACACACTATAAAAAAAAATAATCCAAGAGGGCCGCCACCGAAAACGGCAAATTAACGGCATATTCTGAAAGGGTTGCGCTGGGGTTTTTTTTAATTTATAATTTAATGTACTTGTGTTGTTTTCAGCCTCAAAGACCTGGGAAGCAATGTGTCTAAAGATATAAGTAAGGATATTGGTTTGGGAGCATTCTTCACATACATCGATAGCGACGAATATTTAGCATCTGAACCTATTGTTACGATGCCTACTCTATACAGCAGTATTACGGTAATTTATTTCAATTAACTAATAATAAAAAAACTGACTTTCAGGTAGACTTAAATTTTATACTTACTTTACTTTATTACAACTTTTTTCATAAAATAATTTGTAATTTTGTTGTTAGGTTTTTAGGAAACCGATTTTGGAGGAAGTATGATAAGTGACTGACTGACTGACTTTTCGATCACGATTTATTGTGTACACACATTATTAAATGTACACCTAACTTTAGGAAGGTCTTTTACTCCAAAATATTTTTTTCAATAGGAAGAAGAAGATTTGGACCCGAAAGCAACGTACCTGATGTTGGTCCCTGGATTTGAAGGTCATCATCAGATATTTACAACGGTGGCTGAAAGGCTCAAGGTTCAAGCTATGACCTTCCAACTGGTTCCAGAAATGACTAACGAGAGCATTCCTCAAATTGCAGCTTATATTGCTAAGGTATGAACGCAAGTTTTTTTTAATCATTATAGGTTAGCTTTTATTAACCACGATATTATCGGGTGGTGTTAAGCGACGATGTGGCCGTAGATAGTGGCAAACATAACCTCGAAGGCGGGATCTATAGGCGACAATAACCGCTAACCGCTTGTCCATTCGTGTATCTGTGTCTAACATAAAATTTATGCAATGTGAAAGCAATTCTGCTAAAAAAAACACGTAATACTTTTTTGAAATTTGATATTTGGTTCTCTGAAGCATGCACTACTGCAAAACTGGGAACTAGGATAAAGTATGCAGGTGTTTTTTTCAGATTCCCGGCAAAGTAACGTAGGTTTTATTTTATTCATTGAATAGAAACTATCCTTTGCATCTATTTATTGTGCTCTCCAAACTTTATCCCATTTTCAGAGCAGCTTTAAGCTATATTTGAATGCAAAAAACCGTCACCTCTTTGTGTTCTTATTGATCTTTTTGTTATCAATTCCACGATCGGGACTCATTTCATTTCCGATATAGATTGTGCGAAAAGAGAAAGGGCTTAAGGGGATAGGTGCTTACTAACCCTGTTGAAAAACCGTTTTTTACCCTTAAAAACTCACCCCCATCCCCTTCCCGACCTCAGATCGCCCGTAAATTATTTTTTCTTTTATTTTTATAATATTCCCCTCCTTTTCTAATGGGTTTCATCCTACTATTATTTTTTTGTTGGTTTTAAAAATTATCGACCCTGGTCTATGTAGCGAGTTGTGCCTAAATGTTATCAGTAACTTCAACTAAAATACAAAGTTTTCTAATTATTGTCAAATTAAGTACTGAACTCTATGTAAGTATGTAGGCCTCCCATTACTTGTAAACATTTGGTTTGAAATAAATGATTTTTATTTTTTATGCTTCGGCCGTGACTATGTTACTACCGACTAGGTCAAAATCGTGTCGTCATGCGGTCGTTTTGACCGTGTTCCGGCATTATGATAAGTGAAGCCAATTTTTTTATGATAAGTCAAGGAATGTAAAACGACAAAAAAATAGATATACTCAATAGGATAAGTTGAAAATACCTCTAGGTGAAATTTTAACAATAAATAACCTAACAAGCGCCCTCCATTTTACGCCCCTTCTCTTTTTACAGACTCTATTATATTTATTTATTGGATAGAGAACGTTGCGACCCGGAATCGAAATTCGATGGCATTTGCCGTTTACTTTTATTATAACAGATTGAATTAATTCAATTGCTCTCAAAGGCGAGTTTCTAGATGCAAAATCGTTTTCGTTTTTCCAAGGAGTGATGTCGCATGTTGTGATTGTTATTATTGTCAAGTAAAATTTTTAAAAACAAGCTTTTATTATTATTACCATCATGCATCATTAAAAGTACTCGTCAAGACGAGTCAAATAAGCCCAAACTTGATGGGGTTGCGTCGTTAAAGTACGGAGTTCCTATGGCCATCTTCCAGCTTCATTATATCATTGCATTATTGCATTGTCATCCTATTTATACAATACGAGTATATGAAAAATTTCAGCTCAATCGGAAAACGGGATGTAGGTCAAATTAAACTTGCAAGATTTGATTACAGACAGACAAACACACAGTTAACTGTAACAGACAGATTTAAGTAAATAAAAGCTTGTGAAAAAGTTAAAATCTTTCAGTAATAGAAAAATACATATATTGGCTTGATGTTAATCAACGATACAGTCGTTGATGGTTAAAAAATCTAAACCTAAAAGTCGGTATAAATCACAGAACATCGTGCCGGAACACGGTCACAATGACCACTTGGCGACACGGTGGTAACTAGCCACAGCCTATTTTTTGGAACGAAGTTCCTTATCGCGCGTTGTGAAAGGGGGCTAGACGGAAAAAATTCTTACGAAAAGTTGTCACGACACTTTTTGTAAGCTGTGCGGCGTGCGCATGTTTCTCTGTCTGTCTCTCTCTCTCTCTCTCTTATAGAAAGCAAGCCAGATATTTTCATTTCTATTTCGCATTGAACAGTGTGGTGTCGCGACGATTATTTTTGTTGAGTGTATACAGGTTTTTTGTAAATTATAAATAATAAAACCCCGGACCCCGTGTGTCCCTTGACACCTCTCAAGTTTTTTTATTTTTTTATTTATGTAGTGCGGCTTTGGTATCACTGCGGCCATGATTGGCCTATTGTGATCGCCGCTTATTATGGTGAGATCTCATAGGCTTTTAGCCACGGCTGATACCTACCACTTGTATAGCCAAGTGCACAGATAAAAACTGCACACCACTAACAACAAACAAATTATAATCATTGGTGCGGGGCCGGGACTCGAACTTGGTGATCTAGAATTACATCTGCACCGCATAACCTCTTGACCATCACTGCTTAATTATTTGTCTTTTAATTTGTAAATAATAAAATATTTATAATTTACTAAGATATAAAGCATATGTTTTTGGGTACATAATATAAGTTTTACATTATTATTTAAGTAGGTATAAATTCTTCCAGATCAATAATATATTATTTTATTTGTTGCAGTATATGAGAAACCGATTGGAACTCAAGTCGAAATTCTATCTACTCGGATATTCATTTGGGGTCAATGTCGCCTTAGAGTTGGCAAGAATGTTTGAGAAAGAAGGTAATAAATTGCTTACATTATTCATCCACAAACAGTAAATGGCTCATTCTAATTTTAGGTCAAATTTGATGGTCACACGGTTATATTTACTAAACGGTTAAAGAAAGAGACATACATTTTGGAAAGGTGGATAAAACATATATTAAGCTACAAAATAAATAAAGATTGTCATAATAGACGCAAAAAATAATATTACAATTTAACATGAAAGGTCGAAAACGGGGCCATTTTTCGTATTCTCATGGTGTCACACTTTCCGTTGCAGTGAAACATTTGGGCACTACTTTAACAAATTTCGGTGTATCTGTATTTAACATATACCAAAATTTTCGCAAACAAATACACTTTACGGTATACAGTCTAAAAAAAGCCTTTCATTATTACTTTGAATTTAAAATGACATAATGCGGCGGTCACACGATTTTAGGTGCTTTAAATTTGCGTAGTTTAACGGCTGCTGTTAAATACAACATCAACAATCCAATACAGAGATCGATTCATTTCAATGATGGCCATGTATTGCAATCGTAGAAGTGGGATCTAGGACTTATCGAGCCGTGGGAAAAAATATAATTGCAAAGTTTCAATTTGTTCATGGGTGTATCGATCACTTGCATGGACAACATTTTTATGCATTGTGTTTTAGTTATTTAAATCAAAGCTAGCTTTTCGAAACGCCAAAATGTGCGAGATAAAGATGTAGTATTTTATTTTATACCTAAACTTTCCAGAATTTCACCAAAAAGGGATATTTTCGTCACCAGCGTGGCATCACCTTCATGGCGTTTTTACCACGAAGGTGATTTTTAGGACACGAAAGTAATTTTTTTGTATTGTTTTCTTTTGAAAGGGCCTTTTTATCAACTAAAAAGTACTTTATCTGTTATGTTAGGCTTTTAATACATACATACCAAATTTCTGACTAATAAAAAAGTAAAGTGAAATGTAAAGTAATATCTCAAATTACGCATATTTTCTTCTGTAGTGAGGTTTGTTGTTTCGTAGAATGTCGTTTTATTGTACATTTTTGGTAGATTTAGTCTTTTAAAAGGGTTTTACTTGAAAAATTTGTGAAAAAATAATGACTGAATCACTTTTGTGGCGCCGAAATTTTCAAAACTGTTTTTCTTCGTAATGAAACGTCCGATTTAAATAATTTATATAAATGTTTACTTGTGCTATCCAGCTCTATAAAATATTATACACAAACATCACAAATAAGCAATAAATAAGAATTGCCATGAAGGTGACGATGAGAATCGATTCCATGAGAATGAGCCAAATATTTAATCCATATGAGATTATTTAATGTAGTCGAAGTGAAGTAGGTAACCTTTTGAATTTAGTGAAAATATTGTCAATCGCAAAAAAAAACATTAGGCCTACCCCACATTGGGTGAAAGTGAGCGGGTGACGAAAGTCGTCGGAGAGTCGCAATGACAATGTCGGAATGTCACAGCGAACACTCTGCAACACACAAAGGAGAGTCGCGCCAAGGTGTTGCGATGATGTCGTTACAAGTCGCTATCGCCCAATGTGTCTTATATTAATAATATCTTAATTTCTAGGTCACGTGGGGGTAGTATATTGTTTAGACAGCAGCCCAGACGCACTTCGAGCGCAACTTGACGCGTACATCGGTAACCTGCCTGACTCTCTACTGCAGAATGCCATCATCGAACACATGTACAAGCTCATGACTGGACGAGATTCAACCGAACTGAAGCACGAACTCCAAACAAAAGACAACTGGAACGACAAAGTGGATGTTTGTGTCAATAAGCTTCGAGGCCAAGTGAAATATTCGCATCAGTACAAAAGATGCATTCTCGACTGCGCGTATAAGAGAATCATTCTCGCGCGTGAATATGAACCTAAATTCAAACTACAATCAGAATTAGTCCTCATAAAAGGGATTCTACATCCTAATATGAATACTTCTAAGCTAGCAGAAGACTTCAATCTTTCGAAATACACAACGAAACCCGTCAAAGTATTCGATATTGAATCAGATCATACATCAGCGTATCAAGATTGTCGCGTCTCCAACATTGTGAACAGACTTCTTGAACCAAAGTTACTCGAAGAATTCAAGAACAAAAATCTGTGCTGGACGTATCTGGCAGATCCTATCAAAACAATCTAGATATATCAGTCTATAATATACTAAGTTAGTTTGTAACGGCCATTTATTATTACTACGTTTAAATAAAGCTTTAGTTTTAGAAAGTGTTTTCTTTGACCTTCATATTTATATAAATTTTTTTGAAAAGAAGTTATTAAACGAACGTGACGCTCTCCTGGTGATAAGAGATAACGCTGCCATAACCAGCACAATGCCACCCAGGATGTCACAATGATGTGAAATTCTACGTACACTACACCAACGCTTATTCCTCAAGAGTCACACTGGACGAATTCATGAAAATGCGTATTAATGAAAGCTCATTTTTACTTGAAACTTGAATGTAACGTATCTTTGTCCCTTTGAATTATTATGTATTTTGATCTCAATTTTAACAATGTGACAATAATATTAATTTTATTTTTTTATTGAATAGTGATGTTATTAATTAAAATGAACTAAATTTAATGATATTTACTAAATTTAACCATAAATATACATATAAAATTATCATAAGAACCCTTTGTACTAGACGTGCCGAGAATAACGAATGTTATTAGGTCAATAAATATCATTTATCATTTATCATTATCATTTGTCATAAGATGTTAAGACTCTTGAGCCCAGTAATTTCACTAGCTACAGTGCCCTCCCGCCGAAGCACAGCAGTAATGTTCGCACATCATTGCTCAGTTCTAATATAATTAAACCATATTATGAGGCAGTCGCTAGGTCATGTTGCAGGCCCTGTAGTAATCTCAGCGACCTGAAACTGCAACATAAAAGGTTAGCCACACAACCTATAACTTGTGATTTGACTCTGACAGTCTAAGAAGGGTAATCTGTTCTGTTGAAGTATAAACACCAATTATAATTATTTATTATTATTATCTAATACCTTCTAACCAATTTTGTTGTAATAGTTAACTAAAATAAAATAATGCAACATTTAAGCGAATGCCAAATGCTGAGCAATTTAAATTTTATAAATAAAACGTAATTTAATAAATTATTTGTTGTACACGTGTAAACTAAAATAATAATAATTGGAGCGTTTTATGATAACTGGCAATTTAAAAATGATCTATATCTGCCTGGTTATCAAAGGCTGATGTTAGGAAACCTTATAATTATCAGAATACGAGCTGCGCCCAGAGGTTTTACCCGCTGTACTATAGCTTATGTGTTATTCCATGGTCTAAGCTATCTCTATACCAAATTTCAGCTTAATTGGTCCATCCGTTTAGGCGTGAAAGAGTAACAAACATCCAGACATCCATTCTTACAAACTCTTACGTTTATAATATTAAATTTGGCATATTTATTCATTATAAGTAAGCCTTTGACCACGATCTCGCGCGATGTTAAGCGACCATGCGGCCAAAGGTGGCAGCAGACTATACCTAGAAAGCGGGACAAATCCCTCCCAGTCCGCTTGGACGCGTGTATCCGCGGACACGGTTTTGTCCAGGGGGTGGTAACTAGCCACGGCCGAAGGCTACCAGTATAAAAACCATTTATTTTTTAAGTAAAGATATATTTATTTACGGGAGCGAAGCGGCGAGCTACTCATCTATACTATTGTACAAAGAGGGAATCAGACTAACTCATCACCGTGGAGACAAAACCCTCTAGGAGTTAATGAAATTTGAAACAATAGATTCCTTTCACTTCCGAAACCAGTACATAATCAGTCAACCGAAAACTTTATTTGTTAATCCTCTTATCGGAATCAATATACCAAAAAGTTTCTTTAAAAAGTCCCGGAGACCCAAACCTGTCCGGATTAGATTCGCGATAACATCATAAAACACGAACACTTTGAAACTAAACTTGCCCCTTATCTCTACAATTTAAGACCTTTGAAGATAAAGGGAACTTTCCTATTTTTCTTCCTAAGATTCTGATGAAGAATAATCAAAGTTGCTGTAATTTATGCTTGTTAAAGGTGGTTTTTAATAAAAACAATTTTAGTAAAGCTTACAAATATAATTTGTTTGTTCTACTCATCATCATCATCATGTCAGCCACAGGACGTCCACTGCTGAACATAGGCCTCCCCTTTGGACCTCCATACATACCGGTTCGAAGCAACCTGCATCCAGCGTCTTCCGGCGACCTTTATAAGATCGTCTGCCCACCTTGTGGGTCGACGTCCTACGCTGCGTTTGGTAGTCCTTGGTCTCCACTCGAGCAATGTTTGACCTCATCGGCCATCCGCTCTACGTGATATGTGGCCTGCCCATAGCCACTTCAGCTTGCTAATCCGCTGGGCTATGTCGGTGACTTTAGTTCGTCTACGGATCTCCTGTTCTACTATTTCTACAATATTACCGATTGTTTTAGATTACTGATCCGAACTAAAGGGCAATGTTACCACCAGTGCAATTACTCAGCATGAAGATATCTGCTAATATCTCATAGTGACATATGTTCAATGCAGTATTTAACCCTAGATCACTAACCCTAATTTCGAGTAACACTGTCACTAACCCTTCGACTGTCAAACTACGAAAAAAAAATTGCTAATAATTAAACAGCTTTATTTATTGAAGTTAGTATCTTAACATTAAATAGTCTTATTCAAGAGGTAATCAATTAACAATAATTATCAGACAAATAATTAATTAGTACAGTCACTACTGTTAGGTCTTTCTAATATAGAGTAAATGTTTTACCATTTATTGTTACACATTTATCATAACAAGTATGTAATTTGATTAAAGTTTATGCAAATGTCCACGTATTATTTATTTTAAATAATACGTTGACATTATTACTAGTTCCGGTTATGTTAATAAATGCCGTAGGTAATAATTTAACTGAGAGTAATTCTAATATATTATAGTAATAACTGCGTGTAATAATTCTAAGCTTTAATCTAATAATTGATGATATAAGCTATTTAATTTTTCTGTATTATTTAATGTGTTTATATTTATTAACTGCGAATATGTTTTTCCCGCCAATGGGGACTTCCGGGTGGCGGGAAAACGGGCGGGTTTTTCACAAGGAAAATATTCAGAAGTTAGAGAGTAATGTGAAAAGATTATAATATTGTTATCTTAGAAGTCTAAGGCATTATAATTATATTGAGGAGGAATATAGTTTTTAAAAGTATAGAAGCTGCATTTTAATTTGCTGAACTAATATCCCTTTAGTTCAGAAGCGGGATAGTTGAGAGAATTTCCATTTTCTTACTACGCTCACAATTCGGAAAACGTAATAATACGTAAACGTAAACGTAAGTAATTTTTTTTCCCCCTTCTTTCTTCGTTTTATAATATTTATGAGAATTATTGTTTTATAGAATCGGCGATTAGTAGTAGGTATACTACTAGTATTATATTGGTCATGGTTCTTTGTTTTTGTATTACTGCTAAAGAAATGTAAATGCATGCATTTTGTTTTTCTTTTCATAAAGAAACGAAAGTGTAGCATTTTAAATATGTTTATTATTTATTTTGATCCTACTTTCGTGAATGTTTTATGCTCATTTACGATTACGAACTGGCATAATAATTGTTTTCTTTGATATAGGTATAATATTATAAGTTCTATTTGAAGCTTATATTATCTAGCTTATGTTTGAAAAATAATGACCTCCCAGGTAAGCACAGAGTCAGCAGACAGAGTGCATGTGTGTGTGTGACACATTTTTATTGTCTATAATATTTATTATTTCAGTGTTTAAGAACCACGATAATTTCATAATAACCCTTATATTTTAAGTTTCTTGATATCTGATTAATAAGAGAATATATGAATTTTAGTCACCAGTTTACTGTCATTGTTTATGGGTGGTACAACATCAGGCTCAGATCAGATCATTCTAAACATAAGAAACATCCCAACCTAAGAAAGATAGAGGCAAACTTATGTTATTTTGTACTACTTCTTCTTTTGAGTAGGCACGCTGTATATTCAACAGATGCGTATGGTCTATTATAATACATATTTATGAAATAATTATGTAACGAGCACATAATTATTATTTTTGAATATCTGACACTTAAATTGGGTCTGCTGCGCTATTGTAATAAATTGTTTTTCTGTCTTTGTTTATTTGGTTATTCCCATAAACATAAAGATATCTTTACCTACCTAACTTACTCCACCGTTAACTAAGCTCATCAACTATTCTTTCGAGGAAGGTCGTTTTCCAGACAATTTGAAAATAGCTAAAATCAAACCAATTGCTAAGAAAGGTGGAAACCCAGAAAACCCGGGTAGTTATAGGCCAATTGCACTACTGCCTACGATATCAAAAATATTCGAAAAAGCTATGGCTACAAGACTGTACTCTTTCTTGGAAAAGTTCAATATCCTTGATAATGCACAATTTGGTTTTAGGGCGAACCGATCAACCCAACTAGCAGTATACAACTATGTCCAAAATATCTATTATTGTATTAATGAAGGAAAATATGCTTTAGGTATTTTCCTTGACATGACAAAAGCTTATGATAGAGTGTCACACCACATACTTTTACAAAAACTTTATAGCGTAGGGGTAAGGGGAAAAGCATACGAATGGTTCAAATCTTATTTGCAAGACAGAAAACAATATGTAGAAGTAGATTATTATGACAAAACTAGTAACAAATACCTCAACATAATATCAAACACTAAAATTATAAATAACTCAATTCCACAGGGTAGTGTGCTAGGCTGTGTCCTATTTTTGATATATATAAACCAATTACCAAAGAGCATTAATACATCATGTGTCCTATTTGCAGATGATGTCTCCCTACTTTTTGAAACCACAAAAAACTCCAACTATACACATATAATAAATACATTCTTTGAGACAGAAAATTGGCTGCATCAGCATAATTTAGAACTTAATACATCCAAAACCAAAGTATGTCAATTCAAAACGTATCAAAGAGAAGCTTTAAATTTAACTGACTTAAATAATTATCTTAAATTACAAGAAACGGATAGTTTAGTTCTACTAGGAATCACCCTTGACTCCCAGATGAACTGGAAGAGTCACGTTGAGGGCCTCAAGACGAAGCTATCCCAGTTTATTTATGCACTAGGAGTTTTAAAACGCGGTACGGACTATAAAACTGCCCTAGCAGCTTACTACGCTTATGCTTTCTCTTGGTTTTGCTATGGTATTGTTTTGTGGGGGGACAGCACGGATTTTAATGACATTTTTATTTTACAAAAGAAATGTGTTAGGATATTAGTTAATATACAACAGAGAGACAGCTGTCGACCACACTTTACTGATAAAGAGATTTTAACCTTACCTTCCATATATATATGGCAAGCCTGTTTGTTTGTAAAGAAAAATCGCGAATACTTTAAATCAAATTGTGATCTAAATGAGAACTATAATAGACGAAATAAAAATAAATTAGTACTACCAAATACAAAATTAAAAATAGTAGGAAATAGCCCTTATTTTCGAGTTGCTAAAGTATTTAATCGGCTACCTGAGCAGCTTAAAGCTGAAACCAAATTTAAAACCTTTGCAAACCGTCTAAAAATGCTTTTATTAAATAAATCCTATTATTCAGTAAATGAATACATGAACGATAATAACATAAAAAACTTTAATTTCGGTCGGGTTGTTTCTGCTCTAAATAAATAGGTCTTCCAAATTAACTGTTGTGGCCATTATGTGATAAGGAAATAATGAAATAGCATTGTTAAAATATCTGGTTCTAATCTATCTACAATATATCCTAAAATTAATTGACATTCCTGACTAAAATAATTGTATGAATCAAAACATAATTTTTCATTTTTTTTTTTTTTTTTTTTTTTTTTTTCAATTTTCAATGTACAATTATATTATGCCATTATTATTGGATATTGCATTTATGACATAATGTATAAAAATATGACTATTATAAAATTTATAATAATGTAATCACAATGCCCCTACGGGGTTGTAGTTGAACTAAGCTTTATTTATATAAGACCTGTAACACACCTACAATGTGATATGATAAATAAATAAATAAATAAATAATTCTAATGATGGTAACTGAAAGTTTCAGGAGAAAGGAAGTAATGGAAAAAGACTGTGAAGACGCCCAAGGTAGTGGGCCGTCCTGGAAAGATACCCTAGAAGAAGGGTCAAGTTTAAAAAAGGATGCCCCAGGCAGGGAGTCGGATAGTACTGGGGACTACGCCCTAGGAAGGGGGTCTAGTTCCTGGAAAGGTACCCTAGGTGGAGGGTTAAGTAAAAGGAATAAAAATCCAGGTGAAATATCAAATACTGGGAACCATATCCTAGGTGGAGGATCTGGTTCCTGGGATGGTACCCTAGGAGGAGGGTTAAGGAAAAAGAATAATGACCCAGGTGGCGGGTTAAAGGAAAGGAATAATGACCCAGGTGGCGGGTCAAGTAAAAGGAATAACCCAGGTGGCGGGTTAAAGGAAAAGAATAATGACCCAGGTGGCGGGTCAAGGGAAAGAAACAATAACCCAGGTGGCGGGTTACATACTTGGAACGATACCCTAGGTGGTGGGTCTCGTTCATGGAAAGGTTCTTTAGATGGAAGGTCGAGGATAAGAAATGATACCGCATATGAGGGGCTGATTTCCAAAAACGAAACCCAAGGTGGTGGGTTGAGATTAAAGTATCGGACTGAGACTGCAGTAGAAGATCGAAATAGAAGCTCAGCTGATGAATGCAGCGCGCGATTTTCGAGACACGAAACCATACTAAGTGGTAAACGGAAGCGGTATCGTCTAAGACAAGAGCCACGTAGGTTCCAGGGAAGGCGACATTCTGAGTCAACGCAGTCTGAGACGGAAGACGAGTCATCTTCTTCCCCATCAAGACGATCACGTGTCAAAAGAAAAGTAGGCCGCGCAACTAGAACGGGCCGCATCACTCGTGACTCTTCAGGAACCAGAAGTGAGTCACCACCTCCTAAAAGGTCTAGGTTATCAAAAGTTAAAGTTACTGATCGAGATGTACTTATGAATAAGTTTTTAGACATTTTAGGTAAAGTTAAGAGTTCGGATAAACCTAAGTTAGCGTTCAACGCGAATGTGGTGCCGGAGTTTGACCCTCTTTCCAAAGAACAAAGCGTTCTAACGTGGATCACTAAGATAGAGGAATGTGCTGAGATTTATGGGTGGGAAGAACGAGAAATCATACACTACTCTTTGCCTAAATTAACTGGGGTAGCGAAGACATGGTATCAGGGTCTGACTTCGATGCTACATACGTGGGCTGAATGGAAAAAGAAATTAATAGAGTCATTTCCATGTAGAGAGGATTATGCAGAGCTTTTAACAGAAATGTTAGCTAAGAAGGCAAAATATGGTGATTCTTTAGAGCATTATTATTACGCAAAAATTAATTTATTGAATAGATGTGCCATTACGAGCAGACGGGCTGTAGACTGTATTTTATATGGCATAGAAGATCGTGCGGTAAAGGTTGGGGCTCAGGCAGCTCAGTTCCGAGAACCCGAACAGGTACTTAAATATTTTAAAACAGTTAAGATAGGACAGAGCAGGGATAATCAGGACTTCGTACGGAAAGGACGGCTTAGCACTAGTTCTAATAATCGTACGGACTCTTTAAAATCAGGTAACCTAAAAAGTATGATACGGTGTTTTAACTGCAATGAAATTGGTCACCCCAGTTTTAGGTGTGGTAAATCACTTTCTACAGTGAAATGTCATAACTGCAACGAGATGGGGCACCGCAGCAATAAGTGTGAAAAGCCTCCTTCTAAATGCACTGTATGCGACAGAGACGGGCACCTTACAGCTAACTGTTACAGGAATCCGGCAAGATCTACGACAGAAAATGGGAAGAACTCATCACTAGGTAATAATTCCAAATTTAAACAGGTATCCGAAGTAACGAACGAGGAAAACACCGGTATAGATAAGTATGTGATGGATATTAAGGTGAACGCGTCTACCATTGCGTGTCATGTAGATCTGGGTAGCCAATGTTCCCTTATCAGAGTAAGTGGTGTAACGATTCTTGGTCTATCAATCAGCCACCGAGAGAATTTACCAACTCTGAGAGGTATAGGAGCTAGTATTGTAAAACCTTTGGGAGTGGTTGTCACCACTGTTGAGGTTCAAGGCATAGTCGAAACAATAGACCTGTATGTCGTAGATGATTATGTGTTGATACACCCTGTGCTTTTGGGGCATACGTTTACAGAGAGGCCTGACATCTTAATAATTAAGACCCCAGAGGAGATCAAGTTTGAGAGGATGCCTCCAAATAAAATAAATCTGGTGGCCGCATATGATTGCGACATTCCCTGCAATACCATGCGGGCTATCCAAGTTTCTACAGGTGCACAATCGCTTAACTGTATAGTGCACGTCAACGGTACGCTTTGTGGTCCGGAAGGGAAGGAATATTATTTACTTCCTGGTCAATATGATATCAAGAATGGCCGTGGTGCAATCCTAGTCTATAATGTTTCATCAAAGCCCATGAATATTACTGCAGGTACTCTCCTAACAAGATCTCTGGAACGAAATCACGTTACTGTAGACAATATGAAGAACTCATTCAGTGTCGTCTTCGACGACACTGTAATGGCCTCTTCTGTTAATTGTAACCCGAAACTTGATACGAACCAGAGCCAACAACTAAAGGATCTTTTGGTAAAATATGGTGATTGTTTTTCGAGTGGTTTGCATGATCTAGGTTTTACAACGATAAGCGAGATGTCTATAGAACTAACTGATGGGGAGCCAATTGTGTATCGCCCGTACCGTATGTCGCACTCTGAAAAACTCTTAGTAAGTAACATGACTCAAGAAATGTTAGACAGCGGGATAATTAGGGAGTCATCGTCTCCATATGCAAGCCCTATCATCTTGGTGCAGAAAAAAACGGGTGATAAACGTCTATGTGTCGATTATAGAGCCCTAAACAGGAAGACAAAAAAAGACCATTATCCAATGCCACGAATGGAGGACCAACTGGATTTATTGTCAGGTAACACTTTATTTACATCCCTAGACTTAGCGTCCGGTTATTACCAGATACCGATAACGGAAGAGTCGCGTCCTAAAACTGCATTTGTCACACCCGATGGGCAGTTTGAATTTAATCGTATGCCTTTCGGTCTTGTTAACGCGCCTTCTGTCTCTCAACGGACAATAAATAAAATACTGAAAGAAGCCAAGATTAAATACGCCATTGTTTACATGGATGACGTCCTGATTCCGTCAAAAGACTTTGAGGAAGGGCTGCAGAGATTAGAGGAAGTGTTGATGCTCTTAAAACGAGGTGGGTTAACATTAAAATTAAGTAAGTGCCAATTCTTCCTTGATTCCGTAGACTTCCTTGGGTTTGATGTTAGCGCTGAAGGGATCCGACCTGGTAGTAGAAAGAGTGAAGCAGTATCTAAATTTCCACGTCCCTCGAACCAGCATGAGATGCGCCAGTTTCTTGGCTTATCGGGCTTCTTTAGACGATTCATCAAAGGATATGCCATGATCACTGCTCCTCTGACAGATTTATTGAGGAAGGATGTCGTTTGGGCCTGGAACGAGGATCGTGAAGAGGCCTTCAAAAAGATAAAGGAACTTCTTACGAATAGACCTATACTAGCGCTATACGACCCCAAGGCAGAAGTCGAACTACATACCGACGCATGCAAAGAAGGCCTGGCTGGCATACTTCTTCAGCGAAACTCAGATGGCGTTCTGCAGCCAGTGTCTTATTTCAGCCGGAAAACAACGTGTGATGAATGTAAGTTGCATTCATATGAACTGGAAACACTCGCAGTCGTCGCCTCTCTAAGTCGGTTCAGAGTATATCTGCTAGGCGTACCATTCAAGATTATGACTGATTGCAACGCGCTCAGAACAACTTTAGTAAAGAGAGATTTGATACCACGGATATCCCGTTGGTGGGTACAGCTGCAAGAGTACGACTGTACGATAGAGTACCGGCCTGGCACCCGCATGGCGCACGCAGATGCACTGAGCAGGAATCCTGTAAGTAATGATGAAGGTGGACAGCACATTCTAGATGTTTTACCTATACAGGAAAGAGATCATACACCAACCAGTGATCAAGATTGGATTTCAACGGTGCAATCAGCTGATGAAGAGGTAAAGAGAATAAAACAGATTTTAGCGGACCCATCTATAACAGAAGCTATGGACATTCACAAAAACTACAAACTTGTTAACGGCAAAGTCTATCGCATCATTGGAGAGGAAACGAAATGGTTAGTACCCCAAGGTGTAAGGTGGCAGGTGTTGAAAATGAATCATGACGACTTAGGCCATTGGGGATTTGAGAAGACTTTACAACGTATCAGAGACCATTATTGGTTCCCAAAAATGCGCAGGTTTGTAAAAATATATGTTACCTCGTGTTTAGAATGTGCTCACCACAAAGCTCCTGGTGGGAAGCATGAAGGCCAGTTGCATCCTATAGAGAAGGTTACTATACCCTTCCATACAATACATGCGGACCACCTAGGACCATTCGTCAGAAGCAAAACAGGCAACTCTTACTTGTTGGTAATTGTTGATGGATTTACAAAATTTGTAAGTATAAATCCAGTCCGGAATACAAAGTCTTCATTCAGTCTGAACAGGACATCTGTCTATAGGTTTAATGTATAATATGTATATGAACGGTAAAATTTTGTAGTTCTTTTAGTATGTGTAAGTATGTAGATTCATTCGTTACCATAAAATACGAGTATACTGCATAACAATTATATTGAATTTTATAAAAGTTAAATCTTAATATAATCGAAATTGAACAAAATAATAGGAGTAAGATTGATTTAAAATTATCAATAAAAATAACTATTTAACCTATGTGAACAAAAAAATATTAGAGTAGAAAGCGATGGGACTCGCTATAATGTAGGATGGCCGAGCTGTTAGGTCTTTCTAATATAGAGTAAATGTTTTACCATTTATTGTTACACATTTATCATAACAAGTATGTAATTTGATTAAAGTTTATGCAAATGTCCACGTATTATTTATTTTAAATAATACGTTGACATTATTACTAGTTCCGGTTATGTTAATAAATGCCGTAGGTAATAATTTAACTGAGAGTAATTCTAATATATTATAGTAATAACTGCGTGTAATAATTCTAAGCTTTAATCTAATAATTGATGATATAAGCTATTTAATTTTTCTGTATTATTTAATGTGTTTATATTTATTAACTGCGAATATGTTTTTCCCGCCAATGGGGACTTCCGGGTGGCGGGAAAACGGGCGGGTTTTTCACAAGGAAAATATTCAGAAGTTAGAGAGTAATGTGAAAAGATTATAATATTGTTATCTTAGAAGTCTAAGGCATTATAATTATATTGAGGAGGAATATAGTTTTTAAAAGTATAGAAGCTGCATTTTAATTTGCTGAACTAATATCCCTTTACTACACATGGATACAGTGTGCTCTCCGCAAATGGCCCTTTTACAACCCTTGCATGAGTATTTTGTCATGCGTCGTTTTTTGGAAGGGCAATAACTGCAAATTTTACGCCTACTAGGACCTTCTTGAATGCAGCTTGGTTGGGAATCCTCAATCTGCAGGATTTCTCCGATGATTTGCTTTAAATTTTTCTGTAAACTCAGCGTGCCATATCGTTCAACCAGCCAAGGCCTCATAAGTTGGTCTGCCATATCTAAGACAAAGTTACGTCTTTTTAGAGCTTTATTGCCATCCCGGATGGTGTTGGATACGTAGATAACATATGCGTTTACAATAGCTCTTGCTTTCTCAAATCCATCTGAAAGTATAAAAAATAATAAGTTCAAAACAATAAACACACTATAAAGTATCAAAATATAGCACTAAATTGGAAATCTTTTACGTAAATTTTTAAAGCATTTATTATTACATATAAAACCAAAATAATAAATCTAGTTTTATTGGAAATTATAATATAAAAATACAAATAAACAAAAACATAACAGTGTAAAAAAAGTAACGGTATCACTAACCTTTCGTCTCTCAGGCGACGATTCCGCAAAATATCTCAATCTAATTAGCGTGCAACCGTAACAAGTGCACGCGGGTCACTGTCGATGCAGATTAGGAAGGTACTAAGCGTGCGGGGATCGGCGGAGGCGGGGAACGTACCTAAACACCAAAACCGTGAGGTACGCGTAGTCTCATAGACGAATGGTTAGTGATCTAGGGTTAAAAATGCTGAGTGTTTTGAATACTGTAGGCATAATGTAATTTATCGTCGACCGCGTCATCTGTACATCAGGTTGTGTTGCAGGGTCGTGTTGCATTTCTATCAACTTTTATAAAAAATAAAGAAAATGTATTATTATTTTCTGCAATAAATGTACATTGCAAAAATGAAAATAGTATTAAATTGAAGCTGACCGATAAATTACCATAACAGAAACTTTTACGAGAATATTATTGCATTAACAAAACGTAAATACCATTCCTGAGGATTTATTGAGGAATGAAATACGAATTATGGATAATGAGCTATTTGTTTCAATATAAGTGTATGCAAACGTAAATTTTCTCAAATAAACTAAATAATTTAACGATTCAAGTGTACCCAGGGTACTTTTAATAGCATAATCAATTAAATAGTAAATAAGTATAATTATTAAGTCGCTTCAATAATAAATACTTTGTTATGACCATCAAATAAATCAGGTCCTGAATCCACCAAAATGATAACATAATATTTGAAAGAACACAGGACATTGATCGCATAATAAACATTCTTACATTATAGAGGTATAATCACGCCTGGTTCCCGTCGGGGAAGGCAGAGACTATTTCCCTCCAATTGGTACGATCCTGACACACACATGACCCTGACACACCTTTTTTGCTTCCTACACTTTCAACATAATATTCTTATTACACACTCGCCTGTTCTTGGTAATCTTGACCCAACCTTTCCTAGGAACGTTATAACAATGTACAAGTGAATTAAATTAAACAAATAAAAAAACCGCAACGCAACGCTTTCAAAATCTGTAATTCACCATTTTGTGATTTTAAATTTATTAAAGTGCGTTGTATTCTACAAGTTAAGCCCTTTCATTTGATACCCATATTGAGGGGGAAAAGAAAAAATAATCCGCCATTTTGTAGCGGCGGCCATCTTGATTCGATTTCCACCAAATAATATGGCTAAGAACACTTTCGACTAACTCTACTTTCAAAAGAAAAAGACTAGATCATAATCCGTTTATCCGTTCGGGAGCTACGATGCCACAGCCAGACACACACAACACAAAGTTATAACACCCCGTCGTTTTTGCTTCGGGGGTTAAAAATAAACAAGTAGGAAAAAAGCAAGCACTGATTACCGCTAGGGACGAAAGGTGAGTTGTAACCACGAACTGGAAGGTGCAGCGTACGCCATCCTCCCACGCGGGACCAACGACCTAGTCAAAATTGCAGGATCCCGCTAGATGTCCCAATGTGCAAACATTGCTGTGCTTCGGTAGGAGGGCACTGTAGCTAGTGAAATTACTGGGCTGAAGAGTCTTAACATTTTATGACTCTTTAGTAAAAAGCGTTGGAGCAGTGCATCCAGAAAGTTTCCTTTGTAAAACCTCGGTAGCACTGTACTGATTATAGCCAGCGTCATCTCTTACCATCAGGAAAGGGTCTTGCTCGTCTTCTTACTTAGTTTTTTTTTTATAAAACGAAGAAAGAAGACGAGCAAGAGGCTCTCCTGTTTGTAAGAGATAACGCTGCCCATAATTAGCACAATGCTACCCAGTGCACTGCACCAACGCTTCTTACTTGAGAGTCATTAGATGTTTAGACTCTTCAGCCCAGTAATTTCACTAGCCACAGTCTCCTCCTACCGAAGCACAGCAATGTTTGCACATCACTGCTCAGGCGGTAGTATAACTGGCACTGTTGGGGTACCCACCTAGTCGACCTCCTGCAAAGGAAGTCTACCCCCGGTAAGTTGTATGTAGACTTCGTGGTACCGAGAGTGGTGGCGTAAAAGAAGCCTATTATTTATTTATTTATTTAATAAGTATTTCGACATCACATGTATTACAGAATTTTCAAGTAGCATATTAACATTGTGTATATAGTATCTGATACATATGACAATTTAGAAATATATGACATTACCAAAAGATTTATAGGAAAATTAATTAAATCTAATTTTAGACAAAAATGAAATTCTATTATAATATTAAAGATATTAAAACATAAATCAAATTCTACACAAACAAAAATTGAATTCTCTCAGACAATATAAGAAAAACATTTAAATATAAAATAAATTGTAAAATAAATATATAATATATATAAATAACATATAATTCTGGGTTTATAAGTTAAGTGACTATCTATTTGTGAGATTTCATGATTTTTATTGTATTGTTCTTAAATTTGTTCAGAGTATTGTTAAAAATATCCATATCTATGTCCATGTCTTGTGCTTGCCTAACTAGTTGGATATATTCTTTGCAAAGCGTTGTGGTTGGCGAATTTTGACCAAGATTAGTTTTAGTAAAAGGTAAATTAGAATTAAAACTAAAGACCCCTCAAATAAAACTATAATTGTTGACTTTTGCAGCGCCCTACAAAAAGAGAAGGTCATTTCGATGTTTCGCAACTTCAATAAAAGTGGCTCCAAGCTGACCACAGAACATCTAAAAATTAGTGGTCCCACTAAGCCGATTTTCATTTCGGAAAATCTCACCTCAAAAATGAAAAGAGTATTTTATCTGGCTAGGGACTTTGCAAAGGTCAATGACTATAAATTTTGTTGGGTGGCCCACGGAAAAATCTTCCTTAGAAAAAGGGAAGGCGGCCAGCTTTTCAGAGTGGAAAGTGAAGACGACCTCAACAAACTGCCTAAACTTAAGTGACTAACCCTAATAATGTTTGTTTCACTCCTTCTCTCATGCACATTGAAGAAAAAGTCTGAACTTGCATCCAGTACCCCACCTAACTACTATACACACACACTACACAACACTTACATCAATACGATCTTCAGGTATTTCGTTTGTCAGGCATTTGCTGCTACATCTAATTATCAAGATAAATACTCTGTTGTAGTATACGTCTTGCAACATTATACTACCTCCCTAGTCAGCAATGATGAAGTTAGCGCCATAATAATAAACCTTAAAAGCAAATGCGCCACAGGCTGGGATAACATATCGTCATCGCTGATTAAATCTGCCAGTCATGTTCTTATCCCAATTCTTTCGCATATATTTAACCTTTGTCTATCTAAAGGCATTTTTCCACTAGCATTCAAGAAGGCCATTGTACATCCTATCTATAAAAATGGGGACAGAGCCAGTGTCACCAACTACAGACCAATCTCTGTACTGACTACATTATCAAAGATTCTAGAAAAGATCCTAAACAAGCGTCTTATCAAATTCCTTGAAGACAGGTGCGTCCTAGCGACTAATCAGTTTGGCTTCAGAAGCGGAAAGTCTACAGAGGACGCAGTATTGCAGCTGACTGAAACTGTTATTAAAAAGCTGGATAGTAAAAAGAAGGTCGTAGGTGTCTTTTTGGATCTCTCAAAAGCGTTTGACACTGTCTCTGTTCCCCTGCTATTAACTAAACTTGAACGTATTGGAGTCCGAGGTGTCGCCTTAGATATTTTCCGCAGTTACTTGTCAAACCGCTCCCAACAGGTATTAATAGATTCGTATATCAGTTCAGATACTCAGATTGATTTTGGAGTTCCACAAGGAAGCGTTCTCGGGCCGACGTTATTCTTGGTTTATATAAATGAACTTTGTAAAATGTATCTGCCTCACTGCAATATAATAACGTATGCTGATGACACAGCTCTAATTATTCACGGTGATAGTTGGACTGAAGCTAAATTAAACTGTGAGGTAGCACTCAGATATGTTATGCGATGGCTAGACTCCAATCTCCTCACTCTAAACGTATCTAAAACCTCGTTTGTGCCATTCTCTTGCAACCAATCCGCTCAACCTCCCATCTCTTTTCGTATCTGTGCTCATGTTTGTCCACCCTCAGAAATGTCTTGTGATTGTGCATTTGTAGAACGTTCTTCTGTGATTAAATACTTGGGAGTTATGATAGATAATACCCTAAATTGGAAAACTCACATCGGCATAACCTCTTCCCGTACCCGTAAAATTATTTATATTCTAAGAAACTTAAGACATATTCTTGACCCCGATGTACTAAAATCGGTTTACTACGCTTTAGGGCAATCAGTTATCTCCTATTGTAATCTGGCATGGGGTGGTACAGCTAAGACTCACATGATTAAGATTGAGCGCGCTCAAAGAGCTGTTCTAAAAGTAATGCACTCAAAACCCATGCGATTTCCTACAAACGACCTTTACTCACTCAGTCAGGTCTTAAATGTCCGGCAGCTTTTTATTCTCAACACGATACTTCGCAAACACTCGGAAACTCCATACGATCCTTCCTTAGTATCCAAAAAACGTAGATCCGACATTGTTTGCCAAACCAAATCCCGCCGCACACTTTTAGCTAGCCGGCACTATCACTACATTAGTTCAAAACTTTACAACAGACTTAACTCAATTTTAAACATCTACCCACTTCCTAAAATTAAATGTAAAGAAAAATGCTTGAAATACCTTTTATCATTATCATATGAAGATACTGAAGATCTTTTTCGGTAAATCCTCATGCTTTCATATCCACAACGCATTCGCACTCACAACTAACACAACACACACACACACACACACACACACACACACATCCTTCCCTTCTACTACATACATTATATGAGTTAACTCTTATTGTAGACTAAAAAATTAAAGTTGAAGTGTATCTTTAATTTAATGTTAAGTGTATCTTTTTAGTTAGGTATTTTCTTTTCTTTATTCATATTTCAATAAATTAGATAAAACCCTTATATTATAACCCTTTCAAGGCAGTCTCTATTTATCCTCCAAGGATTCATATTATTGTCTTTGCAGTATCAATTCTTATGAGATAGATGTGTATTATTTAACTATTGTGCTAAACGAAAGAGTTTTATTGCCTAAGAAAGGGAAATCTTGTCTTAGCTTAAATAATTAATTAACTAGTATATCTTTGGAAAATGTAATATTTTGTAAACCTATTTATCCGGAGGAGGGCGTTGGTGACTGCGACACAGTCTAGCGACTACTGCAGGCATCATCGTTACTTTTCACATGTAACACTATGTAACCTGTTTTTCCAAAATAAATGATTTGAATGATTTGATTTGATATTGAAAAGGTTAACTATAGATTTCCGAGGATAATTGTGTGGAACTGAAAAATTGAATTGTGATAGTAAATGCATACAGTTGGTATTGCCATTTATTATTTTATGTAAGAGACTCATGTCTAGTTGTTTGCGTCGGTCGCGAAGAGAATTCATTTTAAATTTATCCAAACGTTGTTTATATGGATTTCTGTGTGAAAAGTCTGGTGTAAGAAAAGCGAGGTGTCTGGTGAATGATCTCTGTATACTCTCAATGCGTTGTGAATGTACAGCATAGAAAGGACTCCAAACTGGGCTGGCGTATTCCAATTGGCTGCGAACTAGACTATTATAAAGAATTAATTTGGTGCGAGTTTTAAAACCTTTACTATTTCTTTTAAAAATGCTAACATTTGTGCGGCTTTTGTTATTGTTTTATTGATATGTGGAATAAAAGAAAGGTTGCTGTCAATGTATAGTCCAAGATCGCGAATTTCATTGACTTCTTTTATTGTGTTGCCGTCCAGTTTGTAGGTAAAAGCAAGTGGTTTTTTTTCCTAGTATATTTTATGTAGAAACATTTATTTACATTGAGAGTCATGCCGTTATTGTTACACCAAGTAACTATTGAGTTAATATCATTTTGTAATTTCGCGGTATCAGCGTAGTCTTGAACTGTTTTAAAAAGTTTTAAATCGTCAGCTTAAAGGGATATTTTAGAGTGTACTATATTATGTGTTATATCGTTAATGAAAATCAAAAAGAGAATAGGTCCTAAGTGTGATCCTTGAGGGACTCCAGAATCAGCATAGTATGTTTGTGACTCTATTATGTTCAGCAGTAGACGTCCTTCGGCTGATGATAATGAAGATGACCTGACTATGCATCAAATTAAATACTATGCACATAATTATTTGACAAATAATTAATAATGTTTAATTTAATGCATATAAATACCTAAATACAATGTCATAGTCAATATAGGTATTATATTAACTATGTAAATATACCGACTGACCCGGCTGGGTTGCCGGCTGGTTGTATAGATAACGCTCGCGTTAGTTTTCAAAATCGTGTAATATTATAGGTATTGTTACATTATTAAAGTATTTACAAATGATTTAACTAAAATTCAATAAAACATCCATTCATGCATTACTAAGCAGTTTACATTTTATATCCCTTATTCCTAAGACATTTTCTGTAATAAAAAGCACCTTGAACGTGAAAACACATTTTTTATTCAAGAGTAGCTTTTTTTTTGTCAAGGTCACGGGAAGTACCCTGTAGGTTTTAATTCCCATACGAATTGAATATGCGGTTAAATTGCTATATTTTTTGATTGTGATGACATAGAGGTTTGATTTTATTACAGTTTTAAGGTATTATATACTTGATGCGTATTTGATATCAATTTCAGTTTATTACCTCTACGCGTTTATCATAGTGTGTGTAGTATTCTACTAGTTAAGCCCTTTTATTTATTGATACGACTTATTATTTATTCGTAGATTGATGCCCATATTAAGGGAGTTGTAAAAAAATATTATTATGTAATCCACCATTTTGTAGCTGGGGCCATCTTGGACCAAATTCCACAAAACATAGCTGGGAACACTTCTAACCTTTCAAACAAAAAAAAATAAATCAAAATCGGTTCATCCGTTTAAGAGCTATGACGCCACAGACATATTATGTACACATACAGACACACTGTCACAGGCAGACAGACACGTCAAACTTATAACATCCCATCGTTTTTGTTCAATTTCTTTGGTATCTGTTACTAAACGCGTATAAAATATGAATAACATGACTGCTGACTACTGTATCTGTTATTAAATAGGTTGTACTCGTATTTATAAATACGAACAATTTCATTATATTATAATATGATGTAGGTATATGCTGCTATACGAGTAAATACTTAAAATGTGTACTTCCTGGTGCAGCAAATAAAATTATGTACAATGGACAATGACGCATAAAAGAAATAGGGATCTGCAATTTGGGTTTCTACTACATTGAAATAACTAGCTGATACACGCGCACTTCGTAGCGCGTGACAGTCAATTCATAAAGTGATGAGTTTGGTGCACCCATTTAGATCAATGATATCCATAAGCATTTCCATTTCCACGGAAAAAGTGAATTAAAGGGGTTTATGCGACTTTGTGGGCGTAGAATTAGTAAAAGCTAGCAAACTTGACAGTTATATATCACTCTCGCTCTGGGTAGCAAAGAATATCGCGCTGGGTATTTCTATGCAGTTTTGTTTTGCTACTGCAACAATCCTATTGAACAATCCAATGCTATTTCCCGGAACTCGAACTATCTCCTCACTTAAATCGGTTTCGCGGTTATTATTTATTGTCCTTCCCGGTAACTAAATATCTTTATTGATTACCCATAAAAACTTTGACCCCTTTTACCCCTCTTAAATGTTGATTCCTGGGATAAAAAGTATTCCATATGTTTTATCAAGACTACCTTTATACCAAATTTAGCTCAATGAGGTCAAATCGTTTTTCAAAATTTCAGCTCTAACGGTTCAGCGGTTACAGATGACATGCAAACGTTTTTTAGGAATTATTCCCATTCCTGTGGGAATTTACTGATTTCTCATAAATATTCGAATCATACATACCTATATATAACGATTTCTCACATAACCTTACCCCCTTTCCCCCCTTGAAAGTTGATTTCATGAATAAAAAGTATTCCATATCATTTTTTAGGTCTCATTCTACCTCTGTACTAAATTTTAGCTCAATACAGTCAGCGGTTCTAAATTTCTCATACAAACTTTGACCCCCCCATTTACCCCCTTAACAGTTAATTTCTGGCAAAATGCCTTCCAATCGGTCGTCAACGTCACCTTCAACTCAATCCTTCCACTGATTTAAGCTATGAGTTGATTTTCCTTACTTTACTTTGGGGTCCATCGTCGACCGCATTTTCACTTTCCATCAGCTGCTGGGATGTGGTCAAACGTAGGCCTATCTCGTATAAAAAAAAAAAAGTTTAAGTCTTAAAACCTACCTGTATACCAAATTACAACTTAATCATTCGACTGGTTTAGGCTATGAGTCGATTTTCCTTACTTGCCTTTGGGCTCTCATTCTGCACCCGGAGGAGGTTAGGAGTTGAATTTTCAAAAATCCTTTCTTAGCGGATGTTTATGTCTTAAAACCTACCTATATACTAAATTACAACTCAATTCTTCTATTGGTTTAGGCTACGAGTTGATTTTTCTTACTTGACTTTGTGCCCCCGTTTTCCACATTTAGGAGTTGAATTTTCAAAAATACTTTCTTAGCAGATGTCTACGCCTTAAAACCTGTATGCAAAATTTCAGCTCAATCCGTCCAGCGGTTTGGGCTGTGCGTTGATAGATCAGTCAGTCAGTCACTCTTTCCTTTTATATATTTAGAAGATTGTAATGCAATTTTCTTGCACGCCTTTTAAACTATTTAAAACCTATTATTTTGGTTTGATTCTGACAGCGTTAAAATTGTAACCTGTTCTATCGCAGCAATGCTACAAGATCCGTACAAACATCAATAATTATTTTTAAATAATGAATGATCTCACAAAAAAATGATATTTATTATACGGAATCGAAATAAAAATAATTAAACTTAAGTAATGCAAAATAATTCATATGAGTTAACTAAACTTACAAAGGTAATATATTTAACCTAAATTAACGAGGTAGGTATATAAATAGGAAAATAGAACAAACATTTGAGTATTTCCTTTGGCAATTAACACCGATGCCATGACTCCAACTCCTGAAAACTTCGTGGACTCCAACAACCATGGAGGAGACACTCGGAAGCAGACTCGGTCTGGTGAAGAGATTGTCATTAGTGGGATGTCTGGAATCTTTCCAAGTTCCGACAGCGTCCAGGAATTTAGTGATAACCTTTATAATAAGGTAAGTAGACTACTTACCGACTACCGGGGGTAGACCTTCTTTGCAGGAGGTCGACTAGGTATCCCTACAGTGTCAGTTATGATGTGCAAACATTAATGTGCTTCGGTAGCAGGGCACTGTAGCTAGTGAAATTACTTGGCTGAAGAGTTTTAACATTTTATGACTCTTGAGTAGGAAGCGTTGATTAACCATAATAAGGGCGTCTTGCTCTTCTTCTTACTTCTCTGCATAAAAATAAATTTTTGACCAAACAAAATAGGCCCAATTGGTACATAATAATATTATTTTTCTATTAGGTAAACATGATAACATCAGACCATACACGCTGGCACAACGTTCACCCTGAGATACCGAAACATCTAGGAATCGTAAATGGCATGAGAAGATTTGACGCCCAGTTCTTCAGAGTTCATTATAAGCAGGCTTGTACCATGGAACCAATGTGTAGGAAGTTATTGGAACACGCGTACAGCGCTATGTATGATTCTGGTAAGTTTATTCAATGCTGAAATAGTTATTTGTTATACAAGAGTGCAAAGTTGCTTTTTTACCGCGTGCTCAGTTTGTATGACCGAGCAAGCGAAGGATTCTAAAATTAAATCACTCGCTACGCTCGTGATTTAATAATTAGAATCCTGAGCGTTAGCGAGGGAATCAAAAGAGCACAAGGTCAAAAATCTTTGCACTCGAGTGTGACACATAATTTTTCATCCCCCCTCAGCGAGGAAATAACTCAATGCTAAAAGTTTTTTTTAATTATTCTCACCATGGATACGCACAGTGTTGCCAGTGCACTATCTTCAAAAATAACCAGTATTCAATTTTAATTTACGTAGGTACGCTTACTTAGAGTCCTTTTCACGAAAGAGGTCCCACGGAATTTAGCGGAACTAATTTTTTATTCTATTATTATTGGACTTCATATTTTAAATCATTTTTATTTGTTATATAAAATAAATAGCCTTTTGATTTAGAAATTAAATATGAGAAATTATGAGGCGTTAAAAAGTTAAAGGTATTTAAACTTTTAAAATGTGCGATAGTGGCGTCCCGCAAAAAGGTCTCCTTTCGTGAAAAGCACTCTACCTATTCGTTTTAGTGATTATTTCCTCATTTTCAGTTTATTACAGTGAGAAATCGTTAATAAAAAAGTTACCAAAAAGTAATACTTAGAAAAAATCTTGCTACTATCTAAATAAAGTTATAAGCGTACGCAATAAGCTGTTTTTTAATGAAAAAAAATGCTCAGTTATTAGCTTCACTAGGTCCAATGTTTTAAACACAGCTGACTACATTTTAGGCGATGCACTTATTCCAAAAACTAAAGTGGTAAGAGACCTAGGAGTTCTAATGGCTGATGATCTGACATTCCGATTACATGTTGAAAACATATGCACTCAAGCCTTCCGTATGCTGGGATTTGTTCTACGTCAGGCTAGGCACCTTGATAGCATTGCGGCCATTAAAGCTTTGTACAATGCGTTTGTTCGCAGCAAACTCGAGTGCAATGCCATCGTTTGGAATCCATACCAAGAAAAGTACTCGTACATGTTAGCGAAAATTCAAAGAAAATTTGTCAGGTGGTTATACAAGAAGCAGTACGGCTACTATGTTGGGTATCCAAATTTGTATCCTAGTGCTTTCCTGTTAGGAATGGTGGGTTATAATACCCTGGAAGTTAGACGGAAAGTATACTTAATGGAATATATGTGGAATATTATCACCGGGAGGAAGTGTAATCCGTCTATCTTAGAGCATCTTTTACTTAAGGTGCCTCGTAATTGCTCCGTCCGTAGGCGCGATTTGTTTGCCCTGGTTGGGAACAGGACAGAGCTGGCGAGGCAAGCTCCTGTGCCGCGGGCGATGCGACTGCTTAACGCGGTGCTGGCACAAAATCCAGGCTTAGATTTATTTACTTGTACCTTGAATGAGCTTCACATAATGGCAATGAGGTTTGCCGAAAATAATACGAACATCATTTAGCGAAATGTATAACGTTATTAATTGCCTATCATAATATATTTTATTGAAGTTAATATTAAGTATTGCCTTTATATAAAATCTTTAGTTATAGTTTTGGTCCTGGGTCTGCGAATTGGGTAAAACTGTAATGCAGACCAGGACATGGTAAATAAATAAATAAATAAGAAATTGGCATATTCTATTAACTCTGCTAAATTAACTCAACTATTATTTACTATTACAGTACTATATAATTCATTAAAAAAACATTATTGCCTCGAATTGTAACTTATATCTAAACAACTAACGTAAATATAGTTCAAAAGAAACGTAATATGTTACAAAAGTAACTTACTGGTAAGGCTGATGGTGCGCCCAAAGCAAATTAAAAAAAAAAGTTTACTAAAGAGGTTTTTACTCCGAGTTTTTAACAAATTTAAAAAAGTTGTACGCTTATTTCGGTACCATAGAGGTGGAAGTAAATAGGTTTAATTATGTTTTTGTCTCTAGAAGATAAAGTAAATTTGAATTTCTCTAGAGGATAAAATGGACTTTTTCAGTCAGATATCGATGAGTAAAAATACACTTTCCGAGATAGTGGGATGAAAAAAATATTGATTTATTTGTGCCACAACGATGCCAGCTTAGAACCTACGTGTTTCGGTTTTTTATTTTTTATCCCCCTGTCTCGGAAAGTGTATTTTTGCGCTTCGATATCTGACTGGAAAAGTCCATTTTATCCTCTAGAGAGTAAAGTAAATTTCAATTTAGAACATCGTGTGCACGGAGTTTGTGTGTCAAAAACAAAACCTATAATTAAACAAATAAACCTATTTACTTTCACCTCTATGGTGCCGATTTTATTATATAACTTTTTTAAAGTTAAAATTCCGGAATCGGAACCTTTTTGGTGAACTTTTTTTTTTAATTTGCTTTGTGCGCTCCATCAGCATTGCCAAGTTACTTTTGTAACATTTTACGTTTCTTTTAAACTATTTACGTTACTTGTTTAGATATAAGTTACATTTCGAGGCAATAGTATTTTCTAATAAATAAATATTTCAGGACGTTTCACACAGCGCCCCCTAACCCCAAACTAAGCAACTTAATGCTTGTTATTATGGTGGTTAGGATAACGGATATAACACTTATATACTTTTCTTTTGTAAATACATATTAAAAAAATAAATAAATATAAAAAAAATATGGATGAAAAAAAAATTATATGGAAGAATTTTCCCTGTAATATTAAAAATAGATAAGTTTATTTAGCAGAGTTATTATAATAAAATAAGTAAATTTTTATAACTTTATCTAGTTAGTAGAAAGGTTTTTTCTAACTATTACTTTTTAGTTTTTTTTAATATCGATTTCTCCCTATAATAAACCGAAAATGAGGAAATGATCACTAAAAAGAATAGGTAAGTAAGCGTACACACGTAAATTTAAATTGAATAGTGGTTACTTTTGAAAATATGGCACTGGCAACACTGCGCGCATCCATGGTGAGAATAAATTAAAAAAAAAATCTTTTATCATTGAGTTATTATTCGCCAGTCAATGAGTGCCCAAAAAGGGTATGTGGATCGAAAAGTCGAAAGCAGAAAAACTAACTTAGTAACTTTGTTTGGACTAGTTAAGAGATAAACATACTAAAAGTTTCCACCCCTCCGAGGTGAGCCCGAGGGGGGGAAGGCCGAAGAAGGTCCCATTTTTAGATTTTTTGCTTATATGTAAAAAACTGTGCGTTGTACGATATTTTGTTGTACTACATTATTAAACCTCATAAAATTTCCTACAACTTTGGCCTTGACACTTTTTATCTATCTCCAATCGTTGTCCAGCTATGAGCTTCCAAACATCGTCTATTTTGAAGACGCTTAAATTAGTTTTCCATACAAAGTCGGTAAAAAAATCTTACAAATAAAATTTTACCAACTTCTGGTTGTCGTATCATAATGAAACTTTGCAAATGTCTAGAAATCTGATGACAGTTCAATAATCTGGTACCACTAAACTGATCTGATGATGGAGCCAGGAGGTGTCAACTGAAACTCTTCAATGGCTATTAGTAAACCCGTCGAGTTTGGGCACATTACATTCAAATCGATGATACTTTTTCATAACACTAGCTGTCGAGGGTCTGATAATGGACTAGGAGGCGCCTACGTCTCATCAATCCGAATGTAATGAGCCTAAACTCGCCAGTTTTACTAATAGCCATTGAAGAGTTTCAGTAGACACCTCCTGACTCCATCATCAGATCAGCTCAGTGGTACCAGATTATTAAACTGTCATTAGATTTCTAGCCATTTGCAAAGTTTCAATATGATACGACAACCAGAAGTTGGTCAAATTTTATTTGTAAGAATTTTTTACCGACTTTGTATGGAAAACTAATTTAAGCGTCTTCAAATTAGACGATGTTTGGAAGCTCATAGCTGGACAACGATTGGAGATAGATAAAAAATTTCAAGGCCAAAGTTGTAGGAAATTTTATGAGGTTTAATAATGTAGTACAACAAAATATCGTACAACGCACAGTTTTTTACATATAAGCAAAAAATCTAAAAATGGGACCTTCTTCGGCCTTCCCCCCCTCGGGCTCACCTCGGAAGGGTGGGGCCTTTTAGTATGTTTATCTCCTAACTAGTCCAAACAAAGTCCCTAAGTTAGTTTTTCTGCTTTCGACTTTTCGATCCACATTTCTTCTTTTACTGGACACCCGAGTGCAAAGATTTTTAACCTTGTGCTCTTTTGATTTCCTCGCTAACGCTCAGGATTCTAATTATTAAATCACTCGCTGCGCTCGTGATTCAATTTTAGAATCCTTCGCTAGCTCGGTCATCAAAACTGAGCACACGGTTAAAAACCAACTTTGCAGTCTTGTATAACAAATAACTATTTATATTTCGAAGTTGATTATTTATTGAAACGAAGTTCCTTATCGCGCGTTGTGAAAGGGGGCTAGACGAAAAAAGTTGTCACGATACTTTTTGCTATAGTAAGCTATTGTAAGCTGTGCGACGTGCGCATGTTTCTCTCTCTCTCTCTCTTATAGAAAGCAAGCCAGATATTTTCATTAATCGAACTTCGTTCCATCCGGGTGTCCCTTGACACCTCTCAAGTTTTTTTTAGATTTTATTTATTAGACTTAATATTCGTTGTCTGTAAACTAGATTGATTTTTGATCAAAATGAAGGTACTTGATAATGTACCTATTTTTAATGTTTTTGAAAACCGTTCTCTAGGAATAAATCCTCTTCACCTAAGAGGGAAGAAAGTAGGAGTGTTTGTTGGAACTACTTTTTCTGAATCCGAGAGAAATCTTTTTTATGAAATTATACAAAAGAGCGGCTTTGGAATTTCTGGGTAAGTTTGAAGTCAAACAGAATTCTTTGTGTTGTCCATTTTTAGATAAAGTTAAATCATTTCCACCACATTGCATGTAATGCTTTTCCTTTAATGCGTAATTTTATTAATGCTTACTATTTATTGATTGACAGGTGTAACAGATCTATGTACGCTAACCGCATTTCATACTGGATTGATGGCAAAGGCCCATCGTTTTCTCTTGATCTAGCCTGTGCAAGTTCCACTGCATGTCTGGAACAGGCCTACAAGAGCATCAACTCAGGAGTTTGTGATGCAGCTGTTGTCGGAGGCTGCAACTTGTGCATGCATCCGAATGTTTCTTTGAATTATAGAAGGTTAGTAACATCTGCAATAATTAGTGAAGAACGATACTTGAATGGAGACCACCGAACAATTAGTAACGATCGAGTCTTCTAAGTTGAGTAACGGTCGTAGTCATAGTAACGTTGGATATAGAGAGAAATCAATAAGTACAAATAGGTAGCCTATATTCAGCAGTGAATGTTAAAGCAGATGATAATGTTGATTCCAAAGCCATGGGATACTTAACCCTGCAGTGGTCGCGCACCAAAAACTTGCAGAAGTGGTCGCGCGGATTACATAGGTAATCCGCTGAAAAATTGTCAATAAAATCAAATTGGGCATATTTTTTTTATATTTATGGTTACCAATTAAATAATTAAGGTTTTTTGAATTTCGATTAATCAACAAAAACTCTATATAACATCTGTATAATGAATACATTAACAAAGATTGAAAAACCTCCAAAATGGCCGCAAAAATGTCTTACTTCGCATTTATGGATATTAAAAAAAACTGATATGAAAATGACTGTTCTAATTAATGTTTTATTAAGAAAATAGATGTATTATTTATTATGAATAAATATACCATAATAACCGTTTTATCTGCTTTGCACACTTTTTGAGGGCTTTTAGTACATCATTTTACATAGTCGTGAAAACAGTCAACGAAGGTATTTCCATCAATTCCTACGTTCCTGTTCCTAATTTTTGTTGATAAAATGCCTAGTAAATTATCGAGGCTTTATTTTCTCTCATTTTTAATAAACCATGGGACTCTGTGACTAACTTTTTAGGTTCAAAAGCTGTATATATCGTGGAACTGAAACTGAACTCTATTGTATTTATCTGAAGGGGCAATGTTTGACCAGATGATGGTGTTGATGATGATGATGAATAAAATTGATGTTATTATAACTAAAACGCTTTGGGACCGTAAGAAAGCCGACTATCATCAGATTCGATATTTTTACGATTTAACCTGGTAGCTTTTTATCTTCGATGTTTTGTGATGAATGGTTCAGCTCCTCAAAATGATCATCAGCACTGGACCTTGGCAAACTATCAAAAACTTCATTTAAATCTCTAACACCCAGGAACTTTCATAATTAAAGCTTGTTTCAGTCAGATATACCAGTTTCAGTGCGCCTTAAGAATTTGTAAAATTTCTTTATTTTATTTATTTACCCCCAAAATTTTAAATGATAAGATGTGCCAACATCAATTTTAATCAGTTTTATAAAATAATAATCGATAAAATCTCGAAATATTCAATAAATTAAAAAATATGTTGTGACAAAAATACTTACGTATCTGGTCGCGCGGCATACAGGTGTAATCCACGTACTTTGCGGACCTACTGTGACGTAACCGTAAGATTGACGCTTGCAAATTACAGTAGATATTCTCCAAACATCCAACTTAAAGTACCCGGAAGGGCAATTAATTATCTGAATGCGTTTTTGAGATATTCTCGATTTTCGACGAGTGGATTACATTATGTAATCCGCGCGACCACTCTAGGGTTAAATATTATTATCCAAAATGTTTTTTTTTTTTTTAATTTTTCTTATTTTACAGGGCAGGTTTTGTATGCTTAGATGGAAAAACCAAGTGCTTTGACAAAAACTGTGATGGATATACTCGATCTGATACAATTTGCGCTGTGTTCTTACAAAAAGCTAAGGATGCTAAAAGGTAACAACTGTTCCCTTATTCACATAGGCTGGTAAGAAGCTTCATGAAAATGATCATCTGCGAAATCAACAGCCGACTATTTTTTTTTGGTCGTCTGAATATAATTTGGATGACACATGCGAGAGGATAATAATTATTCACTAGATTTGGTTATAGAGAGATGTAACATCTTTACAGAATATATTCAGAAGTATATTATGCAAAAACCACATACAGCCCTACCTGCGAACTATTGTTACCAATTAGAAAACCTGATGACATTCAACAGTTTTATGAGGGTTTTTATTCCAAAATTGACGTTTCTCCAGACGACGTGGATTACATCGAGGCTAATGGTGCAGGTAAGGTTAAAAATGAATAAAAATTATAATTGACATTAAATGAAAATCCTCAAATATTGACACTCTCGGTTTAGAGACACAATTCACTTGTTAACTTATATCTATGTTTATTTGCCACAGCTATTCCTGTCGCTGATGCAAATGAAATAACAGCAATTGGTAGAGTGTTTGGTAAAAACAAACCAATCAGAATTGGATGTGTTAAATCAAACATGGGTTCCAGCGAACCTGCATCTGGTCTTTGTGCTGTAATAAAGGTTAGTTTTAACTTCATAATAAAAGCAGATCCTTAAAACCTTATGATAGATAGATAACCCTTTATTGGAACACAAGAGAAAATTATATTAATAATATAACTCGGGACTTATCGCGTTGGTATTTAATGCTAGTTTTACAAAAACATTATAAAACTAACCTCGACGTTTCGATACAGTTGGATGTATCGTGGTCACGAGAATACTGCAGGGACGATCATCCTAAAGCCGTAGGCAACTGTATCGAAACGTCGAGGTTAGTTTTATAATGTTTTTGTAAAACAAGCATTAAATACCAACGCGATAAGTCCCGAGTTATATAATTAATATGAGTTTAAATCGCGGAAGTCTAAAATGTTATACAAGAGAAAATGTACAAAAACAACTTATAAACTAAAACAATACAAAAGCTATGTGTTACAATTGGCAGTCTTATCGCTAATAGCGATCTCTTCCAGACTATGATTATGGTTTATTGTTTGTTTCCAGATGTGTCTGGCCTATCACAATGGTAACCTCCCTGGGAATCTTCACTACGAAGAACCACTAGACATTCCAGAACTACGTGACAATAAAGTTCAGGTTTTGACAGAAAATACCAATTTCAATAGGGGATTTTCAGCAGTTAACTCGTTTTCCTACAGCGGAGCTAATGTTCATGTTCTTCTAAAAGGACATTATAAGAAGAAGGTAAATGGCGTAGATATACCTACCTACTTGTATTTTTTAGAACAATTGTTTCTATCAATAATAATTTATTACTACTCAGGATACTGAACGATACAAATGCAGCATCCCTTACTTGATCCTCATATCTGGAAGACAAGAAAACAGTGTCAAGAATATTCTGAACAAACTTAAAAGTAATCCGCTAGACCCTGAGCAAATTGGATTACTAAATAATATCCATGAATTTGATACGCCTGGACATTTAGGCAGAGGATTTACTATTTTAAGTGAGTATTGCAATGGATTTAATAATGAAAATTGTGGGGGAATGGAATCAATTTTATTTATGGACATTTACTTCTCCTTTTTTAGATACAAATGATCAGAAAGAGACCGTATGCCTCAAAGAAAGCGTCGAGTATTACACGGGAAACTTGCAACCGGTGTGGTTCGTATACAGTGGCATGGGATCGCAATGGGCCACGATGGGAGCTGAGCTGATGAGGATACCTATCTTTGCTGCAGCCATACAAAAGTACGTTAAAACTTTATTTAGCCATTCTTAACCAATTAAATGGAACATTAGGAATGGTTTAGATAGTTTTAAGGTTTATTTTCTCGCCAGGTGTCATGAGGTCTTGAAGCCAAAAGGAATTGACATCGTAAGAATTCTTACTGAGCCTGATAAGAAAATTTACGATAACATATTGCATTCTTTCGTCGGTATTGCTGCAGTCCAAATCGGTCTCACTGATATTTTGAGAGAATTGGAAATCGTTCCTGACAAAATAATTGGTAAGGATGACAAAAAAAATAAAACTGTTATAAATGTGGTGCTGTTATAATTTATTTTCAATTATAATAAAAATGTAAAAAAAAAAAGAAATTTTAGTGTAACTTTTAAAAGCCTGCCCATCGGCTATTTTGTGAAATTTACAATTTCTGAAAGAAAATTTCCGTGTTACTTATTTTTTATAACAAAATATTATTCAGGTCACAGTGTCGGAGAGCTAGGATGTGCGTATGCTGATGGTTGCTTGACGGCAGAGGAGATGATTTTATCTGTATATAGCCGAGGCCTTGTTTCCGTCCAAACTCCTTTCATTTACGGATCTATGGCTGCTATCGGACTTGGATATGAAAAGGTCGGTACAGGAAATATTTGGCAAAAAATATGCAAAGGGCACAAAAGATTGGCATGAGAGGGGAAAGACAAATTATATTCAGCATTGGGTTAACACGGAGAAAATGGCGATGATGTCGAAATAAATACAGCTAAATTTACTTCCCATGCTATTGAATTATGGGCTAAGATATCATTTTAAATGTATACTTGTCTAAATTTACAGATTCTTCCACTTTGTCCACCAGAAATAGAAGTTGCATGTCATAACAGCTCTGAATCTGCAACAATATCAGGACCAGCAGGCATAATGAAACAGTTTGTTTCTGAGTTGACAGCTAAGGGTATCTTTGCTAAAGAGGTTCCATGTTCCAATATCGCCTATCACTCGAGATACATAGCTGAAGCTGGTAAGATTCCTTATAAGTTTTCATATTGCCTCAAACATAGTGAATTTTTTGCCTGATGTAAGTATCATTTTTATTACAGGACCTGCTCTTTTCAAGTATCTTAAAGAAGTGATCAAGAATCCCAAAGCTCGAAGTGAGAAATGGGTTTCAACGTCAGTACCTGAGGAGCAATGGGATCACGCCAAAGCTAAATATTCTTCGGCTGAATATCATACAAACAATTTATTGGTGAGTAGATCTATATCTATAGATTAAAATTTCTTAGATTGCCGAATTATTAGCACAACTTGAATTCACCATTTTAAGTCAGGATCTTATTATTTTCTTTATAAAAGTCATATAATAAGAAAAGTGCAAAATTGTTTTCAGAACCCGGTTTTATTTGAAGAAACGTCAAAATTAATTCCATCAGATGCAGTGGTTATTGAGATTGCTCCACATGGCTTGCTTCAAGCTATTCTCAAGCGATCCTTGAGTGAATGTGTTCACATACCGCTGACAAGAAGAGGTGGTCCCGATCCGATCACCTTCTTATTAGAGGCTTTTGGCAAGTAAGTACAACATTTAGAAAAAGTAAAATTTAGTGGTTAGGTTTTTGGATCATTAATTAATCTTAACTTTAAATTTCCAGGATGTATCAAAACGGATTGAATCCAAAAGTAAATATTCTATATCCTAAAATTGAATATCCTGTATCCACCGGAACTCCATTTTTATCCCCATTGGTGGAGTGGGAGCATAGTGAAGAGTGGTATGGAATCTTTTAAGTTTTTGATTATATTTTTGCGTTTTAAAATTAAGGTCATCATAATATTTATTCATTTTTTTTACTTTTAGGCCCGAAGCAAAATATGACAAAATCGAGACAAGAAAAGCTGCGATTCGGGACTTTGTGATGTCGATGCACGATGATGAATATGAATACTTCAAGGGTCATGTTAGGAATGGTACGTATAAAGTTTTATTTTTTTTAGACGATAAAATTTATTTGCGGTGTGTTATAAAGTGTCATCAAGGACAGTAGCAATAGCAATTATATGTTATACTCTTAAAAGCCTATAGGAGTATATACGTGTAAAAATACTAATTAAAATTTTTCCAAATATCATTTTATTACAGGATGCAACATATTTCCCGAAGCAGCATACTTAGTTCTAGTTTGGGAAACATTAGCCATGTTTGAAGGCATGGACTACAAAGATATGTCAGTACTTTTCAGAAAGGTTCAATTTCACAATGAAGTAATCATAAAACATGGAACTCCGTTGAAACTACAAATCATGATTATGAAAGCTAGCGATAAGTTTGAGGTAAGTACTGGAAGTTTCAGATATTGGCCAAAAAATATGTATTCAACGGTTATTTGAACTACATACTATAATATGCAACATGACAATAACTGCTATTCAATTCAATAAATATTTCAATTTTCAGATTACACATGATGACTCCATCATTGTTAGCGGAGTAATATCAAAACTCCAAACAATAGATAAACACTGTCGCTATTTACAAGAAGAAGAAGAACAGCAAAACCAAGACTATGAAAAAACAAAAGACAACCATGAGGACGAAATATGGCTATGTAACCAAGACATATATACAATCATGCGCCTAAAAGGATACGATTACACGTAAGTTGGCAAAATCAGAAAAATATAGTTATGTTTTTGATGAACTCTGGATTATTATAAGATAATGTTGTTGTTACAGGGGAAAATTCCAAACTCTGGAATCAGTTTCATCAAATCGAGATAAGGCAAAAATTAAATGGACTGATAACTGGATCACATACCTCGATTCTCTATTTCAATTCAATGCTTTGGCCAAAGATCATGACGAAGTCTCAACTCCACTATTAATAGAGAAGCTTAGAATTGATCCAAAAAACAATCTCAACCCAGACCTGGGTGACGGTTTCCTATGTTTGGATATTGTTCGAAATAATCTCTATGACTTTTCAAGGTAAATAAAAAATAGAAAGTGATAAATATTATTTGATATTTGTATTTCATTAATGTAATCTCCCCATGATGTTGCAGGTCAGGAGGAATAAGAGTTGATGGATTAGAATTCAAAAATGAACCAACAGCAATTATTATTAATGATCAAACAAATACCATTTTGACTCAACAATTTGTACCTGACTTAATAACGGAAATAATTTTACCAGTATGTTTATAATATTAAAACCCTACTGTAAAAGAAGTCGATTAAGGACCATTTCACTATGTTGTTAATTTAATTTCAGGTACATATTGCTCTTCAGGTTAATTTACAAATTGTGTCAGACAACATTGTTGATAAACTTGTTCAAGTTGCCAATGTTGTTTCTGAAAACCAACTCAGTATATCAAAAAATCTCACCAGAGTTGCCGATGAAATTATAACTCATGAATTCGAGATCGTCTCAAACTATGTAGCAAATAATGAAGATTGGACTAACAATTCAATGAAAAGCGCCAATTTAGTTATTATTGATAACTTACTCACTGATAAAAAGGTAAACAATACATTTAACAAAGACTGAAATCTTAACAAAGACAAAGTTGAAAGAGAATAGATAAGAATAAATTTATTGTTGCAGAAAGTGGATAAACTCAGGGACAGCATCTCCGAAAATACATTTGTTCTAACTTTAGAACATAACCTCACTTCTTTAAAGATATACAAGTCGTTTAGTGTCATCTCAGCAACATTTATTGATAAGCAAACGATGCTGATTTTGTTGAGAAAAATAGACGATGATGATAATGAAAATATTGTTTACGTCCCAATTGTACAAGATTCGAAGTTTTCGTGGATCCAAAGATTAAAACTTGAATTGGAGAAGTCACGGACAGTTGTTTTGGTTTCAGAGAGGCAACCTTTATGTGGCCTACTAGGTAAAACTACTCTTGTCAAAAATTAAATGCAACATAGTCATCACATCATACATTTTCTAATCTGTGATCATTTTGGAGCCCAAATAGTCTTTAGGACAAAAATGGATGAATTTTAACACCTATTTATTTTATTTTCAGGTATGGTTAAAGGGCTGAGAAGAGAATATGGCAATAAAATAAAACTCATTGTCATAGAAGATTGTAATGTCCCTTCTTTTAGTCCAGATATAAATGTCTATAAAGATCAACTTGAAAAGAAGTTGGCTTTCAATATCTTGGTTGAAGTAAGAAATATTGGCTTTTGTTTAAATGAAGGCTTAAAAATATTAAAATTTATATTCAATAAAAATTGCTTTAATTTGATTTTAGGGCCGATGGGGTGGATATTACAATATATCAAGTACTGAGAATATGAACTCTGATAATGTTCGCCTATCCTGTGCAATTCCAAATGATTTGAATACTTTGAAATGGATTGAAATCCCGCAGACGAGTTTCAGCAATAGCACTGTACAGGTAAAAGAAAAGAAGAAGCAAAAAGGTTTCACCAGTTAATTGAAAACTTTCAAAAATATAACTAAGTCATTGTAAAGATACTGAATGCTTATCAACACCCATATCACCCTTCAATAACTGTCCACTGCTGATTGTATAAATCTCTCTTAGTCTCATGTCATTGTGTCACAGGAAGACATACATTCTACTGTCCTATTAAGGTCACCTTTCTGTGACTGTACGACATGATAATAATTAAAAACAATGATGCTTATGTAGTAACTTATGAATTAATTTCTCAATAGGTTATCTGCGCTGCCACATCAGGTAAAGATGATGCGATAAGAATTAGTAGTGTTGATAGTCAAGGTCTTGGTATGGACTTCAGTGGAGTTAACAAAAGGTGAGAAGAATTAAATTATTATTGTTATAATGCATTTAGAACTGAAATTAGTTTATTTAAATCTACGCTTTCCAAATTTGAAGTCATCAAATCAAAATACCAGTCAAATTATAATACCAGTTTTCTGAACCATCCACCAATGACCAAAAGTGATATTTCGCCACCTTTTCCATCTTATTGGCTTCTTTCTTCTTCCATCTCCCAAGTTAGCAAGAGATGAATGCGACTGGCTTATGAGAAAAATCGAACCACTTCTAAAGAAAAATAATATATTTTATTTTGATATCAGGGGCGATGCTGTAATGGGTATAGTTTCTGGAGGAGCCATTGCTAGTTCAGTCGAACCTGATCCAGATTTTCTATGGCCTGTCCCTTCATATTGGTCACTTGAAGATGCAGCTACTGTACCACTGCCTTATGCACAGGCTTATTATTGCTTGGTAAGTAAGATTTTCCTTTGATGTAAGGAATTTATATTAACGTGACAAGCTAAAATGATCTAGACTTGATTAACTATCAATAAATGATTTCGAGAGACAATTACCTAGAGGATGCTCAAGATTGGTAGGTGGTTGATTGTTACCTTGACAACTAACAGACCCTATACCGATCACGATATTTCTGGAAAGAAGAAGAAAGTATTTAAGTGATTATTATAGGCTGCGTTATCTTTTACCACAAGGAGAGCTCAGCGTCTTGCTCATTTTTTTACATCCTTGCATTAAAAAAGTATGTGTGTCACAGTCATTAAAAAGCTAAATCTAACATTTAATTAAACTTTTTAGGTAATCCGATATAATCTGGTCAGGGGGCAAGTTTTTATACTAAATGCTGGAGCAACTCCATTTGCACAAGCTGCACTAGCCATCGCCACATCCTTAGACTGTCAGGTTTACGTGATCGTTGAAAATATACTTCAAAAAGAATTCTTGTTGAAAATGTTCCCTGCTTTACAAGGTATTACTATTATTACGATATTATTTGATGTTAATCTAGTTTGTTTGCACAAAAAAAAAACTATTTCTAAAGCTTAATTGGTAAGTTAAACTTGTATTTTTCCTTTCCTGTTTGCTTGTCTGGAAGAGAATTGTAACAATTTTGAAATCAAATGTATTTAATGTTAATTGTTTTGTTTGTAATAATAATATTATTATTGTGTGTAATAAAGAGTTATCTATCTATCTATTATTAAGTAATTTTTGCTTTCGAAAAATTAAACCAAATTGATTTATAATATATCGAATATCGGATTGACTTAAATAGCAGATTAGCAAGCTGAAGTGGCAATGGGCAGGCCACATAGCACGTAGAGCGGATGGCCGATGGGGTCGAAAAGTGCTCGAGTGGAGACCACGCAGAAGCAAACGCAGCGTAGGACGTCCACCCACATGGTGGGCAGACGATCTTATAAAGGTCGCCGGAAGACGCTGGATACAGTTCGCTTCCAACCGATATATATTATGGAAGTCCAAAGTGGAGGCCTATCTTCAGCAGTAATAAACACTATATGGCTGAGATGATGATGATGATGATTTAAATATCGCAATCATTAGGTAACAATTAGTAAAGAAATAGCTTTTTTTTCTCCAAAAATACAGGGAAATCAACATCAAAGTAATTTATTTCGATAAAATTGTATATTTTAGAAAAGAACGTGAGTGGTGCACATGATCTGTTGCGAATAGAAATGAAGAAGACTATTTCATCGGAGGACAGTCATGATGTTATTGTCAATTACTACAGTGGACCGTCAAGAGAAGTAGGTATTCATATACAGATACATACAGTTTATATTATGCTACCTACAATTCCATCTATTTAGCATAGTACTATGTAATTATAAAACTCTACTTATCGTAATTTTTTATTCGCAAAAGATTATTGTATAAAAAATATTGCGTGCAAATAATACAAATTGTGGCTCACAAATACCTATACTTAATCTCTTATATTGTGTGTTATATGTCTTGTCTTGTGTGTGTCTTCACTGATAAATTATTGAGGTGCCTAAATAATTCTATTTGACCATGAATTTTATTTTTCAGTCCGCCATGAAAATGATTTGCAACAAATGTACGACTTTTCTTGACCTAAATGAGAATGATATGAAGATTAACAAGAATTTTGGAATGGATTTCTTAAGCCTAGATTCTCATTACATTGCCGTTCGGTTTGATTCCATATTTTACGAAAATAATACACACCAGAAAAAGGTTGGTAGTAATATTGTATAACACTATTCTTAGCCGTTACCGGATGAAAATTGAGTTTTGTTCTGGGGTATAAGAAGCCTTAATACCAAATTTTAGCTCTGTCTAGCTGTTGAAACAAAAATCCACTAATGAAACAAATTTTTGACATTAATAGTGTAATCCTAATAAGATTTTTTTTTTTGAAATATTACACTATGATCTATGAGGGTTTAATTTTAACTCTCTAAATAATAGCTTAATTTAATTTGTTTTTGTACTAGCGCCTTCAAATGCTGATCGCAGAAGGTATAGCAAAGAAAGTAGTTCGACCACTCAGTAGAGTGGTGTACAATCCATCCGAAATTGCAACAGCATTAAGAATGGCACATTCAAATAAATGCAGTGGTAGAGTTCTGATACAGATGAATAATTTGAAGTCAATTATGAAGAACTTAGCTGTGTATTCAAGGTGGGTATCTAAACCAATACAAACACCACTGAAATTTATCTCTCTTTACAGTACACTTGACCTAAAATTTTTCTTCTTTCTGAACTTATCCTACAAGGCAGGGTCAGCATAGCACGTTTTTCTCCTCCATTCTACTCTAGAGGTATCCGTCATAACTTGATTCACTTACCTACTACTCATATTATCCTCTTTCACTTAGTTTATCCAAACCTTTCATGAGCGTCCCCGTTTCACATTTCCGCTAACGTTCATGTTCTTCTTGATACTTATAATAATTCAAATTATTTCACAGCATACAATATTCTGCCAATGCAAGTTACATAATCATATGTGACGGCAGTGCTCTGAGTATTGAATTAGCTGACCGCCTCGTCAGTCAAGGTGCTAGGAACTTAGTACTTCATATTATGAAATCCGATTCTGTTGCTGGATACTATTATACTAAAATCAGGTATGTATCAAATTTGTTTATTATTTTTGACAAAATAATTGTTAACCCCAATTAATTAATTAATTCTGTCATTAATTAATTTAAATTATAATATTATTTCAGATCATGGAAAAATCTAAACGTATCTGTGAAGATATTATCCGAGAATCTTCAGTCCAAGGAAAGCTGTTCAAAGCTTCTGGCAGAAGGCTTTAAATTAGGATCTGTTTATGGAATTTTCATAGTCCCTAAGTTTGAAAGAAACTTAGAATGTTGGTCAGCTGAAGACATAAGCGCAAAATACAATAATACAACCATTGTTATTTCTAACTTAGACAGGGCGAGTAGAAATCTCTGCAAGGAACTCAAGTACGTAGATATTATAAATTAATATGTTTTTTAATTAATAATTACTAATTTTTTTACATTTTGGTATCATATTTTCCATATTTTGGACATATTTTAGACATTTCGTGGTGATAAACTACGCGAACGCAACATCATTTGACGAGTACATAGCATCAGTAACTGATAGAATCTGCCGCGCTAGGAATAATGATGGCCTGCCAGCGCTGGTCCTGCGAACTGGAATTATTGCAGAAGTAAGTATACCTTATAACTTAGATTACTTAGAATAACTTATCATTAAATGAATCTCATCGCCATTGAATGTATTCACATTAGGGAAGTATTGTTAAGTTTTCCTTAGAAAACTTAATAACACTTTATAAAAAGGTTAGAGAAGATTTAAACAGATGAACAGATAAAATTCATGTTTCAAAGGATAATTTATTATTAATCTAAATAAATAATATAACCATTTCCAGTTATCCGAAATCAAAAGTAGCACACAACAAAAAGCACGTCCTCAATCTTTGAGAACAGTATTTAATGTCCTTGAAACAAGTCTCAAGCAAGATTATGACAACATTGTTACTTACGATATAAAGAAAGGTGATAACGATACTACTCAGTTTATTGAAAGAATTTCTCGGATATTTGGTAAGTTAAAACACATCTAAATGAAAATGGAAGAAACATAAAATATAATTATTATTTTATGTAATACAATATTTTGCAGGTGTTGATAATATTAATGATTTAGATGGACATTTAAGTTTGTCAGAGTTATATCTTAATGACACTCAATTCAAAGAAATTAAGGCAACCATAAAGCAAATTTATCAACAATCATTCACAATAGAAAAAGTAAAAAGACTAACTATAAAAAAGTGAGTATTGTGAATTTTGAAAATCATATTTTTGTTTTAATATTAAGATATTTTATTTCGAAAATAAAATAACATAAAATATAATATTTACAGCCTCAAAGAATTAGGACTTTCGAAAGATAATACGAATAAAGATATTGGCTTAGGAGCATTCTTTACCTACATCGACAATGACGAATGTTTTGCGGCAGAACCTTTAGCTAATATGGCAACACTAACTAATAATGATAAGGTAAGCAAAACTAAGCATTAAATAGGTACATGAATAATTTAGAGTTCTAAATGTAAATTAATCTTAAATATTTGGATTTTTATTCCACAGAGTGAAGATGAGTTTGACTCTGCAGCAACATATTTAATGCTCATACCAGGGTTTGAAGGACATAACCATATTTTCAAAGCAGTGGCTGAAAGGCTCAAAATTCGCGCACTGACACTGCAATTAGGACCAGATTTGGCCAATGATAGCATTCCTCAAATAGCTGCACACATTGCAAAGGTAAACTTCAGAAAATAAAATCTCATTTAAATTTTCTTGAATATTAATCTTCTCATCTTTCTCTGCTTGATTTGTTTTTTCAATAAATATAACTTCTTCAAATTTGATCTTGTTTTGATTTTACAGTTTATGAGGAACAGAATTGAGTTTAAATCAAAATTTTATCTTCTGGGATACTCTTTTGGGGTCAACGTGGCTCTGGAATTAGCAAGATTGTTCGAGAATGAAGGTAATATTATCATAATTCATAATTATTCTGATGATGTTGGTTGGATTTACACTAAGTCTACATGGCAATGCGACGTCAATCAATACCAATAATACAACATTCCTAACTTTATACATTAAAATTCGTTAACTTTACACATAAACATTTAATTTCATCATTTCGTTTTGAAAAATTTCTAGTCACAAAATTATATGGCATATACCCTATTAACTTTAGCCCTAACTTTATATTCTTTGTTTTCCTAATTATTGTTGTGTTCTGTGACTTCTGCATAGTAAGATGGATCAGAATACATTTCCAGTGCACCTCCATCCCTAAATGTATACCTTTACTACCTCTAACTTCTTTTGAATTTATTTATCCAGGTCGTGTTGGTGTAGTATACTGCCTTGACAGCAGTCCTGATGCACTTCGAGCTCAACTAGACGCCTACATTGGGGACTTATCTGACTCTCAACTGCAAAATGCTATCATTGAACACATGTACAAGCTCATGATTGAAGGAAATTCAACGGAACTGAAGCATGAATTTGTAAATAAAGAAAACTGGAATGAAAAAGTCGAATTTTGTAGCAATCAACTCAGAGGTCTCGTCAAATATTCACATCAATATAAAAAATGTATTCTTAATAGCGCATATAAAAGAATTCTTCTCGCTCGAGAATACAAACCAAACTTCGTTTTAAACTCTGAACTTATTCTCATCAAAGGGGTTCTGCATCCTAATATGAAAACTAAAGGACTTGCAGAAGACTTTAATCTGTCCAAATACACGAACAGACCAGTGAAAATTTATGACATAGAATCCGATCATGCGTCAGCACATCAAGATTGTAGAGTATCTAACATTGTAAATAGACTTTTAGATCCAAAGCTACTCGAAGAATATAAGCATAAAAATCAATGCTATACGTATCGTGTCAACCTTACAAATAACATGTCTTAAAATTAGTCACTATGTAAGTTAGTTTTAAGCGGCCATTTATTTTAAGAAATTAATAAATTCGTTCGTTTTAAGTATTCTTATTTTTTTTTGATCCTCTGAAAGTAACATAATAATTATCTACTATAATCACTGCAACAATACGTACCTAGATATTAATGGTCAAGAAATAAATATTATACCATATTATGTGATAATATAATATTTTGAACATTAAAAAACATAAAACAACAATAAATTAATTCGTCCATTATTAAATTGGGTTTAATTTCTATAAATATCATGAAACATTTGTTTAGCTGATAGATGGCAATATAAAAAAGGTTGAAACCTCCCTAAGTTGTGCCAAATTCACGGTTTCTCAAATCAATACGAAGTCTCATTGAGATCCACGTGATGTACGAGTATTACCGTTTAGAGCAGCTGTGTGCCTGACAAATTTTTTGTAGCCGCCCCTTGGAGATATTCAAATAATCAATGACTAACTTGGCCTTTCAATTTTTTAATTTTACACAAACTAGACACAAGATTTATTGTCAAGCTTTTTAACTATTAAATACCTATATATAGGTAATATGCAGTTGGTAATTATGCTGAACCTGCTGCTGGTATTACATTTGAAGACCTGGCAGTCCTTCCATACTAATGAACTAAACTGACCAACTAGTAGTGCCATCACTATTATTTAACCTCATTATTATAACTCCTATGTCTTATATCTACAAAAAAACAGTGGGAGAAAGATTTTCTATTTTCTTAGGGGAAATAGGTAGGTAAAGGATAAGAAAAGAAAATGAAAGTAGCAACATAATTTATTGTTTCTTAACTATAATAATAGGCCGTATTTTAAAACTTATACGCAGTAATAATACGAGTATTATTAGTAAGTGTCTTTATAATAAACATTACAAAGATTTTGTTTTTTGAATGAATCCAAAATTTTGTTATCGAGGAATTTGTTTATTATATTGGGAATTTTATCATCTTTATGTGACACACTGTGATAGGACTGAATATTGAATATTTTCACGGATTTATTAGAAAATTTAGATAAATTGTAATCCTCAGTCAACATTTCTGAATCGTTATTTGGAAGACCTTTCAATAGGACTAATTTCGATTTTAATTTTAATTCAGGATTATATTCTTTAGCTTGTCTTATCCTCTTATACGCCGTTTCAAGTATTTGTCGTTTATATTGTACTGAATAAGAAACACTTTTAATATTTTTCAAACACATATCAACTTTTTCTTCAAAATTATTCGAATTTTCAAGTTGTTGATTCAAGTCTTCGTTTTTGTTTCCTGACATCAGATTACAAATATAATGTAAAATGGTGTTGGTAAGTTTGTCTCCGGAAAGTTTACCTAAATATGAGTCTAAATGCGCACGCAACGCATCTGGACTACTGTCTAAAAAGTAAACAACTCCAGTAAGACCTGAAAAAGAAAATCTCATTAAATGTTACAAAACTTTCTTAAAGATTATAAACAGAATCCAAACACAATTTCTTGGGCGATAATAGTATGAAGTTTCATGAATATTATAAGAAACCACTTCATTTTAACCAAATTGATGACAATAATGTTATGAATAAAAAAATGAAACATATATACCTATCCTAATAATTTAAATATTTCGTATTAGAAAACTTAAATGTAGATTGCTTCCAGCAGATTAAGTTCTTAAAAAGCTGGCAACCTTGCCTATCTGCACCACTAAACTTGTACGTTGGCCCGAGGTAAGAACCAACCTTTTGATCACCCATTGTAAGATATTGGTCACCCATAGTAAAAATATACCTCTAATATTAATATTTGTGCATTACCTTCATCTTCAAGTATCGCAGCTAATTCCAATGCGACGTTCGCTCCGAATGAATATCCCAAAATATAAAACTTTGATTCTTCAAAATGTATGTTAATTGCCTGAAATAAAACAATACACAACATTTTATAATACTTTCCAAAATATAAAAGAGACGGATAACAAATTACGGGTGAAATTTTGAGGTATCCAAAAAGGTTCACTGCCCACTGCCCACCACGTAATCAAATACTTTTTATTAAACTCCTACATTTATTCAGTAACCAATCTAAATTAACTTTTACCTAATACAATCTTCGGGAAACAGTACCAGTAATGTATTTTTGGAAAGCAATCTTCCAAATTACTTTGTTTAAGAGAATCCATCACTAATTCATTTTATACTTAGTTTATTGTTGGCTATATCGTAATTTGAATATTTCAAGTCTATAACAAATTAAAATGTAAAGGGAAGGATCAAGAGTTGGGATAACTCAATTTGTAAACTAGATAAGATGTAATCGTCTAATGTATATGTCACGGCTAATGTCCGAAGTGCGGTTACACCTAGGTTTAGCCTGTTAAACCTAGGTGTAGGCGACCGCAGTCGGCTAAAGTAAGGTGTGAACAAAATGTTTGTAAAATAAACTTGTTTCTTAATACGAATTCAGGGCAGACCGACATCAGTTGGTTAGGTTCAACGTGCGACCCGAGCGAGCGAAGCGAACGTGCTGCGGTAGCAGTCGGCGAAGCACCAGATCCGACTTGTACTTATTCCAGAGTTCTCAATTCATCATTAAGGAATATTTAATGCTAATTTTATGACGTACACTTGTCTCATGATTTAAACGCGTGAGGCCGAAAATAAATCTTCTACACCTAACTTTAACCGACTGCGGTCGGCTATTACACCTAGGTTTAACCGGTTAAACCTAGGTGTAGCCTCACTTCTGACTTTAGCCGTAACATATACACTTAAACTTTTGAGATTTTCAGTTAGTTCAATAAAACTTAAGTCTGAGTTAGTTTATTTAGTTTTCAAGGGTCAGGCAATCTCACCCTAAATATACATAAAGTACTAGAAACTTAGGAATACCTAATTTGTTTCAGTCAACATGAAACGATACATTTTTGTTTATAATACCTATTATGCGTAATATGAAAAAAAGGATCCAAAATTGTTTTCTATGAATGACAAGCTAAGCGCAGTATTGCGCAGGACTTCGTGTCTCTATGTTATCGCTTATTATCACGAAAGCATCGGGTTCATCTGTTTTGATAATAAAACATTCTGTTTAGATGTTTTTTTTACAATTTACATTGTCCCACTTTGCAAAGAAATTATAAATCAATTTGTTAATAACAAACGAGTTTGCTATTCATTTATAAACTTGCCTTTCTAACATTCTCAGCTATTTCACGAAAACTTTTCCCAGTCATATCAGGGCCCAACTGAATTCCTAGTGCCTGTATTTTTAGTCTTTCAGCGACAGTTTTCAATGATTCAGCAATCCCATCAAACCCGGGTAACATTATTAAATACTCACTGTTTGGGTTTATGTAATTCTGAAAAAAAGCAACTAGTCTTAGAAAGTGGGAAGACACGATACAGGCGTCTCGCTAATGGACCGCTTCAATTACATTTATGCACACAATTTTACTTCAGCGCGAGTCTACGCGGTAATTGACACTTTCCGACCCAGCAGGCCCAAGGTTAGCTATAGAAAGACAATAATAATATGATAGCGCGTATTTAAAGTCTTACGAAGGTTTTTTTTTATTCATTATAGGTAAGCCTTTGACCACAATCTCGCGTGATGTTAAGCGATGATGCGGCCGTAGATGGCAACAGACTATACCTAAAAGCCGGGATAAATCCCTCCTAAGGAGATCCTCCTCCTGATCTAAGGTTTGTCTTTCAGATATTTTCGAGAAAAAGTGAATTCCTGAGTGCTGAATGCGTTCATGAGGTTTGCTTGATCACGTCTTAGGCGGGAACTATTATAATATTAAGACGTCGTAGTTATTCTTAGGATGATTTATTTGATGATTGAGTATTTTACCTCAGTTTCATCATAATTCAGCAAAGTAGGCAATATCTCTACAGGTTGTTCTGATACATAATCTTCTTCATTTCTTATTTTCTTGTAAAACGCTTTCATTCCAGTATTGCCGTCTGTATTCTTCTTGATACCAATATTGCAAGGGTCTTCCTTTCTCAGGTTGTATGTCAAAACATTCTTATATTTCTGTTTAATGGTTGTTTCTAAGGCATCGAAGAATGTTGATAGCGATTGTGGCTCGATTTTGTTGTTGTATAACTGGTTGTCAGTGAACTGTAAAATATGTAAGAAATCGTTGTAATAATATTTATTACTTTTGACTCCTAGTTTCATTGGCAGAAAATTACATAATAAAATATAATGTATAAATGAATTTTCACTACCTCTATAACACAAAAAGAAAAACGAAAACATAAATTCTAAAATAAAGCTCAATAACAGTCTATACGTTAAAAAAATACTGCAAATAAAAATCATCGATATTTTTGTAATAAAATATCTGCAGATGCTTGCATGAAAATTAAATATATTCCGCAAATTTGTTTATGAGATAGTTGCAGGCCTTAAAGCTGACGCTACACAGATGCGTGTGATAGGGTGCGTACGAATTCGAACATTATAAAAATTCCGTCCCGCTTTCCCGCGCGATCCTATAGCTGCGTGGCATCAACTTTAAAGTATATTTAAAATAATTTTAAAAGGTTTTTTCAAATAATTATGTCTGTCTGTCTTATATTTTGATAGCTTTTACCTCAGTTATCAATTCATGTCGTATGACTGTAGCCGGGAGACCTTTTTCATTGCGCAATTCACAAATTTGTTCCACAAGCGAGAGTGCATACTCGTCACTAGTATTCTGCGTCGAGTGAGAAACTATAACGAAGTGGCTGAAAAAATATGATAAGCTGGTATAATAACTAACCAACAATGCACGTCCATAAAAATAATATCATGATTTAAAAGGCATAGATAGAATAAAACAAAGTCGCTTCCCATGTCTGTCTGTCTGTCAAATCTTCGCAACGGATATTGATAGAATTTTTTAAATAGATAAAGTAATTCAAGAGGAAGGTTTGTAATGTATGTATAATACATGCATAGGAACAACATAGTAGAGAAACAATGATAGTTTTCTGTTAGGCGCTACGAATTTCGTGCTATTATTACAAGCTTTATATTACTTTCACCTGTCTGTTGTCTGTCTGTCTGTAATCAAATCTTGCAAGTTTGATTTGACCCACTTCCCGGTTTCCAATTGCGCTGAAAATTTGCATGCGTATGTAAATCGGATGACAATGCAATATTATTATGACATGGAGCTGATCTGATGATGCTGGAAGGTGGCTATAGGAACTCTGTCATTAAACATCGCAACCCCATCGAGTTTGGGCTCATTTGATTCGTCTTGACGAGTACTATATGATGCAAGATGTAATGATAATTAAAGCTTGTTTTTAAATAGTATTTTTAAAATTTCACATGTTTAGCTAGTACTTTATAAAAATAAAAACAAAAACTTTGATATCGGCCAAGAGTTTGGTTGATGAATTAACCTGCAAAAAAATGCTACTTCTGCCAGACCCTCTGTCACTTTCTAAGACTCACCTCTGTATTTCTAGTCATATCCTTGCTACAATGCTTAATAATGCACCATCACTAGCATTTTTAAACAAAAAAGGTTGAGGACATGACTAAGAATAGGCAGGTAAACCTAGAATGTGCACATTCATTTTTACCATCGATTTCTTATAATATTATGTTCTTCTTAGCGGCAACGAAGTTCATAATAATATTATTATAATAAGGGGGGTATCCCTTTTATAAACCGTATGCTTATTAGAATTAAAAAAAAATCTAAATATCAACGTCCAACATACCTCAACTCAATACAGTTCCTAGAAGCCAAATCCAAATTCACAACAACCTTGCATCTTTCATTATAAGCTTCCTCAAAATCTTTCTCTCCATTATCGTTTTTCGCGTCTTGAACGATAAAAATTCCCTTAACTTTACCGAATTTTCGTGCGCTCTTCATAAGGCTCGCGCACCCGAGCTCGGTATGGAGATTTTCCGATGAAACTTTTACAGAAACTTCGTGTTTGCTCCATGATCTGAGAAATAACTTGTTTAAACTTGGGAAATGTATTCCCGTTAAAAATATAACTCTAAATCTGAACATCAGCGAGGAAATGTAAATAAATAAAGTTGTCAGTTTGCGAGGAAACTTACTCATCACTCGGATATCATATTTTAAAAGTTTTTATTGAGAACTCTTTTTCATGAACTACTCGTATATTTTTATGCGATCTGATGTTAAGCAATAGCGTCTGTTTAATACAGTCACACGTTTTCTAGGCGTTCAAAAGGGACTAATTCCATTGCAACATTGCACTGCTTTTGTCATCCAAGATGTATACTCGTAAGACGCAGTGTTAACCCAGTAACTTCTAATAAATCTTTCCTCAGTAACTACATAGCCACCTTAATAATAAATGAAATAATATCGCCGTATATTCTAGATTTGTTTTTTACATTGCATTGTTTTTGATTGTTTAAATTTTTAGAAATATAGTAAAAAATATATCAAGATAATAAAAAAATTAAACGAATAAATGAAATCAATAAATCTTAACTCTACTACTTACATGAATTTAGTCTGTAAATATCCGGAACACAAGCTAGGCTTCAAGTAAAGGATGAGGCTTCTGACACCGTGGTCTATAAGTCTATCTGCCAATTCCACGCCCACTCCCTTTTCATCGCAGATTACCATAATAACATCTTGCGGAGAAAATGCTAGTCTAAAAATGGATGAGAAAACGCTTAGCTCTAATCATAATGAGAGAAATTTAACGTGAAATGATAAAAAAGATGGCCGATTCAAATAGGTTTTCAAAGCTACGATAGCCTGTGTTAAACCACCCACTGGACAAAACCGTGTCGACAAGCGGTCTTTGTCTGTTCTGGCATGATGTTCAGAGAAGCCAGGGAGAGATTATCCCGCCTTCTAGGTATAGTTTGCTGCCATCTAAGGCTGCATCGTCCCTTAACATCTGGCGAGATCGTGGTCAAAGGCTACCTATAATGAATAAAAAATAATACCTTGGTATAACATCCAATCCCTGATTCATAATGACAGGGTCTCGAACTCGCAACAGCACTCGGCCGCATTTTCTAGAAGGCAACAGTTTGAAAGCTCGTGATACCATTGTGGGAGAATACACGACCCGTGTTAAAGGAGTCACTACACCAAGATTGATGCCGTCTTTAAGGTGTTTTTGGAGAATCTAAAAAAAAAATTATGAAACATGACCAAGAATGACATGACTAAATATAAAATGAAATCGTGACTGACTAATTGATTTTACAATGGACTTGAAACTGCTGAACAGATTTAAATGAAAGTTTGTATAAAGATACATTACATTATTACTTTTCAAATTATTTTACAATTTAATATTCTTTTAATAAAGTAGTTTTGAACAAAAACATACACATCGACTTGTAAGTCTTTTCTGTTTTTTTGTCAGTTAAAACAGCTTTTCCTGGCATTCGTACGCAACCATTTCTAAGTTTAATACATAAAACATTTAATACCAACAAACGTAAACATCGTAATAGTAACAGTAGTAAAGTACGTAAACAGGGGTAGACTTCCTTTGCAGGAGGTCAACTAGGTGGGTACCCCAACAAGCAGTAATTTGCAAACATTACTGTACTTCGGTAAGAAGTCACTGTAGCTAGTAAAATTACTGGGCTAAAGAGTCTTAATATCTTATGATTCTTGAGTAAGAAGCGTTAGCGCAGTGCACCCAGAATTTTACCTTTATAAAATCCTGAGTAGGACTGAACTAATTAAGGGCAGCGTTATTTATTATTTAAGGAGAGGGTCTTGCTCGTTGTAAAAAAAAACTCAATATTTTATGTACTCTTAATTTTATACATAAAACACGAGTTCATCTACTACGTAATAACATGGTACAAAAGAACAACAACATTGATAATTTCAATTCTACTCACTTTTTTATCAACAGAATATTCAGGCTTGAATATATTAGAAAGATCAACAGCAATACAGGACCTATCCCAGTTGAGATATGCCATGCCCATATCTTTATTATTCAGCATGTCATGTTTGCTCGCATCCAAGAAACGGCCTTCGAAGCCTACGCACTTCATAGCCGTCTGAAATGTTTTAATATTAAAATGGTAAATGATTTTTTTACTTAAGAAAACTTTGAGAGCTGTGTTCTAGGTACTGAACTAAAGACATTTCTTTATTAAATCTGTATTTGTACAATGTTTGCGCTGGCTTTTATAATGTCGCTGCTATGACTTTTCAAGCCATGCTGTGACCTTATTCATAGCTGTTTATTATTCGTTACTAGCTGCGCCCACCAGTTTTACCCGCTAAACAGTAGTCTATATTATGTTATTCCAGCTATACGAAATTTTCTTTCATGCCATCTATATTAAGCACGAGTTTAAAGTATAGTATTTCCTTAAAAACCAACTTTAGAATAGTATAGAATAACTAGAAATAGTTATTAATACAAGATGACATTAAAACTAGAACCTTATCAAAGTCTTATCGCTTAATACAATTTGTTACAGACGTTAGTTGGAAGGAATTTTGAGGAATTGTAAAACTATAGCAATAATGTGTGTGCAACAATAGCTTTGAACATTCAATTCGGTTTACGTTTAAGCTTATTTGATAAGTAAATAAACACATACTATTGTAATATTTTAAATAAACCTACTTAAAATGATTAAAAGGTCATCTTTAATACAGTAATATGTTCATAAAAAGTAATTCAATCTTACTTCACGAAGAACTCCAGTGGCGCAGCTGATAACTAAGTCACAACCTTGTTTCTGGGTATTCATCATTACCATATTATACAAATTATCGTGATCTGAATAACTGATGTTATTTTCTGTAAAAAAAATGAATTTGAGTTATTCATTCGGTTCGACATTAACCTATTTCAATATTAGAGTCACCGGGTTTTATTTTTCTTCAGGAACGGAAAATCTAGGGCGTCAAATGATCAGTCTAAAGTACTGTTAGAGCGCTTACGCATTTTATCAGATTCGTTTAATATTTTTTTATATCTTAATAGGTCTAATAATAAACGCCAAACGTAGTGTAGAGCGTCCTTTGGCGAGATGGGGCGATGATATCTGGAGGGTTGCTAGGAGCGGTTGGAGGAGAGAGACGGAGAATCGAGTTGAGTGGCGTGCCATGGGGGAGACCTTAATGTCCAGCATTGGACAAACATAGGCTGATGATAAGGCCTAATAAGCCGTTTGACCACATTCAACCTGATGGAAAGTGAAGATGCTGTCGACGATGAATCACGTAAGAAGCCTAGAAAGGTACCGTTCACTTGTGTCTCTACCTATGTATATTACTATTATAACTAGCTTATGCTCGTAGCTTTGCCCGTGTGGAGAGCGTGCCGTGCAGAGACTAAACCGCAGTATTCGACATTTTGCCGATTTTTAGTTATATATGCCACCTTATTGCGCACAACATAAGGAATACGCCAATCTAACCCATTTGTCATTTAATACATTTTAAGGTAGTAAAAACCATGATTGAAAAAAGTTACTGCGGGTCACATTTGCGTATTATTTATCAATACACCATTTAAAATACAGTAAGAGCATTTACGTCTTTTGTGACCTATAGTATCCCTAGTTAAAATGCAGTAAACGTAGTCAATATAACGCATAGTACTGTTTTATACACAAAAACCAAAAATGATGCATTAAACGAAAATGCAGTAACACGATAATGTACTGAAAAAAAAAATACTGCATTTTGGTTTTCTGATAACATTACTGACGAAATTGCAGTAAAGTATTTTTTTACTGCAGTATGGCTGGTTTTGTAGCAATATTTAAAATTATAGCTACTACTGAATTTGCAGTCTAAGCTCATTTTGCTGCATTCTAATCGGCATTTTGGATTGTTATTCTAGAATTTACTTCATTCGTAATAGATTATACTGCGATTTAGTATGCACCTACCCTTGATTTGTCGAGTAGTATAAGTGTCAGTCAGATTAGATTTGATTTAATTTACATTACACACAACAGTTTTATTTAACAAACAGGTTTATCCGCCAAATCTAATGGCGTATAGCCATTCACTCAGATAGTACACAATTCTAGGATGCTACCCTCATCAGACTTCAAAGATGCACAAGAAACAGTCCTGGAACAGCCAGTAATGGGAATAATCCCACAATTTCGACTCCTTGAAATGAAATGAAATGAGATTTGTTAATTTGTAAGAATATTGTTGAGAAGATGATAAAACAATCATTTGTATCAAATATTCTACCGAGTTAACGGTGTACAAATATTAAAAAATATTTATAAAAATTAAATTAAATTATGGACAAACTTACATGATTTAACAAATACTAATTGTTATTAATAACATAAGACATGCATACACAAAATCATTACAAAAACTCCCATAATAATATCAGATTATGAATTGTGATTAAATAATGAAATTAAATTAAAATCAAATATAAATAAAAAGAAATGTCAAAAGTAAAAGAAAAAAGCTAATAAACACTGTCATTACGTATGTGGTGTTGCTAGGATAAAAAGTTAAATAAAGATGAATAATGAAAATGTCCGATTTATATAAATTAAAATGTCCGAATGATTATTAATTTTTTTTGTTAAATCTTAGTTCGATTCGATTTTTTATCATAATGATTAATAGTGTTGAACTAATGGAAAAAAGTTCTACCGTTTGGTTTGTATTAATTTAGTAAAATAAAATGCACAACAAACGCCAAAGTGTTTAAAGCAAAGGTTTTCTTAAGTCAAAATCAAACTAAAGAAAAAATAACTACACAGGCCAGTGAAAGCGGAGAACTTTTTCTACAAATACAAGGATTGTTAGAAGGAACTTTAGGTATACCAATAGAATCGCCTTCTGCTCAAGGTAGACACACCTAAGCCATTTAACACCAAACTGCTTATAACTCAAAAATGATGACAAATATATTATGATAACCTTTTTTATTGATGCATCTGGAAGCAATTCAGATTTTTATTTTCTGAAACCGCCAGAATACCCTTAACAAAGATAATATCAATACCTAGAAAACGTTCTGATTACACATAACGAAGAAAAACGAAAATCGTTTTCTGTGAATGGAATTGTGATTGATCAAGGAAATGCAAGTTTAATCCAAGTTTCATAGTGTTGCTTAATCTGATAGTGAGAAGAGTAAATTACGTTCCGGAGTTGTTTTTACCATAACGCATTGTTTGTGAAAAAAAATCGATAAAATAATGTGACTAAACCATTCTCATTGCAATTTTGCCATCTCTTCCAATTTTGGTATTAGAAAGGCTCTGCAGATTGTGTTTAAATAAATAAATTGAATAGAAGATTAATAAATAGGGTGGCTAAATAGTACCAAAGTCATTTCACATAATAATACATACAACTTAGGACAAAATTTTTAAATGACAATCGTTTAAATAAAAGGTTTGTAAAGCTGCTACAGACAAAAAATACTAACATAAAATTATAAACACAACCTCGCTTTGCTACATCTGTAATAGAGAAACCGCGAAGTGCTGCAATAATTTGAACAAGAATAAAAAAGTGGGCCAACAAGTCTTAGAATTCTGTTTATCTGTTTTTTGTACTAGAATTTTATAATAATTTGAAAGTATAATCCATCAACCGTATAGCCATCTAAACCAAAATTTGAGACAAAATTCTGACAAGAAAAGACTGAAAGCATTAATAAAAGTCTGAAATCCAACTCAGATTAATAAAAAACAATAGAAACTTATTTATTTTTCATATATACTTGCCACCTTTCATATAATAGTTTTTAAAATAATAACATACTGCTGACAAATTTATTCAAGACATAAAATTAAAATGCAGTAAGTTTAGCTAGATACTGCAAATTAGTTGGTAATGTAATACAAAAATCAGAAAGTTTGCAGTAATGTGTATTATTGCTGCATTTTAATTAGTTAATATATACTAATTTACCTGTAGTAACTGACACTAATAACAAAAAATATTATTTTCTTTATTATAAAACAAATGTTTTCATTATTTTTTGTGCTTAAATTATACTATTGGGGTATCTAGTTGCGATAACAATAAAATATAAATTAATTTTTATACATAACCGTAAAAAAAACGGCTTCAAAACGTTTTTCGCGATTTTCTCGAAACCGCGATTTTGCACTTACTGCGGTTTAGTCTCTGCACGGCGGATGGTTATAGCTATAAATGCTATTTCAATTCCAATTTTCAACTCAATTAATTCAGATCAGTCAGTCAGCTACAATGTATTTTATTATATTATTCATACAAAAGAAAAATAAAGCTCAGTCTCTCAAGACTAGCCAAAACCTAATGCGGTTTGAAGTTACGGTGCGCGGTGCTATGTAGCTAATGCGCAGGCATTTTTTATAATACTAGCTGCGCTCAGCGGTTTTACCCGCTGTACTGTAGCTTATGTGTTATTCCAGGGTCTAAGCTAACTCTCTACCAAATTTCAGCTCAATCGGGCCACCTGTTTAAGCGTGAAAGAGATACAAACATACATCCACACATCCTGACTTACTTTCTTACAAACTTTCACGGTTATAATATTAGCAAGCTAAACTATAAATACAAACCATTAATATGTGGGAAGGTTTTCAACACCATATCCTTTTCCTCCATACCGCTGACTGTTGTAAAAATCTTACAGTCCTTAGAAAAGCATAGTCTTATAACAGCTTGACCAAGCGCTCCTAAACCTTCCATGACTAATACTTTTTGACCTTTCCTGAGCTTTGCTCTTAGAAACTGAAAAGAAAAACACGTTAGACCGTTATACTAAGCTTTATAGTATGCAGAAAAACACGTCATATAATTATTTGTAAAGGTTTTTCTTATAGTGGTGCGGAGCGGAAAGATAGCTCAGCGGACGCGGTAAGAGTGTAAAGAACACAGAAGAGAAGTAGAAGAGAGTGGACTGTATTTTCGAGCGGAGGGCGGTAAAGTATTTGCGGAAATTTCGAAGATGCGGTGTTGAGCACGAGCTAGTACAAAACAGGATCGGAGAGAGAAAGATGGCACGCCTACCTGTTGTCGGCACTCCTGAGGGTTTTTCAGGATCCTGGTCCGTATTCTGCACCAGCACACGCGAATTCAGATTATTCCAGATGGCGGTTAACTTTTAAAAGCACAGTTGCGGCGATCGATATTCGGGTACTTGATTTGTTCGTCGAGTCTCTCATAAAACAAATTAAAACTTACCAGACAATAATACGCCTGTACATAGGGCAGAGGTACTGTAGCTGCATCTTCAAGACTCCAATGGTCAGGGACTGGCCATAACAACTCCGGATCTACTTCTATCGAACTTGACGTGGATCCTCCGTTTATGAGACCCATCACTCTGTCACCACTATAAATAGAAATATTTCAATAAGACAGAACAACATTTTTGTTATCTACATATTCATTACAATTCTTTCCACTCTTGCTTTAAAAAATGGCCACTTTTTTTTTTTTTATACGAGATAGGCCTACGTTTGACCACATCCCACCTGATGGAAAGTGAAAATGCGGTCGACGATGAATCACGTAAGATGCCTAGAAAGGTACCTATTCACTCGTGCCTTGAAGATACCCAAGTTGTACCGCTCGGGAAACACGGATGACGGCAAAGTGTTCCAAACGATACCAGTTCTCATTAAGAACGACGAAGCAAAACGCTTGGTGCGGGCAGTAGGTAACGCCACTAAGTAAGGGTGCCGCTTTGCCGTCTCCCGCGACGTCCGTCGGTAGAATGGGCTTGGAGGAATTAGTTCGTGTAATTCCTGCGCACACTCTCTAAAATGAATCCTATAGAAGACCGATAACGAGGCGACCATTCTACGGTGTTCAAGGCTCTGCAGCCGAGATTCCGTGAGCTTTTGGTCATCTACGAGCTTTTTGGCACGTATCTCAATCGCCTCCAGTGTCTGAAGCTGGTATTTGGCAGTACCATCCCAAAGATGAGAACAGTATTCCATACACGACCGGACTTGTGCTTGGTACAGCGTTAGCAGCTGTCCCGGTGTGAAGTATTGCCTCACCTTTGCCAAAATACCCAGCTTCCTGGCAGCCAATTGAGCCTTAGATTCGATGTAACTCCCAAAATTAAGGTCAGACGTGAGATTAACTCCACTATTTCGCCACTATTTCAGTGGAACTCCATTGATAGGTACTCATTAATACGAACATTGATGAAAATGATGAAAAACCGTTGACTGATCGAAATTAAAAAAAGTAACCAAGAAGCACTGTAACTAATGAAATTACTGGGCTGAAGAATCTTAACATCTTATGACTCGCAAGTAAGAAGCGTTGGCGCAGTGCACCTAGAATTTTGCCTTTGTAAAATCCTGGGTAGACTGTATTAATCATGATGGGCAGCGGCGTTATCTCTTACCATCAGGAGAGCGTCTTGCACGTCTTCTTACTTCGTTGTATAACAAAAGAAGCAGTTGGTAGGTGACAGTAACTAATTATAATAAAACCAAGTTAAGTATCTGGGGGGACGGCAGTGCCCCCGCCAATTCGAGCATTATTATATTTCTGAAGTTAGAGCTACTCTCAGCGCAATGAATTAAAATAAAATTACTTCTTATCAATTCCACTGAAATCCATCCCAAACTTGCTTTGATCAGTCTTGAAATCATCAGTTGCCTTTTCATAATCCTTCATTGTCAGACCTGAGTAGCACACCTGTAATAAATAGTAGAAATAAATAAGATTCAATTAAAGTAATTACTGGGCTAAAGAGTCTTAACATCTTATGACTCTTGAGTAAGAAGCGTTGGTGCAGTGCTCCTAGAATTTCACATAATTGTGAAATCCTAGGTTACACTGTACTGATTATGGGCATCCGTTATCTCTTAACATCAGGAGAGCGTCTTGCTCGTCTTCTACTTCATAACATAAAAAAAAAAAGTTCAACGTTTCCTTTTAAGGCTAACACGGTTATGCTCAACTCATCGTTGCGTTGAACGAAAGGAGTTGAAATTTTACATCGAAATACGTAGGTATTGTGACGTAGAAATTTCCTGAGAGAGGATTTTTCAATACAAGCAAAGCCGCGAACATAAACTGTACTATGAGAAACAAAAGAGATTCAAAGTTTAAGATAAATCTTAAATATTTAAGTGCCTAAAGATGTCTATGTTGCCAAGTGGTCATTATGACAGGGCTCCGATATTATGTTCTGTGAAGCCAAGGGAGGGATGTATCCCACCTTCTAGGTTTAGTCTGCTACCATCTTTGGCAGCATCGTCACTTAACATCACGTGAGATTGTGGTCAAACGCTAACCTATGACAAATAAAAAAAAATGTTTTTATAAAACATCGTAAAGAGTCAATGTGAAAATTTACGCTATTTATAGTTTTATTACATTTTTGTAGTCTCAATAACAATTTTTCTAACAACTTCACAAGTTACAACGCTATTATTAACAAGCTAAAATTGCTGAACTTTAAAATAATCCTCGAACTTACTTGCACTAATGTCTTCTTAGCTAATAAAGGTGGAGCTTCGATCCATGATAGCTTATCCAGATCGCCAGGCACCAAAGTTTTTAACGTAAAACTACGAAGACTTGTGGACTTAGCGCACGATGTGTAGAAGTAGCTACCCCATTCACCCTATTCAGAAACAAAGTAATGACAAACACATAACGACTTTTATAAATTTATATGAGTGATGTGCTGTATTTTAGTGCTGACTAGATAATAGCATTAAGAAAATTTTATCGCGGAAAATGAATTTGCATGCTGTAATATTATAATGGCTTAACATGTTGTTCGCATACTATTTTACTTGTACATCTTTTATACCATGTTAAAGGCAAATAAATGATCATGATTATGAAAAACTGTATTTTTTTTCTGGTCACTATAAAGAGTAGGTACTCTTATCTTCTTATCTTATGAGACAATACGAGAGGTTTTTTTTTCTATTCCTTTGAAACAAATGATTATTTTTCTTTATCAGTGCTATTTTTTTGGCAATGTGCAATTCAAGTGCCTAATGGCAAGCATCCTGATAGCCTACATAATGAACATAATAGTCACATCAACACTCAGCGTCTTAATATTCAAAATTATGCGCACTGCACTATGATATTAGTTAATTGTTGAACCTCATCATTCCTAGTGTTTTCGCTTAAAAAAAATTTTTTGGTCACTTAATAAAATATATGTTTAGCTTAGATAACTTTCACCATAATCACAACATAATTCAAAGCTTTAAATTACACATTTATATTGGAAAAAATGCTTATGTATGATAATTTAAAAAAACTTATATAGTATGTTTACCTTTTTCAGCACGTTGGCAGTCAAGTTCTTTTCAAGTTGATCCATGTAAAAATTATTGTCGGAACTAAATTTCTGGGCATGAATATCTTGTATGTCCACGAAAGTTAGATTTTTAGCACCTTCTGATCTCATCTTTTTTACAAATCCTAGAAAAACAATTAATATTATAGTCCTACTTCTATGTTCCTTGCACTACTTCTATAAAGCTGAAAGTTAACTTCATGGTTCGTTTAAACTATATATCATTGAGGCAATTTGAAGTGGGTTACACTATGTCATAATATGCAAAACGTCAGTCATCTAGAATACTCTACTTTTTTGTTAGAATTTAAAACGGACCGATTAGGCTGTTGTTATGAGGAAAACTTAGACCCATACACCATGTGTTGATAACTGTATGTGGTTGTATTACCGTTGTAATTAACAAAAAATAAATAAGAATAAATAAACCTATTAAAGTAATTTTGGGGACGTTTTTACTCAGCAGTGTGATACAATAACCTAAAATATAAAAAAAACATACCTGACAATCCACAATAAGGTTGTTTCTCCGACACCAAAACTATTTTCTTAGAGGTCACAATTTCGTAGGTACAAACTCTTGGTACCCAAGAAAACTTATTTTCTGCACTGATTGGTACACACAGAGTATTATTATTTAGGTTAGGTTTCTTCAAAAGTAGTAATATTTGTGAACCATTAGACATGCATGTTAACACACTGAAGTGCTCTCTAAGATGATCGTGATCTGTAGGAATTTGTCTTTCCAGTGTTAAAATAAAATCTTCTTTTGATATTACGCTGTGTAGATATTCCATTACCTGAAAAGTTTGTCCTGTTTTATTTCTATTCAGTTATCGAGCACTTTCCAAAGATTGGAACGAATATAATTATTTTTTATAAAATAACTGCAGTCTGAACCATAATTATTATTCTCTTCTCTAAATATATTATTGTTTTTTTTACAGATTTTAGTCAATTCTATCAACGTTTTACATAAGACAGTTTAACTAAAACAAATATGTATCTCGACCATGATTTCACGGTTTTTGTTATCGAGAATACTCGCCACAGTTTTAAAAATCTAAGATGGTTTAAAATTTAAAACTCAGTTTTTGAATATAAATTAATATTGCATCAATTTTAACAGATGTTTTAATTAATACTTAATACATACTAACTTATTAAAAATGAATATTTATCCATCTTAATTTTTTTTCTATTTTAATCTAGTTTTAGGTATCATACCTTTGTGCTTTCTAATAAGTTTTCGATCACCAGAAGATTAGTTACATTTTTATTCAATTCATTTTCAATATCATCTTTATCACCGAATTTGATATTCATATCAGTATTTGGAACCCACTTGACGATTTCTTCAATTATTTTGTACAAATCAGCCATATTTCCGTTTACTTCATTTTTGAAATGTGTAATGTTCACAGATTTTGTATTTGCATTTTCTGCGACTACTTGCAGATTTATTTCTAGAGCAGTTTTCATCTGGAATTCACAAATATAATTGAATGATTCTTATCCTGCATCTATTTATTTAGTTTTAATCCGTATTTTACTTACGTCGATTTTATTTGTAGCGAAATAGGGAAAGAATGATTTCTTTATTAACACATCTGGGCGGTCACTTGTGACAGGTTTATCAAAATAGGTAATGTTATCGATTTCAACTCCAGCGCACCTAAAATTATTAACATTATTTTTACTTTTTTTATCATTTCTTTCACAGATAAATGATCCTAATTCCACGATATACATATAATATAAAGGCTATGATGTTATACTTGTCAAGGACAAAATGAATTATATTGTTTGCCATCAAAATTTTCAAATTTATCTAGTCACTAAGGAGTTAGGTTGATCATGTCCAGCCAGAATCACTCTTCTGGTAAAGTGGCAGAATTTTATTCAAACTTTTGTAGAGTTTAACATGAAAACAAGAACATATTATTTTGTATTTTTTTATAATCTTTGTTAATTACCTTGTTATCCCTAGAAGGTTGTTTATTTCAGCTGTGTGATATTCTATCTTATTTCCTATCAGTTCATTATAAACCTCTTGTTCAATGACACTGATTCTTATCTTTCTTATAAACTTAGGTTTCGATATACCATTATGGTCTCTCATGACAGTATTGAGTTGAATTAGTGAATCAAGAAATGAAATCCAGTCATCATTCCATTTGATATAAGCATTTTTGCGATTGAGATTGATTGAATGAATTGATTTTAATCCACCTCTGAAAAAGAAAAGCGAAAATTAATAGAAAGTATTATAAGAAATTAAACATACATTAATAGCACTATCATTTACTTAGGTTATCTATCTCGTCTTAATTACTATGAAAGTTGCCAAATACTACTTATTTAAAAATTATTCTAGTTTAAACTGAATGTAAAGTTTATCATTTGGATTTTCTGTAGATTGGCGTGGCTGATTTGTGGTTAAAAAAAGTATTTTTTTTTATTTCAGGTGGAATAATTTTCCTTAATCTTGTATTAAAAATGGCATCACATCGCTAAATCCATCGGGAAAATCCAAGCAGAAAACCAAGCATCAAAGCAACCACGACCACTCTGACAAGAGTGTACGACTAAGAAGGAAAACATTGAAATCGTTTTAGCGATAAGACCGCAAATTGCCACTCTTGAGTTATCAAAATTTGTTTTTAGATTTATGTTTTTCTATATTTCAATAGAGTTATCTTTTCTATTCTACTCACTTGTACTTATAACCCCGCACAGCAAACATTTTATATATGTCTTCAGAATTGATGCGAATGTCATCGAAATCATCTTCTTCGTTTTCAATTTGGTGTTGAAACTTGATGTTTCTTACACGGCTTGCAATTCCACTTACTATTAGTTTATCATCTTGACTTATCTAAAAAAAGATTTGCTTCAGTTATTTAAGCGGTGGATCCTTGCTTGTGACAGTCTCGCTCGCTGGATACCACTAATTTTAAAAATTAAAACGTATAATTTACTTTTTGAAAATGTCTCTCGGTTAAATAGTACATATTTTTAAATGTTTTCTTATAATATCCTCATCTGCCTGCCCTTATGCTACATTGTGTAGGGTTAGCACAACATGTTTTTAATTATTTTATTAGGTTCACCAACAGTTGACCAACAATTGATCTCAAAACATTTGATCTTACTCTACTTTAAGGAACTAATATAATCTAACTTAATCCATAACTTATTATAGGCGGACACAGCATGCTTTGTGTTTATATTGGTTTCCTTATAATATATCGGAAAAAAATATCTACATCACTAAAATAATATTATATTATATTTGACTATCTTCTAGGGTGTCACTCGTGATTCTTAATCAATGTTTCCCAAACTTTTATAAAGTAACTTACCTCAAACTTATCATTTCCCTTGCTGATTATAACAGAAAGTTTGACAGTGTCGTCACGTACAGCCACCTCGCAGTGGAACTCTATGTCTTTGAATATGATCGATGTGTATCTATAGTCAGCCCCTTTGTGCATAGCTAGTGTTTCCCAGACGTATACTAGGAGGGCTGCTTCGGGTATTGTCGTTACACCTGTTTTATTCATAAGAAATTAAAATAGAATAATGCTTTATTGCAAACCAAAAATATACAATAGAACTTATTACTATAATATGTTATGAAGTAGGTTAACAATCGGCGGTCTTATCGCACTAAAAAAAATTAGTAAAAGAGAGGTTAAGAGGGGTTTAGTGAGTTAAATTAGTTATATTTTAATATTTAATTAGTGTAAATTCCGCTCTAACTTGTGAGTTGAAATAAGTATTTAGGTGGCGAGGAAATCAAATGATACTAATATTACAGTAATGAGTATTAATTCTACCATCGAATGCATCACCCTCGAATGCAACCCCATATGAATTTATATTTCAAAATTTGTCAAATAGTGCGAGCGAGAGAGCGTCACTCGATATGTTTATTATTATACGCTCTTAATGCATGCATGCAAGGGCATTACAAAATAGATAATATAGTCGAGTAGAATAATTATTTGTCACACAAAAAATTTTTCTTTATTAAGAAAAAAAAATATTACAAATATACGTTAAATCTAATATATAAAATTCTCGTGTCACAGTTTTCGTTGCCATACTCCTCCGAAACGGCTTGACCGATTTTGATGAAATTTTTTGTGCTTATCCGGTATCTATGAGAATCGACCAACATCTATTTTTCATCCCCCTAAATATTAGGGATAGTCCACCCCTAAATTTTTTATTTTATTTTTTAGACAAAATTTTTAATTTCTATTTTTTTATGATACAACATACAAAAATACATACAATCCTCAATTTTCACCCTTCTACGATCAACCCTTATTTTTTAATAGCCATTTTAGTAATTTAATCATTTTTCCTCTCCGGTCAAAAACTGATCAATAGTCATTTAATTTTGATGAAATTTTTTTGTGCTTATCCGGTATCTATGAGAATCAGTCAACATCTATTTTTCATCCCCCTAAATGTTAGGGGTAGTCCACCCCTAAATATTTTTTTTTAATTTTTAGACAAAATTTTTAATTTCTATTTTTTTATGATACAACATACAAAAATACATACAATCCTCAATTTTCACCCTTCTACAATCAACCCTTATTTTTTAATAGCCATTTTAGTAATTTAATCATTTTTCCTCTCCGGTCGAAAACTGATCAATAGTCATTTAATTAGTTATCTCCGCCAGATGTCTACAGGTGTCACTTCTGACCCAGTAAACAGCACGGACTCGACACTGGCAAAATGAACACTGTTGCCATTATCTTAAAAAAAAATAAAAAAAACAGCACGGAGTAGGGATGAGAAAGAAGCCGGTCTCCTTTCTTTCTCACTCCCTACACAGTTGTCGGCCATCATTATTGTTTATGCATCAAGTGTAGTAGTAACGTTGACAATTATTATTTTGCTATCTCAGTGTAACTCTCATATTAACTTTTAATCATTCCTATTTTATCAATAATAATTAAATTATAAATTTTGAGTGTATTTTGCACGATTAGTTAATCAAGTGATTTTATAACCTCAAAAGTACTCAACACGTGACACGAGCTTCCAAAAACAACGGATTTTGTGTTGTAAGTATACTTTTTTTTATTTATTTCGAAAATGTTGTTGATCTTATAATAATGTAATTTTAATTTAATTTTATTAAAAAATGTAATTGAACAATTAAGATTTTCATAGTTTCCAAATAATCAATCATTATGAATCTTTATTTTGAAATGTCAATGGAAATATTGGTTGTTTGAAAAAATTATAAGAGACAATGTTTTCATAAAATATAATTTTTTACTTTAATTTGAAAAATATTGTTCACGCTATAGAATTAAGAGATTGATATTGTTTAATAGTGTTACTGTCGTAATTGTTTAATTAATGATATATAATTTTAAGGAATAAATTATAATAACTTAAAAATAATGTTTGCCTTTTGTTATTTTTATATTCCCTCATCGTTCACAGCGCTCCATGCTTATTTCACGCATATACCACATTCTTACATACATACAATATACACATTCTAACATACATACATACTTACAATAAGTAAGCTATTTTTTGTCTACACTAGAAATTACTAGGAAATTATTTATATGGCAAAACAACGTTTGCCGGGTAAGCTAGTAATAATATAATTTTGCACAAATACAGACCAAATCTATAGACAATCGTAAATTAGTAATATAATATTCTCCCTGTCTCTAAATTGGTGTTACTCAAATATACTTGTGAATCAAATTGGCTCAACCCTAAGGTACCAAAGAAAATAACCCTGAAAAAGGAGTTAATGGACCTACAAAAAATCACTAGTAATTTCTATTATAAACGTTCAGTGACTCATATTATCTACTTGAAAAAATACATTTTCATATAATTTCTAAGTCGGGATGTTACTTTGATCGAGAAAACAGGTACGTCAAGGGAATTCAAGGAAATCATAATATCTGCCAATCTCCTGCCATATTATTTCACCCTTTCAAAATGATTTATTCTTGGTAAAATAATATTATTATATAATTACCGTTTATAATGTGGTCAGCTATGTATTTGTGGTCATCGTCGTGGATTGATATTATAATGTCTCGGGTTGATGATATTATTTTCTCACCACAATTTGTGTTTATTAGAGGCCTGAAAAAGAAGATTTTGATTAATAAACGGTTTCAATATTAACATGTGGGGGTACCAGGCAGGGATTTATCCCGCCTTCTAGGTATAATCTGCTGCTATCTACGGCCGCATCGTCGCTTAACATTACGTGCGATCGTGGTCAAAGACATACCTATGTATAACGAATAAAAAAAAGAAAATGTGGATGATTATTTAATTTAAGGTTTTCGGTAAGATTAGACTTTTAATTAGTAAAATTGTAGATAGAAAAGTTAAAACTATATTTATTACAATAACTGACCATGTTTAGTTAACTTATTTTCCAATTAGGTTCAGGTGTCCTTAATTTACATTAACATAATAATGTTATGAACATAAATAAAGATTTCGACGAAGTGTGAACTTTTCTCTTTTTGTGAAAATATTTTAATGAGTACAATATCCAAAATGTAGCTTGTATAAAATTCGAAGCACAAAAGAATACAACAAAATATTTTATGTAAAATCTCACCAATCTTCAGAATGTTCCCATTTGACTAAGTGCGAGAGCAAAGGCGTTTCTGTTGACACTGGAAACTCCACCTTCGGGTACAAGATGTCCACTTTAGGATTATACCCGGCTTCATATAATCTGAAATGGAATCAAAACATTCTTCAAAATGACACAAAACATTGCCAACTTAAAAACTTATGAATATATTTCCGAAAAACATTCTGGGGCGTTATGACAGGATTTCACTTGCTTTGCCAAAGCAACTTTTTTATTTTACGAACTAAAATAAAAGTCACTTGCTAGTCCAAATTCTATGACAGGAGCTTAACAACTAATGTATAAATAAAAATACGTTATGGTGTACATCTAATAGAGTTATTTGACAACATTTTTCAACGGTATGAGCAATTTAGTAGCCAACTTAAGGCGAGAACTCGTTTGAGTGTATAATATTATTATATGCATCTTCTTCATACTCTGACGGGTGCATCGATTGCGCTGAAATTTGGCTGGCAAATAAAAGCACCATAATTGATATTCTAGTGTCTAAGCTAGCTATAACGCAAGTAATACACCTTTGACGACCTTTGTGGCGCGGTGGGCTAATACCCGCCTGCAACGCAGAAGGTTGCGGGTTCGATTCCCGCATGGGACAAATGTTTGTGTGATTCATAGATATTTGTTTCTGGTCTGGGTGGTTTTCTGTATCTATTATAAGTATGTATTTACAAAAGAAAAGTATATAAGTATTATATTCGTTATCCTAACCACCATAACACAAGCATTAAGTTGCTTAGCTTGGGGTTAGGTGGCGTTGTGTAAAATGTCCTGAAATATTTATTAATACATATATATTTTACATTGAAATAATAATATTATTTTCTTCTCTTTGTGGCGTCAAATCCTCGACGCTAGTTTATGGGGTTCTATTTTTCTTATTACTAATTAATTACTCACTTCCCGATAGCTTCTAACAAAAACATCACGCCATCAGGGCACCCTCGTCTAGTCAGTGGGATGTGTGTGGCTTGCGGATGGGACCTCTTCAGAATCGCTTGTAAAAGACCATGTGGAGCTATCTCTACTATGACTGCGTTTGAAGGGATCAAGCTGATTGTCTCTTCGAATAGAACTGGGCTCTGTAGAATCAAATAGGGTTAATAATTATGTACAATAAAAGTCTAATTCATCCTAATTAATCTATGAGTTAGTGTAAAAAATTAAGTTTTAATTTTATATTTTCCATTAAATTAAATTTTATAAAAAAATCATAAAATTGTAGCCCAATCCAGCGCCTCTAGCCCAGAAATTTTGTAGACTTGTCTAGCTGTCAAGTCAAACTGTCATCCCATACATTGTACTTTTGTCTCAGATGAAAGAACTCTACTTTTGTAAATGTATAAAATCACAGTTTGCATGGGTGAAGATTTATTTTATATTAGAAACATTTTCGCCTCGTTTTATCCGTATTTGGTGTCTATCTTTTACCATAGCAGGCATTATTTGAAAGAAAGGTGGTAAAAGGATTAAATGCTGTGGGCTAGGCCTAATAAAGCATGCCTGCTATTACCTCTTAAAGTATCTTATTCTTACTTTTTATTCCTAATTATTATTTTTTCCTAAATAAAGAAGAAAAACTTACCAGCATATTGTTCATGTGATATTCTGGTGAGGAATATTTAGCAGCTTCCTCACCCCATTTCTCTTTAGGTACGGAAGTCGATAACCACTTCTCACTTCGAAGTTTTGGTTGCTTGATTACTTCTTGTAGTCTATGTAATAAAGCTGGTCCTAGAAGAATAATTAATTAATTGATGAATTTATAATTTATCACCTTTATACGTAATTCATCCCCAAACGCAACGTCACATTGTACATTTACTACCTCTAAATGGTTTTATATTTATTGAAATTTACATTAAAATTAAATTATTATAATATAACATATACACATTTGCATGCACAAAAAGTTCAATACGTTTGAAATTCAAAATGATTTGAATTGTTAGAAAATGAGAAATGAAAATCGCCGATACGATGCTGAAGCATGAATAATTATGCTTTTCTTATTGCTGTCTCTTACCAGCATCGGCCATATATCTCGAATGATAAGCGATGTTAGCTGAAGGGACTTCTCTAGCGAAGATGCCTTTTCCAGTGAGTTCAGCTATATAACTCTTCATAGCGTCTGCTGGTCCCGATAATGTTGCTGAGTCGGAGCTGTTGTGGCAACCGATGTCGATTTCTGGTGGACACTGGTTTAACAGCTGAAAAGATAATAAAGAAGTTTTAAAAGGGGTAACTTCTTAGTTAGAAATATAATATATCTAATAAGAAAAATATCAAAACCAATAAAAAAGTAGTAGTAATTAAATTAAAAATTATAGTTTTCTAATAGTAAACCAATTAGGAAACCAACCATTAAGATCACTTAGAATAGAATTTGGTATTAGAAGACAAGCTACATAAAAAGTGTGTCCTCATTTTATATTTCTGTTGATCAGCAAGTCAAGCTTAACTGCTACTCTCTATAGAGTATCTCCATCATTAGGCGGTTCATCCATTTATGTGTCTCTGTCTAACATAAAAATGTGATATCCGAGGTATCCTTTGCTTTTACAGCAACAACAACCTACGTTAAATTTTAGCTTATTTTGGTGTGACTGTAGTACTGTTGCAGGAGCACTGCTTACGACATATTGTTAAGGAGCTCCTAGGTAGAGCTGAGACCACAGTAAGTTTTTATAGCTCCAGGGAGCAACATTAAAAAATCATCAAAAACTCACATTCTTATAGCCCAATCCAACTGCAGCCATGGATCCCTTTATAAGAGAAGATTCCAGAACAGCTTTCCCACGGCTGTAGGTAGACAAGATCAGTTCATCTGCTGTGAATGTGTTGTCGTGGTACGCACATGCCATTTCACCTAAGCTGTGACCTGTTAAAATACATAAACATTTGACGATCACAAGGTATAGAAGACCAAAACTAAATGCTGGTTTACACCAATTAATTTAATCACTATATTGCTTAAACTTAAACAAGAAAATATTATTATTAATATCAAAGTCTAAGTCGATACAATAAAAATAATCATAAAAACTTCTGAAAAACGATCCGATTCGATTAGATTTAGTTACAAATTTGAAAATAAAAGCAACATAAACTTTTATTAAAGTAATACTAGGCTACTTAGTGTAGCCATCTCGCCGTTTCTAAAACATAATCAACATATCTGAGCATTTCATTTGAATGAAAAAGCAATGTCAAATAATCTGTGTCTGTGAAATTGAATAAGTTTTCTTTAGGCAGGTACTACTCGTGTTAAAGTCATATTTGCGAGGGAGTGCTTATACCTACTTGATATAAAATGATCGTCGAGATGTAGATAGAGTTGAACCATTTCGTAATCGCATTTATTGCTAACTAATATTTTGATGTTATTTGTGTAGGTTGACTTATCAAGTTTCTAACTTTGCATTTTGTAAATTTTAGATCTTTACATGCTTGTACTCGTATGTAGACGTATAATCGCTTCAAGCATGAAATATATTTTTAATTAAAGATAAAAATATTATAAATAAGTTTTTTAAAAACACTTTCTACATTGCTACATTATATCAAAGATTGTCTCATGCTAAATTAGCTAAACGGATTTGGAATAGATTCTGCTCAAACAACTAGTTCTAGCGAGCTTAATTTCTTATGTAAAAAGTCTAATTAACTCGTTTTTCGATAATCTCGTCTTCAAGACAAAATATTTATTCATTCATACATTACACTTGACAAATTTATCATCAGTTGACCTTTGACCAAATGACTTACCAATGATGTAATCCGGTTCCACTCCCATTTCTTTGAGAATATCAGTCAATCCAATTTGCACGGCGCCTATACCCACAAACCCGTTCAAAATGCTATCAAATATTGTTTTGTCAGTTCCGGTTAGTATTTTTACGATGTCTATGCCTTTCGGTGCGAGAATTTTATGGCATCTGTAAACAATTTTTATTGATATCAAAATGTTTTTTGGAGTGATCTTTCTTTTAGGATAGGCAATAGGCAAATTGTATTGGCCCTCGAGATGTTATTCGCGTAATATTGGGGACGCGCGTGTTTGTGTTTCGGATGACTGCTTCGATATTTTTGTTTAGTTAGGTCATCTTTTTAGAGAAACCTTGAGATACTTGGAACTAGTTTTCTTAAGACACACAAAATCTGTCGCTAGCTTAAAAGAAGGATCTGTGATTGCTAGGCTCAAATTTAACTATTTTACGTAACTACTATTATAAAGTAACTACTATTGTACAGAGTTGCGGCCAAGATCAAAGCGTTTTTAATATACATCTTATATTTAAGATGTCTAATGTTGAGGTGTTTTATATAAATACCATTGATATTTATAATATTATCATAATTACCATAAGGCTCTTTCCAGACAGAAAAACTTTTTGAGTAACTGGCATTGAAACAACGTGTTTCAAGTAGTACTTAAGTATCAGTAAAATGAACACACAGTTTCAGTGCTAGTTGCTCAAAAACTTGATCTATCTGCACAGCGCCTAATATAATTTGTTATATTATCGACTTCTGACAACAGCTTACTACATCGACGAACTCGTAAAGTGTGCATTACAAGATGCTAAATGTAACAACATTATTAGAAGCAGAGTTCAAAGAAAACACAGTAAAAGCGATGACGTTTGCATCCCATTATGTGTACTAACAATCCTTTGTTACTTACCTCTCAATAGCCCTGGCGAAGGTGGGTATCCTCATCAGATCGGCGCCCATGCCCAGCCATTGTGAGCCCATGCCGCTGAATACGAACCACAATGGGCGCCGCACACCTGAGTAGTAATCTACGCTTTCTGACACACACACCGTCTCAGCCTTTTCGTTTGTGTCTGAAATTAAGCGTACTTAATCTATATATATTACTAGCTTATGCTCGCGGCTTTGCCCGCGTGACAAAATCCTTTCTTAGCGGAGGTCTTTATCGTAAAACCTAACTATATTCCAAATTTCAAACAAATCCGTTTAGTGGTTTGAGCTGTGCGTTGATAGATCAGTGAGTAAGTCACTCTTTCCTTTTATATATTTAGATGTCGGCTGAAGTCCGTAGTGCGGTTACACTTAGGTGCTAAACCCAGGTGTAGCCGATCACTTTCGGTTAAAGTTTGGTGTATCCAATTAATTTTTAACTTAAAGAAGATTTTGTCTTTTAAGAGAGTCGTGTTACACCATTTTTTTCTGAAAAACAGGTTGACAGATTTTGTTGATCTGTGATTTGTGATGTTTGTCTTCGCGAATAACTATTAAAACAGAACAGAATAACTCCTAAAACATTCTAAACATTTATGATAAACATAGGTTTGGCGTAATGAAGTCAGCGAATCTTAAATAAAATTTATATCAAAAATAAATATAATATCAATAAAATATATCTACATACTCTCTAATAGATACACTTCGCATAGGAATGTTGTGAATTACTTCTCCATGTAGTTCATTTTGTAGACCCAAAGCTTTCTGATTTTTTTAAATTCATTTAAGCACTAAATTAAATGTTTTATTATGCTTATAGCAGTTAATTAGTTTTAAACTTAATTAAATTAATCTAAATTTGATCTTAGAAGACATAATCAAATTTGATATCAAAAGTGTTAACAATGTATGACTTTAAAATATTATACAAAGTTGTAACTTTTCTATCTAATAACGCCTTTTCATTACTGCTGCTTTCAACATCTCAACTTTTCTGTCACACTTATCACATATATGTAGAATACTCGTAAGACAAAAGTTATTTTTGCTCATAAATATTGCGAAAACCTGTCACAAAGTTCGTCTTAGATTATTACCTATAATTATGTTGCATTGTAGCTTTGCAGTACTTGGAGGTAGGTATTAGTAGAGCCACTATCAATAATACATAAAAGGACCTCAACAATTTTCATCACTTCTTTTTCATTAGAAGAATATTGTGCTAAGTGAATATTGGATTAAATCACTTTGAATATTGTTCTCATGCAAGAAGACGAATGAGTAATTTTTTATATTGTCTTTCTTATAAAACTTTCAGAATATAGTCTTACTGCTGCCGTTAACATCCAAACCACAATCAAATAAATCAGCCAATTCCTTTCCAATTTCATCAATAACGAAAAACATAAATTATTCTTATTTTATAATATAAATTAATTCCGTAAAAAAGAAGAGGTAAATTTAAAGAATGTGCACATTACTGTGCTTCGGTATAGGGCACTGTAGCTAGTGAAATTACTGGGCTGAAGAGTTTTAACATCTTATATAGTACTCTCGAGTAAGAAGCGTTGGCGCAGTGCACGCAGAATTTTACCTTCGTAAAATCCTGGGTAGCGCTGTACTAGCTATGGGCACTGTTATTTCTTACCATCAGGAGAGCGTCTTGCTCGTATTTTTATTTCGTTGTGTAAAAAAAATTTAATAACAAAAAGTTGAAAACTCACCGAGTATCGCATAACCCCGTCCGGTATGACCCACCACGTCTTTCTCGAATATACTATGAAGGAGCGCAATTTCTTCCGCGTCAATGGACCTGATTTTCAACGAGTCAAAGATACTGTTGACGCAAGACTCCTCCCTGCCCGAAGCTACTATGATACGAGGAACTTTGCTCTTGTACTTTTCAACATTCTGTAATTTATTTATTCATGCTTCGTGAAGAGGAAGTTTATTTGCCGTTGTGTTGGAATCGTTAGATATTCTGATAAGAAGTTTTTGTTTATTATGAAATTTTATTTAGAAACTTTTCAAATTTTAACTTGATTTACACACAAAATGTTACACATATTAAACTGAATATGATAAATTAAAACACTTTAGTAAGGTGAAAATTTCCTAAAAGGTGCCTACAATAACTGTAACAGTAATTTACGTCGGCTGAGGAAAGAACCTGAATTCTGATCACCTGTAGTTTCTATAAGGCACACAAATACCTCAAGAGAAACGAAAATGTTATGTTTTAAAAAACAGGAATCAAAATTGACAATATTTTCAACAGTTTCCTACTTTTAAATCGTGCTTATCAAATAAAACATTCCCGACGTCTCTTAAAACGATCTGGAATTACAAGGCAGTCTAATTTTATTTACCTTCTCTTTGAAATGTCCTTTCAAAACAATATGATAATTTGCTCCCGTTAACGAAAAATTATTAATAGCTGCGAAACCTCTGTCGAATTTGGAATGTTCAGACAAAATCTTGATATTATTAGAGATGTGATCACAAGAATTGGAGTGAAGATTCGAAGGGAGTTGTCCCTTGTGGTACGCCAGACACATCTGTAAGTAATTAGAATATTTCGTCGCGACAGTGTTTTAACCACATTACGTCTGTAAAGCTTTAATGAGAACATTGAGTCTAATTATAATATAATAAAATACAATTATTAAATTCAGCATTCTGGGCACTCTACCATCTGTGGTTTGGAGATTTTCTATAGATCGGCTTGTGGCCGATCTGGTGTTAATAAAAGTGTTCTTTACTGCTGTAGTAGCTGTATTATTGTTAGTTTGTCTTTCTCAATAAAGACATAAAGACAAAAAAAAAAAAAAATTATGTTGTTATTATTAAGTTGACAATCTAGTGTACTAGATATTAAGATTTGATTTTTAATTATTAAGGGCACATATTATATTATTTTTTAAATAAAACAAAAATACAATTATTGCATACTAAGATACAAGAAAACACTTACAAAGCTAAAGGTAAACAATCGGCGGTCTTATCGCATAGAGCAATCTTACAACGTGCTTGGAAATAATTTGAGAACATTTACAGAGGCGGTGGCAATACTTCTGGAAAAAATGTTGTCAACGAATGTTGCTGTCACCTATGGAGTTCAGCAACACCAATAGAGTATAGCCAACGTGGTTCCAACGTATCTTTGCTGGTCAAGTAGCCAGGATAAAATACCAGCTAGGATAAATCCAGGATATAGCCAGGATAAAGAAGTGCCAGTTATTCTTCCGCCTGAGCAGTGATGTATAAACATTACTGTGCTCCGGTAGGAGGGCAATGTAGCTAGTGAAATTACTGGCTAAAGAGTCTTAACATCTTATGACCCTTGAGTAAGAAGCGCTCGTGCAGTGCTTCTAGAATTTCACATCATTGTGAAATCCTATGTAGCACTGTACTGATTATGGGCAGCGTTTTCTCTTAACATCAGCAGAGCGTCTTGCTCGTCTTCTACTTTATAACATAAAAAAAAACCTTCCTTTTTCGTAATTTTTCCTACTTTACCTTAGCAACAGCAGAAAGTCCAGACGCCGCTTCGCTATGGCCCATATTTGACTTTACACAACCTACTTTCACAGTTCTATCACTTGCGAACACCTTCTGAATTGCATCTAGTTCGTTTGCGTCCGCTTCTGCAATTGCTGGAAAATAATAGAATTGCTGGAATAATTTTGTTAACCTATTTCATAAACTATATAGGAAAAATAAACCACAGATATGTTATAGAACATTATGTTATGCTCGCGGCTTAGCCTGTTTGGCAAAGTCTATTCTAAGCGGACCTTTACGATATAAAACCTATTCCAAATTATATATTCCAAATTTCAACCCAATTCGTGAAGCGTTTTGGACCATACGCTGATAGATCAATCACTCTTTATTTTTATATATTTAGATAGAAGATAGATTATGAAATGTTTTATATATTACTAGCTTACGCTCGCGGCTTTGCCCGCGTGTCAAAATCCTTTCTTAGTGGAGGTCTACGTCATTAAACCTATCTGTATTCCAAATTTCAACCCAATCCGTCCAGTGGTTTAGGCTGTGCGTTGGTAGATCAGTCAGTCAGTCACTCTTTCCTTTTATATATTTAAATGTTTGTTTTTTATTTTAGTAAAATAGTATTTAGCTAAAAACAAAGAATATACACAAGGCGTTCAATATGAAGAAAATATTTATTCTTACCTGTTCCATTAGCCTCAACATATTCAATGTTTTTAGGGTCGATATCGGTTTCCAAATAGAAATCTGTTAAAAATTTCTCAATGTCGTCCGATTTGTGAATATAAAAGCATTCTGCTTCTCGTTTCAGTGCATAAATACCCTTAGCGTGGTATACTTCGGCGTATATCCTAAAAATTAGAAAATAAATAATTAAAACTAATTCTCATTTCATTAGGTTCATATTATAAAACCTAGCTGTGATTTGACTCTGACAGTGTAACCTGTTCTATTGGAGTGTAGACCCCAATTATTTTACCCATATTATATTAATCATCAAGAATAAATTCTCAAAAAAATGAAGATGGTAACTTTTTTATGACAGACACAAGCAAACGGCACAAAAGATGGTAAGCGGTTAACGTCACCTTATAAGTATTTTTTTTTGTGGAGAAGTAAGAAGACGAGCAAGACGCTCTCCTGATGTTAAGAGATAACACTGCCCATAATCAGTACAGTGCTACCCAGAATTTCACAATTATGTGCAATTCTAGGTGCACTGCACCAACGCTTCTTACTCAAGAGTCATAAGATGTTAAGACTCTTTAGCCCAGAAATTTCACTAGCTACAGTGCCCTCCTACCCGAAGCACAGTAATGTCGACACATTACTGCTCAGGCGGTAGAATAACTGGCACTGTTGGGGTACCCACCTAGACGACCTCCTGCAAAGGAAGTCTACCCCCGGTGAAAGTATTATAATATAGAGACATCACTAAGTATTATAATATAGAGACATCTCTACCAGCGATATTGTTAACGCGGTAACGGTCTGTACCTACGAGTTATCCGGGGGTTAGCAGGGTAAATGTCTCCCTTTCTACACTGAATATCCTGCCGGATCACGGCCATGCGACACCTACTAGCCTGTCAACGTCGGGTACTGCAGGCGTAAACTCCTGATGAAAGACATCGTAATTGTGCGAAACCGCGGTTGAAACAATTCTCAACGAAATTATTACGACGTGAGAACAGTCGTGTCCTTTTTATAATGAAGTAGCTGCGTCTACCCACTTTACAGTATAAGCTAACTCTATACCTTACTATTTAATTTTACAATCTCTATACCTAAATATCAGCTCAATCTGTCCACCCATTTAGGCGTGAAAAAGTTACAAACCAGCAACTACGCTAACTCTGGGTTGACGTAGTTACACGCTGAGGCTGCCCCTATTGCCAAATTATGTTTTTTTTTTTTTTTTCTCTTTTAATTTAAACCATTTTGTTGACTATGTAAAATTTGGCAATAAATTTATTTTCTTTCTTTCTTTCTTTTACAAACACACATCCATACATTCTTACAAACTTTCGCATTTATAAAATTAGTAGGATAACTCTCGCTGTAGTTTCCAAAATAGAACAGCTACTAGATCTTTTAAACTCTTACCTCTTAGCATCTTTAGCTTCCTGGAGAAAGAGTAAAGTAACAGCTTCTGCTCTGACATAACCGTTGGCGTCTTTATCGAAACACCTCGTCTTTCCGTCGAGGGTTAGCAGACCAGCCCTGAAGATATCGATAAAAAAAGGAATTATTTATTTAGGATAATTAATGAATAAATTAACCGTAACTTTGCTGTAATCCATTATAGCAAAGTAAACAAATAATATTATTATAAAACAAATTGGAACAGAATAAATAGTAGTACATATAAATATTTATTTAAGTTTAATAAATGCACACAAACTTTCAGTATACATATATTGAATCATTAACATTTTATTAACTAATAATTATTTGGTTAGTAGTTAGTATTGTGTCAACTGTTCTAGGAATTATTGAAAGTGAAAAAGATTCTAAAAAGAAGACTTATTTATCGAGTTAGCACAGAAAAGTACTTTCTGCTTATTGCAAGAAAAATAATATATCTAGGAAAAAAAACAGGAAATAAAAGATACGAAAACGGTCCACATTCCACTATCAACATGATAAAAAAGTCACATCAGCCAAACATTTAACAAGCAATAATAACCCTTACCGCCTCATGTTAAGAGACAAAGTCGGATGCGAGCAGACATTCCCAGCGCCGACCACTGCGGCGTCGCAGTCTCCACTCCTAATGCTATTGTAAGCCTTCTCAAGAGCTGCTGCAGAACTGGTGCAAGAGTAGTCCAGGCAATACGATGGTCCTTTGCCGTCCGCCCAGTAGGATATGCGATTGGCAAACATTGATTTACTTGACCTGGAAAAAACAATATTCAGCTCTTAAGCAACTATAATGTATTTTTATAATAATAGTTCATATAGAAGACGATGGGAATAGAGAAATTGATGACAGACGATATCCTGATGAAGGAATACACCAGTTTGTGCAATAAAATCAATCCCTTTTAACTATGGCCAATGGCCCATGCATGTCATTTTTTTGTATTTAAATTGTTTATACAACAAATATTAGACTTCTCTTTCATCGTCAAAAATCAAGATAAAGTATCATGATATTGCATCGTGATAAATAAAAAAAAACAATACATTCTCTTCTTGTTTTTGATGAGTAAAAAGATGAAAGTGAGAGCAAGAAAGAATAGACTTTACATCTAAGATTAAAATGCTAAGATCCACACAGAAAAAACATCTAGAATATATATGAAATCTTTTGCATGAAAATGATCTCCAACATTTTATCCACTAATATGAAATTTAATACAAAAATTAATTAAGGCACAAACGATCTTTTCTTTTCAATAAATTTAATTACAAGTTCAAGAACAAATGTCAAATGTATTCAGTCCGCGCTGTAATTATCGTCAAGTAAATAGGTTCAATGTCATTGTTCAGCCCTGATCTATCGTTTGAGAATATATTAGCATTGAACAAACGGACGCCCGTGACTTTAGTAGGCTATAATTATAAACAATTAATGATGCTCGCATATCCATCCGCATTAACCGCGCCGAACTAATTTTTATTATTATTATTAAACGGTTTTATTTAGCTTACTCTGTTTGTTTTTTTCTTTTTTCATTTTTCTTTTTTCTTGGGTCAAATTTAGTAATTGAAATTTCACCCTCTTCCTGTCAACCGATTGATCTGAAATTTGGTATACGCCTTTGGTTCTGGTGACAATATAATTATGTATATTCAATATTATTGTAAATCCAAGATGGCCGCCGCTACAAAATGGCGGACAACGTATTTTTTTTTAATCATATCAATATGGATATCAAATGAAAGGGATTGATAAGTAAAATATAGTGCACTATACAAAATTAAAATCCAAGATGGCCGCCGCTACAAAATGGCGGATAAACTTTTTTTTTCTTTTTCAATTTCATCAATATGGGTATCAAATGAAAGGGCTTGACAAGTAGAATACATTGTACTAAAAAGCCTTAAAATAAAAAAAGTAAAAAAATGTTTTTAAGTTAAACGGTTTTATTTTAAACATGTACTAAAAGCTAAAAAATAAAATCGTGAGGCACGTCAAATATCTAAATCTCTAATGAACATTTTCTCTGACAATTGTAGATATTTGACGTGCCTCACGATTTTATTTTTTAGCTTTTAGTACATCCATACATATAATAAGAATGGAAATTTCTCCCCATTCATTGTGATCCTTTACTAAGGTGAACTGTGAAAATACGCATATGAACAAAACGACGCGAAAAAGTCGCTTGCGCGATCTAATTCGTAAAACATTTTGTCAATTTTTCCTAGGGAAACGTAAAATAAAATAATAAAATAAATAATAATCATTTATATCAGACACATCGCCCCTAATTTACATCAAAAATTCGAAATAAAAGTAATAGAATATAAAGTAAATTCAATTCAAAAAAAAATAGTGCCAAAAACGCTACAGACGCCATCTATCGGTGTGGCTGTAAACTTGTGGTTGACCTTTAGTTTAATTTGGGCTAAATTTGTAAATAGTTTGTGTCACTGGTGTGGTTAAACAACACCACCGATTTGAATAAAATTTTCACTAATACGTTGCAGTTTTCTCTACTTGAACCTTAGTCTTGGTTTTAGTCAAATCGGTTCATAAATAAAAGAGTTATATCAATCTAAAGATTCGCATATAAAATGCTAATAAACAAGAAAGGTAGTCATAGGAACCGCGTAATCAAAAGACAAAACCTCATCGAGTTTGGGCTCATTTGATTCGTCTTGACGAGTACTTTGATACTATATAGTAACCAGGGTCCGAAACGGAGCTGGAAGGTGGCCATAGGAACTCCGTGATTAAAAGAAAAAACCCCATCGAGTTTGGGCTCATTTGATTCGTCTTGACGAGTACTTTGATACTATATAGTAGCCAAACAAATTAGAATTCATTTAAATTAGTAAATGTAACTTATTTCTCAAATGAATCAGCGCCAGCGGAAAATAATGTAACTAATCTAATGTGCGCATGATGCGTGTAAATATCAGTAATAAATATCTTTTTGCTGCTTATTTTTAATTTCTAAAACATGTAAAATCATCTGAAGATAAATAGAAAAATTCATTTACAGTTCATTGTAAAAGTAAATTATTTTTCATACAAGCTAGCGCCACGGAAAATAATGGAACTAATGTCCTAAGAAAAAGAAATATCGTTTATTCTGCAAACAGTTTTAGAAAAGAAGTCCCGCGTAACCTAGCGGAACTAAATAATAGATTTATAATTACTGTGAATACTTCATTTATTATATATTTTTTATTTGTTAGATTAATTAAATATTATGTACCTATTTAATTGAGAAATTAAATATAAGAAATTATGAATTGTTAAAAATCTGTAGATATTTTAACTTAAAATCACGCGATTGTGGCGCTCCATCTAGGGGGATCTTTTGTAAAAATCACTGGTTATCCGGAGACACACAGACATAAAATCTGTTCACACCCATTTAGGCATACATCCAGACACAAACTGTCACGTTTATAATGTTAGTAAAATTTTGCAATGATTATTATAGAACCTTTTATCTGTGTTATAGATAATCATAGGCGGATTTAGGGAGGGGGGGCAAGGGGCCAAGCCGCCCCCCCCCCGAGTCATTAAGCAAGCTGCTCGCGCACATATTATAAAGGATGTTTAAGCTTTAGGGGGGGGGGGGGGGGCAGGGGGCCAAGGTACCCCCAGAAGCATTGTAGAGTTACGAATTTCGCACATATTTCTGAAATAAATTTTTTTTTTCGGCGCTCGCAGTTAGCTGCTCGCGCACTTATTGTAATGGATGTTTAAACTTCCTAACCGCTCAGAGCGAGCTAAACATACACTTTTCGTAATAAAAATTATAATATTTTTGCCCGTCTGCACCTTGCCCCAAAAACCAAATCCTGGATCCCCCTATGATTTTAGGTATACACCTCAGTGGTAGAGTCCTTCTCACGAATGAGGTCCCGCGGAATTTTGCGGTACTAAATTACATTTTTCGATAAATTCTGGACTTCATGCCATAAATAATTTTTCACCACTCTCGCACGAAAATAGTGTCTTTGGTCATCGATTTCAGTGAGCAAAAGCCGTTTTTGCTCTCTAGAGAGTAGAGAGGCAAAGTGATTTGAATTTCGAACACAATTTTATTGGCTATGAAGAAGTTGGTGTGTTCTGAAACTTATTTGTGTACAATTTTTATTTAACTGAGATGCACATAATTTTTAATGTTATTTATTGAATTTTAACTTTATAAATTGTATTTTTTCAATAATATTTTAAATAAAATACTATTATAGAATAATAAGTCGTAAGTGAGTTTTTTTTTTTTAAATATTATTACAATTTGTTTTTCATAAATATGTCACACACACAAATTTCGAACGCAACTCTTTTAATAAAAATAAAAAAATACAAAATGGCGGGATGTAGAAGTTTAGAGTTTACAGTCAAATGGAGAATGCGTTGTGACGTCATCGATAAATGCCATCTTTGTCTCTCTCTTTTGTATGAGGTAAGTGAGATGGCACTTATAGTTGTCATTTTTCTTGCGACAGTGGTGTTCACAACACATTTTCCATTTGGTTCTAAACCTCTTGGTAAAGATTCAACTAAATATTTTCAACTTAAGTTGTAAACTTTTGCAAATTTCTATTTGTGATCTAATAGTCTGTTTAATTACAAAGAAATGAGTGACCCCAGTGATGAAGGTAGTTGTCTTACGCCAAAAAAGTTGAAAGAACAAGTTTCGAATGCCGAGTTCAGCTATTTGCCTGAAAAATCTAAAGTGAAATATGTAAAGGCGTACGAATCCTTCAATAATTGGCGCCTCTCAAAAAATGCAAAAACATATTCCGAGACCGTGATACTATCATATTTCATGGAACTATCTAAAACAAGAAAATCCAGTACATTATGGAGCATTTTTTCTATGATAAAAGCTGTCTTGAAAACGAAACGTGACCTTGAAATAGAAAAATTTCTGAATGAAGCACCAGACAGTAAATACCTCGCTTTAAAAGTAAGTAAATTGATACAAAAGCTAATTTATTTCAAAGAAAACCTATCTAACTGTACCTATCTAAAAATAAGTAAACTAAATTATTGTTATTTTTTACAGGTTGTATTAATTATTGGCATAAATGGTGCGTGCCGCTCAAATGAATTGTTGAATCTTAAGGTAAACGACGTTGAAAAGCATTCGGACAAATTAATATTAGTAAAATTATTGAATACAAAGACTAAAATCGACAGATCATTCGTCATTAGTGAAGAATATGTGAATGTGGTGGACAAGTATATGGCATTACGACCCGCTAATACAAAAACTTCAAGATTTTTCTTACATTATGATAATGGAAAAAGTAAAAAACAGCCCATAGGCATCAATAAAATCGGTGATATGCCAAAAACGATTGCTAAATTTCTTCAGCTTCCGGACTCCCATCTTTACACTGGGCATTGCCTGAGGCGGACGTCAGCAACACTCTTAGCTGACTCAGGCGCTGATATTACAGTTCTTAAACGCCATGGTGGCTAGAAGTGTAACAAGATTGCAGAAGGATACATCGAAGATTCTAAAGTTATTTAATATGCTAACTTTTAAAATTTGCGATAGTGGCGCCCCGCAAAAAGAACTCCTTTTGTGAAAAGCACTCTACCTATCAGTCACAGTTCCCGATTGAGCAGAAATTTTGCATACCGGGAATCGGATGACAATGCAATAATTTTATGACATGGAAGTGATCTGAAGTCTGATGATGGAGCTGAAAGGTGAAATTTGATAGATATATTATAATAAATAGTTTGAGTACGTAGGTATATGATAGTTTCATTTCAGAAAATTTCATTTTAGTTTTTTTTATACAACGATGTAAGAAGATGAGCAAGATGCTCTCCTGATGGTAAGAGATAACGCTGGGATTTAACGAAGGTTAAATTCTGGGTGCACTGCTGAGTCATAAAATGTTAAGATTCTTCAGCCCAGTAATTTCACTAGCCACAGTGCCCTCCTACCGAAGCACAGTAATGTCTGCACATCACTGTTCAGGCGGCAGAATAACTGACACTGTTGGGGTACTAGCCGATCTCCTGCAGAGGAAGTCTACCCACGGTAAAGAGATCACCATTAAATGACGCGGAAAAAAGTCAAGAGTAACTGTACGGAATCAAGCTGTTATTATTCCGTATTTTTATTAGTTTTTCTGATTTAAATGATAATTTGATATATTTTTGTTTACTGTATTTAATCTTGATGTACTATATGTGTAAGTGGTAATTTATTGCCGTTCTAATTTGTACTGTGGTATAGGTATAACGATAGTTCTGGGACTTATCCCAGGACGTCTCTGAAATCTAAGTATTATTCACAAAAAATGTTTCATAATATTATTTACTAGCTTATGCTCGCGGCTTTGCCCGCACGGCAAAATCCTTTCTTAGCAGTGGTCTACGTCATGAAACCTTTCTATGTTCCAAATTTCAACCCAATCCATCTAGCGGTTGAGGCTGTACGTTATACAGATACATCAGTCACTAGCTTATTCTCATGGCTTTGCCCGCATGGACGGGTTACGTTTCATAATACCTACGGTCGTTTCAACTACGGTCGATATAACTACGGTCGATTCGCATAAGTTCATTTCACATATTGGACGACTCGCTTACAGTGCAACTCGCCTGCGGTTGATTAAACTATGGGCATGTGAACTAATGGGCGATTCGGCCAATGTTCATTTGATATATTGGTTAATTCAACTATGGACGACTCACCTACGGTTTATAAATTCTTTGCTACGCGTGTTTTTAGTACAGTATTCAGGGCAAATCGAAATCTGTTGGTTAGGTTAGGTTTGAACAGTGAACACAATGCGCGAGCCGAGCGAGCGAAGCGAGCGTGCCGCGGCAACGGCCGGCGAAGCGCCAGATATTTTTCTTATTACTGAATTATTTATCCTGTGTCATGGCATCTTCAGGCATTTTGGCATCTTCTTTCATCTACCTCATCATGGCAAAGTGGCATAATAAAAACAACACGTTTCTGAATTCTGTACTATAAACAAGTATTTTTTAGCTGTCATACCTGACTAGCAGCCGGAAACGTGGTCTAAAAATACGTGAACGGTCCGTTAGTTCGGTCAAAAATAGGCAAATCGTCCAATAGTTTAATCAACCATAGCTCAATCGACCGTAGCTGAGTTAACCGTAGGCGAATCGTCCAATATTGATTTCAACCAATAGTTATTATGAACGTAGGCGAAACGTCCAATAGACATTTTGAATAGTAGGTGATTCGATCGTAGTTACATATTGGCAAGGTTTGCCAGCCTTTACTAATTCTACGCCCATTAAGTCGCAGAAAACCCGTGAATTGAATCCCTCTTTTCCGTGGAATTGGAAATCGAATTAAATGGTCTGTATCAAATTCATTAATATATGAATAATTTACTGTCACGCGCTACGAAGTGCGCGCGGGTCAGCTAGTGTTTAAAATAAAACCGTTTAACTTAAAAACATTTTTTTACTTTTTTTATTGTATAGGAGATCTTCTTCCGATTCGACTCCGGCAAAGTGTGTAAGGTTTCGTGCCATTTATGTAATATAAAGAATTCAAAATTCGATTCGGCGCGGTAGATCCGGATAGATATACTTTCACAATAATAAAGAAATAATTAATAATATTAATGTTTTTTTTGTACAATTGGTGACCAGCTGAGCAAATGCCTGATTTACAGTAATCATCATGATATCTCATATAAGAGACAAAGTGCCATCCACCGTCTGTACGGATCTAAATTTCATACAGATCTGTATGTGCGGAGCGATCCGTACTGATGGTCCGCGTGACACTAAAACCAGCCTTAAAATAATATGAAACTTCCGCGGGCGGCTTTTTATGCAATTATAGAGATCTACCACCGTCTGGCTTTCCGAGTTCACAACGAATACTTGCGAAATTTCGCTCGAAATTGATGGCACTGTAAGAACATACGTCTTGAAAAATAATCACTAATTTAGCATTCGTTGGCCTACGATTGTTTGACACCAACGTAGCTTAAGAAAAAAGTTACAGATTCACATATTATTATATTTACTTACCCGCCTACAACGAAGTCACTTGGAGGTTTAATATCATAAAAACTGAGCGCAGAAAAATCAGTGAACGACGAACCGACGAACACACCAATTTTCTTCCCTTTAACTGTAGCGTGGGTGTTGCCTGAGAAATTCAGTTAAGAATATTTTAGCCAAAGAATATTTTTCCCTAAAACAAGCATGAGTACCTCTGAGTACATTCTTTGAATACATTTTCTTTTTTTGATGTTCTCTAGAGACTAGAGTAAAATGTTTATTCTGTTCCATTTCTAGCATATTTTTTTTAATGTTATAAGCGAGTCTAGACAATACGACATTTATTTTTAACTTTTGTGATATAAAACCAATTAAAATAATACTAGATTATGTATTACTGTCTCATAGGTAAGGCATTATCAAAAAATAATCTTAGGAAAACTAAACACCAATTTTTTTTTACCTGAATCAAAAATAGCTCCATAAGCGTGCTCCAAAATCTTCCTCGAAACAGGCTCCAAAACTTTCGCTTGTTGGTACCCGATTTTGAAAAACTGAGCATCGAACTTCTCGATACCATTTATCTTGCCCAAATGCTTGGGTACCTCTGGATCATTGGACGTCCATCTTGGTTCTTCACTTATCATGTCAACCTAATAATCATTTATTATACATTCATGCGTATCAAATAGAATGTAAAATGAAATAAGAAAATTACATTGAATTGAAAATTGTTTTCACGCTCGATGCGTATAAATAGGCTTTATTTGTTTTTATTTGTTTATAACTTATCACGTCGTGTAAAATCGTATTGATTTGCGTATATAATTTGGGTTGATAACAATCAGTACAAGGCAATTAATAATAAAACGTTCTTAGAGACAGAATTCATAAATTTATATTATAGTCATGTAAAACCGTGTGGTTACTCACTATCCCCGCTCATTAATAGCCAGCCCGTCTATACTTGTACTTTTATGTTTATCTCAAAACATTATTATATATCAGAAAATGAAAAAAATCTTTGATATAAATAAAACAGTAAAAAAGTTATTATTTACCCGGTTGAAAAGATTTTCTCCGAACTCCAAAACACTATCAGAATTTGGATACACACCAGATATTCCACTTATTACTACTTCATCACCTCTCAAGGGATTTTCTTTCCCCATTTTGACTAGTTTTATTAACTAGGTATTTCAATAATCAATTTCTATTTTAGTGACTAAATTATTATGATGCGTGTTGTTCTACTAAAGTTTCAGCTAATTTTAATGTATTTAACGCTAATTATTCGTTTATAAAGTTAATTACAGGTATTTAATTAGGGTTTCGTTGAATCTAGCGGGCGCGAGGGGACAACTCGCGGGTTTGCATTGAAACATTGTAAAACACTGGTTTCAACCAACCAATAGCAGAATGGTTTGTTAAAACCACATATTTCTTAGATTTTTTCCTTCTTTCTGTGATTTCTTGTTTTTTAACCCCCGATGCAAAAACGACGAATGGATTTTGATTTAGTTTTTTTTGTTTGACAGTAGAGTTAGTCGAGAGAGTTCTTGGCCATGTTTGGTGGAAATCGGTCCAAGATGGCGCGCATATTATTGCGTTGGGAGTTTTTAAATTTTTAATTTAATTAACTTGTTTTTATTACAATGAGTGTGTTTCATGACAAGAGGAGAAAATCGGGTGCCTTGGTAAGCATCTTGATTGCCCATATCAAACACAGAGCTATCGTTTTTTTGAAATAAATATTCAGTGTATCACAATGCGCTCATCATCCTAAGATAGTAATTATTGTTAAAACTCGTCATGATCAGTAATTTTACAGGTAAGGTCCCCCCAGGTCCCAGGTCCTCTTCAGTCCGGAACACACTAATTGCTGCGTATTACTTCTGGCGGTTGAATAAATGGCAAAGGTATGGTACTATCTCAAATGCGACGGCATGGGCCGCGGATGAGTGCTTCGGCGTACCCGCTGCCTCGGCATTATGGTGTCCCGCAGGAACACCCCCAGGTTTTTAGTGGGTATCCCCGCCGGGCCCATCTTCGGCGGAGGAGTCCCACATACCGCCCCGCGCCCCCGGCGTGGGGTGATGAGGCGTAACGAATTTTTCCTGGGTCAAAAAAAAAAGAAAACAAAAGGTACTATCCCAGATGGCCTTTACAAAAGAGGCCAACTAATAATATATATTATATCCAGCAGTTGTCTTCTTTCTGAAGATTATAAAGTACTGTACTGGACAATAAAGAAATAAAAATAATATTATTGAGTTTCCTCAATAAAAATCAAATTAAATTACGCATGCACTGTGAATTTTATTGCATAATACCTAATTAGTGGCATTGCATTGTATTCAAATTGATCGAGAATTGTGAATAACAGAGCATTATAATTTAAATTAAATTCATTGGATTTCAACAATATCTACCCAGCAGCTTGAACTCTGCATTGAAAGGTCAATCAATTTGCCACACTTTCCTTATTACTTATTAATTAGTGTTAATTCCGCCCTAAATTTGTAAGAGGTTTTTTTTTATGTGATGAAGTAGAAGACGAGCAAGACGCTCTCCTGATGTTAAGAGATAACGCTGCCCATAATCAGTACAGTGCTATTTAGGATTTCACAATGATGTGAAATTCTAGAAGCACTGCACCAACGCTTATTACTCAAGAGTCATAAGATGTTAAGACTCTTTAGCCCAGTCATTTCACTAGCTACAGTGCCCTCCTACCCGAGCATAGTAATGTTTGCACATTACTGCTCAGGCGGTAGAATAACTGGCACTGTTGGGGTACCCACCTAGACGACCTCCTGCAAAGGAAGTCTACCCCCGGTAAACCGGGGGTAGACCCGGTGGCGAGGAATTCAAACGATACCAATTTTGTATTTAGTATTAATTCCACCACTGAGTGCATGTATATAACATGCATGCATTAAGGGTTAAAACTAATTGTTAGTGTTAGTTATGTGGTTCCGCGAAATTAAGCTAGACTGAGGTACGAAACGACGACGACGACGATGATAAACCGCAGCCGGTCGCTATGCAAAAATAGACTACAACGCTGATAATACTGCCGTGCAGAGACTAAAACGCAGTAAGTGCAAAATCGCGGTTTCGAGATAATCGCGAAAAACGTTTTGAAGCCGTTTTTTTGACGTTTATGAATAAAAAATAATTTTTATTTTTTTGCTATCGCAACTAGATACCACAGTAGTATAATTTAAGCACAAAAAATACTGAAAATATTTGTTTTATAATATAGAAAATAATATTTTTTGAAAATGGTGTCAGTTACTACAGGTAAATTTGTATACATTAACGAATTAAAATGCAGCAATAAATCACATTACTGCAAAATGTCTGATTATTATAATACATTACCAATTTATTTGCAGTATCCAGCTGAACTTACTGCATTTTAATTTTATGCCTTGAATAAATTTTTCAGCAGTATGTTATTTATTTAAAAACTATTAAATTAAATGTGGCAGGTTTATATGAAACATATATGAATTTCTATTTATTTTATTAATCTAAGTTGCATTTCAGACTTTTATTAATGCTTTCAGTCTTTTCTTGTCAGAATTTTGTCTCCAATTTCAGTTCAGATAGTTTATACTGTAGATGGATTATACTTTCAAATAATTATAGTATGGAAATCAGACAAACCGAATTCTAAGACTTGGTGGCTCACTTCTTTATTCTTGTTCAAATTATTGTACCACTTTGAGGTTTCTCTATTACAGATAGTATAGCGAGATTGTTTCTATAATTCCACGTTGTATTTGTAACAGCTTTAGAAACCGTTTTTTAGACAATTGTCACTTATTAATATGTCCTAAGCAGTTTTTATACTAAACGATTCATGAGTATTTAAATTCATCTTTTTAAATAAACGGCATAAACTCACTTGAATTTACTTCGGTTTCGTGCCGATCGTTTAGATCCTGTACGAGGATCTTCTTCAGGGAGTAGTAGCTGCGGTTATATCCTAAGCAGTTATATTCGTTATCATTTAGCAACCATATTTATTTATAAAACACATCTTGCACATAACTTATCTTTTATTATATCTGCAGAGTCTAATAGCGAAATTGGAAGAGATGGCAAGTTGCTATGAGAATGGTGTTGGGTATAGCTACAATCATGCATTATTTGATAGGATTTTTTTTACAAACAATATGTTATGGTAAAAAGAACTCCAGAACGTAATACTATGAAATTTAGGTTAAACTTGCATTTGCTTGTACAAGTTCAATTCCATTGACAGACAATGATTATTGTTTTTCTTCGTTATGCGTAATCAAAACGGTTTTTAGGTATTAATCCGCTTAAGCAGTGATGTGCAAACATAATACGCTACGGTAAGAAGGCATTTTAGCTAGTTAATTACTGGGCTAAAGAGTCTAACATCTTCTGACTCTTGAGAAAGAAGCGTTGGCGCAGTGTTTTTAGAATTTCACATCATTGTGTAATCAAAAGTAGCACTATACTGATAATTATAGGCACGTTATCTTTTAACATAAGGAGAGCGCCTTGTTTGTCTTCTACTCCATCACATAAAAAAGATTGTATTATTTATGCTAAGGGTATTCTGGCGGTTCATAAAATGAAAATCTGAATTGCTTCCAGATGCATCGATAAAAAAGCATATCATAAATATATGTATATGTCATAATTTTTAAGTAGTTTGGTGTTAAAAGGCTTAACTATGTCTACCTTAAGCAGAAGGCAATTCTATTGGTATTTCTAAAGTTCCTTCTAGCCATGCTTGTTATTGTAGAAAGTTCTCCGCTTTCAATGGGTTGTGTTGTTATTTTTTCTTAAGTTTATTTTTTCTTAAGAAACCTTTGCTTAAAACAGTTTGAAATTTGTTGCGCATTTTATTTTACTCAATTAGAATGAACCAAACGGAACTTTTTTCCATGAGTTCAACTCTATTACTCGTTATGATAAAAAAATCGAACTAAGTCGAAATATTGGGATTATTTCTATTACTGACTGTTCTATAGCTGTTTCTTGTGCATCTTTGAAGTCTGATAATTGTAATACTAACATTGTGTACTATCTGAGTGAATGACTATACGCCATTAGATTTGACAGATAAACCTGTTTGTTAAATAAAACTGTTGTATGTAATGTAAATTAAATCAAATCTAATCTGACTGAGACTTTTACTACTCGACAAATCAAGGGCAGATGCATACTAAATCGCAGTATGATCTAGAACAAATGAAGTAAATTCCAGAATATTAATCCAAAATGCCGATTAGAATGCAGCAAAATGAGCTTAAACTGCAAATTCAGTAGTAGCTATAATTTTAAAATTTGTTACATAACCAACCATACTGCAGTAAAAAAATATTTTACTGCAATTTTGTCAGTAATGTTATCAGAAAACCAAGATGCAGTATTATTTTTTTCAGTACATTATCGTGTTACTGCGTATTCGTTTAATGCATCATTTTTGGTTTTTGTGTAAAAAACAGTACTATGCGTTATAGTGAATACGTTTACTGCATTTTAACTAGAGACACTATAGGTCGCAAAAGACGTAAATGCTCTTACTGTATTTTAAATAGTGTTTTGATAAAAAGTACGCAAATGTGGCCCGCAGTAACTATTTTCAATCAAGGTTTTTACTACCTTAAAATTTATTAATTGACAAATGGGTTAGATTGGTGTATTCCTTATTTTGTGCGCAATAAGGTGGCATATATAACTAAAAATCGGCAAAATGTCGAATACTGCGGTTTAGTCTCTGCACGGCAGAATACGTGTGTCGTCTCTACACTACCTTACTAAGTACGAGTATTATACAGATTTTTACTTACATTTACTGGTTGCTAGCAACCATCCATTGGACAAAGCCATGACGCCGAGCGATCATTATGACTGTGTTCCGGCATGTTGTTCGTTAAATTTATCCCGCCTTCTAGGTTTAGCATGCTACCTACCCTCTATCAGTGCAAAAAATTGCAATTAGTTGTTAAGAAGCATTCGAACACATATTTCGCATCAATATTATAATGAGTAAGTGGGTGCGGTATTATTCAATAATAATATTATAAAGAATATTATTCAACCTAAGTAGGCACGTATAGTTAAGTACAAAAGAGCTAGTAATATTATTTAACTCACTCATACAGAAATAAATCGAGCATCATATCCAATGATAGGCATTAATCTTTTGAGAAGCATTCGTACGAAGATGGCACACACCCACAGAGGACTCAACCATAAGAGTGCGCATTACCGAAGGTTTGCTGTCGCCGGCGATACGCATTGACGTTGCATAACACACATCAATAAATGTCTTGTTAATTTTGTTTTTGTAAAACTAACTTAATTACGTGATAATTCCCGATTTATAAAATTAATAGAGTTCAAATCGCTGAAGTTTAAAGTGTTATCTATTAGTCTTTGAACCAAAGAGTTTATACTTTGAACAAGCCAATCAAAACTAGCCAATGGTCCACAGTGCTCCGCCATGTTTTGGCAATTTTGTTTTCTTACAGCCCTTCAAGCACATCATGACATTGACATAAAACTAGCACTCCCACCACCACCAGTGGGACTCCCGTCCCACTGTCAAGAGTTAACTGACATAAAATATTATTATAATATCAAGATGCTACTCTTGCTTCTCGCATTGTCATACAATTTGTAGCTACTCCCAAACTCTTACAAACGTCAATTAGTCTTGACAGTGGGACGGGAGTTACTACTCATATATACCAATGTTTTTATGTGCTCGGGCCGCAGAAAATCCCATAAATGGGGTCTCGTTTATCTGCGAACGTACTGCACAGATTATCTCATATTTCTATAGGATTACAATATTTTCGCTGTTACGGCTTTTTGTACAAAGGAATGGATTTCCTGATATCGATGTAATATGTGATATAGATGTTTCAGCGTTTCCAATTCGTTAAATTTTGTTCTTTTTTATCAATTTATTTTTAGATCAACTTTATCATTTCCCTTTATCATCCTCGCTAGTTGAAATTCACACGTTTATCTATAGCTTTAAAAATATTACAGACTTGCAATTGCCTGCAGTTTCACTTACTAGAACTACGTTTAGGTATGTGCCTTTTTTACGAAATCCGTTCATAAAAATGTGATATTTTTCCTTATATTAATGGTGAAGGAAATTTTGAGATCGGATTAGTATCTTTAAAGATTTATCTGCTATCAGACTTAAAATATTGAGGGTTATGAGTGCGGTTCAGTCTTACACTAGACTTTGTACTTTTCTAAATACTAGGTCCCATCTTGAGGTATGTTTTGGGTACTGGCTCAAAACATACATAGGTATAGTTTAACTTTAGATGCACGTCAGGTCTCATTAATTTGCTAAACTACTTATTCCAGACGGCGAATCTGCAGTGAAAGGCAGCAATAAGTGTTTACTTCTAGAATAACTTGATTATTACAACCCAAAGTCTAGGTGTCTCCCAAGTTCTGTTATGGCAGACGGAACATTTCTAGAATACTAAGCTCTTATCTCTCTGTCACATCAAAAGAGCGAAATCAAATTCTCTGTTCAAATGCTTATTCACCCTGTTTTAGGTTGGGAGCTGGAGTTTAATATTGTTACGAATACGACATAAGCCAATCTACTTCGTTTTATGATTTGTTACAGATATTTTTTTCAGTCATTCAGCACCATGCTTTATCAGTACAATTATATTATTTTTCATAAATTTATAACGCAAAGAAAGTAATTAGGTCAAAAGTATCTTAGAAGAACTTAAGCTCAGGTAGAATAAGATGTTTGTTTCTGAAACTAAGACTCTTGGAATACAATACACAATACACAACTCTTTATTGAAACTCCACAAAACAAAAAACTTAAAAATATTGTTACATAGTATACAAGGGTGTTACAATTGGCGGTCTTATCGCTAAAAGCGATCTCTTCCAGACAACCGTGCAGGGAAAGGAGTAACAAAAAAACACACTTGGTTGGTAGTTGGTGGTAACTTAGATATACAAACTAAGAGTTATAGAATATTAAATACTTAATAAAAGCATACAATTTATAATAATATATATAATATAAGATCTTACATACACAATACATAATATTAAAATATGCTGTACATACATACACATAATTCATATTTAAATATATATATAGTAAGTACAAATTATATGATGAACATGATATTATAGATAATATTATATTTAAGATAGCAATGACTTTTTAAAGGAAAAGAGATTCAATTGTTACTGTGACAGATAGAGATTAAACACACGAATTTTTAAAGACGTCTAGTGAAGGAGATTGTTTAATTTCATAGGGTAAGGCATTCCAAAGACGGATGGCCTTTACTGTAAAAGATTTGTTATAGAATGTTGTGCTGTGTTCAGGAAAACGTAAAAGTAGACTCACTGACGACCTAAGCGAGCGAGATTTAGAAGCATTGAGAAATTGGAAACGCTCCTGAAGATAATGTGGGGAAGTTGGATTATACAGAACATCCCGGCGACGGCGAATGGGAAGCCACTTGAGTTTGGTGCGAAATTCGGAAACATGATCATATTTACGTAAGCCAAATATGAATCTTATGCATAGATTTTGGAGTCTCTCAAGTTTGTTTAGCTGGTCCTCAGTAACATCAAGGTAGCTGGCGTCAGCATAATCAAGAATAGGGAGCATGAGAGACTGTGCAAGTGCAATTTTAGTGGTTGTGGGTAAGAAGTTCCGAAGTCTGCGCAAGGCACCTGCAGTCGCAAATATTTTGCGACTTGTCGCAGATAACTGAGGGACCCAAGACATGATACGGTCAATGAAAATACCTAGATTTTTTACATTGTCGCTATAAGAAACCGTAACTCCATCTACAGTAATTTTCGGAATGAGATCCCAGTCGATCTTACAAATAGTCCGAGAACTACATTCAATTATTGCCTGAGTTTTTAGCGGATTCAGTTTGAGACCGTGATATTTGCTCCACTGAGAGACACGCGTAAGGTTACTGTTTAAAACGTTTATTGCTTCATCCAGTTTGTGTATTGGAGCTTGATAGTAGAGTTGGAGGTCGTCAGCGTAAAGATGATAGGAGGAAGTCCAATTAAGGGAAATAGAATTAATAAAGACAGCAAAAAGAAGAGGAGAAAGGACACCACCTTGTGGTACCCCTGCACTTGTGTTGCACCAAGAAGAGAAAGCATCTTCAAGGCGAACACGTTGCCGGCGACCACAAAGGTAGCTGCGAAACCAGTCTATCACCGATGAAGAAAAGTTGAGAGAGCGAAGAGTAGCAAGAAGAATATCAAAATCAACAGTATTAAAAGCATTACTGAAATCCAGGAGCGTCAGCACGGTTAACTGGCCGTTCTCCATGCCCAAACGAATGTCGTCGGTCACTTTGACTAGCGCAGTAACGGTACTGTGTCCCGGGCGAAAACCAGATTGGAAGGGATTTAGTAGACAGTTTTGAATAAGAAAAGCATTAACCTGGTTGTGAACTAGGCGCTCTAAAACTTTAGAAAGAAAGGGAAGAATAGAAATGGGCCTATATTCAGAAAAGAGCTTAGGATTTGACTTTTTAGGTAAAGGAAGTATCTGTGCGTCTTTCCACAGAGATGGAAATATACCAGTAGATATTGAAAAATTTAAAATGTTTGTAATAATAGGGAGAATAAAGTCTAAGATAGGAATCAACATATTGCGACTGATACCATCGGCACCAATAGCATTACAAGAAATTGAAAGTATGCTCTTCTTAACCTCAACAACGGTAAATTGACGAAAATTGAAAATTGGAACATTTATTTATACATTAGTAAAGGACGTTTCAAGACTTAAATATTTTATCACATTAATAACAAACTCTTTTTGCAAAAACTGGTCAGAAATAGCCCAAAACCGCAAAAAGTAGGAGGAAGGTAGGGAGGCCTTTGCCCTGCAGTGGGACGACCATGGCTAAAAATAAATAAATAATTAATAACAAAGACAAAATCTTTGTTCTTTGATTAGTAATTTTGTTTCAGAGCACAGCACTACAATTTTTCGCGATTGTCAAATATTCGATACTCATATTGACTCGTAACCTGATAAATGCAATGTTAACAACTTATTGGCTCTATCTCAATGCCTAAGCTACAAAAACATTTTACAAAAAGTTCAATATATTCGCCATTGCGAGTAGACTCAGAGTTTTAAGTAACTGTAGGCCCTTATAAGTAGCGGATGAGTGCTTCGGCATACCCGCTGCTCTGGCATTATGGCGCCCCGCAGGAACACCCTAGTTTTTTTTGGGTATCCCCGCCGCGCCCATCTTCGGCGGGGGAGTCCCATATACCGCCCCGCGCCCCCCGGCGTAACGCATTTTTTCTGAGTCAAAAAAAAGGCCCTTATAAGTAATTCAACATACCAACAGCTCGCAAACTAGAAGGAATCTCTCTTCACACGAGTCACGTACCCTATCGATCTCCTTACAAATCACATGTTTTACGAAAGAACCGAATGTTTATTCTGTCAGGTAAAATATCGGTGTCAATTCCATAGGAATACCGAATGGAATTATCTGGAATACGGTTCGGCAGCTATTCGGAAGGAGGACCTTTGTTGATGTCAAATGTAGACTATTGCAAATGATCGTTTTTTGGGGCCAGCTGGTAAAATATGCGATTTAGTGAAAAAAAAACTTCTAGAAGAAGCCCGCTTGATGAGTACTGAAAGATCTTCAGATTTTAACAGGTTTTTTCCTTTTTCAGTGGTTTTCGGTGGTTTTTTTTTTCTTCTCTGAAGATCTTTTGTTGGAGTATTATCCCTTATGTCATGTAGGAGGCAGTTGTTAAGTAGTTATGTTACTAGCCTTGTAGCGCCTAAGCGTGGCGTAGGAGCCTAAGCGAAACTGGCATATACTGCAATAATTAATATGTTTTTTTATTATTCCCATCATTTAAAGGTTCCTACCTAATAAAGGATACTACATCGTTTTTTTTTGTTCACAAACCATAATATTATTGAACACAATCTCGTGAAACATTTAATACGTCTACTTGACGACGACGTCTCGGCCATGACCGTTTGTAATAAATACCATTGGCGTTGCAGATCTCTATTGGAGACGGTAACCGCACATAAAATTTTTACGTAAATACTTAACATAAACAAGCAATTTCTATAAATAAGTAGTTGTAAGAATTATCAAAATTAGCCCATGCGGCACAAATTCAAAGCAACAAACTATGTTGAAGCACAGGCTTCATATCACAATACCCTTCTGTCCTCCTTTTCGTCGCACAGTCCGATATTAAACCACATTTTGGTATAACTTTTCTAATCATCATTGCAGAACTCGTACCTCCATCACTCGTCAGATATCATCCTAGCAGTCAGCTTTAAAACCAGGTTTATGTGTGGGCGGAGAGATAACCTCCGTTATTTTGTAGCGTTTGTAGGTTTTTACGAATGGGATGAAGGGACGTGTGTACTTTCACCCCACTTTATGTGAGCAGGTGTGGGTTGAACTTTCTTATCGAATCTTTGAGAATCTTAGTTTATTCTCAATTGGTTTTTAACTTAGTGAACAAAATTAATCGAAACTAGTGTACTTAGTGGTGTGTGTGTGTTAGTGTAGTTAGTAGTAGTAGGTTGTATATTATCAAAGAGATGTATGGCTTAAATAGTAATAATTTAACATATCTTGGTAACTAGTAGTAGTATTTTGGCGTATTTTGATGAATGAAAACTATAATATTATTATCACTATTTTATTTTAACTAAGTTGTTTCTTATCATTCATCTATTAGCTACAATAATAATAATATTACATACTCACAATAAAAATTTTACGTATATAATATTTAAGTTTTTCAAACTGTGGCATAACGACTGTTATTATTATTCATAACCACACTAAAAAATAGTTATTATTAATACATAACTATCAAATATTTTATTTAATATGGAACTAAGTACATTTTTTTTCACGTAAATGTAAAATTGAATAATACATTTTATCACTACCTCAATAAGATTTAGGAACAGGAAACTACTCTAAATAAAATCCGGGAAAAATCTTATTTTTTCACATTATTACCAGCACTTTCGTCATACACGCTCGAAGCTAGTGTGAAGTACGACCACGTTGTGCTCATTACCTGAAATATAAGTCAAATATTAATATACCGGTCAAATATTATTATGTATTTCACCGGGGGTAGACTTCTTTTGCAGGAGGTCGACTAGGTGGGTACCCCAACAGTGCCAGTTATTCTACCGTCTGAGCAGTGATGTGCAAACATTACTGTGCTTCGATAGAAGGGCACTGTAGTAAGTAAAATTACTGGGCTGAAGAGTTTAACATCTTATGACTCTCAAGTAAGAAGCGTTGGCGTAATGCACTGGGTAGCATTGTACTTATTATTGGCAGCGTTATCTCTTACCATCAGGAGTGCGTCATGCTCGTCTTCTTACTTCGTATATATATCGTATCATAAATTGTGTTTAATTTAAAGTCTTTTCAGTACATTGTGGTGTAAATAAAGAGTTTACTCTATCTTATCTAATAGTTTGTTGTTGTATTTTATAAGTTAAATAATAAATGTAAAGTAAAAATTAACAAAACGGCAATTTTAAATCAATTATAAAAAAATAGTTTGCGGTCAGTTCGTTTACCCACTGAAAAGTTGCCTTTCGCAAATCTCGGTTAAAAGCTACATTACATACAAATTTGTACTAAATTACTTCTTTAATATTATTATTGTATCATTATGTAATATTTACTTTTTTATAAAACTTGAACACAATAACTTACAGTTTTTTCATTCTCTATATCACAAAATCCAAATGATTAAATATTTAAAAATCTGTATTAAAGTATCACTGTGTAAATAAATATAGCTACTACTGTAAAAATATATTTAAAAATACTCATATAGTTAAAGCAATATTATGTTAGTAAGATAGTTTCGTACCGTCGTGAAAGTGTTTAGAGCAATAGGATTATATTTGAGTGATGTCAAGCTACATGCTCTTTGTGACCTGAAAGAAAATAACCCATTTTAAAACTACATCTGTCATCTATACAAAATGTTTCATGGAGTTATGGAAACAACCAGCATTCAAAAGTAGGATAATAATATTATTATCTTATATGTTTTATCTATAAACATAGTTTTGTATGTACACCTTTATATTACAAAAAACTTACCGTAAAATAATAATAAATATATATTTTTTGTATGACTTATTTCCTTTGTACCATTTATTTGTATAAGCTGCGTTTGCTATATTTTCACTCTGAAAAAAATCTTAAAACATTGAACTTACATCTCAACTGATCATAATAAAATATGAGCTAACGAATATGACATCTAGATGAAAAAAAGATGTTACCAACCCGTCACTTCTACGAGGAAAGGAAAAGTTTTTTAAAAAATAGCATAACAATAAGTAACTATAAAATAATTATTTTGACAATGTTTTCTTAAAGTTTTAAATTATTTCTTGTTTCAATATTTTAATCTCACGCCCACTAGCTAGTGCTCTCTGAGCATTACTAATTTAATATTTGTCACAAGTTCTTCTTGAGATATTTTGTTACAGGAGCTACTTACAGCTTCTCTGAGAAAATCAGCATAATAACACAAATTAAATATAGGCACCATCGATGCAACCACTCCCACAAAACAACTGAATAGTAATCCAGTTGTCTTTGCCACCTGAGAAAATAAAAGCATAATAATTATAGATTATACTACTTTTTTGTTTACCTATACAGTCTTACTGTTTTGGTTTCCTTTAACTGAGATAAATTTCAGTTCTCAGCAAAACCAGGCAGGGATTTATCTCACCTTTTTTGTTAAGTCTGCTACCAGCTTTAGCTGCATCAACGCTAAAGATCAGGCGAATCGTAGTTAAAGGATTACTGATAGGGAATACTCCCCGTATGATTCTACAATATATTTATTTAAATTTATAGAATATACATACCTACTACGCAAAATAAAAAAAAATACTACCAACGGATACAAAATAAGTTAAAAATCTATAATTATTAATAAGTCTTAGTTGACAATAGTTGAGATAACCAGTAAAACACAATAATTTTCTAAAATTGGAAAAAATCAGCGTTGTCTGGTCTTAAAGGACTGGTTATTATATTATTATAAAAATAATTATTATAAATGTCTTAAATTATAAGTAAACTTTAACTTACTTTAGCTGAAAATCCAAAGAAGCAGATGGTGATTGTCGCAGCTGATAAGTTTACAAAAATCATTCTGTTGAAAATGTCGTCAAGATCCTTAACCAATCTAGAAGATATTATTAGAAAGTTAAACTAGAAATCCCATCAAAAACATAAATGTGAAAAGAGAGCCAAGTTCAATATTACGATGTATGTACTCATAGTTACCTATGATTTGGTAGTTGACTTCAACGACAAAAGAAGTGAGATCTAAATGGGTGCCAAGTTCAATGGTCAGTCCTGAAAAATATTTACAACATAAAATATTTTATTACAACTTAAAAGATTATTTCTTCTTTTCACTTAGAATTAATATTATTTTGAAGCCCAAAGACTGACTTGGCCAGTTCTCATAATATACTAGGTAGGTACTGTCAAATAGCGGGACGTCAATAGAAACACAAGGCTGGACGACAACTGATTTATTGGTGCATCACTTATTGCTATGTTCATACATTACACATTTCCCCCCATAAAAAAAAGAACCATCTTAAATTTAGTTTAACAAAGTTTGTGTTTTTTTTATTGTTTATGTTATGGAAAAAAAAAATATTACAAAATAAAAGTAGCTGACAATGTCGTTAACACAAAAAAAAATGAAAATAAGTATTTTCTACATCTCGAAAGAAAAATTAAATGAAAGAAACTGGTTGACTATAATGTGACTATACAGTATACAGTTATACATAATAGGTATTTACTATTATAATATCTATGGGCGTAACAATCTCTTATCCCTTAATCGAACTCCAAATCAATAGGCATACGCTTATTGCGACGAGGACGTGTATTTATGTACTCGTACTCAGTCTTGGATGGCTGATTATCGCCAGACTCGTACTCCTCAGCTGCTTCAAATTGTGGTGAAGAAGGGGAGGCCACAGTCGGCACGGGCCGCGACACCGGTGTGCGATTAGATGATGTACTTTGTGCCGCCGGTGTGCGGGGGCTAATGCTCGGTGTGTTCATTGACCCATCTGTGTTACACTCATCAAAATCATTGCAAATTACACTATCGAACGCACTGTCTAAAAATATTTGATCTACGTGTCTCCTATGTTTTTCATTATTATGTAATACCTCAAACATGCTATTACCTATTTTACTAATAATCTGACCCCTTTCCCAGACTTCTTTATTATTTTTCCATTTCTTAAACATTACGATGTCTCCTATTTCAAATTGTCTCTGTTTGCCTTTGTAATGTTTTGCCTGTTTACATTGATTTTGGATTACAATATTTTGTGTATCTGGTTTTATTAAATCAAGGCATGATCTTAACCTACGACCTAATAGCATTTCACTGGGTGATTTCTGAGTGGTGGATTGTACTGCATTTCTATAATTTAACAAAAATCTACTGAGCGCTATATCAATAGCGAGTCCTTGGTGAGCTGCTTTTTTAAAACATTTCTTGACGAGCCCCACTGCGTTTTCCGCGGCTCCATTGCTGCGAGGGTGTCTGGGCGGAGTAGGTTTATGCAAGATACCGTTTTTATTTAAGAAATTCGAAAATTTTTCGCTTGAAAAAGGTGGTCCGTTATCTGTGACAATTTCATGTGGTATGCCGAAACGTGCGAATATTTCCCTTAACTGTTTAATATTAACATCCGCGTTCGTCGAGCTAACCTTGCTCACTTCTATCCATTTTGTGTGTGCGTCAATAACTATTAAATAGTAGCTACTTGAGAATGGGCCCAGGTGGTCTACGTGCAGTCTGTACCAAGGTTTTGTTGGCCACGGCCATGGATTTAATTGACTTTTTTCGGGGGTCGGCCTTTCTTTCAAACATATTTCACATGACTTACACAAATATTCAATATCGCGATCCATGCTAGGCCAATATACATAATTTCGCGCCAACGACTTGGTTTTAATTATTCCCGCATGACTACTGTGGAACTGATTTAGTATTAACTCTTTAAGGCTATCTGGTATAATCACTCTGTACCCGAACAACAAACATCCATGCTCCGATGTAATAAAATCTCTCCTGTTGTAAAATTCTATACAGTCTTTATCTAATGCTCTTTTAACTGGCCAACCGTGAATAGTGTACCCTAATATCTTATTTAATAAGATATCTCGCTTCGTATGTTCCGCAACCTGTTTATATGAGACGGGTGTCGGCGCGTCTATAAAATTTATTTTTTTATTATGCCTATTGTAAATACGCGAGGATCGTTCTTTATTGCTCATACAAATATCTTTCAAGGAATCGTCATATTTTACGTGCGCCGCTCTCGATAAACAGTCTGCGAGACAGTTTTCTTTTGCTTTAACGCATTTAACTGTATAATTGTATTCACTAAGCAAAACACACCAACGCTGGAGCCTTCCGGCCATCATTAAGGGAATCGCTGTTTTAGGGCCAAAAATAGAACATAACGGTTTACAGTCACTCACTAACGTAAAATGTCTCCCGTATACGTACTCATGAAATTTTTGCACGCCGAAAACAATGGCTAAACCTTCCCGACAAATCTGACTATAATTGCGCTCGGCTGATGTGAGCGAGCGGCTGGCGTGCGCCACGGCGCGCACCCGCCCGTCCGGCATCATGTGTCCGAGCCACGCGCCCACACCGACCGGCGACGCGTCGCACGACAACACCAGCGGGAGCTCGGGGTCAAAGTGCATCAAAACATCAGCTTCCTTTAATGCACTTTTTATTATTCTAAATGCGTTCTCACACCTCTTGCACCATTCCCACGACTTACCTTTCTTTAATAATGAGTACAACGGTGCGACGATGGTGCTGAAGTTTTTTACGAATTTAGCATAATAATTTATGAGTCCTAAAAAGGCTCTCAGCTCCCCGATGTCCCCCGGTCGCTCCGCGGCCATAACTGCGTCAATTTTATTGGTTTCGGTGTGCAAACCTTCCGCATCGATCACGTGGCCGAGGTATGATACGCGTTTTTTAAAGAAACAACATTTTTCAATACTAATTCTGAGGCCACAATCGTTAAGAATTTCGAACACTTTATTTAAATTGTTGACGTGTTCCGCGTGATCGACTCCCGTCACAATTAAATCATCAACAAATACCGCCACATGCTCTAATTTGCTAAACAAAACGTCCATAATTCTCTGAAATTTATTTGGTGCCGTTTTGATTCCGAAAGGTAATCTATTGTAAACAAAGTTCCCTTTGTGTGTAACAATAGTGCATATATTTTTAGAGTCGTCGTCTAATAATATTTGTTGGTACGCACTTTTTAAATCTATCTTACTATAAGTGAGCCCTCCACGAAGGGATACGAATAGATCCTCTATCCTCGGAAGAGGATATTTATCATCACACAGATACGGGTTCACCGTCACTTTAAAATCGCCACAGATACGGATGTCGCCTGAATGTTTTTTTACTGGAACTATGGGCGTCCCCCAGGCGCCCACGTCCTCGACCGGGCTGATGATGCCCTCGCCCTCGAGCCGCGCCAGCTCGGCATCCACGGCCGGTCGGATGGCGTGCGGCGGGAAGCGCGCGCGCTTCCACACCGGAACTGCACCCTCACACACTTGCAAGCTAATGGTACCGCGGTTAAACGTACCTATTCCCGGCTCGAAAACGTTTTTATATTTTATCATTATATCGTTAATCGCTAAGTTGTCTCTGTCAGCTTCAACGCTGGCTATTAATGGTAAAGTGATTTGTAGTTCCCGCATCCATTTTCTGCCGAGTATAGGTGGGCAATTGCCATTGTCGATAACGAATAGATTGGAAGTAAACAATTTGTCATTATTGACTACATTGACAGGCATGATTCCGACCGGTTTGATTTTATCACCGCTGTACACCGTCAACGAAAGGTCCGTATCGTGCAGCGGTCGCCCTTTAAAATATTTATCATAAGTATTTTTGGAAATAGCACTCACCGAGGACCCACTATCTACTTGCATGTCTAACGTGACACCTTCGACACTGAGCCTACAGTACCACGGTCGGTCAGACTCGTCCGCGTCACCGACTTTGTACAGAGTCGGCGAATCCGTATCTACATCCGTATCACTTTCTTCCACTTGAAAAAGGAACTTTGACTTGGTGGACTTTTTACACATGTGACTTATATGACCTACATTGTCGCACTTGTAGCACCGCGCACTTTTATAACCGCACTTATCGGGCGTATGCTGCCGCGAACCACACCGATAACACTTGTCACCTCCGGATGAGTCGGCGCGCTGGGCGGGGGCCGCAGCCGAGCCGCCGCGGACGCCGCGCCCGCGCTGCCGCTGCGCGCGCGCCCAGCCGGCGCCGCCGCCGACTGCGTTCACCTCGCTGCTGCCGGTCGAAGCCTCGGCTTCGCCGCCGCCGCCGCCGCCCAGCTTGGCCTCCAACTCCGCCGCTTCGAGCGCAGTGGCCAACGTCACCGCCCGTGTGAAACTTAACTCCCTCTCTGCTAACAATCTCTGCCTGTATCTCTCGCTGCGCAGTCCGAAGGCAAATTGATCACGAAGATTCTCTTCGAGCGCTTCTTGACCCTTGAATTTGCACGTCATGGCCAGCTTTTTTAATCGAAGTAGGTACTCGTTGACTGATTCGTTTGCTGCTTGCAGGCACGCTCGCAGCTTCATGCGCTCGGCCATGTCGCTGCCCTTTGGGTTTACGTGATCCTCGACCAATTTAACCAAATCCTCGAATGATTTCGACTCCGGTTCGGCCGGACTGCATAAGATTGTTATCAATTCATACGTTTCGTTTCCCACCAAAGTGATGAGATAAGCCGTTTGTAACGCGGGTTTTATATTATTCACTAGAAAGAATGATCTAATTCTTTTTATATACGCACTCCACACATCATCACTGTTAAGCCGAAATTCTTTAATGTTACCGATGATAGCACACGCGGTATCCGCCATTTTGCATTAAATATAATCCTCGTTCGCCAAATGTCAAATAGCGGGACGTCAATAGAAACACAAGGCTGGACGACAACTGATTTATTGGTGCATCACTTATTGCTATGTTCATACATTACACAGGGGCGGGGGGTATTTATCATCACACAGATACGGGTTCACCGTCACTTTAAAATCGCCACAGATACGGATGTCGCCTGAATGTTTTTTTACTGGAACTATGGGCGTCCCCCAGGCGCCCACGTCCTCGACCGGGCTGATGATGCCCTCGCCCTCGAGCCGCGCCAGCTCGGCATCCACGGCCGGTCGGATGGCGTGCGGCGGGAAGCGCGCGCGCTTCCACACCGGAACTGCACCCTCACACACTTGCAAGCTAATGGTACCGCGGTTAAACGTACCTATTCCCGGCTCGAAAACGTTTTTATATTTTATCATTATATCGTTAATCGCTAAGTTGTCTCTGTCAGCTTCAACGCTGGCTATTAATGGTAAAGTGATTTGTAGTTCCCGCATCCATTTTCTGCCGAGTATAGGTGGGCAATTGCCATTGTCGATAACGAATAGATTGGAAGTAAACAATTTGTCATTATTGACTACATTGACAGGCATGATTCCGACCGGTTTGATTTTATCACCGCTGTACACCGTCAACGAAAGGTCCGTATCGTGCAGTGGTCGCCCTTTAAAATATTTATCATAAGTATTTTTGGAAATAGCACTCACCGAGGACCCACTATCTACTTGCATGTCTAACGTGACACCTTCGACACTGAGCCTACAGTACCACGGTCGGTCAGACTCGTCCGCGTCACCGACTTTGTACAGAGTCGGCGAATCCGTATCTACATCCGTATCACTTTCTTCCACTTGAAAAAGGAACTTTGACTTGGTGGACTTTTTACACATGTGACTTATATGACCTACATTGTCGCACTTGTAGCACCGCGCACTTTTATAACCGCACTTATCGGGCGTATGCTGCCGCGAACCACACCGATAACACTTGTCACCTCCGGATGAGTCGGCGCGCTGGGCGGGGGCCGCAGCCGAGCCGCCGCGGACGCCGCGCCCGCGCTGCCGCTGCGCGCGCGCCCAGCCGGCGCCGCCGCCGACTGCGTTCACCTCGCTGCTGCCGGTCGAAGCCTCGGCTTCGCCGCCGCCGCCGCCGCCCAGCTTGGCCTCCAACTCCGCCGCTTCGAGCGCAGTGGCCAACGTCACCGCCCGTGTGAAACTTAACTCCCTCTCTGCTAACAATCTCTGCCTGTATCTCTCGCTGCGCAGTCCGAAGGCAAATTGATCACGAAGATTCTCTTCGAGCGCTTCTTGACCCTTGAATTTGCACGTCATGGCCAGCTTTTTTAATCGAAGTAGGTACTCGTTGACTGATTCGTTTGCTGCTTGCAGGCACGCTCGCAGCTTCATGCGCTCGGCCATGTCGCTGCCCTTTGGGTTTACGTGATCCTCGACCAATTTAACCAAATCCTCGAATGATTTCGACTCCGGTTCGGCCGGACTGCATAAGATTGTTATCAATTCATACGTTTCGTTTCCCACCAAAGTGATGAGATAAGCCGTTTGTAACGCGGGTTTTATATTATTCACTAGAAAGAATGATCTAATTCTTTTTATATACGCACTCCACACATCATCACTGTTAAGCCGAAATTCTTTAATGTTACCGATGATAGCACACGCGGTATCCGCCATTTTGCATTAAATATAATCCTCGTTCGCCAAATGTCAAATAGCGGGACGTCAATAGAAACACAAGGCTGGACGACAACTGATTTATTGGTGCATCACTTATTGCTATGTTCATACATTACAGGTACTCTCTTAACTTTAGCTTGATCACTATTAAACGCACTTAATGCTAATTAGTGCGCCACCGTCTTTTATCGTGTAAATTAGTCCCCTCCATCCATTGGTTGTCTGGAAGAAATCGCTCTTTAACGATAAGACCGCCACTTGTACATTGTAATTTTTAATTTTAATTATGTACTTATGTATTTTCTGTAACATTATGTGGTGTACAATAAAGTATCTATTGTCTTATCTTAATGATACTTCGTCGTATGGTACCCATGAGAACTAGCCAAGTCAAACTTTGGGCTTCAAAATAATATTAATTCTAAGTGATAAGAAGAAATAATCTTTTAAGTTGTAATAAAATATTTTATGTTGTAAATGTTTTTCAGGACTGACCATTGAACTTGGCACCCATTTAGATCTCACTTCTTTTGTCGTTGAAGTCAACTACCAAATCATAGGTAACTATGAGTACATACATCGTAATATTGAACTTGGCTCTCTTTTCACATTTATGTTTTTGATGGGATATCATTGCTTTTTGTACAGTACTTTCAGTATGTAATAGGTTTAAGACACCCAGTCATAATAAGATTAATACCAAATGATTATTTTATTGCACCTCCCCCACCCCACTGCTCCATGGCACGGCCGTCGCACCGCGCACCGCGGCCCGTGAGCTTCGCCGTGCTTCGATATACCTATACCTATAATTACTTTAGTACTTATTTATAGTATATAGCATTTATGTGCACTATTGATCTGAATATTGTACCTAATCAATTGATTTTTAAATAATACTTGTTACTGATAAATTTATCTATATTCACCCAGCTATCTTATACCTACCGCCTACCTGGATGGAAATTTAACTTTTTAGATCATCTGAAACTGGATAAGAATTTCGATCAAAAGAAATCTAAGCCGACAAGACTTGTAAGTAATGACGACGACTTGGCGAGGGCACTGCCGTGCCCCCAGATACCGCCACATACCTATAATATTATGACTATACGTTACAGGTACGTAGGTATCTAAAATGTTTACACCAACTAGCACCTAAGGCGATATCTACATACATTATTTTTATGATACGATTTTATTTTTATTGTAAACAATGTTAATATTATTACCTCTATGTTACTGAGCCGCCTTGTGCTGGTGAGTCGATATATTGATAGGTATTTACATAGGCGGATCCAGGATTTGGTTCTGGGGGGGGGGCAAGGTGCAGAAAGGCAAGAATATTATCATTTTTACTAAGAAAAAAGTGTGTTTAGGTCGCTCTGAACAGTTAGAAAGTTCAAATATCCTTAATAATAAGTGTGCGAGCAGCTTGCTGCGAGCGCCGAGAAAAAAATTATAGTCTTGACTATGAAATATGTGCAAAATTCGTAACTCTACAATGCTTCTGGGGGGGGGCTTGGCCCCCTGCCCCCCCCCCCCCCCCCTAAATCCGCCTATGGGTATTTACATAGGATATACAATTGTTACGTAGGTACCAGGAACCTATTTTTATTAGTGACTAGCTGTGCCTAGCTGTTTTGCCCGCTATACAGTTTGGTACAGTAGTGTATATTATGTTATTCCAGGGGTCTGAGCTATATTTTTTATTATACCAAATTTAAAGTCAATCGGCCCACCCGTTTAGGCGTGAAAAAGTAAAAAACATAATATATCCATACGTACAGTAGGTATAAAGTTTGTATTTATATTTATATTAGTAGGAATAGTGGACTCGCGCGCACTTCGTAGTATCTAACAGAAACAAGTGAATTAAATTAAAAATTAAAAAAAAACCCCAACGCAATGCGTAATTCACCATTTTTTTGGCGGCCATCTTGGATTTTAAATTTTATATAGTGGACTGTATTCTACTCGTTAAGCCCTTTCATTTGATACCCATATTGAGGGGGTCGTGGAAGAAAAAAGTAATCCGCCATTTTGTAGCGGCGGCCATCTTGGACTGATTTCCACCAAACATGGCTAAAACACTCTCGACTAACTCTACTTTCAAAAAAAAAAAAAATATCAAAATCCGTCCATCCGTTTGGGAGCTACGATGCCACAGACAGATACACACACACAGACAGACAGACAGACAGACAGACAGACAGACACGTCAAACTTATAACACCCCGTCATTTTTGCGTCGGGGGTTAAATAGCCGCCTACACAAAAATTATAGCAACATGCAACATGTATTGCTTTATGCGTTCCTAGGCGTCCCAAACTTTAATATCATACATTTTTAAAAAATTAATAATAATTTAAAATGATAAAAAAATACTAGTTTCTGATTTTTCCCTTTGTTACTACGACATTACCTATCGGGATGCCAAATTTCAGCTTTCTAGGTCATCTGGAACTGGGATATTACTTTTGATCTATCCCTCAGTATGTATTAACTTCACCGATTACTGGATGTTTATATCTAAATAACCGTTTGAGCTGTGTTATTGGAATTTGGAACAGAGATATAGTTCGTATATTTAAGTATATGTGCCAAATTTGACTTGTCTATGTGTAATAGTTTTTGTATAACGAGGGTGTAAAAAGTCGTCAAAACGCGCTTTGGACGGTTCGTGTAATATAACACACGGCGCGGTCGCCAGTTCCTTTGCTTGAACTTGGCTTGACTCGCTGCCGCGTGTCTAGATAGGCGTTACTTTAAAAAATCAAATTAATATTATATGAGCGGAATTAACACTAATTACTCGTATTAATAATTATTTTTTTGTATAGCAAAAACTATGTGCCTAGCTCAGTCTGTAAGGTCCTCTTAACTGCGGACGAACATTGAACTCCGTCCGTTCACCGTATCACACGTATTACCAAGAAAAATAAGTACATTTATTTATACATGATTTTGAAAAATTGTATCTTCTTACTAATATTATAAACGTGAAAGTTTGTAAGAATGTATGGATGTCTGAATGTCAGGATGTCTGGATGTATATTTGTTACTCTTTCACGTCTAAACGGGAAGACCGATTAAGCTGAAATTTGGTATAGAGATGGCACAGCATTAAATTAAATCTTATACCTGTATCTTGAGTTATTTCAGAAATTGTAGAATAAACTGTAAATTGTATTGTCGAGGATAAACTGCCTTAAGCAAAAGGAATTCAAAGACAAATTCAAGCAACGTACAGCCGCAAATTCAAGTCAACACGCTCCAGTAACAAACAGTATACTTCTGTATCTGATTGAGTTAACAAAAGTAACCAATAACCAAAGATAAAAGAAGCTAAGTAAGTAATCTATCACAGTAAAACATAAAGAGAACCTTCGGAGTTGATCGATCGGACCACTCTCTCGATTGTATCGTTTCAACTAAATTAAAGATTGCTCAGACAATGCTACCAGCATCTTGTGTTGATCTGAGTTTTGTCACAATTTTAAAAGATTTTCAATGGATGAACACGATTTGGAAAATTAACGCGAGCGTTATCCATATTATTTACTATTTAAAAATATATAGGAATATTACATTAATATAGGTATTTTTCATAGTTAAAATTCAAGAACAATAATATTATTATTGATTACTAAGCTGTGAGCCGAAACGCCAAGGTTGGTTTTATAATATGTTTTTGTAAAACTAACATTTAATATACATATGTATATTATGTACCTACGCGATAAATCCCGTTTAAAAAAATTACATGAGATCAAGGCGCGAAAGTTTCAGGTGTTATGAGAACAATTCTGTTCTTTTACTATAACAAAATTTTCTTCATTCTATAAGATTTTCTTCATAATAATAATAATTATTCGTCCGAAAGTTGGTCGCCTAGAAGAGATCGCTTTGACCGTTAAGAGTGCCCCAATATCGGCCAATATGTTAATAAATTTTAAGCAATAATTTTGAGCATAGAACTTAATAGGTTAGAAAGTACCTCAGTAAACAGTTTTTAAATATAGTTTTTCATTTTAAGGCAATCCCTGAAATTTGCTTCTACAAAAACATTGCTCATCAAAAACTAATTCAGTAAGATTTTGATGTTAAGACTCATTTCTTTGTCTAATCAGTTTGTTTATGAAATTCTATTCAAAATCTCAATTTGTCTTGAAGTTGTAATAAAGTTTACTCGAGCTTAAGTTTACTGAAATAATTTCAACTATAAGTTAATATTATAGTTGTTTAGACGAAATTATTTACAGGGTTCAATATAACCGTAACATTATATTATATTTGTTATTATGAAGTAAAACTTAAGTTTTGATTTGCGAATAGGTACACTGATTTCAAATTTTTTATCAAAGTTGACCCATGGCACCCCCCGGATTTTTAGTAGGTCGCACGATGTTTTAACTTATTTCAATAATAAGAAAGAACACATTTATATCCAGGTACATTAGAAAGTAAAAAAAAAACAAATAAAAAAAAGAAAAGAATAGAGGCCGCAGCAAAACTTACCTATCTAGTCCCTTGCAGTATTTTTGTAGAAAGTTTATTATTTTGGCCAAAATTCCTACATTTTAAGCATTAGTATAAAAATAGAAGACTCGTGGCTTTAACGATGAAAATATATTCTTTTTTTTCATAAACATCTTGCTTTCGTAAACATGTCGAAAACTTTACAGAGACAAACACCAAATTAGCACGCACGATCATTTTATTTCCACGAACCTTCTCTTTTTAGGCTCCAAAACTTACTCTATCAATATTTGATGTCTCCTTATAAAATTTCGCAGCGTGACCTTTTCGAACTTAGTGTACTCATTACTATTGTTAGCCTCCGGGTTTAGGTGCACTAAATCTTCGTACAGTATTGTAAACTCAGTTCCGAGATGAGAACAGAGTGTGATCATTAGGAATTCCGCACCCAAATAGCAGTAGATATAACGGAATACTGCAATATGCAAGGAATAAATAAGAAAGTGGAATAGCTTGGAATGGGACGTGTCGCTTATCTATATCTCTCACGACAAATTCAATTGTTCAAGTAAATAGGTTCTTACTGCATACCTACACAGGCATGTTTCATTATATTTTATAGGCCGCATCACCATTTACGGGTATCAACAGGTAAGATTGCGCTCAAACTCATGTTTAAGCTGATAAAAAACGCCAATCCTACTTCGACTCGATTCCCAGCTAAGCATAGATCAAATGTTTGAAATTTTACAAGTTATATAATAATATGTACATAACGTAAAGCCCAAAATTATTTATTGATCGGTGAAGGCAGAGTGGCATTGGTGCGGCGGCGTAGAGTCAATGTAAGGCTAAAATCTTCGAATTTTGGTTTAGTCTGAAGTGGAAACATCAATATGAAAATACTTTAACGCCCAATCTAATAATATAAAGTAGTCTGTGGCAAAATGCACGGTTATGTGAGGAAATGGGGTTATTAGCCAAAGTGCAGGTGCTATGTTGCTAATACATATGGTGTAACAATCTAGTGAAGTAGCTAATGCAACCATACTGAATTGTACTATGGTGGGCATGTAATATGAGTTATTATCATAGCGTACTAATACCTACTAACATTATTAATGCTAAATTGTGGATGTTTGAATGTGTGTATATATTTATTACCTTTTTACACATTAATTATTGCAGAACCGATTAAGCTGAAATCTGATAGTTTTAGACCTTGGAATATCACATAAGCTACTTTTCACGAGAAACAGTTGATCGTTGCTAATGTAAAATTTCATTATTTTGTTTCACTTTTACTCACACACCACCTCAGCCTATCTGCTAGAGGTATAGAATATAACACCTTATTGGCATTAAATATGGTATTAAAATATATTATATGTTATGATAAGAAATAGCGTTATATCATATTATAATATAGAGTAGAATGGACGAGGAAGACGTGTTTTGCCAGCCCTACATAGGGATAAGGGCAGGAAGTTGACGATGATAGAGTTCAAAATAATTTCATTCTCCATCTTTCATTTTTAAGATCTTTGTTTTTCAGGTGATTTTTCAGCCAACGGCCGGGGTGTTTGTGCTGACGTGACCGCTCAGTCTTATTTTTTTTTAAATAATTTTTGCCTACGTTTGACCACATCCCACCTGATGAAAAGTGCAGATGCGATCGATGATTAATCATGTAAAAAGCCTAGAAAACATATGTAGATTGGGAACTACTTTTTTTTTTGCAAATAATAATAAAATTATTTATAATTTAAACTTACTACTATAAATGATGAAGACGTACGCCGATAAGTAAAGCTTCCAATTATTTAGTTCAAAAGGAAAATAACACCCGATAGGTAGTTCAAAAATATAATCTTGGTGCAATATGTAGTGACGGATCATGATCTCGAAAAGTGGCGTCAAGAGGAATTGCCACGAGCCAATAACATTCATCCAGTAGAATCCTGAAACATGACAACAGCCCCTTTAGCATAGTAAGACATTGACATAGAGTAGCAACTGCTCCCGTCCCAGTGTCAAGACTAAACTGATAATAAATCAAGACGCTACTCTACGTTGTCATTGCATACAATTTGTAGCTACTCCCAATGTCATTGTGAAAGAAAGAAAGAAAGAAAAACACGTTAATTCGACGGCTTAACATACAAGAAATACAAAATGCGCCACTAAGGCGCCGAATAGGAATTGCCTCAGCATTGTGCTGTGTGACACCCAGCGCTGGTATTCTGGCAGTCTCCATGCTGTGTGTTGTGCTCTTACAAACGTCAATTACTCTTGACAGTGGGACGGAAGTTGCTAGTCTTATTTCAATGTTTTTATGTGCTCGGGCCGCTGAATGAGAGAATACATTTAAAAATTACCTTATTATTAAATACCTTCATTTTGTTTCTACGCGCGTTCGGTTTATATGTGACACGTTACCACGTTCGCTGACAGAACGTCACTTCACGTCTTTTGAATGGCTGTTTGAAGCGAAACAACGTGTTATCACGTCTTTTTATTTTATAAAAAAAATTGTATTTTAATATTTACTTATGCTACACGACAGAACGTTTAATAAAGCTGGACTGCATTTAACGTTCTGTCGTGAATAGTTATATTTTTAAGCTATTGCATAGCTTCTATCGCGGGCCTTGAGCGTGGGGACCGAATTCAGAAATTCCGTAACGAAAAAAACCTAACTCCCCCACTCCGACCGGCACAGCGGTGATACTATAATTACATAAGTTGATAAAAAATGCTATGCAATATAGCTTTAATATAATAGCTTTACCGCGGCAGTCTCCGAGTGCCACACGTCTTTTTTTTTAGACAATACGTCATAACGCATAGTTATCGTTCTCAATTATGTGGGCAAATTATGTGTCACCATGCTTAATTCCAAAAAACGGCATGCTCGCGCGAACGTGTTACGTATGTACATATTCAAACATTGCAAAAAATCCGTCCTGGACCGCAACCGTTTTCTCACCTATTAAATACAGTTACATTTTAACAAAGATGACATACCTTTAAAGCAAAACTTAAGACGCTGCAAGAGGACATTCTTTTTATTTATTTGTTCCTCGGAAAGACCTTCAGTCCTCCATATTCTGCCTAGACGTATGATAACAGACCTTATCGCTGTATGATATAAGGTCACTGTCAAATATTTCATAATACCTGCAATAGAATAATAGTCTTTAAAATTGATATATCTCGCCTACCCCCGTAGCACATTTCAACATTGACAAAAGACCAGCAACTCCCGTCCGTAAAGACTAAACTGACATAATAATATATCAAGACGCTACTCTTGCTACTCGCGCTGTTATTGCATACAATTTGTAGCTACTCCCAATGTCATTGTGCTCTTACAAACATCAATTACTCTTGACAGTGGGACGGGAGTTGCTAGTCTTATGTCAATGTCGAAATGTGCTGCGGGGGCTGCTGATCATGAAATTTTATACGGTGGTAGATTCGAAATAAATCACTCACTGGCTTCACTGAATATCGTGACGAAACACTGTCGTGATAACAGCTAGGTGACATGGTTTTGTCCAGTAGGTGATAATTAGCCATAGCAAAAGCCTAATCTAAATGGCAATAACTTTATAATGACGAAAAAAGTTAAACGGTTTTAGAGGCAAAAAAGATAAAGTTAATAAAGATTCGTAACTTAATCGTATCACAACCACACTATGGTAAGGTTATGCGACAAAGTTCATAATGGACCATTTTTATGTTAATATTATATTTTATTGGGATCATACTTACTTTGGGTGGCCATAACATAAGGTGGTAAGAAAAATGCCAGCTCCACCAAATCTGACTTTTTCTTAAAACATTCAATGAAGTTAATGGTCATTGAAATATAAAATAAAACTACACACGGACTCATATAAAAATGAGGAATATATCTTTGAAAATTGGAACGGTTATTGTAAAACCAAACATTACAATTCTTTAACAATTCGAAAACATCGAGAATTGAACTTAAGTATTCTTCAGACATCAAATTTAATTCCATTTCAAAATCCATTTTAATTTACAAAAATCGTTATATTTACACTAGACACTGCTTGCAATGAATAATGTGTTTGTTGTTGAATTTAGGTAGCTTTTATATAATATTTCAATATAAAATTGCTCGGCATCGGGCAATTCTGAACAATTTTTCAGTTTATTATTCAATCAAGGATATAGAAAAAAAAATGTATTTTGTGTAACAAAATTATACACGAAACTGAAAATAATGCATATTTATGAAAATTAATAATAAGGTATTGTAAAATTCTAGTGGCACTGTGCTCATAATGGGTTATCTTTTAACATCAGATAGAGAGCGTCTTGCTCGTCTTCTTACATCTTTGCATAAAAAAGTCAAAATAAATGTAACTGCACTCAAAAATTACTGAACATAAATAAGTGGAGTAAAAAATCCAATACGGTTGCAAACCGCAAAACAGAGTTGATATTTTGTATTTAAATAATATCACTAATGTAATTAACCTACTCATTCCTTGTTTAAAACACATGGTACAGAAATAAACCTATTTTTCTGAGGAAGTAAATCCTAGTAAGACTACTAATAATTTATTCTTTAGTTATAATATAATTCAGTTTCGTGACTACATCTACATTAATCTTTATTAACATTTTAACACATTATAAATTCATTATTGTATAACATCAACAACCGAAAGATCAGTTTAATAGCACCAATAAATCATCAATGTTCGCGAAAGTAACAGGAAAATTACAGTACAAAACTTGTTTATTTATCGTTATTGAATACCCCCGGGGCTGTTTCAACCCCTTCAAAATTACAGAGTGTTTTACATCAAAGTCAAACAAATAAGCTAATAAAAAAATCAAAATGCGAGTTATTTATTCAAAGATGTATGTATTATTTTGTGAACACTCGTTTGATAGAATGAAAGGATTGATTTGTTACTTTTTATTATGTTTTTATTGTGGATTGCAATATGCAGATTTGAAAGTAATTGACTGTTATTTCGCAATGTTTTGAGATGTACCTACAAATAAAAACTATATACCACCATCATACCACTATCACCACCATACCACCACCACCACCATATCATACCACACCATACCACTACTACCATTACCATATTTTTTGTACAAAAGTAAAAAAAAATGTTTCCTTATAATTATTATCATCGATGTAAGCATTATTTTTATAGAATGTTTTACATTTTTTTGAGTGTGGATGGTTACTGTTGTCTATATAGACGTCAGCATCACAAATCTTTCTATCAAGTAGGGATAAATTCCTCTATGGTTTTACTGAACAACATGACGGAATACACACATACAAATATAATATAATCACGCCTGGTTTTCTGCTGACCAGGTGGTGGGTAGGCAGAGACTATTTACCTCCATTTGGTATGATCACACCTCTTTTGCTTCCACAACTTTCATCATATTCTTCATGTCGGAATACGGTCATAATAACCGCTAGGCGGACATGGTTTTATCCACTGTTTTATCTAGCAGTGGATGGTAACTATGCACGACAAAAGCCTACCACCGGTATAAATAAATATTCTACAGATCATGGATAAATAATTGCCTCTGAGCCATACAAAGTAAAAGCTTGTATTATAATGATCATTAAATACATTTCAATAGTTTAAAAATTGTTCCCCAATTCAAATGAAGAGACAATAGATACCAAATTAGTGCAAAATTTACCATAGCAGAGTTCATTGTTGACTATGAATTGAATCCTTAAAACCAAACAATGAACGAGAGGAATAATTTGACTCCATAATAAAGACAATAGCATCAGATGGTGCATTTTGCAACCACAATAACTCACATGTACCGCGAATATATTGCGATAGAAGCCGCGTTTACGAATGTGCAAAACGGGATTAAATACAACTAACAACTTAAAAATTATTAGCCTACCCGGATTTTTAACCCCCGACGCAAAAACGACGGGGTGTTATAAGTTTGACGTGTCTGTCTGTCTGTCCGTCTGTCTGTCTGTCTGTCTGTCTGTGTGTGTGTGTCTGTCTGTGGCATTGTAGCTCCGGAACGGATGAACAGATTATGATTTAGTTTTTTTTTGTTTGAAAGTAGAGTTAGTCGAGAGTGTTCTTAGCCATGTTTGGTGGAAATCGGTCCAAGATGGCCGCCGCTACAAAATGGCGGATTACTTTTTTCTTCCACGATCCCCCCAATATGGGTATCAAATGAAAGAGCTTAACTATTAGAATAAATTTAAAATTCAAGATGGCCGCCACCACAAAATGGTGAATTACATATTGCGTTGGGGGTTTTTTAAATTTTTAATTTAATTCAATTGTGAATATCCAGTTTTATATTTGTATTTTGCTTTTTACAATTAAGTTATTGAGGGACTGGGACCGCAGTCCCCTACACCGAACGTGGCAGTCCTACCACACGCCAATCACCTAATTATAACTAGTTTTAAATTTTGCATGATTAATTAAGTCACTATGGATGTAAAAATCTGGAATAAACGCCATTTCATTTTTATTTCATTTCATTCATAAGTAGGATATAAAATTTTATGGTTGTTTAATATTATAGTTAGGTAATGTAAATACTTTTAAATTTTGTACATGTTAATTATTTAATAGAAATAGAGTGATTAAGTTGGTGAAGTTTAAAATTATTTATTAAACTCTAAGGTGTAGATTCTGTTTTTAGCAGCTATTGAAACCCCAGTGTACGTCAGTTCTAGCTTACCAAAGTTAAATAGCTTATCGAAGTGGTCGCGGGGCAACAAGCTAAATAGCTTATCGAAGTGGTCGCAGGGCACCCTTTGGTGACATTAAATAATGATATATTATAATATTCGCAAAATAATCAGGAGTAGTTATTTAAGAAAATCTGAGGATAATAGTCAACAGTGGACGAACTTGGGCGTAGATAATGAGAATAATATAAAAGAAGCTCAATGTGCGGCATCTATCTGAACATATTGATTCCCGTGCTCATATTCTCATATGAATAGTTAAAAACATCCACAATCGGAATGCGTACCAATTTGAGCTCGACCAGTTAACGTAGACACCTATTTGCAGAAAGAAGTAAATACACTCCTTGATATTTGCAGCGTGTAGTGGCAATCAGAGGGGTTCACTTATACTGGATGTCACGGGAATATTGCAAAGAAATGAGACCAAAGAATGGGTTGGTACAAGCTGAAATTTATAACAGGAACTTATCTAGGTTACTGAACATTGAGAGTTGTGTTTTAATAAATTATTTTGCTTTTAATTTTGAAAAGACCTGACTTTGGCATTGGTCTTGTGCTTCTAGACATATTCACGCACTGCTTAAGTCTCATCATGGTCACGTCACAACTTAGTTGATTTAAGCTTAATTGTTTATTTTTTGGCGACTGATTTCAATAACAATCGTCTGCAGTCTGCGCATTCATTTAGGTTCATTATAGGTTTTTTTTTTGAGTTTTTCACTGTTTCCCCCGTGTATGGGACAGGGATTTTATTTTCTGTTTCTATTTTCTCCTCTAAATATCCACTTCCATTCGATGCGCTAATGTGCGCTGCTACGGTTTGTCTTATTTCTTCTATTTACCAATCCTATAACTTCTTCTGCAAATGAGTTCATTATAGGTTAGCCTTTGATGTTAAGCGATGATGCGGCCGTAAATAGTAGCAGACAAAACCTATAAGGCGGGATAAATCCCTCCCTGACGTCACTGAACTTCATGCCCAAATACGATCATAACGACCGCTTGGCGACACTATTTTGTCCTTTATTTTAATCTTAACTAGCATGTTATAATTTACTTGCTTCATCCCATGATAAAACGTTGCCTCATGTTTCGCTGAAAGCTTAACACATCAACCGCCGCCATTGTTCGGATGTATTCAAATGAAATCCGCGTCCGCGACCCGGCGGCCTCCAGTGTACATAGTTGTCATTAGTTTCGTTCTGGAGCTTATAATCTGTGGGTGAATCTGCTTTTGCAAATGTTAAGCGATTTAATAGGTTTTACTAAAAGTGGACTTTTTCTTACTTTGCGGAATTTTAATAATGACACTCTCATGTATTATTTACTAGAGTGTGATAAAATCCCTTCCTAGCGGAGGTTTAGATCATAAAATCTATCTATATTCAAAATTTCGGTCCAGTGGTCTGGTTTGTGCGTTGATAGATCAGATCAGTCAATCAGTCACACTTTCCTTCTATATATTTAGATTATTCACACTCTCACATCAATTATTATCACTATCACTCACACCTCGTGTGCTAAATCTTTGCGAAAGCATTAAAAAACTACTTTTTATTTATTCTATACTAGCTGCACCCACCAGTTTTACCCGCTGTACTGTAGCCTATGTGTTATTCTAGGGTCTAAGCTATCTCTATACCAAATTTCAGTACAACGGTCTTCCCGTTTAGGCATTGAAGAGTAACAAACATACACACAGACATCCATACATTCTTACAAACTTTCACGTTTATAATAATAGTAAGATTCATTATAATAGTATGTAGGTTAGCCTATGACAACGATCTTGAGTGATGTTAAGCAACGATACGGCCTTATATTTAAGCAGACTTAAAACATTTGACAATCGAACAAGTCAGTTAAATTAAAAATTTAAAAAAACCCCAACGCAACGCTTTCAAAATATGTATTGTGGTGGCGGCCATCTTGAATTTTAAATTTGTCATAGTGCGTTGTATTCTACTAGTCAAGCCCTTTCATTTGATACCCATATTGAGGGGATCGTGGAAGAACAAGTGAATTAAATTAAAAATTTTAAAAACCCCCAACGCAATACGTAATTCACAATTTGTGGTGGCGGCCTTCTTAGATTTTAAATATTATGTAATGGGTTGTATTTTACAAGTTAAGCCCTTTTATTTGATACCCATATTGAGGCGGTCGTGCAAGAAAAAAGTTATCCGCCATTTTGTAGCGGCGGCCATCTTGGACGGATTTCCACCAAACATAGCTAAGAACACTCTCGACTAACTCAACTTTCGAACAAAAAAAAACAAAATCAAAATCCGTTCCTCCGTTCGGGTGCTACGATGCCACAGACAGACACACACCAGACAGACAGACACGTCAAACTTATAACACCCCGTCGTTTTGCGTCGGGGGGTAAAAAATAAGATAACATTTTTCTAAAAACTAGGCAAATGCTCGCCACATTTAGTGCCTTATGAATATGCATAAAATGTTTGTATTTTTAACAGAAAACACTTAACGTTTCCCACGGTTTTACAGCTGGGTAATCCGGAACGCATAATAAAACAAGGAAAAGAAACGTCTGTTTTTCTTAGTCCCAGTGACCTCTTAGGAAAGACACTTTTGAATAATAAACCTGACCTTCTTGGGGGGATTAAGATAATTTGTACCTATTTGTGCTTGTTTAAATATTATTTTGAATTAAAGTGTCTTATTTGTATCTTAATCTTGTTGCAAAAATTTTGACTTGTGTCAATGATGGTCTTAAGAAACTAAGTCTTTACGTGTGACTTCTTGCTCGCACAATATAAAAAAAAAAATTAAATATAATATATTCGTAGAATTTACTTTTTTGAAACGTTTCACGGTTATTATTGTCTAATCTATCCTAATATATTAATATTATTCTTGTACAGGAGTTAACACTTCCACGGTCTTTTTTTTTACACCGTACCTGTTGTAACCCGTACCTCCTAAGGGAGATGTACGGGTTATGTGGGACTCACTTGCCGGTGGGAGTGCAAGACTGGCAAGAATACCCAGTAAAACCCCTTGGTAGGCCGTAGTTCCGCCCTCACAGGACAGGATGGGGTCGCAGTTGCATTCACCATCCCACCCCGGTGGTGGCCCGGTCACTTACAGGACCCCTGCGCCAATGGACGGGTGATCTCAAACTCAAAATTCATTTATTCAAATAGGCTACAATGGAACACTTTTGCAAGTGAATTTTACATTTTATTTTAATATTCTACCGCTCATTCGCTAGGCCTCTATGAGAAGAACGAGCAAGAAATTCATAGGTATTGCTTTTTTTATATATTATGTGTTTACAATGTTTATCTTAGTTACATAAATTATTTACAGGTGGTATCTTTATTACCAAGGCGACCACTCAGACTTGTTAGGCTCGTACAAGCTGGCCGGAAGCCCCCGGCTCTCTACCAGTGAGCCCAACTATGGCGAGGGAGAGAGGAGGTGAGTATATAATATATACTCACCTCCTCTCTCAATAATAACTGACTCCTCTATCTGCCGTGCAATTCGGTCCTCAGTCTTTCTTTTCTAACCATTCCCTGCAGTAGTCTGTAGGTATATTTAAAAGTTAATCTTATTACATTGCTTTCTCATATGCATAATATAAAACACTATTACTTAGAAAATAGAGGTTTACAACATTTTAATAATAATTTTCATACAATAATAAAGACATCGATCATTTCACTCGCCATTTTCGTTCCCAGAGTGATTCATTAATGCTGTCACAGCTCTCAAATAAGAACTGGCAGCTTCGAGAAAATAATAATCAAACAATAAATCTATATTCAAATTAGAGGCCTTGCCCAACTTTTTCGCGGAGAATTTATGCTTTATCAATGAGAAATTCTTTATATTCTAAAAGGAATTCGATCTCTTAGCTGAAATTTCGTCTTAATGTAAGAAAAAACAATATGTTTTTAATGGCAGTTATACTAATTTACATAAGCTTAGCTTATTTTTATTATCATATTTTTTCTAATATTTTTATGTTATATACTGGGTTATTTTTAAAACACAATAATAATATGATAATTTAATAAATCAGCCTAAATTGTTTAAAATTGATTTTGATACCAATTAAAATTTATCCGAACTAAATCTTAAAATTCTTGAGTAAATTTATTGAAGCAAACAATTGCATGCGTCTGCATTAATTTCATCTGTACAAAAATAATTACCCCATATTATTGCTTATAGCAATAATAATAATTCGCACGTTAAATAATAAACCGTAATAACTCAAAAAATGAGGATTCCTACTTTTGTTAATAAAACGCACTAAATACGATTAAAGAATCAGTAGGCGCTTTCACACCCAGCAAAATAAACCAAAATCGCCAGTTTTTAGACCACCCCTCTCTTTTCTACAAAAGCGCGCGACAGTTCATTCGTGCGATTCAGTTTTGCAACGACAGCGATGTGAAATATATGGCGTTGTTTTTTTACTAGATTGGAGTAATGATAAATAATTCGGTTTATTTTCAAACGCAGATGAGACTTAAAATGTTTATTTATTTCTAAACTAGCATGTTTTGGTTTTATTTCACTTTAGTAGAAATGCAGCACGACCTATTAAGACTTGCTGCAGTTTATTATTTATTTGTAATTGTATAGACAAGCAAGATTGCGTATTAATGCGTTTTAGTATTAAATTATCTGTTTTCTTCTAGAAGCAATTCATTTTACATCACTTTATTACTGAAACTGTTGGTAAAATTAAATTATATTTGCGTTTATTTCAGTTTACGTTTTAAATTCTCTTTAAATCTAAAAGTGCTCTATCAATTGATACAGTTTATTACGAAATTTCAACTCAATTTAATTGTTTCAATTAAAAAAGTATTATTAATAATTTCTAGTTCCATAGTTTTAATCCAAGATCACGTCTGCAAATAGGAAGCAGCGGTGCCTAAAACTTCATAAGATGAGTGTACTGATACGGATAAAATTGTAAGCCAGTCAAAATAACAGTAAGTAAATAAAGTCGTGTTTAAGTATAGTTATAGACTTGTTACTTTTACTCTAATCCTCGTAATGTTCTCAAAATTAATTTTTGAGGACTAACTTTTTATTTAATAATAATAAGATTTTTATTCAAGTAACTAAGACTCATACATACAGCAATACACACACATAAAAATAATACAAAATAGATAAAATAACAATAACACAATACAATAAATAACAAATACATTCTACTCACTCATATTCAAAGACTACTTATACCTCCTAACGAGTTATACGTGTACAAACATTGCAGTGACATGTCTATCACTGCAATGTCTGATGTAAGGGCAGGGGTTAATGTTGTGTATTCATTATTTAAGAGATTTTTAAATGAAGCCCAAGATAACATCAGCACAGCGTACAAGGCTTTGAGCTCATCATGTTCACCAAGAAATCAAGGTCACCGCCACACAGAAAGTCAAGGACATTCCTCAGACTCATCCCATAAAGCTCTGATGATAATAACTCACTTTTTTTTAATTTTTGTAGTACGGCTATGATATCACTGCGGCTATGATTTGCCTATTGTGATTGCCGCTTATTATGGTAAGAATGACCCCTAGGCGCGACGCTAGAGTTCACCACATGTGGTGATGAACTCTAGCGCCACAAGATTTTCCTAGGGGTCATCTCTTTAAACTCATTTGGGCTGAGCAGGTGCTGTCCCAAAATAGAGCTACGTTTACGCATCAGTGCTCCACACTCCCCCAGTAGATGAAGAAGCTTTTCATCTGCCTCATTGCAGAATCTGCAGGTTTGAGTGTCGCATAACCCTAGTTTGGACGAGTGTCCAGTCAGAGCTCTGGTTACGATGCGTAGATTTCCCCTACTTAGCGCTGTGATTTGGTTGTGGAACGTGGTATCATAGGCTTTTATGAATAACTTTGAGTGTCTCATGCCCTGAGAGTCTTCCCACAGTTTGATTGACTCCTCAAAGCATAATTTTACTAAGGTTCTCTGAGCTAGGCTTTTAGATATGCCACAAAAAGGCTCAGGGCCGAATTGATTGCCTTCTACCCCAACGCAAGCGAGCTCATCGGCACGTTCATTGCAGTTGATTCCCCCCTTGCCCCGGGACCCATCAGAGGACAACATTGTTCCTTGAGCCTAAATCATTGAGTTGCAACATATGATGCTCGGCTAGCCTGGACGTAAAAACTTGCGAATCCTATGCTAGAAGGGCAGCCTGGTTATCAGAGTTAATGTAAATGGTTTGGTTGCTGTAGTGCTTTTGCAGGTTGATGTGCGCGCATTCAAGAATAGTGAAAATCTGCCTGGAAAATAAAGGCGAACCTTCCCAGATTTACGCTTTTGCTACATCTGGGTCGCTCTCCATACACTCTACAGCCTACATTACCTCCCATTTCAGAGCCATCCGTTAACCAGCTCAGGGTCCCGGATAGAGTAGTTGGTTATTGAGGCAATCATCTCTAGAAGGTACTTCCACGCTGTACCGTTTTTAAAACACATAAGTGGTAGCATAGCATCAGTTGTCATACACAACGGTAATTGTTCCAGAATTTAGTCTTTAAACGACCTCAGTTTCTTGGAGAGCTAGTTCCTTCTTCCTGTGCATGCTAGCTCTTGCCTCTCTTAGCATATGAAGATGCAGAGGAGTGCCGCATCAGGGGAGGTGGACATTGCTCCCGTGGCCATAAGGCATGCAGTCCTTTTCAGACTGTTAAGTTTGTTGGCAGCAGATGACTGTAAGGCTTTATCATACCACATAAGTAGTTAGGAGAGCATTCCACGTCTGATTGTCTTTACAAACTTCCACCCCCTTAAAAGATTGATTTCAGGAATAAAACTATCCTCTGTCATACTGGACCTCAAACTCATATTAAAAAGAAATTGTTTAACGGTTACTGGATTTCTTACATAAATTTCGCCCCCTTTAAATACTGATTTCTGGGGCCAGAACTGTTTTATGTCGTATCCTGGGAAATTCTGTGTCCAAATAGTAGCCAAGTAGTTATTGGTTTTCCACTCAACCCCTCCCCCTGAAAGGCTTATTTTAGAGAGATTCTATCTCATAATATATTTTACTAATTTCCCACACAAACTTTGATCCTTATTTTCCCCCCTTTAAAGGTAGATTTCTGGAATGAAAACTATCCCATGTCCTTTCCCGAGATTTAAGCTATCTCTGTGTCAAATATTAGATCAATAGGATCAGCGGTTCCACAATAATTACGTTAAACGATGTCGACAGCATTTTGTGATGACTATTGAATTTTTGATTACTAAGTTATATTGAGTTCCTATTACAACTGATTGTTAATTTTAAGTATAATTACTCAGACGTACATAATTAGGTAAAGAAAGCAGTTTACCTATTATAAAACTTTATATAAATAGTTATTTTTTTATTATAATTATAGAGGAATTTCTGTATTTTTATTAATGTTTTACTATTAAAGTGTAATAAATATTATACATCTCATAAAATTATTTTATTATTTAATACTAAACTGAATGATTAAATATTAGTTTGCAAAAAAAAATAGGATTGATTTCAATTTTTTTTACTAAACGGACATTAAGTCAAAACTTTGAAAACAAAGCTTCATAACTCATTAAATTTCAATAATATAATTTAATTATTACGAAAATTAGATTCTCTATATATCTTTTTACAATTTCAGAAGAAGAAAATAAACCTAACACCATAAACTCATGAAAAATATCATAAAGTTATCAACAAGGTAGAGACTCAAAACTTTGACTGCGATTTCCCAAAAAAGTGAATTTTTGACTTATTCCGGTTTATTATTTAACGTGCGAATATGTTACAGCTCGCCTCTAAATATAAAATATAATACAAGTATATTATAATCGAGATAAATCAGCCTAATTTGACGTTATAAAATCGATATTAATATCGATTAATGTATCGTAACAATCAAGACGTGAAGGATGAGACAACAGGGACTATTTCCGATCTATCAAATCATAACGTACAGTCTCGCACAAAAGTGTACAATTGTCGACGAAAATGTTTAGGATGTTACCAACTTCGGAAGAACCATAAAAAGTATTTTATTCGACAAGTTCCTTGCGTGTATGCGTCGGGGTGCAAAATTGTAGTTTCCGATATGAGATTCTAACAAAACTTAGTTTAGAGGAAAAAGGGACAGTTGGAAAGTCGTCAGTTTTGATGTGATGCGCAAAGTTGTTCAATTTTTTTTCATGTCAATTTCATGTCGCAGGATATTTGTTTTCCTAAAACACTCCAAAGGGATGGAAAGTTGCTTTGTAATTGTCATGACAGCAAAATTCTTATAACAAATTTTGACTCAAATTTTACGCGTTAATTTATCCCAGATGAATCTCAACAGCAAGGGCCCAACATGAAATTTTCTCCAACTTTGACACGGCGTTCAATAATCCGGGCATTAGCAAAAAGAGCAAAAACTTATGTACTCCATAGTACCATCCTCATCAAGACGGTCCAATAATGGCTGTTATTTTTTGCCGTGTAATATCTGGAGTCTGAAGACGACAGAGATCGAAGAGGCCATGTTATTAAAATTGCGGATTAATAAATTGCTATAGCAAGCTGTTTAGGTTTTTTACTTTATATTCATAAGCTTGGCTCCGTATTGTGGAGGAATTAAATGGCACGATGGTTGATTTATTATCTTTTGGGGTGTACGCGGTGTATTGAATTTTCTTATTTTTGTTTGGAAATTTAATGTCCTGTTTGGTTTAGGTTTTTTAAAACGTTTTTACAAGGAAGCACCAACCATGATTTATCTTTGAGAGGTATTGAATGGATTTATAAGGCATACTTGATTCTTATACTTTGGTTACGGCAACATTGGAGATGTTTATGCTTTACCTCTGCTAATTATATTAACTTGGAGGGAAAACTCAGTCTTAACCAGTTTTTTTTCGAGACGTTTATTTAACGAGATTAAGCTACACCGGTAAGATACCAAAGGCAAATTGCTCGTCGTTACCGGTGGGACAACTGCCTAAAATATAAATATGTTATATACTTTATTATGAATTTTGGTCTACTTTAATTTCAATTTAACTTTTTTGAATCCGTCCTACTTAAAGATTTTCTGAACTGATTTTTCAGTAATTGAAAGTCATCTAAATTAATAACACTTTTGTAACCAGCCAACATCATCATCCAGTTAATAAAACCACCATTTAAAAAGTGCCAGTCTATGCATTAAAGCCTCGTTTCGAACAACGGCCGAGATTAGTATTCTTCCACCGTACGCCCGCAGATTATCTCCTATTCTTACGACAGTGGAAACAAAGGCGGGGAAAATAAATGGGAGAACGATTTTTGAGTTAATGAGAGCTGAAACTATGTAGACAATGCGGAAACTATCGTGGCACATTTTGTATTGTTTTTGAGCTTGGGATTTTTTTTCGTTTTTGGGTGATGATGGTTAGGTTTGTTAGTTATAGGTGAAATATTTATTTGTATCATTGTAGCAATGTTAGCGACCTGAAACTATAACATATAGGTTGGCTACACAACATATAAAATGCAATTTGACTCTGACAGTGTAAGTAGAGTAACTTGTTCTGTTGGAGTTATAAACCCCAATTATTATTACTATAGTCACAAGATTTGTGTAAAATAACGTTTAGCAAATCTACTTGTGAAATTATCTTTATAAACTGTTTGGTCTATTAGCTTTTGTATTATTCTTAAAAGTTCCTTATTATAAACATCATGAGTTTAAATTATAATTATATAAGCTTTCAAGACATTTTGCTACAGAATATCTGAGAACTTAACAAGGTAGAAGTAAAAAAAATGAGACAGAAGACAGACCAGAGGCAAACCAGCAAAATAATAATATAAAAAGTTAAATTGGCGCAGTCGGTGTCACAAAAGTATATCTGCAAAACTAATTATTGTTTCGTTATCAAAACGATGACATAGAGAAAATATCCACATAAATGATGATAAATTATGACACAATGTTACCATGACTAGTATTATGTTGCTATCATTTAAAAATATATATATATATATTTTTAAAAAAAATATATAAAATATTTCTATATCAAAAATTATATTACACTGTTGATTATTAAATTTTAAGTTCTTCTCTATCAAGTTACAAAGGTGTGCAGATTTGCACAAATTTGTTTCCATTGTCAAGACAAATGTTGCCATGATATGTTGCTATCTGCGAGTTATTGTTCCGGCGGTTGCTTGCGGCCTCATAAATTGTGCTCGTAGACTTTAGCACTTTAACGGTACAGCTGTAAAAGTATGGATATTATGCACTATTAAAGTGAAAATGAATTTTTAAAGGTGATAAGCTTCCTACATTTCATTTTAACCCTACTTTACATTTTTCAATTTTTTTTACAATTCATAATATTATTTGTAAAATTCCTCTTTATTTTGAGTAAAATATTGTGTGACCTGATGCTTTCAAATAAAAACCAGTCAATAGTATTTGAACCAGTTGAGGTGAAATTTTATTGAAGATAGGTAAGACTGGAGTATAATATAATAGGCTATAGTTACTTTTTAGCATGTTAAAATCGCAAAGCGCTGGTAGCAGCACATACATATTATATTTTAATAACTCAAAGGTAAGAATTATGTCTTAATCACTTATTTAGTAGAATAACTAGACTCAGCTGAAATCTGCCAATAATATAGAGTGAAAAAATCGCACTATTATAACCATTGGTGAATTATAGCCAAAGTAGGACAAGGACTCGAAATTGGTGGGCCAGAATCCGAAACCGTATTTACACCACAAAACCCCCTAGCCGTAAGTACAATAATTTATAAAACCAAGATAAACATTGTAAGCATATACATATGTATTATTTAAAACATAACAATCCCTATTACTATAATTGGGGTTTATATTCCAACAGAACAGGTTATCCTACTTACACTGTCAGAGTCAAATCACAATTTGTAGATTAGGTCCTATCCGTTTTATTACAAACCGCGGACTAACGATTGTACCAGGATTAAACCAGGTACTAAGCGAACAAATGACATTAGGTAATCCCAGAACTATCGTAAGTCCGCGTTTTGTAATAACGCAGTATGAGTTTCTTGCTCGTTCTTCTCATAGAGGTGCTTTGCGAACGAGCGGTGGAGTTATTAAAAAAGAAACATTGATCTTACCATAGTACCTACTCCATTATTGTGGCTTTTTGAATAAATGAATTTCGAGTTTTGAGTTTGAGTCGCTATGAAAAAGTGAAGTGAAGACTATAACGAAGTACTTTCCATACTGTTCATATAAAGTGTTAACTAAAAGCTTGGACCAGAATTACACATTCAACCAGTTTCAGTTTAAGCCTTAACTTAAGCCTCCAAACATAACGAGTAATACTTAATTGCTGTGGAATACTTTACCAACATGGAAAGTAGAGGTATGTTAGGTATACCGGCGTTAGCAGTTGGTCATGAAGAATAGAATAGAAAACTTTTTATTCAAACACAACAAACATACAGAAAACCTAAAACTATAACACAAAATCACGACCTTAGTGTAACAATAGGCGGTCTTATCGCTAAAAGCGATCTCTTCCAGACAACACCACACCTCTCACGTATGACATCATTTCTACTCATTGGCAGACGTTTTTACCTATGAGGCTTCGCTCTTTTAATTTTTTTTTGTACCGTTCTCGTACCCTTTATTGCCCTTATAATCTTAGCAAAATAACTACTTTCAAGGTCTTATAATTTCCCGTAAAGCTACGGACAGATGGACGGACTGACAAAGCGAAACTATAAGGCTTCATTGTTGACTATGGAAGCCTAAAAAAGAGTTTGACACCCCGGTAACGATCTTTAAGAAGCCTAGTTACGAAAACATTGAAACATACCCACACACATCCACATCTTTCGCATTTTTTTTTCTTTTTTTTTCTAGTCTATACTGTCCCACTGCTGGGCGAAGATTATTATATTAATAAAATTACATGTACATCCTACTAACATTATAAAGGCAAATATAAGAATGTATGTTTGTTTGTTACTCTTTCAAGCCTAAACGGGTGAAACGATAAAGCTGACATTTAGTATAGAGATAGTTTAGAGCCTTTTTATTTCGACCCAGGTAAAAGTTTTTACGCATCATCACCCCACGACGGGGGGCGCGGGGCGGTATGTGGGACTCCCCCGCCGAAGATGGGCGCGGCGGGGATACCCACTAAAAAACCTGGGGGTCGAAGCACACCCTGGATTTACATTATATAGGTTCAGTAACCTATATAAGGGTCACGCTGTACAGTTACAGCGAGTAAAATTGCTAGGCGCAGCTAGTTTATAATATTATTATTATCTATTTATCAAACCCCAAGATTTTAACCTTGCAATTATAACAATTACACGCCGTTGTTATCTGGCCAATAAATGCCCCAGTTTAGGGTTAAACACCGAGTAATGGACATTCAAGTTAATGCGCGCGAGGTGATTAGGCTCCCCCTCCACCTTCATTATGGGACAAGTGAATTAAATTAAAAATTTAAAAAAACCCCCAACGCAATACGTAATTCACCATTTTTTGATGGCGGCCATCTTGGATTTTAAATTTTATATAATGGGCTGTAATCTACTCGTTAAGCCCTTTCATTTGATACCCATATTGAGGGGGTCGTGGAAGAAAAAAGTAATCCGCCATTTTGTAGCGGCGGCCATCTTGGACCGATTTTCACCAAACATGGCTAAGAACACTCTCGACTAACTCTACTTTCAAACAAAAAAAACTAAATCAAAATCCGTTCATCCGTTTGGGCGCTACGATGCCACAGACAGACACATACACACACACACACACACACACACACACACACAGACAGACAGACAGACAGACAGACAGACAGACAGACAGACAGACAGACACGTCAAACTTATAACACCCCGTCGTTTTTGCGTCGGGGGTTAAAAATATTGGACGAGATAACTGTTTACACGGAATTTATTGTAAACTCTTTTGGGTTGGCCTTGTAAGGGTGACCCCACATTGGGGAGCGACTCTTGGTGTCGGCGTTCTCATCTTAATTCTTCCGTGACTGGTGTATGTCGCTGAGTAGTTACCACAATGCGTTGTCGCAACGTTATCATTGCGACTCGACTATCAAGAGTCACTCTGTCGCCCATTGTGGGGTGGGCCTAATTTAGCTATAAAAAAAGTGTGGGTAGCACTGTGCACCACAGTGTCAAATACAATAAAACAAAGTGTCAAAAGGACTGTCTGATCTGATATAGCGTTAGAAATATCTTAGTACTCCTCCTAAATTCCACTTATTTTTTATATCACGTTAACTATCAGCTTGTTTTATTCATATATCTACATTTTACTTAAACGATTATGTTATTGTTTAATTTTTTTTGATGAATTCCATTGCAAGTCTGGTTTTACAAAAAAATTAAAAAACTTAACCATTTAATTTTTTATTTGCGAATTAATAAAATTTGACGTTTAAAGAACGGTTTACATTTTGTCTACGCTCATTCCAAGCATAAAATCAATATAACAAGTACAAAATTTGATCAAAGCTTTAATATAAAATCATAGAACAGGCCAACTCAATAGAAACTTTTAAAAAGTCACACGTAATTAAATATCAAACGCGCTTATCATAATTCGTACCAAGCGCTACGGAGCTGGCCTACGCCGTAGCACCAGCTACAGAGATTCGGGAAAATAATCGGAGACTGCGCGTCTCAGTCCGACGTCAGCCTTCGTTAGGACCACACGCACTGCGTAGTGAAAGTACTGTCGCGCGCAAAACTACGTGTATTTTCCTCCTCTATTCTCAAGTGACGTTCGACAAATGTGATTGATTTACAAAGCGGTGAGTGACGTGATTTTCTCGCTGAGTGTACTGAGTGACAATTTTTTTATGTTGTTATAAATGACTCAATTTCATGGAAGGTGAAGTATTGAGGACTATTTTCTGTTGCGTTTGATCGAATTGGTAAGAATTTTTACTGTTTTAGATAATTTGATTTTTCAGATAATAATTTGTCATATTGATGTTTGCTGTGTTTGGCGGTTTTATCAGTGCAAATAAATTAAATTGATTAGATATTTTAGAATCTAAGCTACCTCAAATATTTGTTTAAGCCAAATCAGTTCAATAGTTTTAACGTAAATAGGTACCAAAAATGTCCACATGATCGATTTTTGTTTTATGATTCTTTGTGTATAAAATATTTAAGAAATGGAAAAGAAAATTAAATTAAAATGTGAAACATGACCAATCACCTATGATTTGATTATTTTCAACTCGAACGGGAAATAAAATCTGATTTCATATGTTTTTCATTCTGAAAAAAAATTACAGGCTCAATAGCCGATTGAATTTAAATTTCCGATGTTTGTTACAGTTTTTTGTGAGGGAATTGAAGTGATTTTAATGAGCAGACTTTCTAAAATTTTTTAAAATTAGTGTAACAATGTTTATTTGGCAAATTTCAATGATTTTTGCTTTGTAATATGTATAGTTTAAGATATAACTACGTACGTTTTATAGCGCAAACGTTTACGGGTAAATCCTGAGATCAGGCGTATTTAAGTGATTCCCGTGGCAGATTTTAAATCTTAGTATTATTGAATTTTACATGTAAAACATCAAATATCACATAAATATAAGTACATTCATCAAATAGGCATCATTATAACTTGTTTTGTTCAGAAGATATTTCAATTTCAATTTTTGGTGCCACGGGAATCAATAAAGTGTGCCATGGGAATCAAAATTAAAACAATTTTGTTTGAATTCTAAGTTATTATCTAAATATTGACCTCTACATACTAATCATATAAAATAGAAATGATTAAAAACGGTAATCCAAATGAATATACACCAAACATAACGTATTAAAAAGCTATATATTGACAATCTATATAATAATCATGTAAACTAAATAAAATCAACGTATTGCTGTCTTAAACAATGTAAAATTATTGAATAAATAGTCCTAGAACATGAGATTTTTTTTCTCAGTCACAATCACTGACAAGATTCACTCCAGAAACTCTCCGATTGTATATATATCATTAGTTAGGTTAATCTGGACTGAAGTTGCAGTCAGCCCATAGTTTCGTTTTATTTTTGCAGCATACCTCATATCATCTTAGCCATAGGACGTCTACTGCTGAACATAGACCTCCCCTTTAGACCTCCATATATATCGGTTGGAAGCGACCTGCTTCCAGCGTCTTTCAGCGACCTTTATAAGGTCGTCTACCACACTTGTGGGTGGACGTTCTACGCTACGTTTGCTTGTCCGTGGTATCAAGTCGAACACTTTTCGACTCCATCAGCCATCCACGCTGCGTGCTATGTAGCCTGCCCATAACCACTTCAGCTTCTTAATCCGCTGGGATATGTCAGTGACTTTGGTTCGTCTTCAGATCTTCTTTTTCCTGATTCGATCACGTAGAGAAACCCCGAGTATAGCTCTCTCCATAGCTCGCTGAGCAACTTCGTGCTCTGCTCCTGTACTCAGACCAACATAGTGGCGTTAGAAAACAAACACTTCAACACTTTAATGAACCGATAGTCAATATGACATCGCTGAAATAACTCACGCACAGTCCGTGTTTTCACTGAATCAAAGCTTTCTCAAAGTCCAGAAACGCTAAGCTTAATGGCAAGTTATATATTCTCTTGACTAACTTGCAGCGCAGCGCATGAATGTGGTCTATTGTACTAAAGCCTTTTCGGAATCCGGCTTGTTCGGGGGGCTGAAAGTCATCAAGTCTGTATTCCAGACGACTCGTGATAGCCCTTGAAAACAGCAGCTTATGAACATGGCTCAGAAGCGTAATGGGTCTGTAGTTCTTCAATAGGAATACCTCATAGGTGAGCCTTCATCCCAGAAACTGTCATGAGATTGAATTTTAACATCAGTTTGGTTAATCTGGACCGAAGTTGTAGCCAGCCCATAGTTTCGTTTTGAATTAGAAAATTTCTTTACTGATGCGCCTTTACTCGGGAAAATTTCACCATCATATGGTATATTAATATCAGTATGTTTAACCTGGACTGAAGTTCCAGCCAGCCCATAGTTTCACTATGTCTATGCAGTATACCTCACAGGTGAGCCTTTCTCCAGAAGATGTCATTAGAATATATATTAATAATATAAGTTTGGTTATTCTGGACTGCGGTTCCCGCCAAGCTTTTTATGTTTTATGGAGCTCCTATTTGATCCCATAGATTAAGGTACATTATGATGACATCTTATGTAGCTATTTTTAGCCCATCAAACAAAAGCTGCTAGTTCAAAACGAATTTATGGGCTGGTTGGAACTTTAGTTTAGAATAACCAAACTGTTATGAATATACAATCTGATTATGATATCTTCCGGGGTAAAGGCGCATCAGATAAAAAATTTGCTTATTTAAAACGAAACTATGGGCTGGCTGCAACTTTAGTCCAGATTAACCAAACTGATGTTAAAATTCAATCACATGACAGTTTCTGGGATGAAGGCTCACCTATGAGGTATTCCTATTGAAGAACTAGACTACAGGCTGGCTAGAACTTCAGTTTAGAATAACCAAACTGATATGAATGTACCATCTGATTCATATCAGTTTGTTTATTCAGTTCAGTTTGGTTTTTCTGATTATTTTTATGGTGGGTCGTAATGGTGCCGCATAAGCCAGAGCGGCAGTCTACTATAGTACAATATAAAAAAAAACCATCTGGTTCAAATGAAATATACATATAAAGACACAAAATCACTTTCTTGCCTGGCTTCGCTGTAGTCGAGTAAAAAGTATAAAAAGTGAAAGAATGCGCAAGAAAACTCAGGGAAAAATTGATTACCGTGGCAAAATGCCATGAGAATCAATACCATAGAAATCAAAATTGTATAGTTTTTGGTCAATATTTTTAAATACCATAATTATAGACCAATAATAATAAAATATATGATAAACAATACCCTTTTCCTAACTACACACCCTAGTCAAAAAACCGTAAAAGATAAATAAATATTTTTAAACATGGAAATGGTAATCAATGACCTAGTGAACCAAAACCACGGTAATCAGTTTCTCACCTTCGTAAATCCAGTTTATAACAACGAGAGGAGCAACCCCTCTTCACGATGTTTAGAGCGCAATTGAACTTAGCCAACAGCGGGCGTACAAGCTTCTAAGTCTTGTGGTTTGTGAAATGTGGGTAGTTATGTCGCGCGCCATGGGAATCACTTTTTGTCCGGGGACAAACCTAAATTTGTTATTTTTTATAAAACTTCGCTGAGTACAGCCTCCGCGTATTTTTTTAATCATAGACCAGTTCACCCTTTACAGCTTAGATCACAGCAATTAATTAAATTCCTATTATAAGTTAGTGTAAAAAATATATTTTGTTCCAAAAATGTGTAAGGGACACCCCACGGTAATCAAATTTTAGGGCTTTTACATTTTTTTTCAGGTACTTGCAGCTAAATTTAAGCTGATGTTTATATTGCATTAAGTAGATTAAACCTTAAACTAACTGAAAAAAAATACTTTTGGGTAGAATTTTTATGTTACGGGTAGTTTATTCCCAAAGACACGTAAAATTTTGTCTCTCAGGATTCACCCTTACACATTTTGAATGAAATTTTAGAGACTTTGTGCGCATTTAAGCCAGCTTTTACAGCACAGTAAATTAATAAGCATAGAAACGGGCGAGTATTAAAATATATTAAAATAATATAATTTAATGTTATCTATATTTGAAAAAAGACTATGAATAACACAATTAAAATCACCTGTGATATTATTTGAATGTCATGTCCAATAAATTAGCTGATAACATTTCAGTATGAAACCGATCCTTTAGTACGGAACACTTTGCTACCTGCTTATTGCTATTGCTTTACAGATGAATAACTGGCGTAGGTGTGGTCCTTCACTAGGCGGTTGTGGCAATAGAGGCCTGCATAGCCTTCCTATATTCAAATTAATAAAGTTCATTAAATACGTATATAAAGCTGGAAATCCACGGAAGACTATAACTCCTGCATATAACTACGTTTTTCTACCTTACTACGGAAGAACAAGGAAACCTTATAGTTTCGCTTTGTCCGTCCGTCCGTCCATCCTCGGCTTTGCAGAAAAACTATAAGTCCTAGTAAACTGAAAATTTTCACAGAGGAGAGTAATAATTAGGGTAAGAGAAAGGTAATAAAATTTAATTTAAAATTAGATCATTTAGGGTAACAGGTTGATCCCAGCATGTGGGGTATCGTTGAATAGGTATTTCAAATGAGGAATAGGTTGATAAGAAACTTTTTCGATTAAGTGTTCCTTCTGAAAGATATTCAAGTTTAATTTTTTTTTTAAGTGCCCCCCTACTCTAAAATAAGAACAACTAGCTTTAAAAATCAAGAATATGGTTTAAACCATGAATTTTTCAGGAAAACTATATATGCGGTTACGATATTTTACGATTTATTTTGGTTTGATTAATATTTTTTGATCGTTTGCCTGTAACAGATATTACAGATGTAGGCGATACGAAGCTTGGTCTTCTAGTATTATGATAATGATCAGTTTGTAAACAATAATCCAGTCCTATTTACGTCCACAACACACAAACACAGCTAAAAGAGTGTGAAACGCCCCACAAAGAGGCTGTACGGAGGCACTCTACCGGATCGAATGGCACTGACCCATAAAATTTCCTTCCACCTTCTTATAAATTACCTTTTCCCAGCGAAAATAAACATTTTATCAGCTTAAATATTAACAGCCCAAAATAAAGATAAACAAAAGGAAATTTAAGTAGAAGTGAGAATTAGAAGGTGCGATTAGAGACTTTTTTGCGGGAAACAGTTTAGTTGAATAAATATTGTTCCTAAAATTTTTGATATGTTTACAGAACCTTCAGCTTTAGGTTTTTTTGTTAGCACGAATCCAATTAACTAATAAAACTTTGAGAAAATTGGTTTTTAATTACTTTTTAAATCTAAATATATAAAAGGAAAGAGTGACTGACTGACAGATCTATCTACGCACAGCCTAAACCACTGGATGGATTGGGTTGAAATTTGAAACACATATAGGATTTGTGACGTAGAGACCTCTACTAAAAAAGATTTTGGCACGCGAAAGCCAAAGATAGTAATAAATATAAGATTAACCTTAGACCAAAATCTCGCGTGATATTAAGGGATGATGTGGTCATAGATGGTAGCAGACTAAAACTAAAAGACGGGATAAATCTCTAGCTTAATTAAACATCATGCCGGAGCACGGTCACAATGACCGCTTGGCAACACGGTTTTGCTCAGTGCGTGGTAACTAGCCACGGCCGAAGCCTACCACCAGTGGAATTAACTAGTTTTCATCTATAACTTGTCATTGATGCGGGGCTGGGATTTGAACTCGGTGATCCAGAATGACATCAATAAGCACCATCGCCATGTCAGTCGATTGTGTTTTGTCATATCAACTGTCATATTCACGTTAAATCGGAGCTTCTCTCGCAGTGGTACGTGACACGGCATACAAATGCGAATCAAGCGGTTAAACATAACCGATTGAAAAAAGGTGGTTGTCAATTTAATATTGATCTTTGTAAGTAACATAGTATTGCTTATAATTTTAAATACGAGATTATTTTTACAACAGTATTTGAATGTATATGTAATGTGTATCCTCACTATTGATTAAATTTTGGCCTTTCTTTTTAATTTCTTATTATAAGTTCAATTAAGAGAACAAAGTAATTTTAATCGAAATCGGTTCCGTAGTTTAAAAAAAAATGTGCATCTTTTAACTTATTTAAAGCGTTAGTCGGGATGAGTATAAAGTCGTTTTTTTTTTTAATTCATTTATTTGAATGCCAGCTTACCAAAGTGCTAACTGAAGTAATTTTCAGCTTCAAGATCTCGAATTTACGTGGAATGAGGAAGTTATGAAGTATTTTGACGGAAGATTGATTAATCGATCTAATATTAGAAGGCTTTGAGCTGTTTTAGGTAAGAAAGAGTCATCTATCTACTAATTAAAAGTTAATTGCGACTTTTTCCGCATTGGAAAAACCTTTCTTAGATCCAATAATAAGACATTTCAATGTCTATCGCTGTGCCAAATTTTAACGTTATCTGGTCAGCGGTTTGAGCTGAAGTTTTTAGACCGACGTCGAAAGATTTATCAATTAGTCAGTCATGTTCTTCTTTTATATTTTTTGATAGTAAATAAAATCCTTAATGCTAGGAAAGAGGATGTGAACAATACAGAGAATAATAGTATTTTTTTATACAACATAGTAAGAAGACGAGCAAGACGCTCTCCTGATGGTAAGATAACGCTGCCCATAATTAGTACAGTGCTACCCAGTGCACTGCGCCAACGCTTCTTACTTGAGAGTCATAAGATGTTAAGACTCTTCAGCCCAGTAATTTCACTAGCTACAGTGCCCTCCTACCGAAGCACAGCAATGTTTGCACACTACTGCTCAGGGAGTAGAATAACTGGCACTGTTGGGGTACCCACCTAGTCGACCTCCTGCAAAGGAAGTCTACCCCCGGTAAGAAGTATTACCGTTATTATTATTAAAGAAGTTTATCAACGTGCGTTGCACTTTTTCCATGAGGTCGAACGAGCTAATCTGTGACAGATATGAACATCTAGGGCAAATGCGACAAAGGGTTTTAGTTGCGGCTACCTTTTAGTTCGTTTATATAGCTATTTAGCTGTGTTCAGCGATTTTACCCACTATATGTTATATACACCTATATGCCACCTACATCCTAGATCTAAATTATAGTTATTCATCCAGCACATGCTGAATGTACCCCTGTTGCCTTTTTTTTTTTTTTTTTTTTTCCGGGGAAATGCCTTACGCATACCACCCTGAGCCGTTTTAACGCTAGTCCAGGGTGGTTATGTGGGACTCCCCGCCGGAGAAACCAGCGGATATACCCACTAAAACCCCGAGGTCCTTCCAGCCGCTGTTCTGCAGGGACGACGAAGGTACGCTCTCGCATTCTTCTCCGTCGATACCCCTGTTGCCTAAGCAAAAAAGTCGATTTAGGATTATTGTACTCTCTTCTGGTAATAAATGGGTTTTTTAATGTAATTCTATCTGTACCTGTATGTTATCATAGAGTCTCAGCTAGCTCTAAACCAATCGATCCGCTCGTTAAGGCGTGAAGAAGTAACAAACATACACACTTACAAATTTTCGCATTATAATTATTATCAGTGTGATGTGGTGTTTCGAACTAAGCCCCATCATGACACTTTTGTCCATTTTAAGACCGTTTCTTCACTGGATTCTTTCAGTAAGTTATTCTCATTTTTGTGATCTATTTTAAAGGTTTTCATGTCTCGCGTATAACACAATTTATAATATTTAAACCACCTTCCTTCCAGCATTGTGTATTTCTCTCTCTGCATGGTTATTGTCTGGATGAGATATCTTTGAGCGATAAGAATGTTAATTGATTCACTATTTTTTACAGCAAATTGGTACAGCTTTAAACTTTTCTATGTAGTATTTTTTTTTTATGTTAGAGACAGACAAACAAGCAAACGGCCCGCCTGATGGTGTGCGGTTACCTTCGCCTATGGACGTCTGCAACACCAGTGGTATTAGAGACGCGTTGTCGGTCCATTAACACCTTCTTTATACTACTCTTGAAGAGCCCCATATTGAAGGAAGTACATAGTATATAACAAAGTCGCAGCCCGTCTGTCTATCCCTATAATATATGCTTAGATCTTTAAAACTAGACAACAGATTTTAATGTAATTTTTAAATGGATAGAATGTTTCAAGAGAAAGGTTTATAGGTATAATACATGCATATTATGTAGAGCAACACTGAAAATACGCTGCGCAGTGCGCACGAGTCCTCTAGTTTATCTTAATTTTTAAATCAGAATAATAATGATGCAGTATACGCAATATCCAACATAGTTGTATGACATGAAAACTATAATATAATGTTGCTATGAAACTTTTTCGATTTAGTGATCCATTTGAGAGATATTCAAGTTCAAACCTAAACTACTGGCTTTCAAACACTGAAAAAATTGCAAATATAGTTTCAATCATGAACTTTCCATGAAAACTACTCGTATAACGGTTAAGATAGCTTTATTAGTTAAAGATGTCGTTGACAGTTCTATGGAAGCTTATATTGCGCGCAGCCCGAATAGCGCCTATTTATTTTTATATTAGATAATTATCTTATTTTCTCACAATCTTTGAACCGTTGTTATAATAATGATGCAGTATATGCAATACTCAACATAGTTGTATGACGTAGTGATATACTGCAATATGTAAGGCAGTTTAAACATAGTGCGGTAGTATGTAACGTACAATATTGGGCCAATTTGACAAGTTTTACCGGCGTCGTGTCGCTCCGGTGCGCTGCAGTTTAGTTTCAACTAGTTTATGCTTGTACCTTTAGTACTCGTATTTATACATAGGTGAGCCAAATAATGTTCGAACTTTACTGGAATATCCTTTAATTCTCAGTTTCTTTTCTTATTTATTTGTTATTAGTCTAACCACGGTAAAGAGATATACAGTAGTTTGACTGAGCGTGATTTTTGAACATAAATACCTACAGTCTCGCGGTACATGCGCAAGTCATAGGGCTGCCGGGCAGCCGCTGCCCGCATACAGTAGGTACCTACCTATTTCATATCATCTACTTACTTAAGCTACTATCTAGACAAGACAAGAGACAAGACAAGACAAGAGACAAGACAAGAGACAAGACAAGAGACAAGACAAGAGACAAGACAAGAGACAAGACAAGAGACAAGACAAGATACAAGACAAGAGACAAGACAAGAGACAAGACAAGACAAGAGACAAGAGACAAGACAAGAGACAAGACAAGAGACAAGACAAGAGACAAGACAAGAGACAAGACAAGAGACAAGACAAGAGACAAGACAAGAGACAAGACAAGAGACAAGACAAGAGACAAGACAAGAGACAAGACAAGAGACAAGACAAGAGACAAGACAAGAGACAAGACAAGAGACAAGACAAGAGACAAGACAAGAGACAAGACAAGAGACAAGACAAGAGACAAGACAAGAGACAAGACAAGAGACAAGACAAGAGACAAGACAAGAGACAAGACAAGAGACAAGACAAGAGACAAGACAAGAGACAAGACAAGAGACAAGACAAGAGACAAGACAAGAGACAAGACAAGAGACAAGACAAGAGACAAGACAAGAGACAAGACAAGAGACAAGACAAGAGACAAGACAAGAGACAAGACAAGAGACAAGACAAGAGACAAGACAAGAGACAAGACAAGAGACAAGACAAGAGACAAGACAAGAGACAAGACAAGAGACAAGACAAGAGACAAGACAAGAGACAAGACAAGAGACAAGACAAGAGACAAGACAAGAGACAAGACAAGAGACAAGACAAGAGACAAGACAAGAGACAAGACAAGAGACAAGACAAGAGACAAGACAAGAGACAAGACAAGAGACAAGACAAGAGACAAGACAAGAGACAAGACAAGAGACAAGACAAGAGACAAGACAAGAGACAAGACAAGAGACAAGACAAGAGACAAGACAAGAGACAAGACAAGAGACAAGACAAGAGACAAGACAAGAGACAAGACAAGAGACAAGACAAGAGACAAGACAAGAGACAAGACAAGAGACAAGACAAGAGACAAGACAAGAGACAAGACAAGAGACAAGACAAGAGACAAGACAAGAGACAAGACAAGAGACAAGACAAGAGACAAGACAAGAGACAAGACAAGAGACAAGACAAGAGACAAGACAAGAGACAAGACAAGAGACAAGACAAGAGACAAGACAAGAGACAAGACAAGAGACAAGACAAGAGACAAGACAAGAGACAAGACAAGAGACAAGACAAGAGACAAGACAAGAGACAAGACAAGAGACAAGACAAGAGACAAGACAAGAGACAAGACAAGAGACAAGACAAGAGACAAGACAAGAGACAAGACAAGAGACAAGACAAGAGACAAGACAAGAGACAAGACAAGAGACAAGACAAGAGACAAGACAAGAGACAAGACAAGAGACAAGACAAGAGACAAGACAAGAGACAAGACAAGAGACAAGACAAGAGACAAGACAAGAGACAAGACAAGAGACAAGACAAGAGACAAGACAAGAGACAAGACAAGACAAGAGACAAGACAAGAGACAAGACAAGAGACAAGACAAGACAAGAGACAAGACAAGAGACAAGACAAGAGACAAGACAAGACAAGAGACAAGACAAGAGACAAGACAAGAGACAAGACAAGAGACAAGACAAGAGACAAGACAAGAGACAAGACAAGAGATAAGACAAGAGACAAGACAAGAGACAAGACAAGAGACAAGACAAGAGACAAGACAAGAGACAAGACAAGAGACAAGACAAGAGTCAAGACAAGAGTCAAGACAAGAGACAAGACAAGAGACAAGACAAGAGACAAGACAAGAGACACTCTTACTCGGTCTCTTACTCGCACTCTTACTTCAGCAGAATACTTTTAAAAATTAAAAATAAATATTATAATAACTTCATACTAACTTACCTCAAAAACAGCATAATATCGAATGCTATTTTATGCCATTTTATATAATTTATTATATTATGTATACATACGTCCAAAGTAAATAACGTAAATTACACTAAATACTTGCAAAAAACTATCGCGACGTCCGCCCGTCGCTGCGTGGCACCCGCTTCTGGATTATATACCCACTTCTACCCACATCTGCCCACATCTACTCACTCCCAAATTCCGGCCGTTTCTATGGAGTCAAACTACTGTATATCTCTTTACCGTGGTCTAACTAATATTATAAACGAAAGTTTATAAGAATGTATGGATGTCTGGAGGTATATTTATTGTAAACCTTTCACGCCTAAACGGGTGGACCGATTGATCTGAAATTTTGTACAGAGATAGCTTAGACCCTGCAATGCTACATAGGTATTCGTGATGATATAAGCGTAATTGGTAGCAGACTAAACCTAGAAGGCGAGATAAAACCCTCCCAATGCTCGTCAACTTCAATATACGTCAATAAACGGCCGCAACGGAAGACCAGCGCCTGCCGAACGGCCGGCAATATGCTGAGTTGCGACCTTTTTGTGTATAAATGTCTCTTTTGTTTTGTTTCTTAGTTATTTTGTGTGTCAAAGATGTTTATGCATGAATAAATATTTCATTCATTCATTCATTTCATTCATTCATATCAGAACATGGTCATAATGACCGCTTGGCGACACGGTTAATCTAAGGAATGGTAATTAATCATAGAATAGAATAGAAAACTCTTTATTGTTCACTCAAATACAATAATATAGCTTAGAACTAAAATTACACAGAAATAAGTGTTACAATTGGCGGTCTTATCGCTAAAAGCGATCTCTTCCAGACAACCAAGCAGGGAAAGGAAATACATAAAATATAGCGACGGTGGTTATAAAGATATATAAGGAGACATTAGTACATATTTTTATTTATAGCTATTTAATTATACCAATACAAACTATTAAAACCAATATAATAAATTATAATACATGCATAATATCAACTTTATTTAGAATAAATAACAAGGTTCACAAAACATTGCAGAGACTTATAGCTACGGCCAAAACCTACCACTAGTATAACAAGTAAGTGGAATAAAAATGAATAGGTACCTTTCTAGGCATCTTACATGATCCATCGTCGACCACATTTTCACTTTCCATCAGGTGGGATGTGGTCAAACGTAGGCCTATCTCGTATAAAAAAAAATAAAAAAAAAAACAAACTACATAATAAAACTAATTAAACAACCACATAAATCCACATAATAAAACTAATTAAAGTTATCGGACCAAGATTCGAACTTGGAGATCCACAATTACATCAGTTACTACTACATTGGCCACTACAGAGCAGTTTCTAATTTTAATTTTAACATTATCTAGTATAAAATTTTATTATTTCCATCTTCACGTTCTACTGAAGTAGTTAGGGTTAATAGAATTTTTAAGACCAAACACGAGCCAAATCGGTTACAACTCGAAGGAGATATACATATGTATATGGCTGCGAGATTTCAGTTGGCTACGAGCTTAGTACTTAAGGGGGCACTACTTACTCTAGTATTTTCGACCTTTGTAAATATTCATGACCAAGTCATGATAGGTTCTAACTGAAAAAGCCTGTACCAACTTAGACTACATCAACACCAGCAAGTGAGATTGCGTTTAAACGCTAGTTTAGTCTGCTATTATAAAAAACTCGATCTTCTTGAATTTTCATTTAAAATTTTATCTAATCTAAATATATAAAAAGAAAGAGTGACTGATTGACTGATCTATCAACGCACAACCCAAACCACTGAACGGATTCGGTTGAAATTTGGAATACAGATAGGTTTTATGACGTAGACCTCCGTTAAGAAAGGATTTTGCTACAAGAGAGCAAAGCCGTGAGCATAAGCTAGTAATAAATATAAGAGGAAAGAGTGACTGACTGACTGATCTATCAACGCACAGCCCAAACCACTGAACGGATTGAGTTGAAGTTTGGAACACAAGGGTTTCATGATGTAGAACTCCGCTAAGAAGTGATTTCTCCACTCGGGCAATGCCGCTAGTACAAGCTAGTTCTATACTAAAACCATTTGTCATTTCTTCTGCACTTATAATACCTATATACCGCCGGGCATATAAATTAGATTTACTTTTGAATCGGTGATAATCCAAGGCATTATGTAGTGTATGTGATTTTGGATCACTGAATTCAAATCCCGGCCCATTACAGTGATTGTAATTAGTTAAGTGCAGTGGCGGCTAATTACCGCCCACTGGATACGCGTCACCAAGCGGTTTTTAGACCGTGTTCCAGCATGATGTTCAGTGAAGCCCTTTTCCCTGCCTGCTTCATCAATTAATACCACACCTCGACAATACCACTGGCTCACTATTAGGCGCGCCATCTGTTTGTATCTCGGATATTACTGAAAAGAGTAATGCTGACTCCTTCTTATTTAATGATTTTAAACGATAAATTTAGACAGTTAAAATAAATTTACAAAAGTTGTCTTGTTATTCTACTTACATAGATAAATCAAACTTGTATAATTTTTAATATTATAATAATAAAAAAATATCTTTTTACTTGACTCTCCTGATTCCTGATATGATATTCATGCATTTATATGACATTTGTCACAGTTTTAAGGTCTGCATATTTTTTGTGATGTTACAATAAAGAGTTATCGATCATTCATTAGCATAGGTTTAGCCTTTGATCACGATCTAGCGTGATGTTAAGCGCAGATGCGGTCGTAGATGGTAGCAGGCTATACCTAGAAGGCGGGATAAATCCCTCCGTGGCTTCACTGAACATCATGCCGGAACAAAGTCACAATGACCGCTTGGAGACACGGTTTTATTTGGGGACCAGTGGCTGGTAACTAGAACTTGCCACGGCCGAAACCTATCACCAGTATAGCGAGTGAAAAAACCGCACATAACTAATTAAAGTCATCGATGTGGTCATTGGCCGGTACTGAGCTTGGTGCTCCAGATTTGCAACCGCACCCCTTGGCCATCACCGCGCAAACCTGCCATTCATGCCTGTTTAGTAACATAATTATGATAAATGTAAGTTAAACTCAATTCTAGTACTACATAGGCGCGTTGTACTCACCTGTGTACTCACTTAAGAGAGTACCAGGAACAAAACAAGCTAGATCAAGTAACAACACCCTGCTCACCTCAATTCGCTCAGTCAACAAATAACGAGCACATCAGCCTATTTCTCAAACCTCTTTATCGGGTAATCAGGTATCTATTTGTTAACCCCCGACTGAAAGGTGAGCTGTCAGTCTGTCAGCAGTATGTTGGGTCAATTACAGCGAAGGATAGTTAGCGGGGGGACGAAGTAGGTCACTGTAAGATGATGGAGAAGATAGAATGGTCGTAAGGAGTTCAATGTAGATTGGATGTTTTATGTTAGTTCTCGAAACATACTTGGAACGATTTCTGGTTATATATTTTAATGGAAATAAGGGTTGTCAAGGTATAAAATATTACAATTTTATATTATGTAAAGTGTAACTTGTAGAGGCAAAAAATAAAGGGAGGTATAAAATAAAGTCTTCTATAGGATACATTTTGGAGAGTGTGCGCAGGAATTACACGAACTAATTCCTTCAAGCCCATTCTACCGACGTACGTCGCGGCAGACGGCAAAGCGGCATCCTTACTTAGTGGCGTTACCTACTGCCCGCACCAAGCGTTTTGCTTCGTCGTTCTTAATGAGAACTGGTCGCGTTTGGAACACTTTGCCGTCATCCGTGTTTCCCGAGCGGTACAACTTGGGTATCTTCAAGGCACGAGTGAATAGGTACCTTTCTAGGCATCTTACGTGATCCATCGTCGACCGCATTTTCACTTTCCATCAGGTGGGATGTGGTCAAACGTAGGCCTATCTTGTATAAAAAAAATAATAAAAAAAAGTCACTTACCACTGTATGTTGATCCTATGATTAATGCTTGTATCTCAAAAACTGCGCAACAGATTATATGATTTTTTTAATAGAGTAATTCGAGATTTAATGTTATACATGCATGTTATAGTAGAGAACTCTGACAATTTTCTTAAGCTTTACGAAGTGCGCGCGGGTTCACTAGTTATATAGGTAGCTACAATATCGTAACGATAACAGTTCGATAACTACCAACCAAAGTTGCCTCCTCGTAAAACTAGTCCGATCGCGTAACGCTCAAAATTTACCGCAACGCAGTCATCTAATGGTCACGACAGCAATTTCAGAACGTTCAAATGCATGACGGTTATTGTCACAGATGAGGCAACAGTGTCTGTTAAAGTAGAAGCCACTATGCTTATGCGAACTTATTCAAGTATTCGTACAATTGAGTAGTATAGTAGTTGAGTAGGTAATAAAGTAAATATTTTTTTTATGCGAAGATGTAAAACGAGCAAGACGCTTTGCTGATGTTAACAGATGACACTGTCCATTAAATCAGTACAGTGCCACCCAGGATTTCACAATGATGTGAAATTCTAAGTACACTGCATCAACACATCTTACTCAAGAGTCATAAGATGTTAAGACTTTAGCCCAGTAATTTCACTAGCTACAGTGCCCTCCTACCGAAGCACAGTAATGTTCGCACAGCTCAAGTGGTAGAATAACTGGCACTGTTGGAGTACCCATCAAGACGAACTGCAAAGGAAGTCTAACACTGCTTACCCAGGTTTTAGACTATCTTAAAATGTAACTTTTAATTTTTTAAATTGACTTTTGAACGACACTATTTAGTCTTTTTATATAGGTTTTTACAAAATTATAGAATACAAAGTTGTGTCAACTTTTTTGCTTAAAACTACTATGTATTAAGTTTTTGGACTTTAATTCTTATTTCATTCGCAATAGTCGTATATTTCAAAGGGTGTAATTTCTTTGGTGATCCCATTGAAATGTTATCAACGTTCGACAAACATGTTCGACAATAGAGCCTTATTATGGAGCATGGCTCCAAATTCAACCCGCAAAAAAGGTACACTCACGGCATATTCTCACTTACATCAGTGGCTAATAGTAGCCTATATTGAACTAGTTAATACCAACGATAGTCAACGTTTCCGGCCATTCTACCTCCACTAACATCTATTGTCGGTCAAACAATGCGTGGCGCGATGCCAGGACGCGACGTGATGCTAGTGCAAAATGGACATCACTCAACGTCAGGAAAAGGCTTTGACGCTTCAAAAAGTAGTAAAGACGTTTTTATGTCTTATTTTTCTTTAATCAGAGTATAATAAAAAGAGTGAGAATATTTAGAAAGAGAACCTGTACGAAGATCTTCTTCAGGGAGTAGTTGTAAGAATTTCTAACATTCTCACAAACACACTTTGATTCACTTATATAAAAACTCCTTATTGTGACCAAGAAAAAAATAAATTTACAATAAATGACTTAATATCTAAAAAGGAAGATAACATTAATAACAATACCTTAATGTACCCATACACCGCGAGCAGAAAAAAAAGTTAGACGAGGAGATGAGAGGTTGTAAGAATTTTTACACTGAACGATTAGTGAGTATTTAGATTCATATTTGTAAATAAACGGCATTAACTACGTGTATTAACTTCGGCTTCGTGCCGATCGTTTCGATCCTGTACGAAGATCTTCTTCAGGGAGTAGTTGTGTATTGCCTTTTTTATGGTAATGTGTGACAAAACCAGCAACTCTGGTGCGTTAAGCTAAGACAAACTGATTATAATTATTATAGACAACATATCCGGTGGTCTACGTCATAATATTATGATACCTACGAGTGTTCCAAATTTAAACCCAATCCGTTTAGCTATTATAGATTGTGGGTTGATAGATCAGTCAGTTAATCAGTTACTTTTCTTCTTTATTTATTTTTAATAATTCATAATTTTAGATATATTCAAAAACAACTCGTCTAACAAATGCATGATTCAGTAATTCAACTACATTTGTTTTCATTATTTAAAATAAAGTTTTAAAGAAATAGTTATAACTTATCATTATTAAATATGAAATAAAATGTTTTCAGCAGAGAATACTTAGTTAAAACTTTACAATGAAAAACATTTCTAACATGCACAACTTTGTTACGGCCACATTGAGTCAAAAGGGTTGAATTTATATTATAAAAACTTTACTTTAGTCGTTATTCTTTCGTGAAAAACATTTTTACAAAAGGAGAAAAATAAGGTTACGAAAATAGATTTGACCTTTACTAAGATGTTTTCGTGAAATAATAGGGTGTCGATAATAATTGTTATGTACAGCAAGTACTAAAGAAGTATTTTATGGAGAATTCATAATATTCCAGCAAAAACATAAATAAATGAAAAATGAGAGTGAAGTTCAATATACGATATACTTGTAAGTACCTTGGTTGTTGACTTCAACGACAAAAGAAGTGAGATATAAATCGGTGCCAAGTTCAATGATCATTCTTAAATGATATTTATAAAATACTCTATGACAACCCAAAATATTATTCTTTCTTCTAACTTCGGATAAATATGTTGAAGCCAGCAGATGATGTCTGGCTTGGCCAGTTCTCATAAACGATATATTTTTAAAATTATAATAATATATATAAAATAACCAGTGCTGCCAGTCAAGATCCGTATAGGTATGTATAAGACATCTTCTTTTATATTTCCTACCGAGCTTTATGCGACTATAATAATATATTCCGTATGCTTTAAAAATATATTTTCCTTGCTACCAAAGAAAATATTTCTCGAAATTGCAGAGTCGCAGTGACAGCCCGCAAGTGTCTTATAAAGTCTCGCATAAACAACGGCACAACTTTTGCATGTCTCCGAAACATTCTTAAAACGATGTGTCGGATGCACGGCAAAAATTCTAAAGCATATTTAGAGCGGCTCCGTAGAATTTTCTAGAAAAGGAATTGCGAGTATTCTTGTGTGCCGGGAGAGCACGGATAGTTCGCGTAGCGTTTCCGATATCAAAGATTACGAGGAATTCTCGTCTTTACAAACAAAGGGAACACAAGGGCGCGTCATGATTATAGTGACGAAGATTTTCTTCGTCTTTGCACACATGATAAAGACAAATACCGTACGCTATAGAACAAAATTGTTGCCGTGCAGTTAATACTGCTTTTTTGAGATTTTTTTTTTCTTATTAGTCGATTGGCTATACGAATAAATGTTTTTAAGTAATTAGACGTATCTTTTACATTAGCAAGGTAAAACTTATTTTTCTTTTAACACCTATTATAATTCTTCTTAACAATTATAATTGATGATTTGCAGAACATCACACAGACTCTTCAATAAATTAAATATAGTAGGTACATTGTCTCTCACTAGTCAGGGTCAGCAGTCAGGTCAGGTATGAGTTTGGCTTACAGTTAAAAAAATAAAAAATAATAATCAGAAGTTAATCAAAAGAAGCACAAGTCATAGCTCCGTCAGAGGAAAAATAACAAAAAAATAGCCTGTGAGTAAATAGAAAGTATTTGTCGCGAGGGTTTGGTTCGTTTGCATACGAAGATACTTCCTGAAAGTGCGGATGAGAGGTTCTGATATTACGATGCTCCAAAACTATGTACGAGTGTATCTAAGAATAGTGTGAATAATTCAGAAAAGCAGAGTTGATATTTTGTCAGTCACATACGAAATAAAAGTGACAACAAATCTCGACTGGTTTTTTGCACCAGCTTTCATTTCTTGACATCTACACTTTGTGATGACGGTTATTCCCGATGTACCTACCTATTGTTAGGCCTATTGTTAGTTAGAAGGCCACAGAGGCATCTATGACCCAGTGCTCTCGCAACGCCATTAACAGACGAAAATGGCGTCACATCGCTAAATCCATCGCGAAAATCCAAGCAGAAGACCGAGCATCAACAACTACGATCACTCTGTCAAGAGTGTACGACTAAGAACAATAGGTTGTTGATCGATTAGTCAAGGTATCACTGAACGTCTTGCCAGAACACGGTCATGATATCCGCTTGACCACAACCGCTGGAGCAGTAAAACGAGTAACAGGAACTAAAATATAAAGGTAATATTTTATTATTCTGGGCAATTTAGATAACTTGTTCTGTTAGAATATTTAGTAAGCTTTTAGTTGGAATATTGTAAAAAAAGTAGTTATAAATTATAACTACAATATTTTGACACCGAAGGGAAAGGATAGTCAAATATTTATTCTCTCTCTGGTTGTTAGTTTTGAAATCATTTTTCTCGCACAAAAGCCTCCAGCCATCAAAATAACTACAGCCTCAACCGTATCGCTTTAAACTAAGCTAAGGCAGTACATACACGTCAGAGCCTATTTATCATTCCGTTTGTGAGGATTTGTGTACCATTTCTACTCAACCAATTGACATACGTAAATTAACTTTCACCACGTAGATCCCTGGGATTTAGATGCTTATTTACCAATATTTAATTGCACCTGTCAGCCAAAATAAATGTACGAAAACAACGTGCAATTTAATAACGGTTGACCTGTGTATCCCACTAATGTTATTAATGTTAAAGTTGAAAAGTTGGTGTGGATGTTTTATAAATTACCTAAATATGTTAAGACGTATGGATTGATGTTTTTCATGCTATTGCGGCTATACTGATTGTGCTGAAATTTTATTTTAAGCTGCAAAGTGTAACAGCTCTACCTATTTTGCATGGCTTTTTTATAACCTCATAAAAGGATAATGAGGTTTTTTTCTTTAAATTCACTTTAGGTTCGCCTTTGTCCACGATCTTGCGTGATGCTAGACAGTGCGGTTGAAGATGGTATCAGATTAAACCTAGAAGTCGGGATAAGTCTTTTCCTGGCTTCATTAAACATCATGTCGAAACACGGTTAAACCGTGGAGACTGGTAGAGATTATAGAAAAACTATATATATTTTTATAAATTAATAATACTGTAATTAAAACTGACTTTTTCGTGTAAGAATGTGGCTCTGGCCATTGTTAAAAATAAAATCGAATAATTGCTTCCCAAACAATTACAAAGAAATTTACTGAGCTAGACATATTTAATACTAGGTAAACAATCGGTGGTCATTAGTATATTTTATTGTAGGTAGAATCGATGAAAAAATTATGTGAATACCAAATGTCAAACCTGCCAACAATTTTGTTCGTTGTAGGCACAAAAGACATACGAAGTCCTCAAATTGGAAAGCTTGTTAAAAGCTTCGTAAAATTGTGTTACAATAAACAGAAAGTCTGTGAGTTTTTGTCGTTTTTACGAATCCAATTTGAACTCTGAACTACCATGTTAGGGTTTTTTACGTAAAAGATCTAGGAGAAAAACATTTTAAAAGTTTTAGGACTATATTTTAATTGGCGAAGAAGTCGGGGCTAGAATAGTAAGAACATATATTTCTCATCTTGATACGTACGAGCGCAGACTAGTAGAAGGCAGGTAGACACCGCGCTCTTTAAAAAAAATTATGGCATGCAATAGGAAATAAGGAATACGTTTAATAAGTACAAAACATTTTTTTGAATATAATTATCCAGGTTTCTTAAAAAACATATACTTTGTATCCTGCAAGATGCAAACATGATCATTTTTTTACGAAGTAATTTTATTTTAAAACCAACAACGTGGTCAGAGCATAAGAACTGCGCTAGATTTTATCATTATAATGTTGCTACGTACAAAACAACAATTAACTCTTTAGATGTTTTGTATAGTTGGCAACTTGGCTTCACTTTTATTTTTGGTGCGCAATGTCTGCTCTTATTACGATAGTCTGTGGTAAGAACATATTTCTCGTCTTGAACGTGGACGCTTAATTAAAAGTCAAATTACTGGCGCTGCATCGTGTCTGAAAAGGTACTGGAAGGAATTATACACCATTCAGGTCTAACCAAATCAAATAGGATAAAACAGTAATTAATTGTTCTTAGAGTTCTTTTTGTTTTAGCTGTTTTTGATGGATTCGGTCGTTAAGTATCGTCTAACTAATCCTGTTGTGAAGTTTGGTTTTAAGTTTTAGGATTTGGGTACGATCAAACTTGACATATTATGTGACTATAATGTCCCGTTAAATCGTCGTTGGTCAAATTCTAGCAAATTTCCTGCTAAAAAGGAAAATAGTTTTAATATGCAGCAGCAACAAAAATTGGGAAGTAAGTACCTCGTTAAGGATTTTTTTTATCACAGTTAATATTATTCTGCGCAGTAAGAAATGTCTACTACGTTCGTAAAAATTAAGCAACACACGGTGCCAAATTTAGAAAATCTTAACGCATTCCAGCGCTTAAGCGCTGAGTTTTCAGCACATGCATGCAGCATAACGTGTTCGTATTAAAGTCGACATTAAGCCTGCAAGCGCTGGATTGTACTTAACATAATTGAGTGAGATTTTAGCTGTTTATTCCAGTGCTTTTTGTATTCAGCGCACTCAGTAATTTCGGTAGACTCGCTTGTATGTTAATTAAACATAACTTGTTCGCCGACCAGATATTTATGGAACTATTTGTTTTTATGCAATTGTTTGCATCAAAAGAACAAAAAATTAATATTGGCTTATGAATGTACTGTTTACAAATTATGCAGAATGAATTGATGTTTATCTAATATTGTAATTTATGCAGTACGGATGAAGTGTGTTTATTTTGTACTTCTTAAATGTTTAATGATTCAATCGATTGAGATTTATCATATGTGGTTTTATTTCAAATGCTTTTTACCTAGTTTATAATAAATATAACATCATTATTATCTAATTTATTATCTCAACTGATATAAGCGGACTTGTAATTTGATATTGAGTGGTATTTTTATGATACAATGGTAGTGTTTGATAGATGTATTATAAAAAAAATACTTAACATTTTTTTTTTATGTTCCTGATGGTGAGTGGCTACCGTCGCCTATGGATACCTGCAATACCAGGGGTACCGCTGGTACGTTGCCTACCTTTCAAGACTCTATTCATCTGCCTTTTGAAGAGTCCCATGTTAGAGCATATAATTAAAGTGTTATTCATAATAATAATGGAGGTAATTTATATAATATAAGTACTCCAATAATAGCGGTTGTTACTCTAGTTACACTGCTTGAACCAATTACAAAAAAATATTCTACGAGATCTATTTGGAATCATCATATTTTTAAAATTTATTTTTAATAATTTACACTAATTAGTTAGACTGTGTTACTTTCATAATTATAACTTCAGACTTAATTTGTTCTGAGTTCATTATCAAAAAAGCTTTTATTATATTATTTTAAGAGATAATAATTGCAGCAAAGGATCCCAAACAGATTATTATCACTAGGTTTGTATATTTTTGAGAAAATAGAAAATATTAATAAATGTAATTTAAATTTATTTATATTAAAACGAGTTCAAGTAAACGTTTGCAGCTATTAAATTATTTCTATAGGTTTGTGTAGCCAACCTATATGCTGGCCATACTAATAAAGGGACTAAAATGGTGATAATGTTGGCGAAACGTGAACTATAAATTTGCAATATGATAGTAGCTTAGAGACTAAAGTTAACAAAGACAACATACATTTCATCAACAACGTAAAACAGTAATAATTAAAGTTTAGTGTAAAATAGCGACCGTCTCGACGTTATTTGTAACGTATAAGCTTTAGGTACATTGACATCCTCTCGCGGGAAATCTATAGTTCTACGGAGTTCGAATACAATTCATGTAATTTATATTGCGGTCGGTGACAACCGCGAATGCTTGAATTTATGGATGGAAGTTGAATTATTTTTGTGCGATTTATTTGCGAATCAAACTGTTTTTTCACGTTAAATTTCCAACAATTTCAACTTTTTTATGCAAGTTCGAGACGAGACTGACTCTCTCTTGATGTTAAGCTATAACTCCTACCTATAACAGTCATAGTATTATCTCGATATTTAATAGATACGCGCAGCAACATCGCGCTACGCTCATCATTCATATTATATTATAATAAAAAAAAATTCTTATCCAGTATGGATAAGGAATAGAAAACACTTTATTGCACATCATAAATACAGTAAAATAAGCTTAAAAATATTACAGGTTGGAATAAAAGGTGTTACTTAAATGTATATAATGTAGTGGAGTGTTGTGCAAAATGTTGTCTTTGGATTACTAGAATGATATGGGTAATGGGCAATCATGATGCTAACCATCGCGCATCTGATTTTGTCTAGTCACTCAATATCATAGAAAAGTGTGCAGCTTATCTTTGAAAACAAACACGTAAGGCGCAACCAGCCGCATCCACTTAATGTAGTGTACGCCCTAAATATTTTAATATTCTATAAGCCTCATGAACTTTAGCATTAGCCTAAAATTGAGTGTGTTACAATCTATATTTCTGCTGAAGATAACAAAGCGTAGCCTATTTGATTTTATCTCAACGCTATGAATATTGAATAGTTTAAGACTACAGCGATTTCGTAGATGTTCAAGATTTATCATTATACTCGTAGGTCTCTTTATAAATGTTTAGATACTTTGGTATTAAGTAATTCTACTTAAAATTGTAACCAAGTTAATTTGTACATATCTCATACAGATGGGCACAGCTAGTCTAATATATAAAAGGGAAGAGTGGCTGACTGATCGATCTATCAACGCACAATTTACTGATGAATAACAGATTGGGTTGAAATTCGGAACACAGATAGATTTTATAACGAAAACCGCTTGCTACTAATATTTTGATATAAAAAAATATTATATCTGCTATTTTTATCAATCGCATAGAAAAGCGGTTGGTTGGTTAGTTCTGAGAATTTTCCGAATAAACGAGTCCATTCCCATTTCAAAGCGGAAAACAACTAGTATGTTTTTCAAGCGTAAAATTGTATCGCCTGTCCGCTACCGGCGCTGGACCATTTAAAAATATGTTTCTCAATGTGGGTTTTCCACTAAAAATATTTTTGTGGTGTCTTTGTTTTCAGTCATTTAGATTACCTTTATATTATATAATTAAACTAGACTAGCTTACGCTCGCGGGGTTGCTCGCGTAGCAATATCCTTTTTTAGCAGAGGTCTACGTCATTAAAACTATCTGTATTCCAAATTTGAAACCAATCCGTTCAGTGGTATAAGCTGTGGTTTGATAGATCTTTCAATCAGTAGCTCTTTTTTTTTAAATATGTAGATGAATTTAATATTTTCTGTAGATTATATTTTTACGGAAAATATAACTGACTAAAAAAAAAAAACTAACTATTACTACTATTGTAAAATAAACTAATAACGCACAGCAGACGTTACCAGTTTATTATTATAAGTAGTTAAACTACTTATAATAATAAACTGGTAACGTCCCGCGGTGTAACTCGTTTAACCCACGAGATAAAACCTATTACAGTCCTTTCCCAAATTTGAACTATGTTTCCAATTTCATCCTAATCGGTTTAGTGCTGTAAGTGAATCTGCTTGAAGAGGTATCTGCAGGCAGACACACATCCACATTTACAAGTATAATAATAAATGCATGAAGCAAATTTTGACACCAATTTCAGTTTTGTGAAGTCATCTAACCAAAAAAGGTTTCTTAAAGCTGGCGAAATTGCGAACGAAAGTTGTTTAATATTTATACTAAATATGCTTCTTTTCTCTAGTTACGTAAAAACGCATATATCCTCCGTCAAGGATCATTTAGGACCTAGAAATTCTAGTTTATTTTAGTCTAAGCACAATAAAATGTCTTAATTCTGAGAAGAGTGGTTTCTAAAGCTTAATTCTAAGCAGTCATTATTTGATTTGGCTCACTGCCCTGGCCACTTAGCTACGTAACATTAAACTTAATAATATTCTTATTTCTCCACTTGCCAACATTTTGTACCTATAAACGAAGGTAGAAATTGGAAAAAAGTAAATCGTTAAAAGAGATCAAAAATGGATTTTGATTGCCTTGTGTTTTTTAGCTACGTTGAGGATTTTTTATTTAATTTGTATTAAAAATATGCTGCTTCGTATGACTTAGATGAATGTTATATAGTAATTCATCAACATAATAGTAAATATATAATCAACACCGCTAAAATGCTTAATATTATTAAATTTAGTTAAGACCAAACCTATATGAAGACAATAATATTATTATAATCAACATTAGAACATTTCAATCGGAGATGGGAAAGTCTAGTAATAGTAATTAAAATCACACAATGTGTAAATCAGTCATAATAATGGTGTTTCTAGATGATATGCTATTGTAGCATTAAGTAAGTCTAGGACTAACTTTGTGCTGAATAATAAATAAAAAAATAATTCACACAAATACTCACACACACGCTCATTGCACATGCATTTTTTTATGTATATGTAATATTAGCCGAATTGAACATTGACGCAGTGAGATGAAAATAACGGGATAAGCTTGACTGGCATAATCCAACTCGCCGACAAAACAGTGTTCCTAAAACAAAAATAAAATAATAAAATTTTATTATTTACATAGTTGAAATACTGGTGACGATACGCGAGTGCATCGTTGCATTTTTATTGCGCATGCATTTTTACTTTATTTCCTCCTGTCGGTTTCGGATTTATAGCAACCGAGTGAGCATTCGAATGTTGTAGATTTAAGTCCTACCATCCTTACACGATTTCACAAGGTTCGATGCAAACGAAAACGTATTTCTTGGAAAAGCTTAGAAAGATTGAGTACAATAAGCTTACGCATCAAGTTTAGAATTAAATAGTTATTATAATTAAATAATGCATTCAGCGATTTTTTGTTAGATACATATAATTATACACGCACATAATACTATTCCAGGGTTTAAACTATCTTAATTTCAAGTCAATCGAATGAGTGGTGGAACCAATAAAGAATACCTAAAGATGAGAGATAAAGATTGGTGGTTCTAAAATTTTATATTCGGGAAAAATGTTTTTTAAATATTAAACTTTTCATTAGGATATTCTGTATTGAGTTTAAAAGAATTAAAATTTTCTAGTAACACTGCCCCTCGAGTAAAAAACATATCTGAGTGTAATATTTTCATGAATTTCACTAACAAAAACTTACTTAACAAAGGTACCTGGGGACGAACCTCGGCGGGTTACATACGCCTTTGTCACACTCATGAATAAGACAACAGGGAGTTAGTTTAGCATGAAATTGTGGGGTATATCATTTATGGTAATACTGACTTTGGTCTCCTGCAAGTCACTGCACTGGGACGAAATGGAAATTTATGGTACTTCAGGTTAATGGACAAAGTTTTTGAATTTGTATTTGGATAATACGTATTTGATGCGATGACAATATTTTTTAATTATAAATTATAATTTTCACTATCTGAACGCTTTTTGTCTACAATCCTATATTTGAAATATCATTTGTTTTATATTCAATTTTGTAGAGAATAGGCCTATATTTCAGAAGCAGCCTGGCAATACCTTTAGAAATAAACCATTTTTAAAATGCAGACGTCATAAAGATATTGTTGGGAATATAGGTGCACTATAAGCCAAACTCAATCTGCTTTATTACAAAACGCGGACTTACGATAGTTCTGAGATTAACGAATGTCATTTGTTCGCTTAGTACCTGGTTTAATCCTGGTACAATCGTTAGTCCGCGTTTTGTAATATAACGGAACCTGTTTCACATAATAACCAAAGCTTTTGAAGCACAAGGGTTAACTGAGCAATTAGTTTTAAATTTTTTTGTAACCATGCTCATCACATCTATCTTAAATAAAAATATTTCATTTCATTTCATTTCATTTCAAATAACTTTGCAACCAGCCTAAATAATGCAGTAAAGGATATCGTCCCAAACTGCAGTGTCAAACTTTTAGATCCTAGTATTTACAAGGACACCATAGACAAAAGCATGCTTTTCAAAAAGGCTTCAGCTACAAATGTGTGTAAAATAGTAGCTAATTTAAATTCAAATAAATCTCCTGGAATTGACAATATAAGAATATCTGATGTGAAACTTGTAGCGGATGAAGTTTCAGTCGCATTTGCCAATCTAATTAATGTTAGTGTCTCTTGTGGGGAATATCCCGATGAATTAAAAGTAGGATGTGTTAGACCAGTTTATAAAAAAGGTCCCAAGAATAACTGTATGAATTATCGCCCCATAACATTATTATCATCAGCTGACAAAATTGTCGAGAAGTATGTCACCCGGGAAATACACAAATTTTATAGCGAACACGAAATAATAAAACGAAACCAATATGGGTTTCAAGCGGGTAAGAGTACTACCCAGTTATTATCGGAGTTTACTGATGAAGTCAACACTTATCTCAATGACCGGAAACACGTACTAGTTTTGTTTATTGATTTTTCTCGGGCGTTTGACACTTTAAATCATATTGAATTGATTAACAGATTAGAGCATTCCGGTTTGCGTGGTCCCATCCTTCGATGGTGTGAAAACTACCTACGTAACCGTAGGTTTACTGTTAGGGTCAATGATACGTATAGTGACTATAAAACAGTTACCGAGGGTACTGCACAGGGATCTGTGATTGGTCCTCTTCATTTTCTCTCGTATGTTAATAACATGTCTAATTGCATCAAGCTCTGCACTTGCTATCAGTTTGCGGACGATACGTGTTTGATCGCCTCGGATAAAGACCCACAAATAGCGAGCGAACGTCTGCAAACTGACTTTAACGTTCTTATGAAATGGTGTCATGATGCTGGCTTAGTGCTGAATGCAGATAAGACCAAATTGTTATATATAAGATCGCCATACTTGAAGCAATCCCCATATAGCCATATCATTGCCCATAATCACAGTTGTTTACATGGTAATATGTTGCACGCGCACAGTTGCAATTGTCCACTAATTCAAAATGTAGAACAGCAAAGATATCTTGGCTTGCTTATTGATAGTAAAATGAATTGGGGGCCACATATCGAGGAGGTCTGTTGTAAGCTTCGTCAATTTTTGGCGAATTTAATTATTTTAAATAATCGCATTCCATTTAAGGTTAAACTGATGTTGTACAATTCCTTAGCAGAATCATACATCCAGTACGGGTTAAGTAGCTATGGTCGCACTTATAGTACTTATTTAAATAATATCTTTAATATTCAACGTCGAATCCTTCGCTCTTTAGTGTCATCTAATATCAAACAACAATTTTATGAAGATGATTATGGTCTTTTTAATTATTGTAAAATTTTACCAGTAGAAATTCAAGTCCAATATCTATTACTTAAAGAAAACTTTTTTAAAGAACAATACAGAGACGAAATAAAACGTGATCACCCTGTACGAACGCGCTCGGCTAGGAATCGGCCGGAGTTTCGCACGATAACCGGTTGTAACAATACTTACGGTGAGCGTACGACTGCTTACCTGGTTCCTAGATTAATTAATAATTTACCTCCGGAATTACGTACTATAGAAAATGTTCGACCGAATAATATTAAGCATAAGTTAAAATCCCATTTTTTAAACAGTATGGTAGACGTCGTAGATGTATAAACATTTTACACAAACCTCATTGGTTTTATAAATGTTGTTTATTTGATTTGTTTTAAATGTATGTTCAGATGATAAATAAATGAAAAAAAAAAAAAAAAAAAACATAATTTTAGGTTAGTTAGGTACGTCATATCCATCTAAAGGTCAGCGCAATCATGACTTATTTCTTCACCTTTAAGACGGATGTCAGGAAGAATTTACTGTTTTAGCGAGACGAGATTTCTCTATGTTTATTATTCTCTAAGGAACCCGTAAAACCTCGGTTTTTCTTATCTCCCCACAAAAACAGAGAAGTATTTTTCACCTTTATTCGGCTGTAAAAATTCTACGGAAAAAGTGTTTTTGTGAGCGAAGTGCGTGCCTCAAGTTAAGTTATTTTTTTAATAAAGAAGTACATTGGCAGTGGCGTCGGTCGATCATAAACCAAGAGATGGACGATGCAGATTTTCGTACAAAGTGTTTCCACAACAATGGCTTCAGAATTTTTTAGGCTGGTAATACTGAGCCTATGAAGAGGGATAAGTTCTTTTGCTTAAATTGTGAATATTGTCACAGTGAATCCCTATGAGATTTTTTGTCGTTTTTATCATAGAGCTGCTTTTTGAACGAGCGGTACTCATAACTATAAACAAAATAACTGTAATATTGACTTGCTAAGATGGTTCATTGAAGCCCATTTGAATAAATGAATCTTGCGTTTTAGAATACATTTATTCTAAAATCGTCTTAGTTTTAGGTAACAACTAGGTACAAACAACTAGGTAAAAATTATGTAGGTATTTAATGTACCTACTATGTACTTGAGTCTTCTAAGTAAGAACAGATCAAACAAACTCGAAGTTGTTGGTTAACAAGTTTCGCTAAAGAGTTTCTGTAGCTACCTTGAGGTTTTCTCAAAAGACTAGCTCAGTTTCAGCAGTCAATTTTATGTTGAATTTCATTCAAACCTGTAGTTAATTTGCTCAATAAAATGGAGCCAAGTAAAAGAGACACCCGTGTAACAAGATTTAAAGTTCAAATATTTTGCACCAAAATATTGTTTTATGACAATCTCAACGCTATAATTTTTTAACGTCTTAAAAACCCAATTAATGTCCTGAAAAAGAAATAAACCCTTTAATTTAATAAAAAACACAGTAAAAAACGCGTTAAACGTGCGTGAAAGGGCCTAGCTATTATTTTAGGACTAAAATTTAATTAAGCCGGCTCAAATGACTTCGTAGTACGTTTGACCCTTCATAAAAAGGACAGCAAAATGTGTTTTGTTGCAAATACACAAGGTTCAAAATATTTTTGCAGGACTGTATACGTACTTGAAACTGTGCAAAAATGAACCTTATTTCGAGCACGCAAAGATCATGAATCATAGTGTTTTGTGTAAAATAGAGACGCTTAGAGAAATAAAATGTAGCTAATATATACCTTATGGCTTTAGAATAGAGTTTATGTACTGTTTAGTGAAGGGTTAAGGTGGCGTAGTCCCTTTGAAAATCCTGGAACATGGGTTAGCTCTCAGTTTGGCTATAACTTGGGCTTTTAAGGGTGAATTGTCGCTTAATTTCGAAGCATGTGAAATTATATGCTAATATAGGAAAACAACCTGAAATCAAGGCATCATCCTTAAATGGAAGTAAAAGGGAGGAAATTAAACAAATAGAATTTTTGGTATAGAAAATTTTACAAATTATTTATTTTTTACAATATTATTATGTTTTTGTATCAATAAATGAGCAATTTTTTTAAAGGTAAAATCAAACCTAAATGCTTCGCAGTTTCAAAGTTTTTTATTCATTTGTAAGGTCCATGGATGCCATTATGTATGGATTAAATTTTAATATTATTATATAGTAAAGTACATGTGCAAGTTTGTGCCACATCTATCTTATCCAGAACACTATTACTACGTATACAGAACACGCGTCGTGCCATTTAAAAACTCGTAAAGTTGTTTTTACACCGCACTGGTTAATATTTCATGCTCTTTATGCGTTCAGGTTGAATCTACGGAAGTATTATTGTAATGAATTAACGTCCCAAAACACGGGTGACTGTGTAAATAGGGCTTAATCACGCTATAATGGGAGGTTTCTTTTTGTTTTTAATTTTATGAAAAGAGCTCAGACATTAATTATGGATATTAAAGCTTATGGGAGTGACCGTAAAATCCCTTCACTAGAATGACCAGGTACTTGAGTACTTACATATACATGACTAGCTTATGCTCGCAGCTTTGCTCGTGTAGCTAAATCCTTTCTTAGCGGAGGTCTACGTCATAAAACCTATATGTATTCCAAATTTCAACCGAATCCGTTCAGTGATTTGGGCTGTGCGTTGATAGATCAGTCAGTCACTCTTTCCTTTTATATATTTAGATATACCGAGAGCAAACTGAAAACCAGCAGTCAGGTACGAGTAGGTTGCCTTCAAGGTCAACCTCTGACTCTGACTGTTTTCTCTTTACATCAGGAGAGCATCTTGCTCGTTTTCTTATTTCCTCACATAAAAAAACGCTGATTTTCCCCTTTCGCACAATTTTCATATTTGCTATTGTCACAATATTATGTATTGTGCCTGTCAAAAAAAAAGAAAGACAGACTGACTGACTGATCTATCAACGCACAGCTCAAACCGCTTAACGGATTTGCTTGAAATTTAGAATATAGGTAAGTGTACACCTGCAAATTGTGGAATGAGCTTCCGCCTGCGGTATTTCTGATGAACTTTAACATGGGACTCTTCAAAAGGCAAGTGAATAAAGTCTTGAAAGGTACGCAACGTACCAGCGGTACCCCTGGTATTGCAGGTATCCATAGGCGACGGTAGCCACTCACCATCAGGTAGGCCGTCTGCTTGTTTGTCACCTATTACATAAAAAAAGTGTTATTATGTAGCGGGCATAATTAATAACACTTACCTATATTCCAAATTCCAAAACAATACAAAAAGGCGAAGTCGCGAGCACAAGCTAGTCATAATATAAATCCAATTGAATCTGTACAAACCTTATTATTTAGTACGCATGTATTATTATATTTTAGTACGCACTTATAATATTAGTACGGAAATAACAATACAACATTATGAGCTGTAACAGCATGAGTTACACACAAACACTTCATAATTCAATAAGGCGAGTCAGTCTAAACTTGGGTCTTTGTGCCCATTTCAACATAACTACAAGTTGGAGACGTGAGATCCAAGTCCCAAATATTTGTCGTGCAATCAACTGATGTCTTTGTTAATATTGGCTTTGAATTGCAATATGCGCAATGCACCAACAGTTTGGTTGCTTGGATAAATTTCTAAGCTATGGAGGAAATGAGATGATATTGTAGTTGTTTTGGATAGAGGTCGATTAAGATAAATAAGAGCGTTTTCTCGCTACATACGTCAATGACACTATGTTGAAGTTCTAGCGAACTATTTTATGGTAGTTTACACAATAATAATAGAGATGTTGACTTTTTTTTCTTTAATAATGTATATTATTGAAAAATATTGGACACGTATATTTTTATTTATAAATCTGATAAAAAAATGTGTGAGATACAACGCACTTAAGTTGCTTGAACGTGAACGTGACCACTATATCCAGTACATTTTTGTTTAGTGGTGTGACGTCACGCGTCCCAACACAGAATATAAGCGTTATATTTCAACCATTATTTTATTTTATTTTATTTTTAAGAAAAAAATACGCATCGATTTTATTTTTATTATTAAAATTACCGACTAATTGTATTTTAAAAATTTTGACCTTGTCAACATTCCTATTCTATCTAGTAATTGTATGCGATTTCTTTTACTGCGACGTGACACAACGGCTATATCATGATACCACACAAAACTTAAAAAAAGGATAGTGAGCGTACGTGCGTACGTATGTGACTTAATTTAGTTTATTATTATGAAATGGCCGAATTTTGGTCAATCTTCAGTGGTATAAAATCTACCCACTTTACCGGATGAATTATGTATGGATCGGACTGAGATTTTAAAGTAACCTTAATAAATCATCCCTAAAATCATAATAAAACCAGTCCTGTCTCGAACGCAAGATCCCCTTTACATAAAGCTTTCTAGTTTATTAGTCCAGTCCCACTGTTAAAACCAGCCAAATTTGAAAGCGGTAACTCTAAACCGATAGGGTTGTCCAAAGTCGTAAATACTGAGCTTTTTCAAGCGTGAGGTCTTAAAACTGTCGCAGTGCGCTTGTTCTAATGCCGTATTCAGAAAGGGCAACCCTAATTGGTATTAACGTTCACATTAGTGATATCAATAGCTTGGAAACTGTTGGCAGAGCGCGACTTGAATTTTTGATGGACTCGGAGATATTGATCCCGCTTGTTGCCTGTTGCGATCGTCCGAACTGAAATATTGAGTGGAGTAACGACTGTGTCTTGGGTTGCTGGAGAAATAAGAGGCCGTGGTACTGGAAGTATCCAGTAATAAAAATACATTTTTTTTATTTCTATTTCAAATTAATTTATGTATTTGTACAATGTTACAGTTGGGTCAGTGTCTCCAATTTCTACGATATTATACTGGTATCAACTACAGAAACACGGGACGGGATAATAATAACGTAAAAGAAATCTAAAGTAAATAAAGTGGATTGAGTTTAGTTCTCCGAAAACTTTTACATTGATGACATCATAGCACCTCTCTTAGATTGGCTCTCTAACAATTTAAATAAATTTATTTATTTGTTAGATACACATAAATTAAAATCAGTTTTTTAACAAATAATGATATCTTAGTCTCTTTATTCTTCTTTTCTCTTCTAAAAATAATATTTATAGGTTAGCCTTTGACCACAACCTCTCGTGATGTTAAGCGACATTGTGACTGTAGATGGAAGCAGACTAAACCGAGAAGGCGGGATAAATCCCTCCCTGGTACACTCTACAGTAATATTAATAAGTTGTAATTACAACTTCCAATAAAGCCTCAGTGCCGGCTAGAAGTTAATCTGGCAAGTTGCCTGGTCTAGTTTTAAATAGCATAATTAACTTTATTTACTAACTGAAATTAATTTTAACTGGTACTGGTAACGTTGAGCAACCGTAGTTAACTTGAGCATTGTCGTAAACATAAGCATATATGTAGTTTATATTATGAGTCTGGATCTACCTATAGTATATACATGCTGGACACTGCAATTAAGTCCGATGACAAGAATTCTACGAACGATTTTGAGTATCATATTATAATATGAGATCTGGAGAGACTTATTAAACAAGGAAGTATTCAGGGGGGTTAGACAAGCGCCAATCGTTAGTCGCTATCGCTAAAAAAATGTACTGAGATGACAGTCTTTGTCGTTTGTTTTTCGATAACGAATGTCATCTCAGTACATTTTTTAGCGATAGCGACAAACGAGTGATGCTTGTCTAGGCCTACAGATTTTAGATTAAAATATTTTTTTAATATCTATAATTCAGATAAATTAATAAAAATTGATTGGTTAACGGCGATATTCATGCATTTCCATCACCCGTGTTTCCCGAGTGATTAAATTTAGAATTTTTCATGGCACCTTTCTAGGCAGCTTACGTAACACTGTCGACCGCATCCACTTTCTATCAGGTGGGATGTGGTTAAACTAATGTAACTATAATTTGTATTGTAGTGTATAAAAATTTTTTTGTAAATAAACGTGACTTCAAATGAAGATTAATTTATCAAATAAGTACAATAGCTGTACGATTAAAATACTTAGAACCCACTTAAAAAGTAGCTAGAAAATTAAAGGTACTTTATGTTGAGAACTTCTAACATTAACCTTTTAGTTCACATCTCCCGTACCCGACTTCACAGGCTTGCGTTTAAACTAATAAAGTGTTTAGAAAATGCCATTCGACGTTTCGATACAAATTTTATTGAATCGAGCGCCACGTTTCAGCGACGTTGTCAAACGACTGTTGCGCTTTGTTTGCAGCGAAACTATTTGAGAAGTTTTAGTGCGGTGGAGGAAGTTTTTGAGGTCCTTTCGGTGTTGCTTTTGGAAACAGTAGAAGTATCTATAAACGTCTTCTTCTTGAAGTATTTTGTTCGTGTTGCTTAAAGTATAGAACTACGTATACTAATGTAACTTTACTTACAAGAAAAATTTACTTAATTTCTTACTAATTGAAAATTTCGACTCGTTTCCTAGGACTTGGTTCAGTGAAGCTAGCGAGGTATCCGGTCTTTTTTTGGTTTAATATACTATCTGCAATCGCATTGTTGTTTTAGGTTAGGCAAGATCGAAAAGCGCAACTGAAATGCTATCAACATACCATGCCGGTGATGCTTCAAAATTTTCCTCACCTTAGATATTATTATTATAACTTAGATGTAGGCGAATATAAAAATACAATAAAAAAGTATGAGAAGGACTTTGTCACAGCAAACATAACTCAAATTGTACGCAATATTTCTCACAAGTGCCTCAGATTTGTACCAATTCTCATCAGGTTTCTTTACTCAGTCACAGTAAAACCGGAACGAGTTAGAAAACATCTTACGACTCCCAAATTGAACGTTACCACTTTAATGTCGGCAACTGGGCTTGTTTGGGATGAGATAAGGGAACAATGCTTTACATACAGTGGATTACAGTGACTTAGATCTGTACAGAGATTATAAGTAGACAGATCAAGGAAACGAGCTTGACGCTCGCCTGATGTTGAGAGATTATGAATGTCCATTATTACTGTCATAGTGTAAGCAACCAACGTATCAAAGTGCTGCGTTCATTCTCCAGAAACATAGTATGATGTTGTCTCCTTTGTAGAGTAGTTTGTTATCGATTCATCGTCATAAATTACTTACTTTTTGTATTGCTGTTGCGTTTAACTGGTCAAAGTTACTTATTTAAACATCACAAAGTCTTGACAGCAGTATTACAAATGTCTAATTTTTATACTAATAATGTATGGGTTGACAGTTTCCATGCATGGAATTAGATCGCCATGCTAGACACGGAGCATCTTGCTATGAAATGTATTTTTGCATTGAAATATTTTTTACTTGAAATTGAAAAAAGTAAATGATGGAATCGCAGAAGGCTCAATATAACAGACATTCAGTTGTACCAGTTTCTAACAAGACTAGGAAATTATTTTGCGAAAATGTTTTTCTTGAAAATGAAGGTATTTTCTTGTAAGTTGGCAAAGAGGCTTCACAAAACATGATCTTTAGTACTGATTCTGTCCTCCACAACTTTATTATCCCAAGATAATGTGACAGATATGGAGCAACAATGCCATGGAAATGGAAATCACTCTGTTTTCACTTGTTTTATCCGATCATAAAGTTATGATTGAAGCACGAATTACGAGTACGAATATAACGTTAAAACATTGCGAAAATCACTGCTGCGAGAGTCGTAAAAAGAAATTAACAGTGTTTTTAAATGTACGCGGTATTGGAATAATAACTGACACCACCAGGGTGAGTGAACAGAGTCTTATGGTGAATGGACATCTATCCGCATCGACCGAGCTTGAGAATCGAATTTTGAATTCTTTATATGAAATGTCATGAAACCTCGCACACTTGCCTGAGTCGAATCGTCCGAATCATCAAGAAAAAATTTTTCGGCTTTTTTTCGGTTTACCATCGAAATTGATGATGGGCAGCGTTATCTTTTAAGATCAGGAGAGCGTCTTGCTCGTCTTCTAACTTCTTTATATAAAAAAAAATTGCTAAAACGCCTGTACATTGTACATTACAGTGGCAGAGTTGTACCTAACTATTCAAAAGATACGTAAAATTGCGCAGCATTCTGTATCTATTATAAGTATGAATTTACAAAAGAAAAGTATATACGTATTATATCCGTTATCCTAACCACCATAACAGAAGCATTAAGTTGCTTAGCTTGGGGTTAGTTGGCGCTGTGTTATGTCCAGAAATATTTATATTTATTTACATATATTTATTCTTGTCTATCGCGTTGTCTGCCTTTACAATAGTCTGTATTTAAAAGTAATACAGTTACGTGTTCAAATTGCAGCGACACGAGGAAAGTGCGGACTTACCGGCGCAGTAAATTGCTTCATGACCATTATGCGTCGACTGAATTATTTACGATGTGATTTCGCTCACTTTTGTTCGTATATTTCCATGTTTACTCTCTCTGTTACAGTAAAAAAACATTTTTATCGTACGACCTCTAGTAGAGTTTTTATCAGCAAAAATGGTTGGTTAGTTCTGTAATATGAACAATTATTATAAGATTAGAGCTTATGCTCGCGGCTATGCCCAAGTGAAAAAAATCTTTCATAGCAGAAGTCAACGCCGTAAAACCTATCTGTATTCTGAATTTCAAACGAATCCACGCAGTGGCAGTGCCTTGATAGATCAGTCAGTCAGTCACTCTTTCCTTTTATATTTAGCGTGATAAAGTTAAATAAAACTATAATAGTCACTGCTGTACATACTCGTAAAAACTACACTATACTACACACACTACACTACACTATATAAAACTACGAGTACATTGCAAAAAGAATACTGACATTATTTTATTATTATTAACCCCCGACGCAAAAACGACGGGGTGTTATAAGTTTGACGTGTCTGTCTGTCTGTCTGTGTGTGTGTCTGTCTGTGGCATCGTAGCTCCCAAACGGATGAACAGATTTTGATTTAGTTTCTTTTGTTTGAAAGTAGAGTTAATCGAGAGTGTTCTTAGCCATGTTTGGTGGAAATCGGTCCAAGATGGCCGCCGCTACAAAATGGCGGATTACTTTTTTCTTCCATGACCCCATTGGTATGGGTATCAAATGAAAGGGCTTATCGAGTAGAATACAGCCCACTACATAAAATTTAAAATCCAAGATGGCCGCCATAAAAAAATTGTGAGTTACGTATTGCGTTGGGAGTTTTTTATTAAATTTTTAATTTAATTCACTTGTTGTTTCGTTTTCAGTCTTTTCGGTGATTTATTTTTTGCTTATAAGATTTATTTTATAATTTCTGATAAACACTTGCATCCCCTGGTTTCCCACTCTTAGGGTTGGAATTTTTAATAGTATGACAGCAGCCTATAATTATTATGAATTATTGTCGGACATAGTGCAGAAGCGCTCTCATACTTACGAGTATATTGGTATAGATTTACGTAATATTAGTTACGTCACCATCAAAATTTCATATTTTATTACTACCTGTACAACATTACCCATTCTAAACCTTAATAACTTTATAATAAAGTTTATATTAGATGAAACAGGTAGATCGTTCCCACTTCATTGTGGAACCCTTATCAGGTACATCGGACTATAAAATGAGCTCTGACAATGTTGAAATTATATTATCATTGAGTGCTAAAATTATTTTATATTGCGATAAACAGAGTTTGTGTTTTATTGCATGATTTTCCTTATTGTTTCCTGTACTGAGAAAATTGGTAGCCAACTCTCTTTGTTGAACAGCACAATTGCATTGCAAAAAATTGAAACTTAAAATTTTTCATTTGAAAAAAATGTGTTATAATTTGCGGTTTTATCACACCACACATCACAGATACAGCTTCCAGATAACCATACAGGAAATTAAAAATATTATTTATATTATATTTCAAAGCAACGGTACGAATACAAATGAGTATCTATAATAGTAGTTTTAATATTTGTGTACTTCTTATTATATATTAAAGCTAATAGCTAACCTATAGCGCAGATTTTATGAAATCCTACAAAAATAACAAATTAAACGCGAAAATTTGTAAGAATATAATACCTACATGTTATGTACCTATATTTGTTAAAATTTATCTTTTACACCTAAAAGGGTGTACCGATTGAGCTGAAATTAAGTATATTTATTCATTTATTATTTAGCACAGAGCTAGGACTAACGTAATGCTACAACAGCATTTTCTACCGGTTACCCTATGGCAGAGATTGATATCGATCAGGTATAATAGAGATCACTGAAACAACATATAGGCTACTTGTACAGCGGGTAAAACCGCTGGGCGCAGCTAGTAAATTACATTTTCGCTACTGATTCAGTCAATAGCAGTAAACTACATTATATCAAAGCACCCATTTCTCGCACACCTATTAATCAAAGTAGAACATCCTCTACATACATATTGACTCAAAGGAAATGAAACAGTCTTATACAGGATGCCACTTTTAATAATGAAGTGCGCCTAAAGGCAGCAAATAGTCTTTATGCGCGGACTTCAAAAGATAATGTGGAGTGTGGAGTAAATATGGGATATTAACTTCCCTCAATGATTTATTATGTTATGGAATACCAATAAATAAAATGGCATGGGTGCTTTATTCAATGAAAGATTCATTATTTTAAATGAAAATACTAATGCTATCATTTCTGAGAATATATCTTGTGAAATGCAATCAGGAAGCAGTAATGTTAATTATTAAATTGTATGTTTTTTTTAATGAATAAAGCCTGCGTTGCGCTTGGTACAAATGTTATCGTATTCTCAAACAAAAGTCCATTAGAATTTATTTTTGAAAAAAATTGTCAATTTGCGTGAACGTTTACTTATACGCTAACCATTGGTTAGTCTACTCGTATAAAAAATAAACAGAAATTTTGAATTCTGTAAAATCAATTCTAGAGGTATTTTCCAGTTTTAAATTTTACTGGCATTTCTAACGTGACATCCAGGTTCAAAAATAACTAGATCTAGTTTATACTAGATCTACTTCTATCTATCTTACGTATCGTTTGTTTGTCGAACTTTTACGATTTATATGTATGGAATCGTTCGTTTAAATTAATATTCTTCAACTGACGCGGATGAAGTTGTATTGACAGCCTAGTAATTTTTTTAAAGTGTAAGGTAATACCTTTTTTACCATACGCAATAGATGTTTGTTAGAAAATTTTAACATTGTATAAGAGATCTTTCATAATCCCAACAAAAATATCAGATTAACAAAACGTGAATAAATAATCCTCAATTCAGATCCGCACATCAAAGATATGAGTACAAAAATAAAGCGGCTCCTTATCCTGTGTAATTCAAACATCTTTACCAAGTAAGTAGGTATTTAGGTATACATTCCTACATAGAGGTATATGAAATAGCGAGTTGTCATGCTTAACTAACAGATAGGTTGCAGCACATGAATTCGTTCATGTCGTTGTATTTTAAAAACCATCAAACTTTGTAGTGCAATAAGAAACATAAAGTAAATAAGGAGACAGGAACGTTGCATTTCTATTAAGTTTATAATTAACCCCCGACGCAAAAACGACGGGGTGTTATAAGTTTGACGTGTCTGTCTGTCTGTCTGTCTGTCTGTCTGTGTGTGTGTGTGTGTGTGTGTGTGTGTGTGTGTGTGTATGTGTCTGTCTGTGGCATCTTAGCTCCCAAACGGATAAACGGATTTTGATTTAGTTTTTTTTGTTTGAAAGTAGAGTTAGTCGAGAGTGTTCTTAGCCATGTTTGGTGGAAATCGGTCCAAGATGGCCGCCGCTACAAAATGGCGGATTATTTTTTTCTTCCACGACCCCCTCAATATGGGTATCAAATGAAAGGGCTTAACGAGTAGAATACAGCCCACTATATAAAATTTAAAATCCAAGATGGCCGCCATCAAAAAATGGTGAATTACGTATTGCGTTGGGGGTTTTTTTAAATTTTTAATTTAATTCACTTGTGTATAATATCATGAAGAGGCAGAAACACTTCAGTATAGAAAGTCATAATATTATGTTATTACCATCAATACCTACTCATCTTATCCGAGTACAGTTATTGTATATCTTTAAGAATATCCGTAAAAATCTTGGGCGAAATAGTATGTCTAATTCTCTTTTTCATACAAATAATTACTTACTCTTGAAGCATGCCGTGTGAAAATGAGCGGGACCCCGCCAAAATTTCAGGACTCGAACTGCCATCCCATACATTTTACTTTTGAGAATGTATGTGATGACAGTTTTAGTCTTGACATAAGAGCCCGCACGCCATGCTTGTAATACTTGACAACTCTCCTACCAAGTGCTCTATACACACCTACTTACTTTGTATCGCAAGTACGTAGCATACAAAGGCTCTACGTTCCTGGTTTACTTTCACGAATGTAATTACATCCCTTAATCTTGTGCTTTAAATCAACACCCTGGTTAAATGAAGCTTTGAGAAGATAGTCTTTGAGAGCTTTTGGTTTACTGATTTTAGGTTATGCTGAAAGATTAATGTAGCTTTTATTTAAATTTAGGGTTTTGATATAAGATCATTTGGTTCTAGAATGTTTTAACAAACTCTAAAACCTAGAAGTTCATAATTTATTGTTTGTGTTTAATACTGATTTACAGTGTGACATCTCAAAAAGCGTTATTTTACTCTATTTGCTATCATAATATAAAAATATATTGACATCTATATTGTTATCAATATTGTACTGCAATCATTTTTTGTATGCCCCCGGAGCTTGTCAAACATGCATGCCTAATTGTTATTCTGTGTTTTTACAACCATGTTTGCTGCAAACAAAACTGCGCTATTCTATAAATAATAATACGAAAAAAAGCACAATGTGAGCATAATATTATATAAAATATTACCGCCTATAATATGCTATTATAAATATTGATATGATTTTAAATTATAATCTTTTTAAATATATAAATTTAAAGGGTGACTGATTAACTGATGTCTCAAGGTACAACACAAACCACTGAATGGATTCTCTAGAAATTTGGAATAGAGGTACTATAATATTATGTACTCGTAGATAATAATGATTGGTGTTTATACTCCAACAGAACAGGTTACCCTACTAACACTGTCAGAGTCAAATCACAATTGATATCAATAAATAATATAGATATCGATCTATTGATCTTATGTAGAACTCCGCTAAGAAACGATTTCACCACGCGGGCAAAGACGCAAGCACGAGCTAGTATATTACCTGTATGTTATACCTGTATCAATCAATATTTATTAAATAGATTCAACTACGATAAATAAAATAAGTAATTAAATGAATAAGAAATATATTGGTATCGCTGATTTTAGTAATCAAAAGTAAACAAATAATATTTACAGATCACAAAAATAAATCTTTAATAAATTTTATATTATGGCTTTACTTGAAGAGAGATAGATTTAACTCATCAAATACGTAAATTATACGGCGCAAATGTGATTTCTCAGTTAATAACCCTTGTAACGTAGCCCAGTGGAATACTCGATGAATGGAGCGTCTCGCTTAGTCGCTTTCTAAATAAAGGTCATTTTATTGAGAGACAAGCCATCTTCAAGGAGTATTGACCCTTGACACTACAAACTTTTCAACAGTTTAAAGAAGGAATAACCAAAAAAGAAAAATTTTAAAATAATTAGAAGCCGTAGCAAAATTTTTTAACCCAAAAAATCTCATCAATATATTTTTTAAAGAACTTAAAATAAAATAATAATAAATCAGTTTACAACATAGGTTATGACAAAACTTCCAATTTAAAATCCCAAACATAAAAAAGTAACATTCATTCTTCACATCACAAACATTCTTTCCACTTTTTATCACATAGATATTTTTTTGATCTCTCCTTAGATGTAAATAAACCATAATTACAATATCTATCTTCTTTTTTGAAGATTTTGTGCAAAATCTAAAGTTTCTATACCAATTATTGGCGTCGAACGTACAGCCTCTGTATAGGCTGTACGTTCGAACGGTCACGCGAATTATTTTATGGAGACGTTTCAAGGCGGTACTGGGGCAGTCGGCAGGATCTGATATAGATCAGATTGTTAGTTCAACTTTGTTTTAATGAACTGGGTCATAATGTTGCCTATTTCAACGGGTCTCCTTTGAGGATTAAGTAAATAGAAACTATGTGATATTGTGTATAGTTTGACCTTTAACTAGTGGAGTATAAATTAAAGGCAACGTATCTGAAGCCAAGGCTTAAGAGTATTTAAATTTAAGGCTTACATTGATTGGTTTTTCTGTGAGCTTTTACTGATATAATAAACTAAATGAAATATATAAATAAATTGTAATAATAAAAAAAATTAATTGATAAAAAGACCACCTCAAGCAGTTCTTGGTAGAAAGATGCCATAACACTAACTTTGTTTCCACGTTGTACAACAGCAACAATGGACATGAAAACAAAATAAAAACAATTTGTTCTAATTACATTAAAAATCTTTTTCATTAATTTAGTTTATTTTTGTGGCAGGAAGATGAAACAATAAATAATATAGTAGCAGTAATAAAATCAAGTTGTTTCGTGTAAGAAATTATGCTTCCAAGGCTCGATGCCCAAACTCCTGATCACCAAACCGTCAATTTGGCTCGGTATACACACTGTACACGTTTTTCACCCGTAACCCGTATCCAAACGTGACTTCGAATGCGCGGCAACTAATTCCCATAACTGTGTCCATTTGGCAACACACTACCCATTTGTGCTGAGGACCGAGGACCACTTTAGGGTTGCGCTCCAAATAACTTTAATTAGGGGCCGAAATTCTATCCTCATACCACTATTATGGAGGTCTGAATAACGAACGAGTTTTGAAATGATGCGTAATTAGATAGCCAACCCTAATTTGGATAAAAATTAAGGACACAATTGAATTCACGATATTATACTGAAACATTCTTTGTTCCTCGTTTGTTGTGGCTTTAAATTACAAAAAAAAAAGTTTTTTCTTAAATTATAACGGTTAACCTAGAAAGTGGGATAAATCCCTCTCAAGCTTCACTAAACATCATGGCGGAACGGTCATAATGACCGCTCGGCGACACGGTTTTGTCCAGTGCGTGGAAACAAGCCACGGCCAAAGCCTACCACTAGTATAGCGAAACAGATAAACAGATAAACAGATAAACATTTATTTCATAAATCGTTTACAAATTTATAGGTCAATACAATATAATGGCATTAGTTTATTATTATAATAATAAATTAATCAACTCATGAAAACAATAGGTACTTGCTTAAATAGTGGGTCCAATAAATTCGTCAAAAGAATAGAAAGCCTTTTCGAGGAGCCAGTTTTTTAATTTATATTTAAATGTATTAAATGTCTGCGCCTGAGTGACATGCTCTGGCAGGCGATTATATACCGAGGGACCAACTATGTGAGTCAGGTGACTGGACCGCTTGAGTCTATGAGACCTCGCTGCGAGCATGTGTGCCCCGCGGGTATTGTGGTTGTGAGAGTCGCCTCTTTTTGCGAATGTATCCAGATTCTGTCTCACATAGATGGCCACCTGGTATACAATAATGGACGGGAGGGTCATTATCTTGAGCGAATGGAAGTAGATTTTGGCCGACGTCATCCGCGATACTCGTGCGATCGCCCTTATGGCCCTTTTCTGCATCCTGAAGGCACGCTCCCTGTCGGCAGCGCGCCCCCATAGCTCGGTACCGTATTGAAGGAGTGAGTGCACGGTTGCGAAATAACAGGTGCGAACGACGTCAGCCGACACCACTCGAGACAGTCGACTCAATGCAAAGCAAGCGCTGCCCAGCCTAGCACACAGTTTGTCAATATGAGACGCCCATGTAAGGCCGCGGTCGATTTCGAACCCTAAGAACGTTGTCGTGTCCAGTTGCTCTATAGGAACACTATCAATTATGACGTGCAGTTTTTGCGTTTGACGTCCCGCCACGGAAAATTGTATAAAATGTGTTTTTTTCCGATTTAAGACTAAGCCATTTAGTTTGAACCATTGTGCAAGCTCGTTTGCGACTGCATTCAATCGCTGCTCCAGTTCCTGCGGTGTTGTCGCTGTGACGAGAGCCGCCACATCGTCGGCATACATGAACGCTTCACCAGAGACGATAGAGCCAGGCAGGTCATTAAGTAGCAAGGAGAAGAGGATATTGGAGACGGATGACCCCTGTGCCACTCCCATAGCGGTAGCCAAGGGATCAGATCTGGTTTCACCACCGTCACCCACTACAACCTGGGATCTGTTCCGCAGAAGGTCAGTCAACAGGGCGTGAGCGGGGCCGTTTATGCCATAGTGAGAGAGCTTGGCAGCGAGCACTTCGTGGTCTGCGACGTCAAAAGCTTTTGACAAATCGCAGCACAGTACCGCGACACGCTGCTTATTCTCCCAAGCCCCCAGTATGCGCTTCACCATCTCTCGCGTCAGAGACGTGGTGGAACGGCCTGTCCGGTACGCATGTTGACGATCGGATAGGATTCCGGCGTCTGTAATGTAGGTGGTGAGGCGTTCACTCAGTCCGTTCTCAAATATTTTGGCCACCGCTGGGATTATCGCTACAGGTCTATATGCATCTGCATCCTCACGCTTGCCCTTCCCCTTGAATAAAGGTGATATTTTACTTAACTTCATTGCCTCTGGGTAAGCCCCTTCTCTGATGCAGCGATTGAACAAGACAGAGAAGCACGGGGCCAGTGTAGTAAGTCCCATATGCATCAAGTCCATGGATACATTGTAAACATCCTTAGTTGTTTTTTTAGGGATCCGTGAGGCTATGATTTTATGTATTTCGTTGGCAGTGAACCACCTAAATCTCAAGGATCGGTCGGCGGGCGGCTGCACCGCCGCTAGAGTGGCCATCACCCGCGGTACGACGGCTTGCGGCGCCCCGCAGGCTTTGGCGGCCCCTACAAACCTTGAGTTCATAGAATTGGCTGCAGCTTTTTTCGTCAAAAATCTATTTCCCGTGGAGTCCTTAATCGTGTCGGAAAAGCTGAGGTAGCTCCTTTTATTGGCGCCTCTTTCAGTGTTTACAATGCTCCATACTGCCTTCGACTTACTTGAGCTGCTTGTTATTTTATTAGTATAAAACCTTGTTTTGTTACTATTTATACATTTATCATAAGAAGTGTTAAGTGAAAAGATCATGTCTTTTATTTCTTGGTCGTTTGGAAATTTAGAATTTAACTGATGTATTTCAAAAAGCAAACATTTAAGTTTCATTACCTCTTCTGTGATCCATGTTTGTTTTTTGACATTTTTACGCTTTAGGGGAAAGCAAATATTAAATTTATCAGTCATAATATTAATTATCGCTGTGGCCAGGCCGTTAACAGATTCGCTATGCTTTGACATAATATGCTCCCAGTCTACGCTCATCATAGCAAGACGAAAATGATTGCGACTCACCTCCGAGAAGTCCCTAGCCAGGCGGGTGCGCGGCGGCGGCGGTCGCGGCGAGCAAATCACCGCCGCGCGCACCGCGCGGTGGTCGCTGAGGTGCGTGTCCACGGGACTCGCTGTGACCGAGCCCCTCGGCCCATTACTATACACATGGTCTAAGCACGTCGCGGACTCACCACTTATTCTTGTTTCAAAATTCACGATGTTACTAAAGTGATACGCACAGAGCATGTCACTTAATTGCTTCCGATCCGAATTTTCACATAACCAATTTATATTCATGTCACCAATAATAATAACATCTTTATTGCTATCACTAGCTCGTTCGAGAAGATGTTCTAAATGAAATAAAAAGCTTGATGCGTTTATCAAGTTAGTTCTATAGATACATAGTACAATTAGATTATGATCTAACAACTCGATCGCGGACACTTCACAATAGCGTTCGATTGACATTTGGACGTACTCAGCACACTCGACAGCCCTCACATTGTCCTTAACATAAAGACAGGACCCTCCATGCGCGACGTTTTTCCTGCAGTAGCTCGATGTTAGAGTATATCCGTCTATGTTAACGGTATTTAAGTTAGCCTCGCACAGCCAATGTTCAGTTATACCAATGACATCACATAATAGATCCTTTTGCAACATAACTTCAAGACGGTCCGTCTTTCTGTCTAGCGAAGCGATGTTCTGTTGGCATATTATTATAGTGTTATCATCATTTGCCGGAGACGGGTGCACTGCGTGATGGTGATGGAGTGGCGGCGGGGGCTCGTCTGTCTGACTGTGCGCCTCGCCGCCAGCGAGGCCGCGCGGGAAACCACTCAGCTATTCTAACCCGTGCTGGCCAGATATTCGGTTCACAAATACGCTGTATAAGTTTCTCTGGAATCCCGATTACGAAACATGCATGCCTATTAGTGTGGAGTTTACGTTTTTCAATAGTATAGTCATCGGACTTTTCAACCTTATTTAGAAATTTTCGAATGTTTTCTTCCGTAGTTTCAGGTACAAATGACCAAGCCTGTATATATTTTAGAGATACAATTGTCTGTAAATCAGCGTCTTCCTTCCCCGAGCCCACAATAACTTGCCGTGATTTCTTATGTTTTCTTGTGCGAACGGTTTGCCACCCATCCTCACATAGTGAGTTTGTATTTTTTGTGGACTTCGTAATTTCTTTGTTGTCAGTTTCTCCAATAGTAATGTCGGTCATTAATTCATGTTTTAAGGCCGGATCGGCCGAGTCAGCTGTTGTGCATTCTTTCTCAATTACCCTCGGATTTGGTTCGGTGGGCTTTATCGCGCACTTGTCTGCCGGTGAAACCGCAGCGCTGCAAGCGCTACGCGTTTTTGTGATGTTAGACGCTCTCTGGCTGGTTATCGCTGCAATCGCATTGCTGTGCGCTGCGCGCTTCGGTCGCTGCTGGGACGACGTCGGCTCGAGTGAAATAGACTTGCGGGTAGATGTGGATTTCTTGTCTTCGTTATTATTGCACAAATCTGTTATTATCTTGTTTTGTGTAATAATTTGACACTCCAGGGAGCTCACTTTATTCACTAACGTTGTAATTAATTTTTGCAACTCGCGAACAGTCATTTCAAGAGATTTCGATGTCATCTTGTAATTTTAAGATAATTTTAACTTCAGAGCCGACACGATCGTGACCGCGGGGCGCGGGGCAACTACGCATATTACGGGGAAAATACGCATATTATAACTATTTTATAGTCATTTGTGCGGGGCCGGGATTTGAACTTGGTGATCCAGAATTACATGCACCACATATGTAACCCCTTGGAAACCACCGCTTCAACTTAAAAGTAACACATGTAATACTTTTTATCGACTAGACCACCAGTGTTGCCAACTATAGCAAGGCGAAATGTGCTAAAGTGTGGTGAAAAAAATGCCAAAAATATGATGGTTTTAAAAAAAAGTGCTAAAATAAAATGCCAAATAAAATTTTAATAAAAAATGTATTAAAAAAATTACATTTTAACCGTTATGCCTACATTTCGAACAGACATTTGTCGATGGTCTTCATCTGCAACTAGTTGTAGAAGGCACGTGAAGAAGGCTGTGATAAATCTGGTTAGAAACAACACTGGTTAAAACAAAAGAGCGTGGTTTAGGTCGATTCATGTTTATAATAATACTAGCAAACCCGCCGAACTCCGTTTCGCCACCAGATGGTTTCCTGAAAAATTCCTGAATTTTCTTTGCTATAAACCTCACGGAGCCCGAGACCTTTCCAACGAATGCAAAACCGTGGAAATCGGTTCGTGCGTTCTGGAGTTATAGCGTCAGGGAGGAAAACCCGACTTATTTTTATATAGTAGATAGACCCATTTCATAAACGTATATCATATTTTTATGCAAAAATATATGAAATTTCAATATAAAAATACATAAATAAAAATGATTTTTTAAATACTGCCTAAAACGTTTCGAACTGACAGCGCGTGACGTCATACCACTGGCTGGTCCTTACGCTTCCTATGAAATGTTCCTGATTTCGACAAATTTTAATTATTCATAACTTAAATTCCACTAAACCGATTTTGATGCAACTTATGCTGTGCCCTTAGTTGGGGCATACTTAAACCAAAAATAAAGTCAATAACCAAAATGAATCTTATATTTTCAGAGAGACATTTTAGTTATTGACTTTATTTTTGGTTTAAGTATGGACCAACTAAGGGCACAGTATAAGTTGCATCAAAATCGGTTCAGTGGTTTTTATGTTATGAATAATTAAAATGTGTCGAAATCAGGAACATTTCATAGGAAGCGTAAGGTCCAGCCAATGGTGTGACGTCACGCGCTCTGATTGGCGTTCGCATTCGCGTAATAATAAGTAATTTTTTTTGAAATTAAAATTGATTTTATTCAATTTTGGCTTGTAAATAGATCCTTAAAATGTGATTTTAGGTTTTTAAATACTGTCTTTTATGTGAAAAACATAACTTTATATCAATTCGTTACATGTGTCAACATCCCTATTTAACCTCAAATTCACGATCCACATAATTTACACAGTTCAACTTACCACCTTAAAGACAAATGCCTGCTGTTGAAATTTAATAAAAATTTGCCCAAGACCACGCTTTTTTTTTGTATTCATCCAAGGAGAGCCATTGGCTACTACGTTGCCAGTATTAATTCGAAATAAGGTTGCAATAAAACTTATCAATATCCTCCGCGCCGACACGGCCATTACCACCTTAAAGACAAATGCCTGCTGTTGACATTTGCCCAATACGCGCGTGGTTTCCAATTGAATAACTTATTTTTTTTACTTTTTTTTCATTTCTTTTGAAATTTTTCCTGAATTTTCTTTGCTATAAACCTCGCGGAGCCCGAGACCTTTCCAACGAATGCAAAACCGTGAAAATCGGTTCGTGCGTTCTGGAGTTATAGCGTCAGGGAGGAAAACCCGACTTATTTTTATATAGTAGATTATTAAATAACGAAAAAACGTAAGAGGTTTACAAGTGGATGCGTGTACAGTGTATTTTTTAATCATTACTCCGATATTGATTATTCTTTTTTATATTTCCTATGTTAGGCATAGACCTCCCTTTGAATATGCCATTCTCCCCTGTCTCTTGCCGTCCTCATCCATCCCTTTCCCGCCACTCTCCTGATGTCGTCGGTCCATCTAGCAATCGTATATGTATATAATGCTAAAAAATATGCTATATGCTAAACGACAAAATAATGTGCTAAACAGAAAGAAAATATGCCAAATTTAGCATATAAAATGCTAAATTGGCAACGCTGTAGACCACTAATAGGTCAATATTTAAGAAATTGCTAAATATTTATTGCTATTGACCTTATGTCATTTAGGTACGTAAACTTATAATGCTTAGGTAGAACCTTTAGCGCAGGTTTGCCAGCTCTAGCCGGAAATCCTAGTGGAACTCCCACACGTCATCGATAGAGATATCCGGTATAATATGGACTGTGAACAATATATTTTATAAACAGTATCTCAATTTAGGATCAAGTTATTTTTTAAATACAAGCAGACCAGCAAAACGCGCTAAAAGCTCACCAGAAGGTCTATTGGCACACTGGTGACAATCTAAATATATAAAAGAAAAGAGTGACTGACTGACTGACTGATCTATCAACGCACAGCACAAACCGCTGAACGGATTCGCTTGAAATTTGGAATGTAGATAGGTTTTAAAAGATCTAGACCTCCGCTAAGAAAGGATTTAACCACGCAGGCAAAGCCGCGCACAAGCAAGTCACTATATAAACTAACAAAATAGAAAGTCCTTAGAGAGAGAGAGAGAGAGAAGAGTTCTTAGAATGTCATAGACCGCTAAAGTTAACAGACGTTTCTTAAATTTGCCGTGTAATAATAAGCACACAATTCTACGCAATATTAAGCTAGTTATTCAGAAACTTCAATGACGGCAGGGAAAGATTTACAAGACAATCAAGATTCTTCATAAAAACTAGTTACTGTTTTCCTAATACTGGCTTAATACTGTAACAGTCCAATCTCATTCGTAGATGGTTCCTGCCGTTTTAATATCCGTGTGTATCCAGTCTAATGTAGGTCGTGATCGTGACTGGGGTCCTTTGAGGGTTTTACTTTGAGCCTGACATGTGGAAACCAGAGAATGAAACTGTTGCTTAAAGCTCTAACTACTAGCTAAAACTCCTACCTATGTAAACTCCTACTCTGTAACCTAGCTGTTAGCTTTCTTAAAATAAATAAATAAAAAGCTAGCTATTTAAGTTGATTTCATCTACCTATTAAGAACTAGATTGCAATTTTGTCCAAAAAAAATGGGTATGTGTATATCGTGAGACCGTAGTCGAAGACTAACTTATAATGATTTAAATAAATTTATATGTTGTTAGGTTGTGTTCTAATTAAGTGTTATGTATTTTTATATATACTTCTTTAGTAAGATTTTACGCTTACAAAATTGAATCAAAGACAAATAAATATATAGAATAAATTTTACTAGTAGACTATAGCTCTCATATTATACGAGTAGGTCTCCTAATAAATGATAAATATTATTTTTTATTTTATCAGGACATTTTTTGTCATTTTTCTTTTTTTAACCTAAAAGGTTAATGTTTGTATATTTTAAAGGAAAAATACTTGAAAAAGTAAAGGATCATTCTAAATGTCTATTTCCCACGAGATAAATCTTCGGCGCAAAAGACGTAAGTTCAAAGTAAAGAAGTCAAAGCACAACTGACCGTTCCAAGGAAACCTTTAAAGATAAGATGGGATGAAACGCTTTGAGATTTCTCGCAGCTTGCGTTTTTATTGCTTGAATAGTTGCGGAAGTATTAAAAAACCGGGTGTTGGAGTTACTTTTGTAATAGTCTTTTATAACGATATTTATTTAGGTATATTCTTAATACCTACTGGTGGTAGGCTTCGGCCGCGGCTAGTTATCACCCACTTGTCAAAACCTTGTCGCCAAGCGGTTATTGTGACCAGCATGATGTTATGTGTCGGGTTACTGTGTCGTGCAACTAAAATGATATGTCCACCAGTAGCGTGGCTCTATATTTATTAATGAGCTCGCGTTTGATTACATACACCTCACCCGATGGAAAATGGAGATTTTGTTGCGGTATAGAACAACCCTACAAAGTTCCAAAGATACAGAATTCGCGACTAGTGGATACCGCAGTCACGTTAAGTTTATTCCATCAATTTTTAACAATGCGATGAACAGTGATGCCGCTACAAATAAATGATTTACCAGGATTTTTTCAGCATTAATATAAATACAAAAAAAAATATAAATGCGCAACCACCTACCACTAAAAGTTGAAATTTGGCACAGATATAATATTATTGTGACGTAGACAACCGCTATGGAAGGATTTTTCAAAACGGACAGTGTTAGCTAATATTATTATTTAATCGTGCCGTGACATCACGAGACAAAGTAATGCATGTCATTAATATTCTCTCCAGAGTTCTTTCCTTCCTTTTCCTCTACAAAAAGCAGTTGTAAAAGTTAACTAGGACTTGTAATCTGTAGACCAAAGAAATTATTCACTGAATTCTTGGGTCGAAAGTTCTACAAGTTTTCCCATTGCCTTATCTTCTTACTAGTTAGGACTTATTTTGTGCCTATTGCATAATTTATTCCACTTTGTTTCTTTAGAACTTCTAGGTATTTTGTACAGAGTTTGGGACATGCTTAGGTCAACGTTTGATGAATTCCTTTGCAATAATAATATTATTTCTTACGTAAAAGGTATTTCTAAGGCAAAAAGAAAATGCCGTTTATTTACAAAGATGAATCTAAATACTCACGAATCGTTTAGTGTAAAAAAAAAGAAAATGCTATAATTCTCATGGTCATGTCATTACTCTAAGGTATATTTACCGATTTGGCTTCATTTTTATTTTTATTATTGTTTTGGAAAGCGTGGTAAAGGTAGAATGTCATACTTTCGTGTGAAAAACGGTATTCTTATTGTTATTTCTTCTTTTTAGAAATAATCATCATAACCGCTAAAGGCGTTTCAGCCAAGTTGGGCGTCAGCCTGGCCACGTACATTTTTTAGAAAAAATTTGCAAATAACCAACAAAGTATAGTAATATAATATATTTATTGCTGTTTTAGTATTCCCGATGGACTTATAAAAAGCTACAAAAGATCACAACGGCTTTTTATTCCAACATTGTGCTCGTACATCCATATTTGCATGCAACAGTGTTTATTTTGCATTTTGTACAGTTCAAATAACACTTTTTATGGTCCAGTTCGGAATGGAAGTAGAAAATAGAACCGAGTTCAATTCTGGTGAGGTAAGACCAATTTATTCAGATTGGTTGTCTGACTTCAAACTGTTCAGAATATTTACGATTTTGTTTGCAACTGGAGCTGGAATATTTAAAAAGTATTTTTTAGCAAGAGTTTTTGATGGTTGTGGCTAACAGTCAGATGGCCTTATGGCAATTAGTTTCTCCCTACGTACCAGTACCATTTAAAAAAAAAGATAATTGTAGTCTTTTTAGTCTCTTTTTTAAGAGTTTTCCTTTCCCTTTGTTTGCTCTAGCTGTAATATAAGATACCCACGAAATATAGTCGGTCATTATGGGTCATTACTGCTTCAGTAACAGAACATTGTTACGATATTCAGTGAATCCAATGGGAGATATACCCCACCTACTTGATCGTAAGCGCATCAGTAATTATTGACACTGCGTCAACAACTCCTTAAGGCGATGGTACCCTATTACAAGTAGGTTACCTATGAGTGAATCAACTAAGAGTTATGTTATTTACAGCTTCAAGGGACCATTATAGACCTGATTATATTATGCTATTAACTCAATAAGTTCACACTTTTTCAAGTGAAAGGGTCTCGAAAGATAGACGGACACGCAAATGATTTTTTAAGGGTTTCGTTTTCCCTTTAAAGCTAAAAACAGACTTATAACTTCAAAAACATAATAACATTTTAAAACTCGAATATAAACTTAAATGAGCAAGTATTTGATTACGCTAGTTAAAAGTTACCTGGGTCATTTTCAAAAAAACTGTACACTGCGGAAAAATTGATGAAAATTTGTAAGATCGTGGCAAAGCATTTATTATGGCCAATATATATTAATTAATCATTTAATTATTAGAAATTGGTATTAAAATAAATAAATTTAATAGATTTACGGATAAATTAAGATTTTACTACACTCAGGTATCACAATATATTCCATTCCGAAACTACTTATTAATGTTGATAAATAATATAAATAAAGCAAGTTTTGCAATAAAAAGTTGTTTAATCAGTGTATTGTACCTTAAAGTTCATAAAAAATATATAAAATAATAAAATCAACTTAACAAACTCAAGGAATCGTATATTAAGTTTCCATTACGTTACTTTTTGGATAAAAATGAGGAATAAATTTACTTTTTTTTCTATTATTGCAGCACTTAAGAACTATATAACTAAATTACTATTGAGAGACCATAAATATTAAACTATTAAAATAAACGCACCATAAAAATCACATAGAACTTCGTTAATAATTAAAACTTAGACAAAATTATAAATGGGACAGTCACGGAACGGAGTGCATTGGTAATGGAAAAGATTTCTTAAGCCTAAGACATACTGACAGTAAAAATCATCAAGCAATTAATTTAATTATTACAATCAATAATATCTTCACCAAAACATTTTCGACGTATGAAATCATAATTATTATTGCTTTCATTGCACGTATAACACAAAACCAATTTAAAAATTCGCCATACATTTTGCTAAATAAACAGACCTGAAAGCTATATTTTTCTTACATGCAAAGCATAGAAAATTTGAGATATTGCCGACCTAATAGAAGGGTTATTATTTTAATGGCTGTTTCGGTTTATGTCCGTAATACAACATTTTTAAACTATGCTTAATTTCAATTGAATTTTTTGTAGGCAACGGTGTTAAAAACAATTTAAAATGACTGAAACTAAATAACCAATTTTAATCTAACCACAATGTAGCAATTTTTATAAAAATGCACACATTTTGCTAGTTTTTAGTCACAATTAAATCGGGACTTCCATTCCGACCAACTAAACCGACCAACTAAAATTGATCAACTATTTTCTTTCCTAACGAATCAAGTTTTTAGTTGGTTGGATTGGAATACTTTAAAAAATAAAATGTATTCTTATCTACACAACTCAAAACTGACCAACTATTTTTCTTTCCCAACCGAACAACTTTTTCATTGGTCCGAATAATGTTTTTAAACCTCTTCAACATGAATTATTGTCCTAAATACACAGAATGTTAAATAAAACCAAAGCGTACATACATGACAGATGACAGCTGTCAACCTTAAAATGTCAATATCTTGAAAAGTAATCGTCCTAGAGTGACACTGTCATGGAAGAAATGAAAGGTCTTGAAGAGATCTTCTTTTCAGATGACATCTGTCAAACTTAAAATGTCAATATCTCGGAAAGTACTCGTCCTAGAGTGACGCTGTCATGGAAGAAATGAAAGGTCTTGAAGAGATCTTCTTTTCAGATGACAGCTGTCAAACTTAAAATGTCAATATCTCGAAAGTAATCGTCCTGGAGTGACGCTGTCATGGAAGAAATGAAAGGTCTTAAGGAAATCTTTAAATCAGATGACAGCTGTCAAACTCAAGATGTCAATATCTCGGAATATTCTTGTCCTAGAGCGACGCTGTCATGGAAGAATCGAAAGGTCTTGAGATCTTCATTTCAGATGACAGCTGTCAATTTCGGAAAGCGCTGGTCCTAGGCAGATCTCGGTCCCGATGACAGCTGTCTTTTGAAATGAAGATATCCTCAAGACCTTTCATTTCTTTCATGACAGCGTCACCCTAGGACGTGAACATTCCGAGATATTGACATTTTAAGTTTGACAGCTGTCATCTGATTTGAAGATTTCCTTAAGATCTTTCATTTCTGCCATGACAGCGTCACTCCAGGACGATTACTTTTCGAGATATTGACATTTTAAGTTTGACAGATGTCATCTGAAATGAAGATTTCCTCAAGCTCTTTCATTTCTTCCATGACAGTACCACTCTAGGACGAGTACATTCCGAGATATTGACGTTTTAAGTTTGACAGCTGTCATCTGAAATGTAGTTTTCCTCAAGATCTTTCATTTCTTCCATGACAGCGTCACTCTAGGACGAGTACTTTCCGAGATATTGACGTTTTAAGTTTGACAGCTGTCATCTGAAATGTAGTTTTCCTCAAGATCTTTCATTTCTTCCATGACAGCGTCACTCTAGGCCGAGTACTTTCCGAGATATTGACATTTTAAGTTTGACAGCTATCATCTGAAATGAAGATTTCCTCAAGCTCTTTCATTTCTTCCATGACAGTACCACTCTAGGACGAGTACATTCCGAGATATTGACGTTTTAAGTTTGACAGCTGTCATCTGAAATGTAGTTTTCCTCAAGATCTTTCATTTCTTCCATGACAGCGTCACTCTAGGACGAGTACTTTCCGCGATATTGGTATTTCAAGTTTGACATATTATTATGTGTTTAAAAATATATCTTATAGACCAACTAAATAGTTGGTTAGTTGAGAAAGAATACAGTTGATCCGTTTTGATTAAGAATTTCAGTTGATCCGAACAGAACATTTTTGTTATAAATAAAATATCCGATCAACTGGTTGGTCCGATTGGAACAAATTGATTAATGGAGTCCATTCTGACCAACTAGTTGATTGGTTCAATTGGTCGGAATGGCAGTCCCGAATTAAATAATAAAAACCATTCAAGTACGAGTCGGATTCGAGCACCGAGGGTTCCGTATCAGCCCGTAGGTATACCAAATTTTAAAATTCTAAGCTCAACGGAGTGTACCCTGTAGGTTTTGATTCCCTTGCAAGTAGTTGCGAGTATGAAAATGTGCGGCTAAAAATTGCTGTTTCTTTTGATTGCGTGGACATAGAAATTAAATTTTATTACAGTTTAAGGATATTATAGACTTGTGTATTTGATATGAATTTCAATTTAATACCTCTACGCGTTCATGAGGAATCTGAAAGTAAGTATAAAATTATCAAAATTTAATTTTGTCAAAAAACTCGTTATTAAAGAAAATTCGAGTGGTGCCATCTTTATGTCACTCACTTTTGCCAAAATGTACAGTATGCATTAAGCTTTATGATTCCATTCCGAATTTTTTTACTTCCACTTCTACGTTACCTGTGTTTTGGTTTCGGAAAAGAAGTAACGGGTACCGAGATCGCAACAACATTAATTCGTTAAAAATATATTAATGTTGTATAAATTAAAAATTGAATATTATACACGATTCCATGATATTTATAGAATTCATCAATACATTTTGTAGAAATTTGACTATCTTCCTTAGCTTTCTTTTTGGTTTCGGTTTCGGAAAATCAAAAATGGACCATTGGTCACTTTCACTGTTTTGCTGTTGCGATCGCCCTCCAAATGAACGAATCTAATATTGCCACTGTTTGAGTGATAGCCTTAATGTTGCTCTTGATATATAAGCATTAAATTTGGTAAACTTATAAATATATAGCCTAAAAAGGTGGTTTCGGAATGGAATTTTCCACATTTCATGAATTACGTCCTCAATTAAATTTATTTATTAAATATAATAATAATGAACTTAAAAATATAGCGTTACTTTAAACTAAAGCAATAATATCTGTATTTTCCGAAAATATAAACATAAGTATAACTTATATTTGATAAAATTTGAAATTTAAAACGTTTATTGCGTAACTTGTAGTGTGGGACATTGTAATTTTTAATGTTTTGCTACTAAAATATTTTAATATCTTTGTTGGTAACTGTGTTATTTATGAAAATAATATATAAAATACTTAAAAAAACACCGATAATTATATTTTTTGTACTAATTCTACTTAGACTTTACAAATATTAATTATAATTACAGGTCAAGTAATGGGACAACCATAAAAATGAATGTACAATTTTTTTGAAAATGACCCACCTACGTGTTCTCAAACTGAAACTCGACCCAATTGGTAGGGCGCGGTTTTTTAGAAGTAACATAAAACACACATGCTGCGAACTTTCCAAGCACAGTTTAACTTCAAAAATTTTATTCTACGTTGATTTTACTAGTAGAAAAATAAGGTTTTATTACTCTGATTTTGATGAATTCAGTGTAATTCTATATTTTTTTAAATAGATTTTTGCAAAATGTATAGAATAATGTAAATTAACGCACTGACTAGGGGCTTAACAGTCACTGTACATTTTATTATTGTATCCGTAACAAACTTAGTTATTTATGTACATAAGTCCATTTGAATTCTTTTTTTTTTTACATAGAATAGGACTGCGTTTGACCACAGTCTCACCTGTTGGTAAGTGATGACGTAGTCAAAGCTGTTCCACACAGGCCTAGCAAATACCAAAATGAAAAAAAAAACATCCATTTTTTTTTCATTTGAATTCACAGTCACAGGGTGCATACAAGTTTTAAGATTTATTCTATAATTTTTATAAGCCAGTTTTTTAATGGACGCATGGTTATGACATTTTGTTTAACTCAGAATTGTGAGTGAAAAGTTAAGGCTTTCGGATGGGACTTATGAATAATTTGTTGATTTAGTTTAGTGGTTATTTTTTCAGGTGATCTTTTTCCATTTATAAAGAACATTAACTATTCAATCATTCGATTGAAGGACGTTCATCCGAACGTCAAAGTTTTTTTCCTTATTTGGATGTGATATCGATGTACACAATTCCAATACTACTCTAAACAAAAAGCGGAACTTCAACTTCCTTATTCTGTGACAAAAGTCGAAAAACAACAGTAACTTTCATCCTGTCGCACATAAAACAAAAAGAACGTATAGATCCGTAATTTTACCTTATTATGATCGTAAAAACTGGAGGTAAACATATTTCAGCTGTTACTCTGCATAAATCTCGTAAGTTTCTTATAAGCTTACTTAAATATACATAAATCTAGAAGAGAATAGGTAAAAACAAAATGTCCTTAGCACCAGAGGTTGTTATTCACGGAAGACAAAGCCAGCGCGAATATAATTTATTGATATTGGCACTACTCCATCACCGCTCTTCCTATAGGGATGCTCTGAGTATGTTATTCGATATATTTTTCAGCTTATCGATTTTGTTTTGGCAAAATAATAAATTGAACTTTCGTCAAACTTTAGGTGCGCAACGTTTTATAAAAAAAAATGGGTTATTTATTTGTACCTAGGTTAATGTATAGGTACCGATCAATTATAATGAAATTATGGAGCTGATCTGATGATGGAGTGGATGGTGGCCACAGGAATTCCGTAATAAAACGACACAACCGCATCGAGTTTGAGCTCATTTGATTCGTCTTGACGAGTACTTTGGTGCTAGTACTAATAACAGTAAGAGCTTGTTTTAAAGTTTTATAAAAATCACATATTTAATACGAGATATTATATAATTTTTCCTAGCAAAAATGAGCTGGCACTACTTAGTTCAACTCTAGGAATCCAATCAATTAGAAGTAAAAGGGTTCTTGTAATACCTATAATATCCTAGTATCAATTTTATGGCACTAGACAGCCCTAACCTAATGTTACTTCGTGTGGTATGATAGTAAATCACTGACTACCGAAATGCTTTCGCGCGTCAGTTGATTTGATAAACTAGGTAATTTCGAGAGGTAATTTGTTCGCTACTTGACTTAACATGGGAAAATATCGATGAAATATATAGATACTCATTTTATATTTTGCTTGTTTTTGCCGATATGCTTTTTAATAAAAGCTGCGTTAGACAGTGCGTTTACTTACCATACTATTATTATAAATGCGAAAGGTTGTGAGTGAGTGTGTATGTTTGTTACTTCTTCACGCCTAAACGGGTGGACCGATTGAGCTGAAATTTTGTATAGAGATAACTTAGACCCTGGAATAATATATAGGCTACAGTACAGCGGGTCAAACTGCTGGGTGCAGCTAATATGGCAATCGATTACAGCTTCTGCATCTTTTACTGCTTCATAATATAACTAAAGGGACCAGCTGCTTAAAAGTACTTGTATATTGCAGTAGGTTGACTTAACTCGCTAAGTTTTTTTTTTTATGTGATGAAGTAGAAGACGAGTAAGACGCTCTCCTGATGTTAAGAGATAACGCTGCCCATAATCAGTAAAGTGTTACCTAGGATTTCACAATTATGTGTAATTCTAGGAGCACTGCACCAACGCTTCTTACTCAAGAGTCATAAGATGTTAAGACTCTTTAGCCCAGTAATTTCACTAGCTACAGTGCTCTCCTACCGGAGCACAGTAATGTTTGCACATCACTGCTCAGGCGGTAGAATAACTGGCACTGTTGGGGTACCCACCTAGACGACCTCCTGCAAAGGAAGTCTACCCCTGGTAAGTCAAATTAATTTGGTCTTATAAAAGTGCTACATAATTATTTTGTTCTAACGTGCAAGTTCACGTTCAAGTCACATGCTAGTTGTAACTAGCGGCAAAAAAGACGAGTTTCAAGTGGAATAAAAAATGTTGTAGTTATTGCATGCAAACTGCTGACTTTAACGTGACAGTAACTCGTATAAAGAGGTTATGTAAAGACAGCTTATAAAGAAAAGTCGAGATATATAAGAGAAATCTTCGACTTTTATCACGTCAAAGTTACAAACAAGGACCATATTATGTAGATTAAAAACCCAACCGGCCCAGTAAACAACCAGACTGGAATGAAAGTGACACATTAAGCCAGTAGGCTTCCTAGCTTCTACTGTATGCATTTTTTATACAAAGAAGTAAGAAGACGAGCAAGACGCTCTCCTGATGGTAAAAGATAATGCTGCCCATAATCAGTACAGTGCGTCCCAGGATTTCATAATGATGTGAATTCTAGGTGCACTGAACTAACGCTTCTTACTTAAGAGTCAAAAGATGTTATGATTCTTCAGGCCAGTAATTTAACTAGCTACAGTGCCCTCCTACCAAAGCACAGTAATGTTTGCACATCACTGGTTTGGTTGCCTGGAAGAGATCGCTATTTGCGATAAGACCGCCAATTGTTACACTGTTTACATAACAAATTGTATTTAGTTCTAAGTTCTTTTAAGTTGTATCAATAAAGCGTTATCTATCTATCAATCTATCACTGCTGAGGCGGTAGAATAACTGGCACTATTGAAGTACCCACCTAGACGACCTCCTGCAAAGGAAGTCTACCCCAGTGTGTGTCTTGTAGTCTTCTATACACCTTATATCTATGTTCTCCTAGTATTTCAATAAACGATTGTAGAACCTGCGGCGAGGTGAAGGAGACAATGGAGCACATTTTATGTGAAAGCCACGTATTAGCTACGAAACGCATGAGGTTCCTTGGGATTGCATTTCCCAAACTGGAGGTACAGGTTTCTTCCTCTAAGTAGGACCACCGCCTTAATAACCCACTTCTTCCATGAGTAGGAAACTATGAGGTAGGGGACAACACGATAGATCTCAATGGGTTGACGTGTTGCTGGTTTATTTGCCAGCTCCCATTAAAGATAGATAGATAGATGTTCCTCTAGACTTGCACGATCCTTTACGTAAACAGTTTCGTAATCTCCAGCATCAATTGTCACGGGAAAGTTTCCCTTTTAAGTTCGGGTCTAAGAAATGTAAATTCATCTGATCGAATATGCGGCCCGCTCTCCGAGCCTTTGTAACGTGACCAATGTTACGTAAGTTGACATCAAGGACGCTCTTTGTACGTTAAAATTGTTGAAGGACTTACTTAAATTTTATTACTTTACCTAGATCACACGGGAGGTCTGCCTAACCTACCTACTTACTACTACATCTGGCTTAAAATTCTTTCACAATTTTTGTACACTTGTTTTACTGTTTGGTAACTTTCTTTTGAAACAAGTGAATTAAATTAAAAATTAAAAAAACCCCAACGCAATACCTAATTCACCATTTTATGGTGGCGGCCATCTTGGATTTTAAATTTTATAAAGTGGGTTGTATTCTACTAGTTAAGCCCTTTCATTTGATACCCATATTGAGGGGGTCGTGAAAGAAAAAAGTAATCCGCCATTTTGTAGCGGCAGCCATGTTGGACCGATTTCCACCAAACATGGCTAAGAACACTCTCGACTAACTCTACTTTCAAACAAAAAAAAACTAAATTAAAATCCGTTCATACGTTCGGGACCTACGATGCCACAGACAGACACACACACAGACAGACAGACACGTCAAACTTATAACACCCCGTCGTTTTTGCGTCGGGGGTTAAAAAATAAGCATAGATATCTTAACCAAATGGATTAGAACGGGTTTTATAACGTTATTAAATGAACAATATACTTTACAAAATATATTATTGGTCATCACAGATCTTTGTAACAAAACTAACTTTTCTCTATGCTTACCAAATGAATACTATAAATACGACACGGCTGTACTCACGTTGACTATTTGTTGAGATACGTCTCAAGCACGGTTTCGGACAATTACGATGTCCTTCATCAGGAGTTCACGCCTGCAGTAACAGCGTCAGTTACTGCAGGCGTGAACTCCTGATGAAGGACATCGTAATTGTCCGAAACCGTGGATGAGACGTATCTCAACAAATAGTCAACGTGAGTACAACCGTGTCGTATTTATAATATGGATAACACTCACGGTAGTTTCCAAAATCGCATATAAATACTTACAACTTAATTTGTTACTACCTTAATGATAAAATTCGTTGCAATTATAGGTATTTATAAGAAACTAGCTGCGCTCACCAGTTTCTATATTCTATATTTCTATTAGCATCGCACTTTGATTCTCATTGGACATAGTCTATAATCTATAAACCTCTGTATTATTCCAGGGTTTCAGTTATAAGAATTTCAGCTCAATCGGTCCACCCGTTTAGACGTGAAAGAGTAAAAACATACATCCAGATATCCCAGACTTCAAATCATTTTTAGACAATTTCACGTTTAAAATATTAATAAGATTCTGAATCCCTTTCAATACCTCGCGAACGCTACCTCGAAATAATATCAAATACAAGCCCATTAGCCCTCTTCCATTGTCACCGTCCAAATTCCTCCTCACTATCCAACCATTAAAGATCTTTGTTTAAATAACGAACCACCAAAATATCTACGCGATCCATTGTTTATGCACAATGACAAGTCGTTTAAGAAATTTCCTGAGAAATTTTAAGTCTAGCGACATTTCGTCGATTACGATGTTTAAAGTTTGTTATGGCCTTTAAAGGCTTTTGTTATTATCTTTTGTTTATGGTTAGAACAAATTACCTTTTGGTTAGGTTTTAGAACTTAAGGAAATTTATATTCATAGGAACTATTTTGCAAAATCTACTTTGTAAACTTGGCACGTTTTCCTTTGTTAGCTACGTTACTACGTAGGCGTAGTTTTCTTATCCCCTCTTGTCATCTGTGCCTTCACTTACCAGTTGTAAAATATAAAGCTTTTTACCTAGGGACTAAAGGGATAACCTAGTTATGCTTTGATTTTAATACTTATCTTACTGTAAATAGTCTAATGTGAAGGATTATTCAAACAATTATTGATGATTTATAGACTATAATATTATTATATTATATTATAAGAGGTTGGTATTGTTTGAAAGCGCTATGAGTGGTTTATAATAACATCAAAACCCAACTTGATGGGGACAGGCAGACAATAGAAATAATAGAATGATGATGGTGATAGTGATTATCAGACAAGTCTGGTTATTAAGTCAAAATAAAACGAATCAGACAACACTAGCTTTTAAGTCAAAATAAAACGTACTAACACTTGTGTATCCGATTGTACCTCAATTCAGCCACAAAGAAATCAAAATGTCTCATCTCTAAACATAGCGCATATAACAATAACACCGTCATAACACGTACGAAGTACAATCGACATAACAATATTTCCCCAAAAAATATCAGGCCGCAAGATAGCCACATCTCGGAAGATTAATCGCCGCGATGAAAAAATGATAGAAAAAGCCGAAGACTTTTTGCGGCGATGTTACCTAGAATTAGGGATGTGTTTTAGTTTGGTGAACTTTGGTTTCGAGGCGTAATTTTATCGTGGTCAGGTCGTATAAAATTATTTCCACTTTTAATGTCTTAACGATTATAAATATACTAGCTTATGCTCGCGGCTTTGTCCGCATGGCAAAGTCCTTTCTTAGCGGAGGTCTACGTCATAAAACCTATTTATCATTCAAATTTCAAGCCAATCCGTCCAGCGGTTTAAGCGTTGATAGATCAGTCAGTCAGTCAATCAATCACTCTTTCTTTTTATTTATTTAGATATATCGTCTATTGTATGATAATAATTTAGACATAGGTAACATTATTTTAGTGAGTAATTTTGTTAAAACACTTTGGTGTGCATCTTATTTAATTATTATCATTATAATTTTAAGCTTATATTATGATCACATTACTGCAGATATAACATCTGCATCTGCCTTTAGAGAGCATCAGATTTACTTTAATTTTGAAAAATATTTAGTTAAATTTAAATTTTCTTATTACTGAACATGTAATAAAGAGTACTGGGTCGTTTCCGAAATATCTGGCATAACATTATATGGGTTAACGGATTGCAGCCAGATTTTTCCAGCGGACAGGACGTTACGATGCTATCGAATTCGACTCATGCTCGGTTCAAAATATTTGTAGCATTTTTATTTAACACTTTCAAAACCATTTACTTAAAGTTGAATTTTAATTTAAAACGAAAGTCTTTTATAAGATTCTTGAAGAATTTTTAAAAAGAAACTGCGAATGTTAAATAAAATGAACGCGTCAAATTAAATTGCTTTTGCTTTAAAATTTGAATGTCTTCTACCCAAAAAAATATCATTAGACTCGCTTGTAGTAGACTTTGTTTAAAAGGATCAAATTCGACGCAAATGGATTAGTGCGTGAATTTGAATGAATAGGTAGAGATATAAAGCAAGGTTCCCATAAATGGCGTCTTGAAATTTAGGCGATCTTGACTCGCGCTCTAGTTATTACTTTGCACGATTGCTTGTGGATTCAATGTATGTGCCTTGTCTTGTGTATAACGTCCTACGAGTGCGATTCACGCATAATATATCCATTCGCGGCAAATTCGCTTATTAAAAAACAAAGCCTACGGCAGATATTTCTTTTTACTTCTTGTACTTTATGCTACGCGGAATACGCGCAAAACTCGCGGCGAATTTGCTCTTTCTTGTGTCTTATCAATCAATATTTTTTCTATAAAAATACAATAATAATTAGAAATTATAAATGAAGAATTATATTATATTATCATAATATTTGTTTATTCATCCTCAAGTGCTCGCGCGTTTGTACATTTTTTCTGGATGCAACGTTTATGCATAACACGTGCGACTGAATCACAACAAATTCGCTCCATTTAGACCAAAGATATAACAAAATTTGTCTATGACAATGTCTTTTTCAAAAAGGTCTTTGTCAAAAAGGTTTTTTCAACTACAATCTTATTTCCATAATCTAAAACTAGAAACGTCAAATGACACTCTTGCGTCTTCAAAATTATATCAGCGGAGGATAAGTTTGGTGCGGTTATATGGCCTTCGGGACACAAAGGGCGGGCTCAGTGGTAATGTAAATAGAAACTGTCACAGAGCTACTTTGGACCTATTTTGGTTGTATAACTATGTTAATACGGTGCTGTTACTAGCGTTTTTGCTGGTTGACTTTTTTGTCGATATTTGTGTGTAATAGTAGTAGTAAAGAGTCAGATGTCTGAATGAGGAATGAGCAGGAAGATTATTTGAAAAATATTGCAGCTAAATTTTAGATTAAAATTCATGAAATTCAAACATCTAATATGCCTCTATATAGTATTGTATAAGCTTTGTTAAAATGTTTTCAAAAATGTTTGACATGAAATACAATAAAATTTGTTAAAATCAATCCTAAAGTTAATTGCGGCAAAATTCCTTACGTACAAAATATCGCTTTCATAATAAGCTTCTACGTACAAGTAAAATACAAAGTCAACATTGATAAAATTATATTATTAAAGACGCAACGGTAAATATATCAACCAGAACAAAATACCTTGAGACAACGCTCCGAAATTTCCTTCCAAAGATCTATTGCGAAATTGTTATGAACGTTGCGCAAAACCCTTTGTTAAACATTTTCATAAAGGGCACTTACATGTTATATTATCATATATATGTATGTTTATATAAACTTATGCGGCAGAAGGTTTGACCCAAATTAAGGACTAAGATTATTATGTTTAACAAGAAACCCGCAGTAAGGTCAAGATTATGATGTCTAAGGCCAAAATGTACAGTTGAACTTGAACTCTATTCCAAGGTAATAAGAATGTACATTTATTTCAATTGTAAAGGCTGGTGCCAAGATATTAAATTGAATGTGTTCGTAACAATAGAAATGGCGTATTTGCTGCGAATAACTGAAACCTAAGAGCACTTATGATGTCAGTTTTGAACACTTATATAAAGAATTTTTGTAGATTTTTGTAAGGATGTCGTGTAGTTTAAAAAAATATATCGATTTTGAGCTGGTTTGAATAAATTCAGTAATACTTGAAAACTGCTCAATCGATTTTGACGAAAAATAGACTGGTTTTTAAATTGGAACAAAAAATGTACGAGTAAGTCAATAAACGATCACTAAATCCAAACAATACTGATTCCTGTAAGTAGATTTTTACTAAAACTTTTTGTATCTAGTCATTTCGGACCTATGAAATTGATATTATACCTACAATAGATAGATATAACATGGAGACCCAAATTTTGTCCCAAAGGTCCCCGAATCACGGACTGTAATCAACTAACTCCCTAATGCGGGTCGGTGTCATATGTTTTTGGCATAACCATTGGATGCTGATTTTATTTATTGAATGTTTCACTTCTGACTAGGCCCTATCTACTCCATAGGCTTAAATTCTATACCTCACTGTGCCTAATGATTTTATAATCTATACAAACTTTCGTAATTATATTATTAGTAAGCAGTAGGTTAGGTACCGCAATAGTCTTAAAATAGAATTAAGATCATAATTATGAACATAACATTTTAAATCAATTGTATAAAATGTTTTTAATGTTTAAGTGTAACTATGGTGCTCAATAAGGAGTTAGTTAGTCTTAGGTAGGTAATCTATAAATATGGTTAAAAAAAATAATTACCAAAAGTAGATACTGACTGTAGTTTATTTGAAAATGTATTTAGAATTTAAATTGTTTAGGTCCATTCAATTAATTATATTATGTAGAACTCTATAATAATAGTTGTGACATAATAAGTAAAAGAAAATCGTTTAGACGAAAATTTCTTAGTACTTAGTACACGTCGTGTATTTAAGCGTGATTGAATATAGCTAATATCAGAACTTGTTTTACCCACAAACGTTTCTTAATGGTACCTTTTACCTTTGTGTAATAAAAAATTACGCGCTAACGGGCGAGCCAAAATTTTGCGGTATTGAGAGACCTAATGTAAAAAGTTTCTATAGGTCTAATATAAAAGTTTTAAGGACGGTCTGGCGATCATTCCTGGTTCACTCCATTTGTGTTTATGAGTACTCTTTTCTGTTTTAGAGACTCGGATTAGGTAGTATACGGAAAACCTTAAACATTATGTTTTGTTTACAAAAATCTTAATCAGACTTGATATCGCAACTTAGCCCGCGTGGCAAAATCCTTTCTTAGCAGAGGTCTACGTCATAAAACCTATCTGTGTTCCAAATTTCAACCCAATCCGTCCAGTGGTTTAGGCTGAGCGTTGATAGATAAGTCAGTCAATCAGTCACTCTTTACTTTTATATATTTAGATAAAGAAGATATAATTTTCAAAACTCAGGGTAATGCCATGCAGAATTTTGTATTTCAAAATACTGGGTGGTACTGTGTCCAAGTCATCATCATGATGCTTTTCAAACTTGTGCCGATTAGTTTTTATTTTAATATGATCTTAAGATCCGTGGTCTTACCCCTTAATATTAAGCACCTGATTTGTCTTGTCACGTATTCTCATTAAATAAGTATCTATGGTTTATGTATCTATGAACCAGGTGACACTAAAACATAAGGTGATTACCATGAGCAAAAAACTGCCAATTAATATACTATTACCTTTTCCTTTTGTCGTTAGCTTTATTTTTCTGTGTGTCTATCAATAATTATTTATCTTTCCTTTTTAATCCCTAGTATCAAGAATTACTTACATTAATAATAACATCTTGTAGTGATTCACGTTAAGAAGCCTCCCACAGAGCTTCCCGCTGCTTTATTTACTCGGTGTCCTAGGAAAAATAATTTATGGGCGATACCTAATATTAGCTCGCATTTTCCACCCAACAAAACCTTATTGCTAATGCCTTTTTATTTTTATCTGCGGAGATTATATTCGGAGATAGAATTCTTGTTTGCTATAAAATTTGCGGTAAAAAGTACTCATATAATGTTTTACGTTAAAAGTTCGTAAAATTTTTTCATTTATTGCTGCTTAAAAATTGTAATTCTATGCGTTTTATAACTGTTTTCTTGTCATAGAAGACTTAGAACTTTTTAAATATTAAATAGGCCTACGATTTACCACAGCTGTTGCTCAATAAAGTCTAAAATTTACTTCAAATTCTAATCTTTCTAATATTTTATTAATAAATAAAAAAATTATATTAAAAAAAAATTATGTTATATATAAAAATATAAATATCGCAAAGAGTCTGTAGCTCTGTATAAGATAAACTCAATGAGTTTTCGTAAGCTCTTTGGATAAACTATTATAAGAACATAGTACCTACTCATGTCAATTTTGTATGCATTTTACATAATATATAACTCTATAAAAAAATAGCACTAATTTAAACACACACACGCGAGATAGTGGTCAAAAGCTTACCTATAATGAAAAAAAGACATTTATTCAATCCAATGCAATTTTTTGTTCAGGCCCCTAGGGCCAAATACTTTTGTGCGGTTAACAGGCGCATAAATTTGTTGATTTGTGTACAATATTTTAATTGACTAACTTTTTTTTATGTTTGTAAAAAAGGACAATAAAGTTCACCGAAAAAAACGTTTTAGCATATTGCCTAACGTTGTTACCAAACGGCCTATCCAGTAAAAAGCGCCACATTTTCCTTTTATTCGCGACCAAAGCGCACAAACGACCGTTTTTTTATCGAACTAAAACTAGAACCAAACAGTTTCACAAAGAATTGTTTATTATTTTTTCTAGTTTTAGGAGAACAAATGAAACGTTGACGGTGATATCTTTGTGAGGTTTTTTTTTTTTTAATTTTAATTGATAATTCCTTTTGCGTCTGGAATTTCAGGTCAAATGGCAACTCGGTGAATGAAGGCCTCATAATTTGGAACCAAGATTTTAAAGAAAATATAATAATATACTCATTATAGGTATTTTATTTATTACATGGGTTAGGCTTTGACCACGATCCATATAACCCGCACTTAATAAATAGCAAGCGCTTTTAGTTTAAGATAGAGCACGTTTACTTAGAAACAGATCTTTATACTGGTTGTAGGTTTCGCTGTTTCGCCATTCTGTTCAGTAAAGCCAGGGTAGAATTCATCCCGCCATCTAAGTTTAGTCTATTACCATCTTCGGTCGCATCACCGCTGAAGATCAGGCGAGAGCTTGGTCAAAGGCTTGTTTGTGTCCACGTGCCAACCTAGTTCGATATTTCCACTCAGAGTTTAAAAAAGGGGTGATAATTTCGATTTTCCTTTAGACCTTTGCTGCAGGTCTCTAAAATCTAAAACCATGTATAACTATGAGTGATATAAATCACCTTCCACCATTCAATTAAGGGACCATAAAGACGTCACAGGCATAATGGTGCGATTCGGACTCAATGATCCAGAATTGGTATCAATGGAACCGGTCGGCGGTCCCTTGCTAGATTTACGCACTACCCACCTGTGATTGGTTCGGATTTACCAACGTAAATAGAAATAGAACGGTTCTCGGATCAATTTTGTGGTCGGGTTATGAATGGGTTACGTAATATCAACCGATATTAAACTTGATTTAGGTTTCAATTGTAAATTCTATTGTAAACCAGCTTGTAGCTTACGTTGCCCAGTGGTCGTATGTCTAGATTAAATTCGTAGTCGCCGAGTTCAAATCGAAATCGTAATCGACACAACCATGATTCGGTATGTATACTATATTTAATAACTGTTTGGGTGATAAAAATTATACTAAATGCTACTTAATATGTATTTATGTACTTATATTGAAGCAAAGAGGATGGTTATAAAATTTCATAATGAAAACAAATACCTACCTGTGTTATTAATTATAATCCATGTCACCTAATTTTGAAATGTCCATTCATCTACGTGTACAATGATATAATACAATATTAACTATTTATTGAGAAAAAAAGTTAACAGAATACATTCCTTATTTATAGATAATATTATGTTAAATCTATGCCATAGCATATACCTATCTTATGAAAACCTTTGGAATGCTGGCTCACAATTTCAGTGAAAAACATAGACATAACAAAAATAGTGTGTGTAGTCAGCTCCTTGGCTAATCCTACTTCTGAACTAATCTCCATGTTGTAGCAGTTGTTTACTCGGCATTGTTTGACTTGAGAACAAGTTGGAATCTTCCAGAACAATGGCACTGAGCAATATGAATGCCATGTTTAGCTACAATCGCAGTTGGCTTCTGAACTTGACGCGGTATTGAAATGTTCTCATTTATCTTGAATCTAGATTGTGGTTTTTATTTAAAAAGAATTTAATCAATTCTATAAGAATGAATGAAATATTGTCGGAATTGTGAGATATTTAAATATGACATTATAATTATTTACATCTATAAATCAATTTTGCAAACAATTAAATTATTGTTAATGTATACGAAAATAAAGTTATTAATAAAAACCTCTATGTAGATAATAATTATATTAATCATTAAATTTCTATGGAAGAGTTCGAAATTCGGAGAATGGGGCTATTTCAGAGTTGACCACTCCTTGTTTACGTTGATTACTCTTACAAATAGGATATTATGTTACTTTATTTACGTTACTTACCTACTTGATTCCTATAACATGACCTAACTGCCTTCTACATAAAATATATTATAGAAAATAACTGGGATCAACAGCACTTTCGAAACACAGAGCATCCAGGCGAAAATTTTGTTACATACTAAGATTTAAACCCAGAGCCTACGGATTTATGCTGGAAATACGGACCACTGGGCAGCTACAATATCACTCTAAATATGAACGTGTCTAAATGTGTTCATGTCTTTTTTTTATATGATAATTTTATTTTAATAAAAACTATGGTATGGGATATAAAAAAAATCTTAACCTGTGATCCAAAACTTATAATTATGTACTTCATTTAAATTTAATAAACCTATTAACTATTAACCCAAGCCTTCGTCTTAATATATAAAAGGAAAGAGTGACTGACTGACTGATCTATCAACGCACAGCCTAAGCCGCTGAAAGGATTGAGTTGATATTTGGAACACAGATAGGTTTTATGACGTAGACATCCGCTAAGAAAGGATTTTGCACGCGGGGAAAGCCGCGAGCGTAAGCTTGTCTATTTATATATGTATTTTAAAGCAAAGTTTTAAATTATGCAAGTTTACTTATTCTGTACGTAACAAAATGTTTACCTTTATAACTTAGAAAGCATGAAAATTGCAGTCCCACAGGCCACTGCAGTGCGCTCGTCACCTGAAACTTTGTTCCTAGTTCGGAAGTACCACATCGGTCCCTGAGGCAAGATTTTCCTCCACAATGACCTTTTGTATAAGTGAAACAGAAACGTATCGTAGTAGCGTGAATGTGAAAACTTTTGCTGTGTTTACTATTTTAAATTTTACTCTGAAAATCGTGTAAATTTTAATTCATATTATTTGTAATAGAGATAATAATAATAAAAAAATTGATTCTCATTATCGTCACGTCTAAAGCCCAGTGGGTGTACATCCGGATTCCTGATAACGAAACCGGAAACTCTGGTTGAACCCAGTGTGACACATTTTTGTCATCTGGAAGCTACAGTCCTACAGCATTTTGGAAGGCACGTTAAACTGTGCCAGGAGGCATAGCTCCAGCCGAGCGCCAAACGCTTATGGCTAACACTAAAAAAATTATGTAATGTATGTATGTCAGATGACAGCCGCTGTAGAAAAACGAATGACGACTTATTCTATCATCTCAGTAGGTAGTAGAAACATTATTTTTTCATTTTATTGCTTTCAACAAGCTTTAATCTATGGCGAGAAGCGACATAGTCAACCGCCATTTCTTACGAGCACTGTTGGAGTATAAACCCATGTTAGGTATTATTATTAATTCAAAGTTTTCTTCTTTTTAAAAGTAAGACACTGCTATAATCACGTATTCATTTTGTAAAGAGATTGTGGATTGTGTTTGTGTGGTCAATCATATGTTTGGACAATTACGATGTCCTTTATTTGGGTTTCACGACTGCAGTATCCATTTCTACGTGTCAAAACAGTATGCCGTGACTATCTACACTATGACAAAGCGAACTAACAAATGTACATGCCACACACAGTCACTTAGATAATATTATTATAACCACAAGTTTTCACAGCGTTGCGTGTAATTTTATTAGGTAACGTGATATTTCGTACTTAACGTACATAATAATATTAGACACAGTCGCGTGTTATGCTACAGATGGACCGTCTATTAATTAGCTTCCTCCTGTATTATATATTTATTTAACGTGCCGACGTGACATTCATTAGTGCTGTCGTATCTCGCGAGTGATCAAGGACTCAATTTCGATTATTTGAAAGGTAAGAGTTATAGAATAGAAAACTCTTTATTGCACTCACAAATACTATAATATAAGCTTAAAACTAAGATGACACAGAAAGAGGTGTTACAATTGGCGGTCTTATCGCTAATAGCGATCTCTCAGACAACCAATAGAGAGATAAATATAGAGCCTATCGTTTGGCGGAATTATCTGGATTTTCATAACTATAAAGTGGAACAATTAGGATATTATGCATATTTTACTCGTATATTAAAAAGCAGAAGAATGAAAACCATTTTCTTTTTTTTCAATATTATGATAATATTGAATGTTCATTTTATTCCAATTTCAAGTCATTTGTGTTTGTTATGTGTGTTAATTTGTAATTTAATTTCGTCATTTCTGGACCAATTTGGATAACTTTAAAGACAACTCCGATCCCCTCTTGTATTACGTTGTAGATACATTGTCATTTTTAGAAGTTAAGTAACAAATAATCCCCCCACAATGTTTTTACTGGTTGGCAGTAACAGCAGTACGACCCTGAGCAACAAACAGAAAAGTCATAATCCCTAAAGCTTTTGATTAAAAATGCCTTTCCGTTCAAAATATTCCAAATCGCCACGCCAAGGCCATCACGGCTTAGAAACGTTAGGAAGCTGTTGACTTAAAAGAAATATTACGAGATCGTCACTCTTATTAAACATTTTTCCGGGTTGCGAGGCAAGTGGCTCAATGTTGAATTCAACCCTTGAATGTGAGACCGCGAATCGAGGGGCGTATATATAGGTCGCCAGGGTCCCATAACGACCATCCCCGTTCTGAATCCACTAATGTTTCCCCACATTTCTGTCGACGGTACTCGCCTAAATGAAAAATACCAGCGTATAAACCGTAATTTCAACACCAGCGATGGTTTATGAAAACAAAAACGGACCTTACCCGAGTTTTGATGTGCAAAGTTGTTTTTTGAAAGGACATTTTGCCAGTTTGCCGAAGGTTTTCGGTTTTAATTAAATTATTTCATTTTGTTATGGGATGTTGGAGTGGGATATTTTTGATGCTATCTTAGGCATTTGGGTTTGGGCGGCGTTTTGTATAAATTACTGTTCCGTTTTAGGGTCGTGCGTTGTATATAACCCATAAACAGGGACAGGTGACTACTTTACATTTTACCTGTTACGAAAACGAAATATTTAAATGTTTTTTTTTGAATTCTAAGTCTTATATAACTGATATAAAAATATTTTCAAAGTGATTATTAATGTTGGTAAAATGTTTTAAAAATATGGAGATTCCTCGCAAATTTAAAGCAATGTTACCAAATAAAGATACCCATCTTGTACGATATCCGTGAATAGTCTATAAAAAACTTTTATGTTGCTAAAATGACCATAGTCTTATTTTTGGGTCTAATGTAGCCTACATCCTTATTTTTGCATCTATCAATTTTACTAATAGAACAGTAGTACAAGGTCATGGTTTCACGAGACATTAACCTCTCAAATACTCTTTTGGAAGATCCATAACCTTACTTCGTAAAAACAAAATTACACGAGAAACAAAATCACCAGTCGTATTTCATATTTACGGGTGACTGTACATTAGGTTTGGTTTGCATCCGTTATTCAACAGTAATTGTCCCCCGTCCGAACAACGACATTCGATTTAGGGATGTCCTAAACACAAAATGATTACCTGTCAGTGCGACCGAGAACGGTCTGGGACCGTTTCATTCTGACGTTTAATCAGCGGGAAGGTCAGCGTGGAAACAAACGTCATCGATTTGAATTTAGAAATACAATGTGATGATCCTATTAGTGGATATGACATAAACCCTTTGATATGACGTCATAGGTGTTGGATCATTTTCTTCTTACCTGTCTACACACTAGGTAGCGTTGGCACATTTTCATTTTACCATTTCTTTTCTAGTGTCTGTCCAACGAGTTGATTACAAGAAGATTAGTTGATCTTCTTGTAATCAACTCTAGAAATACCAACACCTTATATTTTTTTTTCTTCGTTGCTTTGCTGATACATATACACTTAATGATGAGTTAAACCTTTTATAGATTGACTTTGCTCTATGAGCGTTCACGCCGTATAATAAAATTATGTGCCCTTTAGCAGTTGCCCTTAGTTAATCTTTCAGTCATATTTTGGGTTTGTCTAATGAATACCACCCAAGGAATGAAAGGTGAAGCTGCTTATAATATTTTTTTTATAAATTTGTTAGGAAATATTTTAATGACTTTTTCAACAAATTTTTGGTATTGAAAACACAAAGAGAAAAAAATCTTTTGAGTGGAAAATTCCAGGGAATTTTTCCCGTAGCGTTCAGTTCTGCGGCAGTTGATTGACCGAACGGAATCCTAATGGCATTCGCTCTCACATCACGTTTATGCTAAACTCAGTCGCGCTTGACGTATTCGCAGATACGTCCTTTTTCGGTTCGGGTGTGAAAAGGCGAAAATCGCATCGAGGATTTTTATTTGGACTTCGGTTTTGTGACTTTTATGTGATTACACTCTAAAGACAAATAGAAAAAAAAAGTGTAATTTGATGAAATAAATAGGTCCAGAACAACCTTATTAGGGACCTTATTACTGCAAAGGATTTTCGAACATATTTTTTTGAATTATTTGATTTTCTGCCAATGGCTTAACAGATAAAAACCATTTATCGAAAACTTCTTTAATATAAAAGTCATGTTGAAGTAGTTATGCATTAATAATTTTTCTATGTTATGCTGTTGTTGCAAAGGAGCGACATTTTGTTAAAAATCATTAACCTAGATGATTCAAATTCCATTCTTTGTGTGTTGTTTTTTTTTAAATGTTACTTAAGTAACTCATTGTGAATAGCTTTTTCTTTCTGACTTATTTCAATCTGGATACAATCTAGAATCCAGTTTTCCTTCTGCATTCATCATATTATCATTTATTCGACAATAATTATATAACGAATTTACACCTTTTTCGCACAAGTACTTGTAGCTCCCTCCTCCCTTATAAAAATCGGTATAAACAAAAAAATAATGACAGTACAGTACAGTCCTACAAAGTACACAAATAAATGTATGTGCCAGTGTTACAAGAAACTATATCGGAGAATGAGCGCTGACTCAGCGTTCTCACTCATGTAAGTACTCAGCACTTTCCTGGCAGCGCCCATAAGTGGTCTAGGCTAGGTGCCAGGCTTATAATAATACTTTTACTGACGCTTGGAAAAAGTGCCGGGGTTAACTACATAAAAAAAGATTTACCTACACTATTTTCCGTTTTATACTAGCTACTACTAGCTGACTAGCTTATATTTGTATCTTTGCCCATAATGAGAAATCCTTTCTTAAGAGGCCTACGTCAATAAACCTATTTCTGTGCCAAAATGTAATAAACTAGCCTATGAGGCTTTGCCCGCGTAGAGAATTCCAGCGGAGATCTACGTTATAAAACCTATCTGTATGATAAATTTTAACTCAATCCGTCAAGCGGTTTGGGCTGTGCGTTGATAGATCAGTCAGTCACTCTTTCCTTTTATATATTTAGACTAGCTTACCCGGCAAACGTTGTTTTGCCATATAAATAATTTAAATTTTATGAAAACATTGTCTCTTATAATTTTTTCATACAACCAATATTTCCATTGACATTTCAAAATAAAGATTCATAATGATTGATTTTTTGGAAACTATGAAAATCTTAATTGTTCAATTACATTTTTTTAATAAAATTAAATTAAAATTACATTTTTATAAGATCAACAACATTTTCGATATAAATAAAAAAAGTATACTTACAACACAAAATCCGTTGTTATTGGAAGCTCGTGTCACGTGTTGAGTACTTTTGAGGTTATAAAATCACTTGATTAACTAATCGTGCAAAATACACTCAAAATTGATAATTTAATTATTATTGATAAAATAGGAATGATTAAAAGTTAATATGAGAGTTACACTGAGATAGCAAAATAATAATTGTCAACGTTACTACTACACTTGATGTATAAACAATTATGATGGCCGACAACTGTGTAGGGAGTGAGAAATAAAGGAGACCGGCTTCGTTCTCATCCCTACTCCGTGCTGTTTACTGGGTCAGAAGTGACACCTGTAGACATCTGGCGGGGATAACTAATTAAATGACGATTGATCAGTTTTCGACCGGAGAGGAAAAATGATTAAATTACTAAAATGGCTATTAAAAAATAAGGGTTGATCGTAGAAGGGTGAAAATTGAGGATTGTATCTATTTTTCTATGTTGTATCATACAAAAATAGAAATTAAAAATTTTGTCTAAAAATTAAAAAAAAAAATTTAGGGGTGGACTACCCCTAACATTTAGGGGGATGAAAAATAGATGTTGGCCGATTCTCATAGATACTGGATAAGCACAAAAAATTTCATCAAAATCGGTCAAGCCGTTTCGGAGGAGTATGGCAACAAAAACTGTGACACGAGAATTTTATATATTAGAAGATAGAAGACGAAGATTGAGCAACGATGCTTAATCTTGATTGCCCATAATATAAGACACATAGTGCCATACAGTGTTGCGAAATACAAAAATACGCTACACTACGACTGGAAACCTAACATAATAGTTGTTGGTAACATTGTCCTTCAGTCCGAAACATAGAAATGACTACATTACTTCTGGGCGGATAAATAAAGAATAACTAGTAAAGGTAAAAAAAATAAAATAAAGGTGTGGTACTTATCCAAGCGGCCTCTTCAACAGAGGTGCATCTTATCGAGCAGTAATGTATAGGAGTGCAATACAAAGAAACACATACATAGACTTTCAGCAAGCTTAACCTTATAAAGATTACCGGAAGACGCTGGATGCAGTGATGCAGGTCGCTTCCAACCGGTATGGAATAGAATAGAATTCATTGAGACCAATAGAAAAATTAAATTAAACTTATTACTAACTAGTGCTATGGTATATTTTGGTCCACAATCGGCGGTCTTATCGCTGTGAGCGATCTCTTCCGGGCAACCAACCTTTGTACGGAATTATGGTATATATTATAGAAGTCCAAAGGGGAGGCCTATGTTCAGCAGTGGACGTCCTATGGCTGAGATGATGAAACCTCCAGGCGTAAGTAGTTACAAAATAAACAAAAAGCATTTTAAAATGTTACAATTGAACATTTACATGACACGTCGTACTAAGACAAAAGATTTATGCGTTAATATTGTATTATTCGGTTTGTCTCGTTTAAATATTCATGGTTAAGTCTGATTTATTATCCCGGTTTTAAATATTGTATGCCTTTGAAAACGGGGTATTTACATAAAACCGTTAACCAGGTGGATGGCACTTATCTGTTGTGTGAGAGAATCGTGCGGGGGTGTACGTCATATATTATATGCCTACTCGTTTATAAATATCACTGTAGCGGTTGACTTATGTAAGGATTAACATTGAAAGGGAATGTTGCCATAGTTATAATCTTCTTATAAATATATAAAAGGAAAGAGTGACTGACTGATGTACAGCCTAAATCGCTAGACGGATTGGGTTGTTTGGAAAACAGGTAGATTTTATGACGTAGACCTCCGCTAAGAAAAGATTTCACCATGCGGGCAAAACCGCGAGCATAAGCTAGTCTAAATATATAAAAGGAAAGAGTGACTGACTGAGCGATCTATCAATGCACAGTCCAAACCGCTGAACTGAATGAGTTGAAACTTGGAACACAGATAGGTTTTATGACGTAGACCTCCGCTATGAAAGGATTTTGCCACGCGGGCAAAGCCGCGAGCATAAGCTAGTATTATATCAATAGGTTAATTTCATTTGTGTTGAAGCCTGTGTATAAATATCGTGTTTATTTTAGGATTTTGTCTTCTCTAAATTCTTTGTGTGAAATGGTAATACATAAATCTCATCAAAAACATAAATGTGAAAAGAGAGCCAAGTTCAATATTACGATGTACTCATAGTTACCTATGATTTGGTAGTTGACTTCAACGACAAAAGAAGTGAGATCTAAATGGGTGCCAAGTTCAATGGTCAGTCCTGAAAAATATTTACAACAACATAAAATATTTTATTACAACATAAAAGATTATTTCTTCTTATCACTTAGAATTAATATTATTTTGAAGCCTAAAGACTGACTTGGCCAGTTCTCATAATATACTAGGTAGATACTCTCTTAACTTTAGCTTGATCACTATTAAACGCACTTTATCGTGTAAATTAGTCCCCTCCATCCATTGGTTGTCTGTAAGAAATCGCTCTTTAACGATAAGACCGCCACTTGTACATTTTAATTTTAATTATGTACTTATGTATTTTCTGTAACATTATGTGGTGTACAATAAAGTATCTATTGTCTTATCTTAATGATACTTCGTCGTAGGTACCATGAGAACTAGCCAAGTCAAACTTTGGGCTTCAAAATAATATTAATTCTAAGTGATAAGAAGAAATAATCTTTTATGTTGTAATAAAATATTTTATGTTGTTGTAAATATTTTTCAGGACTGACCATTGAACTTGGCACCCATTTAGATCTCACTTCTTTTGTCGTTGAAGTCAACTACCAAATCATAGGTAACTATGAGTACATCGTAATATTGAACTTGGCTCTCTTTTCACATTTATGTTTTTGATGAGATATCATTGCTTTTTGTACAGTACTTTTTAGTATGTAATAGGTTTAAGACACCCAGTCATAATAAGATTAATACCAAATGATTATTTTATTGCACCTTCCCCCACCCCACTGCTCCATGGCACGGCCGTCGCGTCGCACCGCGCACCGCGGCCCGTGAGCCTCGCCGTGCTTCGATATACCTACCTATATCTATAATTAATTTAGTACTTATAATAAAGCATATATAATATAGCATATAATTAATATAGCATTTATGTGCACTATTGATTTGAATATTGTACCTAATCAATTGATTTTTAAACAATACTAGTTACTGATAAATTTATCTATATTCACCCAGCTACCACCCCCCAAGGGACCCAGCTATCTTATACCTACCGCCTACCTGGATGGAAATTTAACTTTTTAGATCATCTGGAACTGAATTAGAATTTCGATCAAAAGAAACCTAAGCCGACAAGACTTGTAATGACGACGACTTGGCGGGGGCACTGCCGTGCCCCCAGATACCGCCACATACCTATAATATTATGACTATACGTTACAGGTACGTAGGTATCTAAAATGTTTACACCAACTAGCACCTAAGGCGATATACATACATTATTTTTATTGTAAACAATGTTAATATTATTACCTCTATGTTAGTGAGCCGCCTTGTGCTGGTGAGTCGATATATTGATAGGTATTTACATAGGATATACAATTGTTACGTAGGTACCAGGAACCTATTTTTATTAGTGACTAGCTGTGCCTAGCTGTTTTACCCGCTATACAGTTTGGTACAGTAGTGTTTATTATGTTATTCCAGGGGTCTAAGCTATATTTTTTATTATACCAAATTTAAAGTCAATCGGCCCACCCGTTTAGGCGTGAAAAAATAAAAAACATATATCCATACGTACAGTAGGTATAAAGTTTGTATTTATATTTATATTAGTAGGAATAGTGGACTCGCGCGCACTTCGTAGTATCTAACAGAAAATAGCCGCCTACACAAAAATTATAGCAACATGCAACATGTATTGCTTTATGCGTTCCTAGGCGTCCCAAACTTTAATATCATACATTTTTTAAAATTTAATAATAATTTAAAATTATAAAAAAATACTAGTTTCTGATTTTTCCCTTTGTTACTACGACATTACCTATCGGGATGCCAAATTTCAGCTTTCTAGGTCATCTAGAACTGGGATATTACTTTTGATCTATCCCTCAGTATGTATTAACTTCACCGATTACTGGATGTTTATATCTAAATAACCGTTTGAGCTGTGTTATTGGAATTTGGAACAGAGATATAGTTCGTATATTTAAGTATATGTGCCAAATTTGACTTGTCTATGTGTAATAGTTTTTGTATAACGAGGGTGTAAAAAGTCGTCAAAACGCGCTTTGGACGGTTCGTGTAATATAACACACGGCGCGGTCGCCAGTTCCTTTGCTTGAACTTGGCTGGACTCGCTGCCGCGTGTCTAGATACTTTTTTATGATATTGTTACTTAGATATTTTGGAAATTGTATGTGTAATCACGGCGACCGTAAACTGCAGCATATAAGTTGGGTACGCTGTACCCCATTGTGATTTGATTCTAACAATGTTATAAGGGCAATCTTTTCTGTTTAGTACTACTATGATATGACAACAATTGAAATTTTAAAAAACTTTTTATGAACAAGCTTTTATTATTATTACCATCTAGCACCAAAGTACTCGTCAAGACGAATCTAATGAGCCCAAACTCGATAGGGTTGCGTCGTTAAATTACGAAGTTCTTATGGCCACCTTCCTGCTCCATCATCAGATCAGCTCTATGTCATAATAATATTGCATTGTCATCCGATTTATACATGCATGCAAAATTTCAGCTCAATCGGAAGCCAGGAAGTGGGTCAAATTTAACTTGCAAGATTTGATTACAGACAGACAGACAACAGACAGGTGAAAGTAAATAAAAGCTTGTTATAATAAAACACGAAGACTAATAACCAGAAACTAATATCCAAGAAAGTAGGTTTACGTGAAACTAAACTAAATAGACGACGCGAAGACGCGTGTTTTAAAAAATGAATCAAATACCAAATGACTAGTAGATAATAATGATTGGCTATTAGTTCAAATAAGATAATAATGATTGGATATTAGTTCAAATAAGATAATAATGATTGGCTATTAGTTCAAATAAGATAATAATGATTGGCTATTAGTTCAAATAAGATAATAATGATTGGATATTAGTTCAAATAAGATAATAATGATTGGCTATTAGTTCAAATAAGATAATAATGATTGGCTATTAGTTAAAATAAGTTCAAATAAGATAATAATGATTGGCTATTAGAGAAAATGTTTAAGAATTTTATGCTACCGACTGAGGTTAGGTCGCCCGAAACTTAGTTATGCTGAAAGGCTTTCTAAATTTAAGGTCGAATCTTTAGAAATGCGTCGAAAATATTTTGATCTGGTCTACTTATACAAAATTATTCATTCAATTATTGATTCGTCGGAATTGCTCGGTCAACTCTCCATTAACATAAAATTCAGTGCCCGCAGAGCACAGAAAAGCAATCTCTTTTCATTACTAACATATAAAAATAATATCTCTTACTATAACCCTTTAGTTAGAATGGCTCGCGATTACAATGATCTGGCAAGTAACAACACAAATTTAGACATTTTTCATCCCAAATTTAATTATTATAAGCGTATCCTAAAGGATATCCTTCACCCTATACCTGAGATCTCTAATTCAATCATGTGATTTATCTGAGAGCCTGAATGTTTGTGAGATAGAGCTTGTACACACACCGCCGTAGATACTGTTCTCTATCGCCTAGATGTTTATTTTTATTTTATATATTGTATTTTCTGTTTTTGAAATACTTAATTTTATATAAGAACTATACCTAACCTACTATACCTACTTTTTTAAATTAATAAGTTTATAATACCTCTCGCTCGAAATGTATTGCTTTTTATTATGTACAAATATTTGAGGTATAATCCTGTTCTTAATATGGTTAAGAAAATGTTTATTTTAAGTGATTATACTTTGTAATGTACAATAAATAAATAAATAAATAAAAATGATTGGCTATTAGTTGAAATACGATAATAATGATTGGCTATTAGTTCAAATAAGATAATAATGATTGGCTATTAGTTAAAATAAGATAATAATGATTGGCTATTAGTTCAAATAAGATAATAATGATTGGCTATTAGTTCAAATAAGATAATAATGATTGGCTATTAGTTCAAATAAGATAATAATGATTGGATATTAGTTCAAATAAGATAATAATGATTAGCTATTAGTTCAAATAAGATAATAATGATTGGCTATTAGTTCAAATAGGATAATAATGATTGGCTATTAGTTCAAATAAGTTAATAATGATTGGCTATTAGTTCAAATAAGATAATAATGATTGGCTATTAGTTCAAATAAGATAATAATGATTGGCTATTAGTTCAAATAAAGGCCAAAGAATTTAACCCTGCCTATATAATGTACAAGGTTTGAGGTAATTATAATTAGAGTGCAACTACATATTTTATTCTGATTTTTTTGTAGGAAGGAACTCTATGCATGGCTCTATTATTATCTTTATTTACCGGGGGTAGACTTCCTTTGCAGGAGGTCGACTAGGTGGGTACTCCAACAGTGCCAGTTATTCTACCGCCTGAGCAGTGATGTGCAAACATTACTGTGCTTCGGTAGGAGGGCACTGTAGCTAGTAAAATTACTGGGCTGAAGAGTCTTAACATCTTATGACTCTCAAGTAAGAAGCGTTGGCGCAGTGCACTAGGTAGCACTGTACTAATTATGGGCAGCGTTATCTCTTACCATCAAGAGAGCGTCTTGCTCGTTTTCTTACTTCGTCGTATAAAAAAAATCTCATCTATACTTCTATGATATGAGTATTGTTTAAAATAAACGGACAAGTGTTTTTTCTTATATGGTTGTATCTCAGATATCGCGTATTTTCAATTTTCGGTAAGCGGAAAGCTTCTTGATATTTTCCCGGATAAAAAGCTTTCAAAGACTTACTATTGTATTTTATAGAAAGTAAATAGAAATTGAGGAAAAATCCGCCTTTCTTTTTCAGTATGTTTTGTGGTATAATAACTGCTATTTTTACCTGTAAGTGTTTGTATAAATCTCTCACACCTCGAAAACGCCATAAAATTACTCATTAATTATATTATATTAGCCATTTATGTCCCACTGCTGGGCAAAGGCCTCCCTTCCGTCACGCCATTCCGTCCTGTCCAGAGCTATATTTTTCCAGGTGGTACAGTCAACTATAAAGAGATGTATCCATGTTAGGCTTACAAAATGAAGTAATTTTTCATTTGCCACAATGAACTACCCTTGGTTCGTGACATTTCTAGTAGCAATCAAACTTTATATTATTATCGACTCGTTTAATATGCAACAATGATGTATCCCACTACTTTTCCTTAGGTGATACATAATAATATCATTTAAAATGAATCGAATATAGTTATAAGATTTGGTGGATACTGAAAATGTCACGAAGTAAGGGTAAATAATTTTTGCATACTAAAAGTTCCTTCATTTTGCAAGACTAACATGGATACATCTCTTTGTAGTTGACTGTACAATGAGAGTCAAGCTCGTCCCGCCAGCGTTTTCTAGGCCTACCGCGACAATTACTCATAGAAAACATTATTGTGATTTGTGATATTTATGTTTACACTATGATGGAAGGAGAGGGGTGTGAAATGGGGTTTAATAAGTGTTAGTGCCAAGAATGTGGTATAAATCAAACGTATTGTTTTATTTAGGCGTGAATGTGTTTGTTACTTCTAACACATTATTATAATAACTTACTAATATTATAATATTATATTTCATATAGTATTATAATAATTCTATCTACGCTCCGCGGTTATACTCACTAAGTTCGAAATCCGGGATTCAAATTCAAACTCAAAATTCATTTATTCAAGTAGGCTACATTGGAGCATTTGTGGGAAAATCATTTTAAAAAGTAACCTGGATGGTGGGAAATATATTATAAAGTTCTATATAGAGTTTTTTCAGGTTTCCATACGGAGTTTCAGTAACCAAAATAAACCGAGTGCAAGTTGAACTCGCCTATCGTAGGTTTCGTACAAAAATATCAGCAAAAAGTTGAGGAAAATGTATCCAAAGACGTACGCGCACAACATTGCTTAACTTCAATGATTAATTACGCACTTTAAAAAAAAAATATTTTGTATATCTGATTTCTCCATCAAAGGTACAAATCCCTAAAAACTTCCTAACCGAAACAAAACCATAGATTACTGTTAGTTCTATGACCATAATAACTGTACATTAGCATGTTTTTTTGTTGTTAAATCTATTACAATGACACGCGTTACAGTAACGAGCGCGTTTGTCTCAGGTCCGTGACAAGTGTGGTCACAATAAAACGAGCACGCCCTCGTTACCCGACCTCTTTGCATGTTTTTATGTGCTTAGGAAAAATGTTTTTATTTGCTAGATAATAATATTTTTTTGGGAATATACATTTTTTTTATTTGTTTTGTCTGTACTTTCTCACTGCTGGGCAAACACCTCCCCCAGATCCTTCCACTTATCTCTTTGCCGCGCTACCTCGTAATATTCATTTTACATGTAATAATTTTGTAACATGATTTTATTAGTCACTACCTACCACTGTGTAATTATTTTTATTTAATATCTGTTTTTTATATGATGGAAACTTCTTGGCTCTAGATAATTTGGCTGAGACTATTAATAGATGTGATAGAAAACTTTTGTTTTCTTATGGGAGAAAACGTTACGTTCGTAAACGACATGAGGGTGTGGGTAATTCAATAAATAATAAAATTAAACTGACATAAGTAAATTTTTCTTTATAAAAAATTGGTTAGCAATTATATATTATTACCTTATTTTTACCTCTTTTTTGTTTATTTTTTCGTCTTAAAATTATTGAGTACACGTGCACTTAATAAAAACACAAATAACCATAACGCAACCCATTGAAATATTAATACTGTCAATAAAATATATTCCCTTTAAGAGGAAAATAGCTTCGGAATCAGGTTGCCCCGGGAATTACAAGGACGTGACACAAAACCCGGGATTGTGACATGAATTTATACTCTATTACCTTTAGATGTATTGAGAGTGTGATTTTGATATAATATTATCGTAGGGTTGTTAATCACTACATAGTATAACACAAAATCGCTTTCCGGTGTCTTTTTTTAACCCCCGACGCAAAAACGACGGGTTTTATAAGTTTGACGTGTCTGTCTGTCTGTCTGTCTGTGGCATCGTAGCTCCCGAACGGATGAACGGATTTTGATTTAGTTTTTTTTTTGTTTGAAAGTAGAGTTAGTCGAGAGTGTTCTTAGCCATGTTTGGTGGAAATCGGTTCAAGATGGCCGCCGCTACAAAATGGCGGATTACTTTTTTCTTCCACGACCCCCTCAATATGGGTATCAAATAAAAGGGCTTAACTAGTAGAATACAACCCATTATATAAAATTTAAAATTCAAGATGGCCGCCACCACAAAATGGTAAATTACGTATTGCGTTGGGGATTTTTAAAATTTTTAATTTAATTCACTTGTTATTTACAACTAAGTAAGAAGACGAGCAAGACGCTCTCCTGATGGTAAGAGATAACAATGTCAATAATATTAGCACAGTACTACCCAGTATTTTATAAAGGTTTTTCTGGATGCACTGCGCCAACGCTTCTTACTTGAGAGTCATAAGATGTTAAGACTCTTCAGCCCAGTAATTTCACTAGCATCATGCCCAGCTGTAGCAATGCAATGCTGTGTGTGCAGTGCTTTCTGTCCGTATGTATGCTTTGATCTTTAAAAGTAAACAATGGATTTGATCCAGTTTTTTTTTAATTGACAAAGTTATTCAAGGGGAAGGTTTATGTGTATAGTGTATAGTGCATGCGTAATATAGTACAGAAATACCGATAATAATTCTCTGTTAGGCGCAGGTTCACTAGTGAGTCATAACTTTTTTAGATTATATGTTTCTAGAATTTTTCCTTAAAAAAGCTCTTGTGTTTTCCTTAGGGTCTAAGCGTCTTGCGTTACGAAATTTAGCTCAATCGGTTCAACAGTTAAGCTTTGACATAAATATCCATACATAGGTATACATAATATTCGTTATTTTCTCATTTATAATATCAAAATACTAATTAATTAATTAAATAATATAGGTATATTGTAATTTGCTCGTGCTGATTTAGGCCGTTCGCCACCACTCATATTATAGGCGTAATTTTGTGATTTCCCATAGAAAATAGGCAGTGAATGGCAATCACCAGCAGCTAAAGTATACGTAGTTCGTTTGTAAACATCATAAGTTCGATATCACCTTATTCCAAGAACCGTATCATAATGCGGCCAAACCCGGAAAACCACGAGAAGGGGACAAAGGTCGCCGAATTCCATTTCAATATAAATCCCGATATCAGAGCTACCTCACCCCAGATGGTGAAAGATCACGTGTGCCCTAGGTGACTTAGATCAGTCCTGATATTGTATTTAGGTCTTACATAATCCTTTTTGATTTATTGCTACACTTGGAAAAGGAAACTAATAAATTATCATTGCTGAGGTAAAATCTGGATTTTATTTTAGCTGAACTGTCATTTTTGACTTGCTTCTTAAAACGGACATTACATTGATAAATGTGATTTTTTTGTGGAGTAGTACATCTAGAACAAGTGTGCTGAACAGACTTACATAATAGGTGAAATATTAAATACAGACCGGAAATTAGTAGAAAGTTAAATACACACTTTAATGTACCAGAGTTCATTTATTTGTCTTCTGATCTGTGTTTGTTTCCAAAGAGAGCGAGTCAGCTTGAATATTGTACCAAGTTTAAGTTCTCCGCGTCGAGTGGCTTGAAGTTATCTTCTAAGCAATTCTTTTTTTATGGAACTGATTATTTTGAATTCCTGATGCAAAAAGAGGAGAGTCAAGTTTGACCACTCTATATTATATTATGAGTATATAATGTGTCAGTCTGTGAAATGGTCCTGCAGCTCTGAAATGAGTGATCCGATTTTGATACGGTTTAATTAATCTGCTTTTCAGATTTTCTAACGATGCTTTTTTTCTTCAAAATCGATTAGGCCTTTTTAAAGTTGTCAGGTCTAAGGTTAAGCTGCGATAGGACTCTGCTAAGCATAATGGGTTTTTGGCTTTTCTTTACGTTAGCAGTTTTTTACTTGAAATTACAGGTCTAAAATTTAAAGTAAGTGTTAAAGTCAAGGCATTTTAAAATTTCAGCTAATTAAAATATCTCAAGGAGGGACAGATTAATCAATTTAGACGACCTCTGTGGCGCGGTGGGCTAATACCCGCCTGCAACGCAGAAGGTTGCGGGTTCGATTCCCGCATGGGACAAATGTTTGTGTGATCCACAGATATTTGTTTCTGGTCTGGGTGGATTCAATATATATTATAAGTATGTATTTACAAAAAAAAAAGTATATAAGTATTATATCCGTTACCCTAACCACCATAATACAAGCATTAAGTTGCTTAGTATGGGGTTAGGTGGCGCTGTGTGAAATGTCCTGAAATATTTATTTATTTTATTATTATTTAATTACTCATAATAAGTATAAATGACACTCTCAGTGAGTTTATAAAGTGTTTTGATATTTTATAGGCTGTTTACTGCCACAATATTTCATGTTGAAAGACTTAACGAGCTAAGATAAATTACGCACTGTTGTTTAAATTAAAAAGATTTAGATTGCCAATTATGTTCCCTTTGACTGTGTGTTTCGAATATCTAATGAGAGCGTGAAAACATTCTGAGACTAAATTAGGATGTTTGTATCGTGTGAAAATTTATCTTGGAATTTTTAAATGTAGCTAATAAATAAAGGATTCTTGGGAACCTTTTTAGGGCTATTTTAGAAATGTTCAATATAGGGTGTTGAGTTTAAATAACGTAAAATCTATTCACTTCGTCGGCTATATTTATTAAGTTATTGAAATACTAGCTGCGCCTAGCGGTTTTACCCGCTTTTCTATAGCCTTTGTGTTATTTTAGGGTCTAAGCTATCTGTATACCAAATTTCAGCTCAATCGATCCACCCGTTTAGGTGAAAGAGTAACAAACACACATCTAGACATCCTGACATCCAGACATTAATTCTTACAAACTTTCACGTTTATAATATTAGTAATATTCAGCACAACGTTAGGACTTATAAATCAAAGTAGCATTTTCTACTCGAGCAAGAGTAGTAAGTTATTGAAATTAATATTAGACACACATATTTTTAATTTGTGAATAGAAAATTGCCGAGAAAAGTTATAATGTTTACATATTTTTGAGTAGGATGTACGTCATTTCAATACAAATGTCCGACTTGAGTTCGCTCAGAGCCGTCAAGAAAGAAAGATCGAGTTATTATCTACTAGTCTCGCGTAAAAGATATTTTATTCCGTGCGATATAACTAACCAATGTCCTATTACTGAGACTTGAACTATCTTTTTTCCAAATTTTATCTAAATTGGTTGAGAGATTTAGGCAGCAGGCAGACACACGTTAGTCAAATTCATTATCCATAAGTATGGATAAGTATCCAACATTCAAATTTGAATGAAGAATACAGAGACAGATTACGTAATTCTCTCACTAAATCTTGCAATATCTCAAATACGAGAATTATGATTTAATCCGTATTTCTGAATGATTTAACACTAATAATACGAACGATGACTTCACCAGAGAGATCAAGAGAGTCTTTGTTGATAATGAGTTCTGTCAAAAGCAGATGTTATCGAACATATGGAGCTTCGAAAATCGCATCCGAACTTTGTCGGCCCATTACAACTCACTGGACAAAATGAATTAAATCAAGCGAGAAAAAACAGCAAAAAGACCTCAATATTTATTTAGGGTTACCAGTTTTTTAACGTCCCTTTTTCTTTTGGGGTTTTTGGCATCGAAAGGGGTTTAATTTATATTTGGTTTATGTCGTCTAAACTTTTTTTTTTACTTGGCAAATGCCTTTATTGAGAAAAACAAACTTACAATACTACAGCAGTAAAGAACACTTGTATTAACCACAGATCGGCCACAAGCCGATCTACAGAAAATCCAAGTGCTCCAAACCACTGTCAGATGGCAGAGTGCCCAGAATGCTGGCAGCATTGCCACGTTGAATGGCAATACTTATAATATGTCGTCTAAACCAAATATTATGTTAGTTTAAAAAAGCGATAAACGCCATTAAAATAAAACAAACTACTATCTATCCTAAATACTCGATTATAAGTGAAACAAATACCTAAACAAAGTCTTCTCGTCTTTTATAATAAGTAAGATAAAAATCAGAAGATCGCCCTGGATCGCGCCTTCTTTATATTACACTAGCGGAGCTGCGCGCACTTCGTAGCTCGTAACAGTTAATTAATATACCCGGAAATTTAAATTATTCTATCATTTCCCAGAACTCAAGGTATCTCTGTGCCAATTTTTGGGCAAATAGAGTCAGCGGTTATCGATTTTCCTTATAAACTTCCACCCCCCCTTTTCACCTTCCTTTCAAGGTTGATTTCGAAAAAAACTATCCTGTGTCCTTTCCTGGACCTAAAACTATGTATTTCTTAGGTTACTTATTTACTATAAAAATTTTGTGCCTCATTTTGGCTTTTTTACTCCTCCTTGTAGATCTATTTCTGGGATAATATTGAACCCACGTCCCGTTGGAACTTAAGCTATCAAAATAACTAAAAAGAGTCCCTTTACAAAGACGCCTCTATTATTTAATTTTTAATTGCTGGTAACCCTACGCACAATAAATTCCCGATACGAGTTTTGGGAGCAACAAAGACGCAAACTCGGCCAGTTATGAAAGCTACGGTTGAATTATTTATGATCTGGTAACCCGAGACACTTCTGTCCCTTCGGACGGTTCGTTAATTATTGCAAAAAGTTTACCCTTTCCGAAGATAATATTGATTTTTGGCTGTTTACGCTGAATTTTCACTTGTAACTTTTGTTTTTAAAGCAAACGAGTGAAAAATTGTAGAGTATCAAATTATAAACTTTTTTTGGTATATCTTTAGAGACAAAGTTTATATTTAGTCCACGTCTCGACAAAGTCCATGGGCGAGATGGGGCAATGATATCCGGAGGGGCTGGGGGTGGGTGGAGGAGTAAGCCGGAGGACCGAGTTGAATGATGTGCCATGGGGGAGGACTAGGCTGATGATGATGATGATGAATGATTTTTTATAAGATCAGAAGAACGAACACAGACTGAAGGGCACTGTTACCAGTTGCCGGTGAAATTAGCGCATATTACGAGATTCTTACAACTGTTACCTCGAGGTGAACGGCGCAGTGCAGTGCCACGACGATAACAGAATAGAAATAGAAAAACACTTTATTGCAAACCGAGATACATAGGAAATAATTAAAATACAATATCATAAATAAATTAAAGGTAAACAATTAGCGGTCTTATCGGATAAACCAATCCCTTACAGACAACCTGGCTGGAAGGAAATTTAGGAACATGTACAATGTACAGCAGTGGTGTGCAAAAATAGTTTTGTATGGAGAATACGATAATATATAATTTGAACTTAAAACTCTGGGTGGCTCTGTGTAGTATATGGACATTCATGATGCTTACATCACGCGCCTGATTTGCTTGTCTTGTCACTATTTTTTTATTATTTTTCATTTTGACGACCTCTGTGGCGCGGTGGCCAAATACCCGCCTATGCAACGCAAAAGGTTGCTGGTTCGATTCCCGCATGGGAAAAATGTTTGTGTGATCCACAGATATTTGTTTCTAGTCTGGGTGGCTTTCTGTATCTAAAATAAGTATGTATTTACAAAAGAAAAGTATATAGGATTATATCCGTTATCCTAACCACCATAACACAAGCATTAAGTTGCTTAGCTTGGGGTTAGGTGGCGCTGTGTAAAATGTCCTGAAATATCTATTTATTTATTAGTATTAAAACTGATGCTCGCTTGATGTTTACCGGCCAGACGATGATAGAACAAAATAACTCTTTATTGCATACCAACATATAAAAGAAGTTGAAAGTACTGGACGAACTTAAAACTAGAGGAAAACTATCAGCGCGGTCTTATTGCACAAATAAATCTCTTACAGACAACCTGGTTAGAAGGAGATGATGATGATTTTAACTTCGAGTTGAACGCTACGTATGTAACATAATTTATTATAATAATGTTCGTTATATTAAGCAGTGCCTCGGAAGTGAACTTAATACCAATTAGTAGACGCGGGCTTACAGGTAGCGTTAATTAAATAAGCCTAATCTGTTTTATAAGACTTTGATATTGATACGAAAGCCTCTAGGTAGCGTATAAAGAGTTTAAGCTTGATAATAATTAAAATTTAAGTATTTAGTAAGACCCCGTATAAGTTTTAACGAAAATTCCGGTGGAGGAGAGTTGGAGGAATTTATCCCGCCTTCTAGGTTTAGTCTGCTACCATCTACGGCCACATAGTCACTTAACAGCAGGAGGCCTATAAAAACCTATTTAATGAAAAAATAAACTATATTTTACATAATATTATATGGACGAGTTTCCATCCACATTTGTTGTTGCTCTAGTTTTTATTTTTAATTAAAAATAAAATTAGAGAAATAACGACTCTTTGGTCAATGATTACAAGTAAATTCAAAACACTTACAATGATGTCACTGAGCTTATCTTAAAGAAACAGGAAAATTGTTACAATAATTATTTAACCATAAGTCGTATTTATACTCCGATCGGGTTAGTGTCCAAAAAACTGTCTTAACTAGTCTCAAGTTATTGAAAAAAAAGTATTAGTTAGAAAATAATAATGATATAATACGACGAAATATTATTATCGACTTTATTATAAAATCTCGCGTGAAACGGTTTAATAATTAAATGATTAATTAGTATTTTTAGTAGATTTTGAGATAATTTCATAAAATAATAATATAATATTTTAATAGACTAGACGCAAAGTTTCGCTGGTCAGATAGTTTATATATAAAACTGTATATTTGTCACTTATAACTCACTTGATTTATTGTCACTTATTTTACCACTTTTCCAGTTGCTCTATCATACACTTCCAATTTTCCATCAATATTGTATCCTATTAAAATATTTTCTTTTACTGTCTTCTCATTTAAAACACCAGCTGATTTCATTACGTCTATCACGCGGGGACCTAAGAAATGATGGTTTCCCAACTTCTTCTTCAAATTGACTGCCAAATTACCTCTTAAATATGCCTTGTATACAACTTCGATATCTAAAAGTCCGGTATTTACAGATAGCTGTGCGGTGACCGTCTGTCCCGGTTGTAATTCCGTTTCCACGCCACTAGTCGTACCAATTGTAAAACTCTCCGATTTTTCCTCGCTCTTGCCCCAACTGGACGTGAAAGAAATGCCCGTGTTTCCAGCTAATTTAGCAAATATCACGTTCACGTCATAATCTATTTGTTGAGAGACAGTAAACTCCTTGTTTCTGAACCAGGTTGTCGTTATCGAATTTGCTACGGAATGGCTAATCCCTGTGTTCATTTTTACTGGATGATCCAAGAAATTGCTGAACGATTGTGTCGATATAACCATCGGCCATTTGGATGAAGTTTTCACTGTGACTGACTTTATAGTTACGATCTTAGACACTTCCTCCCAGTTGTACCTCGTGTAAAGGTCTCCCCAAGGCGTCGGCTTTTTGAAGTAAACGTTGGTCGGCTTCATTTCGTAGTGGATTTTTACTGCGTCTTCTAACGAGACATCTCTGAAGAAAGTTTTTATGTCGTCATTTGAGGCGTGTTCTACCACTATTCCAGAATAACTCGCAGTTATATTTTCTGACTCCGCGTTTATATCGATGGATATTTTAGCATCAATTTTGTTCAACGATACAAATAACAACACTAATATAATTTTCATTTTCACTGTTATAACTTTTTTATAGTATTTTTACGAGCAAAAAGGATGCGTTAGGAACAACGTTTGTTGTTCAACTAAGATTAAAGTTGCGTCTACGTCTTGCCATTGACCCTCTTATCAGCGAAGATATTGAATTGGTACGTTCTTTTATTGTCGCTACTAAATTAATAGCTTGACCTACATGATAACTTGTGTGGCTTATTACTTATTAAATTACATTTTTTTGCTGTGGCCCCCTCACGTATACCTACATAATCAGTGTTTTTTTTTGCAAACAAGAGTAAGTGAATGTGATAAATACAATAAGCCTAATGTGTTTTTCCCCCATTACAATCGTAAGTGTTTAAGTAGGCTGTAAGTATACAAAAACAGTTTTGCTTGCTTAAAAATGTATAATAAAAAAATCTGTTATATTAGTTCTTAAAATGAATCCATCGTTTTTCTAATTAGTCTGGAGTACCATAATAATATAATTATACGTATACTTGTTAACGTAGTGTTTAAATGTGTAAGGTTTATTATATTTGACAAATAAGGTACATTTATTTGATGAATATGGTGAGAAAATAGGTAAGATATCAGTGGTAGAGCGCATTTCTATAAAAAATACCTCCCATTTTGTGCATAAAGCTGAGTAAATGTTGCTCAAAATTACGCTAAAACCGCGTTCCCGTATAAACCAGTTAGGATAATCTATATTAATCTATAAATAAGGCACAAGGAAACTCTAACTAAGCTTACAAAAGTGAATTTCGGGGTTAGCTATGTTAGAGTCACCGTCAAAGGTATCATAGACCTAACCTAAATAAACTAGAGACCAGCCAGAATGTACCTACAATATGCTGTGAGAAATTCTGACCGCAGAGCGACAGTTTGGAAATTGTATTTCGTCATGGTACAGAGAATCTCAAAGGTGATGGCAGAAGGCGGAATTTTCGGTATGTCCGTGTGGCATTTGGAACTTTGTGGCAATAAAATATTTCTGTGCTCCAATATTTTGTATTGGACTGGAATCTCCAGTAATTCGTTCGTTTTAATGTGATGAAAGTTGAAGAAGTGTGTCAGAATCTTACCTAGTAGATGGTAAAACAGTCTCTGCTTTAATAGTTACAGTACTTAATGATTGTAGTGTAATAATGATAATAGCTGCAGTCATTATTATATTACATTTTTCTAATAATATAAGTACCTAATATTACTATTGAAACAGAGTAATAACTGTTGATGCAGCTAATAAATTAATTGCTTTATTTTCTTTGTCCACGCGATAAAATGAAAGAAAATTAATTTATTATTCACCTTTACTTCGTTACGGAAAAACACATTTTCCTTGTTTTCCCATACACGGTTTTGCTATCACGGAATTATAGCGGAGAGGTGATAACTCATCCCATCTTTATTGATGTCTAAAAAGGCCCTCTGCCCAGCAACGAGCCATTAATATTACTTACTTCGAGGAAAAAACAAGTTCACTAGGTTTATGTATTTACAAACATTGCCGAATTTTCGAATGTTTAGGGAGGTTTAACATGTTTTGTTTGTATCGGAAGTGGGATCAAAGTAATTTTTGCGGTCCGATAGATAAAAATCTATGAATATTTACATTTTTTAAGTAAACGTACACTGTTAGGTAGGTTTATATTATACACTAGCTGCGCCCAGCGGTTTTACCCGCTGTACTATAACCTATGTGTCATTTCAAGGGCTAAGCTATCTCTATACTAAGTTTCAGCTCAATCGGTCCACCCATTTAGGCATGAAAGAGTAACAAAGCTGTAGAGCTTTAAGTCGATACACAGGTCATATAAAAAAGATTTATCAAAAGAAGAGGATCAAAAAGGGATGAGCGGCTTTTTTCTGCAATGAGTCGACACACGCTATATAATGATAATACTTTTGCTGTTTGACTATATGAAGTAATAAACACCAAAGTTAAACTTCTAATGCTTATATCTGAGAGATAATTATTACACTAAGCTAAATATAACATATCGAAATTTTCATCAATATCAAGTTGAAGCTGATAGAGTGTTTAATTTAAATACCAAAAGCTTTCAAAGTTGGAGGATCTATGGACATTCTTCAGTTTAAATCGAGTATTACAATTCCCGATCCCATCCCTCATTGTTCTCGGTTATAAATTTTCTAGAACAGTCCAAGTTTCTGCGGGACATTAATCTGGAACTGTCGATCTTAGTGATTTCTTCGGCTTGAGTCGAAGAAGTTAAATTTCCCCACAATTTAAGTACGGGTAGACAAACTACCTCCAAGGTTCAAACTGAAATTGTTCCCGAGGGTGGAATGTACCAACTACAGTATCTTTTGTGGGAAGAAAACGGCCTGGACGGACTATATTATTGAAACAGATACCGCTCATCTGTGTACAGCTAACGTTGTGATTGAATACTTTATACTTTATACTGCTGAACAGATTGAGATGAATAAATATTGCATTTAAATAAATATTGTGATGGAGACATTTATTATTTGATAGAAGGTTTATTTGTTGTCAATTTGTTTTAATCTTAATATCTTCTAAATATATAAAAGGAAAGAGTGACTGATTGACTGACTGATCTATCAACGCACAGCCCAAATCACTAGGTGCTAGAAAAAAACATGAAAAACAAAAACTTTTACAAGTCACAAAATTCTGTGAAACTGTTTCCGCCATCTATGAAACGCATTAAAAATTAGAGGCAGCTATAATATAAGTATGAACCTCATAACTTTACCTACCTTCAATAACATAATATAATCAGAAAAATAGTATTATTTAGCACGACATCAGTTTCATTTTAAAGAGTGTGTTGTCTGCCTGTATAGTTTACTTTCTGAGCCCCCGTTAATAATTCCGAGCGTTTCTTTACTTTCGTTTTGTTTGTTTTCGCACTCCCGTTTCAGTACAATTGTTTGAGAATGTATAGTTGTAAGATATTACACTTACGTGGGTTCAAAGCACCATTCGCCGATGTTCCTAGGGTTTATGGTATAGATTAGGGTTAAATACGATTACCGCTGCGCGAGGTTGTTTTGATTTATTTTACTGTATTTGTGAGCTTTTTTATCGATTTTTGTGTCAAATCGATGTAACACTGAACTGCGTTAGTATATTGAAACTTTATACTGTTATAAATTCAAAATACCTTGTAAGAGTAGATTCGTTTATAAAAAATGGCTGAGATAATTAGTATAATAATTAGAGATTAGTAGAAAATTACAGTAGAATAACTTTAAAAACAACTCGCGTATACCTATATTACAAGTTTTAAAGGTAGGAAAGGTCAGATTAGACGTCCCTCATAAAGAGCGAGATTCTTGATGCCTATAATGGCACTTGTCAGAATAAAACTCATATTTTGTATGTACATCATGATCTGTATTTTTTTTTCGTTTAGAAGTGTAAACTTCCCGCTATAAACACCTCTATAGGTAGGTACCTAATGTATTTTAAATACTTGTAGGTTTTTATTAATTAATGCTTCGTAAAAATAATATATGGCACATAAAACATTTTTAGCGAACTTTTAAAACCTAAGTTTGTGAAAAAACTATTAAGCTCCTTTACGGCTTTTGATCTAAGTGTTATATCAAAAAAGTTGGTTCTTTAATATGAGCTATGATAGTTTTAGCTCTATTTATTCAGAATTTATCGCTCAATTATTTTTATTGAGATGTCTAGCCGTGTAATTTTATTAAATATCTTTGTAATTATTAGTCGAGCCTAACAAAAAAGGTGTTAATCTTGAAATTGGAGCTAGTAAGCTGAAATTTTCATAGATATTGGAGAAAAGAGGCTCTTTTAGCCTCTTTTGGGCGTTTTCGCAAGTCTTAAAATATCGTATTTTCGTCGTACCTACATTATCAAAGGTTAAAAATAACAGTTTTCTCCGATTTATTTCTAGTCTTTACCGTCCTACTGCTGGCCAAACACCTCCCCAAATTTTTTCACACATTTCTATCCCACGCCATGTGATTAGAATCTCATAATAAATTTATATCTGCATTAATAAAATAAAAGTGCATATTAAAAACTGTTAATACTTTGAGACTCGCATAGATCATAATAAATCCATGAGATGAACTTGCTAAAGAAACAAAACAAAAACAAGCTTCTCATAAAACTTTTTTAATAAACCATCTCTATATACGAAAACATAATTAATATCGAAACAGACGAAACAACTCCATTTAATTTCCATCCGCATCTCGAGATAAAGTCAAATAAATAAGTTGCCCTGTCTCCAGATGTGAACCAAGTCAAATAAAACCGTAAAACTCCATCCGAAATTAATTAATCTAACATTTGCTCTCTCCTTGTTCCAGGTAGGAGGTATGCGGGCGCCTAAAGTTCCCGCTACCTTGCTACTGTTGCTGCTTGCAATAGAAGCCCTCGACGCCAACAGAAGGAAACAAAAAGAAAAGATCATCCCCACCACCACTAACATATGCGACATCAGCGATCGAGACTCAAAGGTCCACTGCTACTGCGAATTCAGCCAAGAAATCAACGAAGCTGTCAAAACAGAATGCTGGGTCTTCAACGGAGGAATAGAAAAAACGGACCTCTTATGGCCAAGCTTTATTTCGCAATCAAACATAGAAAACCTAGCTTTCAACGTCAGAGCGGACGGTGGTCTAAGCTTTGTTCCCTCAAAAGTGTTCAAATACGTGAGAAAAATGAAAAACTTCAGCATAAAATACAGTTCTATACCCAAAATAGATACTTACACTTTTTCAAACCTCACAGCTGTTCAAGAAATAACGTTGACAAAAAACCAAATCATACAACTCGGGAGACACTCGTTCTATAATCTTCCAAACTTGACTGTACTTACGATGGACGAGAACAGAATAGTTGAACTAGTTAGTGAGACGTTTTACGAGTTACCTGCTCTGCAAAAACTGTATCTCACGAGCAATAATATAAGTGTTATACAGGACGGAGCATTCAGGCATCTCGTTAACTTAATTGAGCTGGAATTGGATAGAAATAATGTAAGCGAGCTGAGGAAAGAATGTTTCGATGGTCTGGCAAATCTCAAACGTTTGGATCTGAGGAGAAATAAGTTGACGGTGCTTAATTCGTTTACTTTCACGGAACTGTGGAACTTGCAAGCGTTGTTGTTAGACTATAATGAAATATTCGGCCTGGCGCAGAGAACGTTTGACGGATTATCGCAGTTGAGGAAATTGAGCTTGAGTCACAACAAACTGGTGACTCTCGCCGGAGGACTCTTTGAGGGAGTAAGAGGATTAGCAGCCTTGGATCTGAGACATAACAAATTAAAGAGATTCACTTCCGACAACCTGAGACCGATCTACGACAATCTCAAGGGTCAGAACAGCTACATCTACTTAGAAGGTACGTTTTCTTATAAGCCATTTTCCCATTTTCCACTATTCATAAAAACTGCGCAATAAAGACTTTCTGCTTAAAATACGGAGAAAACAAAGGGAAAAATAACTTTTTACACAAAACGAATGTTGTTTGCATTTTAATTGGACGTTTGTTTGAATTCTTTCCAAGTAAATCCACGACTATAAATTGTTAGCAGGTATTCTGAAAGTCAATTTAATTAAAGTGAAATGTTCACTATCAATCTGCGTGTTCTAATTATAACATTGAAAGCACAAATATTATCCCCGGACTAATTCAGTTTGATCGTCACATTGAATTACAGATTTAATTATCACACAAAAATCAATGATTGCCAGCGGACGTGGCAATTGAAATTCATCATTAGTCCAATTAGAGTTAATTGAAGATTCCATTGTTACAGGGAATGAATTCTCGTGCGACTGCCACCTCGCATGGATGCATAAGCTCCGGCACGAAGCTCGGAGCGTTAAAGTGAGGACATCCTTAGAAAATTTCATTTGCAAATTCGACGCTGAACCTCCTTTGAATTCACACTTTACTTATTTCGAAAGGAGCGTTATAGGCTCAAACAATTTGTACGAGGCTGAAGACAAAAGTCAAATAAAAGATTATTCGGATAATCTGGACGATTTCATCCAAGATGAAACCGATGATTCGTACGTCGATGAGCCTAAATTGAGCAAAGCGGAGAACGATAGGACTCTGCTTCAGATCCCAGTGGAGTCGCTGCCGTGTCCGCAAGACACAAAGAGCGTCACAGATAGAACGTACACTTATCCTTCTCAGAACGAAGCGAAGGATTATAGAAATTTAATCCTGTCTGCGTCTCCGAGGCCCGACGTTAGCTTTAACCTTATGTTACTGCCTATTATATTATTAATATCATGGACCACTCCAACGTAGAGTATGTTATTATTTAATTGGATCTGTGCCGTGCTCCCTTAAAGAGAATGTAAGACGATTCTGTTTGAGAACCGAATTTTTCGTGAAACGTTTCGCACACGAGTGTAAATAATAAAGTCTCATAACCTCGAATGTAAGTCAAATAACAGTCTTTTTTGGTTTTCTAACTCAAATACTCTGTGAATTTGTAAAAAAATGTAATTCGTAAGCATGTAAAAATGTGATATATTATTACTAAGTCTAACTTATCCATATTATTAAGAAATAAGTCTTCAAACAGAATATTACGATAGTTAAGTTTTTTAAAGTCATTAAAATTTTAATTAATTAAGGCTGTACACTTTACCTATTTATTATTGTGTAAATATTGACTTTAAAGTTGACGAATTTAATTATAGGCATAACATTATTGATACAGTTAATTTATGAATTATAACTTTTTGTTAATTAATGTAAAATTATATAAAAGCTAGATTATCTGCCATGAACAAGTTTTGAACTTAATTCTCTGAACGTTTATTACACACTAACTCCTTAATTATTTCATCAATAGACAAAAATAGTAAAAACTGGCATTCATTCAATTTAATTCAATTTCTTTATTGAAGTATCAAAGAAAGCATGATATTTTGAGGCCATCAAATTCTATAATAACTTTATTACTAATATTTTTGTAAGGGTCTGTACACATGAGATATTTCTTCACATGCAAATAGAAAGTTACACGGTTCCCTGTCAGATATTAATTGTGCTCGCTGCAAACATTTGTTCGGTGTTCCGTATTCCTTGTAACAATGACAGTGATTTACTCGCCTGCACTTTGCCTTGCCTTCTACCATTCTAGCTTAATAACTGACTCATTAACACAACTTTAAATGAACCTTTAAGCGTTTAAAATACTTAAATGTCTCGACCTTACTTGTGGCAAAAAATGGGTGTACGGTGTAGGCCTTAAAAAGGTATTTCCCATAGAAAAAATGCAATAGAAACGAATAAAATTAATGTATAAATTATACTGATGTGCTTTGGGATAAGCCTATCGACAGTTAATAGTGGATACAATAATAAGTTTGGCTGCCAGGAAGCAGGGTATTTTGGCAAAGGTGAGGCAATACTTCACACCGGGACAGCTGCTAACGCTGTACCAAGCACAAGTCCGGTCGTGTATGGAGTACTGTTCTCATCTTTGGGATGGTACTGCCAAATACCAGCTTCAGACACTGGAGTTGATTTAAAGACGTGCCAAAAAGCTCGTAGGTGACCAAAAGCTCACGGAATCTCGGCTGCAGAGCCTTGAACACCGTAGAATGGTCGCCTCGTTATCGGTCTTCTATAGGATTCATTTTGGAGAGTGTGCGCAGGAATTACACGAACTAATTCCTCCAAGCCCATTCTACCGACGGACGTCGCGGCAGACGGCAAAGCGGCATCCTTACTTAGTAGCGTTACCAACTGCCCGCACCAAGCGTTTTGCTTCGTCGTTCTTAATGAGAACTGGTCGCGTTTGGAACACTTTGCCGTCATCCGTGTTTCCCGAGCGGTACAACTTGGGTATCTTCAAGGCACGAGTGAATAGGTACCTTTGTAGGCATCTTACGTGATCCATCGTCGACCGCATTTTCACTTTCCATCAGGTGGGATGTGGTCAAACGTAGGCCTATCTCGTATAAAAAAAAAAAAAAGTTAATGGCGATTATCGTGAAAGAGTAATAATACAGCTTTGGAAAATCATATTGATGATACTGATACAATAAATCATAGAATACGATAGATCCATAGGTGGCGGTAGCTATTAACTTTGCCAGGAGCTTTGCCATAACATTGAAATCTTTTCCTATTTTTCAAATTATCGAACTGTACATATAGGTACTTTTAAAAATATACAGTGTGAACGCACATTCATCCGCATCGACCGCGCCCAGCGAAACGAATTTTGAATTCTTAATACGAAATCTGTCGAAATGAGTAGAATCGTCCGAATGGGAAAATGATTGCATCCAAGCACCATAAATCACTTATAAACTTGAAACGGTCAACCCACGATTTTCTTAATTTTTTTAAAATCTTCTTTCTTCAAGTGCATCAGCTTGACTTCTCAATCACATATTCCAGTATATAACACAGTTTTGTTTATTTCTATTAAAATTATTTTTAATATCAGAGCTCTTCCATTTTTGTTAGAATATAAAAGTTAATGATACCTTTTTTACGGAATATGGTTCTATTAAATAAAATATGAAGCGGGAACTCGTTTTTATGAATTTAATATTCTTTTTAACGGCTGCATGTGACCATAATAATATATTTCAAACATTAAAAATGATATTATAATTATGTACTTTTAACTGTTTTTAGAACCTAGGTAGAGAGAGTCCATATCTTGTTGTAACTTTAATAACTTTATTTTGCCCAATCGAATATTTACAGTTTTTCTGCACAAAATCAAATTGCTGTGCTATGTTTTAGATGTATAAATCAACGTTAAACAGTGCTCAAAACCATTTATTACACCCAATTTATATAAAAACACCAATTTAGAAGAACCAATCGTAACTTCATTTATTTTTTTTCCACTTACTCGTATATTATGTCAACTCAGGACAAAACTGTTTGTATTTAATTCGAAGTCCAGAGATGCAATATCGTTGCTCTCTAATGAACTCCGACAAACGTGCTCAATTTAAGCAATCCTTTTACAGCAAACCCACAACTAGTGATGAGATATTTTGGATATTTTGTTCACACTTTGGAAACACGATACGTTTGCTATTAGATTAATTTGAGCTTAAAGCTTATAAGCAGTTTTTAATAAATGTTAATTTAATCATTTACTTTTTACACAAATCATAAACTTTATGATTATAATTTAAATTCATCAATTCATGTTTTTTTTTACCTTTGCTTTTAAGTTTGTCATTTTACATTCAAAACTATTTCTTGTATTTTGGTATACAATAAAGATTCATTCTATTCTATTCTAAATTCAAATTATAATGTACTAGCATAGTAATATGCTCGCGGCTTTGCCCGCGCGCAGATCTCCTTTCTTAAACCGAGGTCTATGTTATAAAAACTGTTATCTCTCTCTGTCTTCTAAATTTCATCCCCATTCGTTGAGCGATTTATGCCCTGTGTTGATAGATCAGTCAGTCAGTCTTTTTTTTTATTTCTTTAGTCAAAAATTATACATATGTCAAAAAGTGTTTATTTATTACTATTGACAAATTAATTATAGAGACCGTTGACAAATACTGAAAAGCATGGTTTCAATAATTAAAACATGTTAAAATAAATTTTGGCAGTTATTTGCGCCCACCACGAAAATGAAAACGTTGTGAAAAATAAACATAGCAAGTTATTTCGTTTAATATTCGTTATACACTGTAACAATATGATTTTATTTGATTACATTCATTTATTAAGCTCATTGTCACTCGTTTGTAGTTTTATTACCTTTGTATTACTAGAATAGAATAGAAAACTCTTTATTGTTCACACAAATACAATAATATAGCTTAGAACTAAGATTACACAGAAATAAGTGTTACAATTGGCGGTCTTATCGCTAAAAGCGATCTCTTCCAGACAACCAAGCAGGGAAAGGAAATACATAAAATAGAGCGACGGTGGTTATAAAGATATATAAGGAGACATAAGTACATATTTTTAATCATAGCTATTTAATTATACCAATACATTTATACATACCATTACTATTGTTTATTACAACGCAACGGTTATTTTTAACTATGTAAATAACGGCTTATTTTTACTATACCACAGGGGGATGTTTTAACTGTTGTTATTTACCGTTTTTAATTATTTTTCATGAGTAAAAACAAACATTTTTCATTCCTATGTACGTCATTTTCATTCATATTAGTTTGATAATTATAGTAAATATTCGTAAAAATGTTTAAGCATTATGTTTTAATTAAGAATACGTAGGTACTTTTGTAACGATAAGTCGTTTGATTAATTTGCTTTTTGTAATAATTATTGTTCTTATAAATATTTTTAACTATGATTTTTTTTTATAGGTATAATTTCTAGTTGTGCCCAGACGTGGAGTTTTACTCTCTAAAAAAATGTGAACTTTGTGTTATTTTAAGGTCTAAACTATCTCCAAATACAAATTTAAGCTCAAACGGAGTCATACTTTCGCATTTAGAAAAAACTTTTTTTTAAGTAACTATGTCCTCCCATTGTCCAGGACAACTAGTAGAAAATGCTATTTTAGCATTAAGTTAGTCCTAACATTGTGCTGAATAATAAAATAAATAAATAAATATGTACCCTATATACTTATTGAAGTTAGCCTTACAGCTAAAAACCGCCCTTAAAGCATAACCATAATGTTTAATTCATTTCTGTGACCGAGTTCTGTCCCACTGATACATATTCAATACAACATATAAAATATTAATCGTTAAAAAGCAGTTAGCATAAATAACGGTTATATAGCAACTAAACATCTGCTACCCACCTTATAGCAAAGGTAATAAGAGTGAAGTGAATCGAAAAGTGTATCTTATGGAACTTTTCATTTTGGGCGAACGCCAGCGGCATGCTTAGAGGACTTAGGAAGAGGAGATGTGACATATACCAGCCTCTACTGAAAGTAGATGAATAATTGTTCTTAATACGTTAATTTTACGCGTGAGAAGCTTTGCCAAGTCCAAGATTTACATTGATACGAAACACTTTTGATATATTATTATAGCAAAAACGCCGCCATTCAGTAGTGGCAAAATCTTAACCAAAATAAATCGCGCTCGTCATTCTGAAAGTGGGCTATGAGACTTAACTTCAATATTAATATTATTATGACAAACGCAGGACTTTATTATTTTGGATTAGACGTAGTAACAGGAATTTTAATTTACTTGTAACTAATCATTAAACATTATATTAAACACTGACGTATCGCTAAAAAAAGTAAAATACTGCATAAATCCGGCGCTCCGCTTGGCTCAAACGTTCTCAGGAAGTATCAAATTCTCAAACTATCTCCTCTGCTTTTGATGTCTTGTTTTGTTCGTTTCGCCAGGTGGCGTCCATAAAAAAAAGCGCTTGACAACTCCTGTTCTTGGAGTTTTATGAACAGTATTGCTATCAATGCAGCATTTTAAACAGTAAATGCGCTTTTTTAAAAGGTTCAGTTGGGGTGATAGTCTTCGAGATATTTACGTCTGGCGACCCAATTTGGGGCTTAAGTGGTGCGAGGCTGCGAAATAGGTCTGCTAGGATTTATTTAGTGCAGCATCTTAGTTTGTAATTTATTGGCAATGCTGAGCGTAATGTACTGAGACAGTCGGCTCTCAATGTGGAACTTTTCTTTATATCTTAATATTTACACTGGATTGTTTTCTATTGCCAGATTTTCTGCAGAGGCGTTAAGGCGAATTAATATTGTATTGAATTGTATCTACGTAAAATAATTTATCATATTTAGAATTAAATGCCTCTATTTCAATACAATTAATTTTGGCACCTCAAATAATTTTGATCGAAAATTCGGTGCAATATTTCGTACAACGACCTCAAAACACTTAAGTGCGGCAAAGGAAATAACCAAAATAAATAATAAAATTTATGTATTTTCATAGTAAATGGAGCGGAAATATAACTGTCAAAGTTAAACCCGCACTGAAAGAGGGCCAGCCGTCTCGAGGGGAGGCCCTATGTCATGTGTTATGTCATACCACTACAATTTTTCTTCCAAACGATCGCTCCCGACATTAACGCCGTCATACATACAGCCATGAAATATTAAGCATCAGTAAAAATGTTCATGAGAATCGTAAAAGAGAAAAATAGCAATTCAGTTAGTGCGAGTTCAGCGGAATATTTTGAAGAGGAATTGAAATGGTTGCAGATTAACTTGCGTTTTATTGCCGCTGGTTTTGTATGCCACCTTTGAAATTTAAGTGGGTCGACTTCGATACTAAATTTAATTATGAAACCGTTAAACTAAACAATATCTATGGTTGGATCTACAGGTTATTTTTATTATGAAAATCTGTAAAAATCAAACTAGATAAGTCATGCATATTATTAAAATATTTTAAATAATTAATCTTATAAACTACCACTGTGTAAGCTATTTTCTTCACATTTTTGTTTTGTATAAAATCAATCATTTTGAATCTTAGCAATATTTTTTTAAGGAAGGCATGGTAAGATAGGGAATAACAATGATAAGCTTTTTTTGTATTTGTCATAACATTATTTTGTTGTAACCGTAACGAAACCATTTCTAGGGAATATGAAGATATCTTTTTATATACCTACTTAGTATTAAGAGCTGTATCTTTACTTTAATAATTTCGATGTACATAGTTCTTTTCTTTGTCTTAAAATTTATAAATATTAGATTATATATAAAATATTTATTATGGCGAAAATCGCCAGAAGACTTTAAAATTGTAAATATAGCGTAAATATTTAAGCTAATTTATCAATATTTGAATGTAAAATATCTCAATAATTTTATAAAATAAAGACGAATAATCTCGGATCTGATAACACAGCACTTTCTGGTAATCCATTAATATTATTAATTATTTCAGTCATATCTCAATTTAATTGTAAATAGGTACTTTTATCATTGTGAAATATTTGTTTATTTAATAAACATTACTTATTTCATTAAAGGTTGATGTTGGACATTTGGATTTTCTTTACTCCCTTCTTAATTACATAAGACCAACATTTCTTAACTCCTCCTGCTTTTCGGGAATATTAAACAATAGTATTTCAGACTTAAAGGGTTGGGTTTGATATGCCGCCTACGGACGCATCAACGGTTAATATCAAGCAAGATCATGGTCAAAGCCTTTTTTTATCAAGGTGAAATGCGTTTATGCATATCTGTACCTCTCGGGGGTGAGGCCACGGGTTATGTGGGACTCACTTGCCGGTGGGAGTGCAAAACCAGCAAGAATATTATCTTATAATGAATAAAAAAATACAATCATCTTACCACTTAGTAGAGACTAGACTGGATCGACTTCAGTCGTATTCGAAGACGACAAACCAACGAGTACGTTCGTTTGACGATATTTTTATATAATATGTACCTACCTGCTGTTACAGACCGTTGGCAAAGTCCATTCGCCCGTTTTATATAGATTATAAAAGCTCTTAGCATATTTTTTAGGCCTAACCTTGTAAGTGAAATGCTTTAATCCATATAAGATGACAAGAAACTCGAACTCGAAATATTTCATCGACGTTAAAGTTTTATTTAGGTACCTACCTAGTTTCTTTTAGTAGTATTTTCATATACGAGTACTAGAATTTATTTATTTAGACGCGTTACAGCTGAAGAGCTATATAATAATATTATGTTTGTAATAGAGATTTGTGGCAATCGACAACTAACTTCGTTGCTAATTGCTGCAACTATAACAGTTAAAGTTGTATAGGATGTGTAAAGTTGAATTTCCCTAAATGTCAAACAGAACTCATCCCTTAAATTGCTCCTCAAAATTCATTACTTATTTTACACTAATGAAAAATACAACGTAATATTATTTCATTGCTGACAACTTTAATGCCAACTTCACAATAAATACCAACCACATAGTTCAAGTAGATTTTTTGAATCAAAAAGTGCAATTTATTTCGATAATTTTCGATAAAGATTAAACTCATATCCGACAAAGCTTATGCAATGAGCCGCGAAATGAGGTCACATTAACGTACATATTCATCACGTTTGTTAACAGAACTATGGTCTGTCATTACTCGGCCATGCATGGAGGAGCTGGGTGGAGCCATTAATTTAGCGAGACAATGTAAAAGGTAAGTAAAAGTGAGGATTTTCTTACTTTTTTTAAAAGTAAAAAGTGAGTAAAATGTGTGTGATTTTTAATTATAATATATAACTGAGTTTGGCAGATTATCGATAACTCTTTATAAGAACACCAAAAGTAGAGAGAGATTCAGAAGAAGAACAGATAGATAAAATAAGAGAGATAGATAATTTTTATAGTAGAACAATAGCTGCAATTCATTTGGATAAAAGATAAACTTATATCCGACAGAGCTCATAGCATATCACTTCGAGGAAGCAATATTATTATTAATCATTTTAGAAATACATAATGTGTACCTACTCGTATTCGAATCTTAATGGTTAAAAGGTCTATTATTTTATAACCTTACTTTTAGGGCTTCTGAACCCAAAAGGTGCGAAGATAAATTATTATAAGTCTTCACTGACCGTCCTATATCTTCTTACAAAGAACCATCTTTGTTACACTAGATAACTCCAAAAGTAAAACTTTTACTTTTACAAATGTAAAAATTTGGTCTTATTACTTTTACAAGGGTAAAATTTGGCACTATTACTCTTATAAAATTAAAATTTAGACATTTATACTTTTTAGTCATCGTCATCTTCTTCCTGCCCTTATCTCGCTAGTTCCCCCCCCTTGTCTCGTTAGTTTTTAATATAAAACTTTAAACTTTCGCTATTTAAAGTCATGTTAATTTAATCAATTTGTTTTTATTATTCTTTATCGTTATTATTCTTATGTTAGTTTTCCAATTAGATAACAATTAATACCAACCTTGATTTTTTGTTTCCTCTGCTGTGGCCACGAGGAGACATTTTTACACTTATTTTTACTTTTTAATATTTTAAGGATAAAACACAAAGTCTATGGCCCAACTAAAAACGCTCGCATCAGAGGCGCCCAAAGTTTTTACTACCCCCGAGGGAGGAACTTTAACACCGTTTTAATTAGTTGGGTTATTTTACCCGAAATGTGGGTAGTACTCATTCGTGTTGTCATGTTCGCTCTTCATACCGTCCCTTAAATATTTGCCTTTGTCTTTATACGAATTCATTTCAATTTCCTGTTCTTAGTTTGCTGAATGTAATTAGCTGGATTTCGCGCTAGATGAGAAAGTTTGATGTTTTAATTGAATGTCGATGAAACGTAATCATCATACTAAAATTTATAGAAGGTTCTTTGACGGGAGATTCAAATATAACAATTATAGATTTATATAATATTTTGAACATGATTGCTGAAAGACGTTCTTATTGGCGTTCATTTGTGAAGTTTGTAATTTTTTGGTCAAATTTATTGTGAACGCACTCGGCTCTATGAAATGCCCACAGATGTATGCTAAGTGGAAAAGATTTCGCATTACGTGAGACTTCCAAAGACAAATTCCAAATCCGAATCCTTTAATTGACGGACTGAGGGCCTATTGGCTAATTCTCACCCACAACGATTGCTGACAACTTTAATGTACAAAAAAATGTACAATGTTTTTTGTCTACAATAAAGCGTTATCTATCTATCTAATGTACATTGTACTCGTACATTGCCGCGTTTATTATTTTACTCATATTATTGAGGAGGTTTAACCAAGTAATGTACGCAATTTTGTCTATGGATTCCGGGGTTTTACATGTTGTTTGGCGAAAGCCAATAGGCCCTCTGATATCGGATCGATAATGGTTTTTTTTATCGGTTCGTCAAAAACAGTCCTACGATGAACATATATCGAATGCTTTGTGATCGAATGCATAGTGCGAAAGCTACAACATGTTCCACGACGTCATTTCATGAATTCGGATCGAACTCTATCGTATGAAATGCGGAAACGATCTACATAAGTCATCAAGTAAGTCGTCAGGTCAGGTAAATACTTCCCAGCCCGCGGATGAGTGCTTCGGGGTACCCACTGCCCCGGCATTATGGTGTCCCGCAGGAACACCCCCAGGGTTTTTAGTTGGTATCCCCGCCGCGCCCATCTTCGGCGGGGGTCCCAAATACCGCCCGCGCCCCCTGGCGCAAAAAACCTTTTCCTGGGTCAAAAAAAAGGTAAGTACTTCCCAGTCTGACATTACTGTACGTTTTACATCATGCAACATAAAAATTCACCTATAAAGTTATGATCGAAGCGGATACGACTGCACAGAACGTTAAAATTTTATATCCTAAGTGGTGACCCGTTATTTGCACTTTGGCCGCGTACTGCATGCAAAAAGCTTTACAAAGCGCTTGAGGCACCATATAGTGGTAAATTTGAACCACTTTTAAATTGCATTTCATTCTTACAGAAGTTGGGAACATTTTGTTTGACAGGTGCAGCTTAAAAACGATCCTTTTCGAATACATAGAAAAGAGTGAGTGCAATAATAAAAACTAAAATCTGTACGAGCCTTTTGATGTCCATAAAAATATCAGCGGAGTTCTACGAATTGACAGTATTTTGAAATGGTATTTTTTTTCCATGAAAATACTGAAATTCATCAGAATTCACCGCAAAAAAGTAATATTTTTTAACTGATATAAAAACTGTATTTAATTAAAAATACGAGTAGTATGCAAATATAGATTTTAGCTCAGTAGTTACAATTTACATTCATACGTTACTGTTGAATATGTTTTGATATGAAAGTAGTCTAATCACTCTCCTATGAATTATTGAATCTGAAACAGAGGCAAAACACTACTCTTCATTTATAGTACGTACGTTAAAGGTAAAGCATGTTTGCAATATATGTAAATAATATGTAATAAATGTGTGTCTGATAAATGTTTTTTTTTTTGTCTTAATTCTGTATTTAGAATATTATGTCGTATTGTTTTGTTTTTTATGTTGGTATTTAAATTGTTAGTCTGGCCGTGATGTCATACCAGCGGAAGACCAGCGTAGGTCTTTTTTTAAACGTACATAATATTATTATGCTGACCTGGGGCCTTTTTGCGGCAAACATAATACTGTTTTATTTACCTACTTATACTCCAATAATTATTGTTTTTTGCCGTAAATAAAGCCTATTTTTTTCTTTCCTTCTTTTTTTCTTTCAATAGGCTTGCTCCATTTGGAGCAAATATTTTTGCAGTGTCAATTTCTTAACATTTTTTTTTGTAATTTGACACTACGCACAAACATTTGTGCCAAGTCAAGCTAGCGAAAGACTCAACAACTAATTAGGATTTTGAAAAACATAATATATTATCTAAAAACCATTGCTGGAAAACCTACTATCAAATTTAAAAAAAACGCATTAACACGAGAACAAGCACAGATACACACAGAGCGGTCAAACTTATTACACTCTTCATTTTGCGTCGAAAAAAATATAAACGTAAAGAAAACCCTGCTAGTCCTTCAAAAACCAACACAAAAAGTAAACACCAAAAATTAGGCCCGTCTCTAAGATGCAACTAATTAAGTTTAGCCCGCATCCCGAGAAAAGGTAAGATAAAAAGAAGAAAAAAAGCTCAAATCTCCTCGCCCAATTACGTACGGACCTGAGCTTGGTCCTTGAGTCCTGATTTTCTACTTTAGACTGTCCGTGCCTTGAATTTGTAATGAGAAGCCCCCATTCACTTGACATACACAATTTTGTAAATAACACCGTATTTACATACTGCTGGGTTCAACCTTGATATCTGGAGAAATCCTGATTTTATATGTGGATTCTTTCCCGTTGAATTGTGACTCAGTCGAATAAACTCTGTACTGAAATGGGCCTAGATATTTTGTTTAGGTTACGTGCCAAAATAAACGTAGTCACTAGTAAGTTATGGTAAACTAGACCAAGGCTAAAACGTATAAACAGTGTTTGAAAAAAGTCGCCAATTTCTAGACAAAAATCAAGCCTTAAATTTTATAACAGAGGCCCGTATCAATATTATATTATGCCTTAAAGACTAATTATTCATAAATTATTATAAAAAAATGATTTACTGACAAAAACCCAGTTGATGTATGATTTCTACTGACTTTTTAATGAGCAATATTTTTACTAATTTTGTTATGAAATTTAATAATTTTTGAATTGTACAAAGTTTTACTCAAGCATTATGTTAGGCGAAAGGCGAACAGGTTTATTTTAAAATAGTCGAACTCCACATTTCTAGAGAACGAGCAAACTTGCAATAAAACAAGTGTCAGCCATTAAAACTCAATAATTTCACATTCAGATGCTCGAAACTTCATAAAAATGTTGGAATTCAATTTTATGAACTCGCAGTCAAGTGTCGGGGAATTTAGTACCACGACACATTTAGTACCAAACGTACGCAACGGCGGAATTGTGGATATAAAGTTTATGAACTGACGTAATATGCGTGCAACTTGTCATAATAATATACAGGGTTTCTGGTGATCAGGTGACATGAAACCGCACTAGTTGTGTTCTGGGTTTCACTTGCTGTAGAGTATTATATGTGCTTCCAACAAACAAGTAAATCCTCACAATGCAATGTTGTTCAAAAGTCATTATTGTCACCTTCAGAGTTAACTTTCTTTTTTAATATCCGAATGTAAGTCTCTTAATTATTTTTTTTAATGTGACAAGAAATGATTCTTACTTCTTTTCTTACACAACTGAACTTCTTTCCTGTATTAACAGTGTTATTTCGTCTATCTCAAAATTTCGGGTAAATGCTAAATCGGCTAAATTTCGATTAAAAAGAGCTAACAAACACAGCACAGACGCACGTATAATATTTGTAGGATGTTGTCTACCATTACAAGGATAATAATATGTTGACTACCATTACGACTGATTAACAGCAACCCTGTATTACAAAAATATGTTTACTCGCTTAGTTAAGGACGGGATACACTATGTAAATCATGAAAATTTCATGAGAGAAGCCTTGTCAAACAAGTTCTGCCTTATTTTGTTCAAGGCGGCTACTATATTTTCAGTGTAGTAACTCCTTGTGCTAACATAAAAGTTTGCAAGGAAAAGATAAATTCTTGGTGTTCTTTTAAGTATACAGCATAAAATATGAGATGCATTTTGTTGGGGTCACAGTCATTTAATATACTCAAGATGTTTTATCACAAACATTATACACTATACATAATTTTTTTTACATAATATTTTTTTATTATTATTCGTGTGATATTATGTTACTATTAAATACACATATTATTATGTATGTACTAGCTGCGCTCAGCGGTATAACCCGCTGTACTATCGCCTATGTGTTATTCCAGGGTCTAAGCTATCTCTGTACCAAATTTAAGCTCAATCAGTCCACCCGTTTAGGCGTGAAAGAGTAACAAACATAAATCCAGACGTCTAGATATTTTAAAAACAAATCACATTTATAATATTAGTAAGATTTACGTTTGTTGCTTTTTCGCGCAAAAAACACTGAAACTATTGCCTCTAAACTCGGTATAAGACGAACTATACCTGGACCTAGGTGTCCTTTTATTGCAATTTTCTTAGAGGATATTTCAAGACTTAAGAGAGTAAAACTACGTGACGCACCTAGTAATATAACACCAATACTTGGTATTATTTAGAAGAACGGTGGGCCTGGGCTACCACTCAGTGGAGCCCACCAAACCGAAAACGACGCCGCGGCAGGCCCAGAATGCGATGGAGAGATGAGCTTGACTCATATTTACCGGATTGGACCCGAATTGCAATAGACAGGGATGAGTGGAGAGAAAGAAGGGAGGCCTTTGCCCTGCAGTGGGACAATATAGGCTAAATAATAATAATAATAATAACTTGGTATTGGTGTTATATTACGTGTGTGTAAGAGACACACGTACAAGCAGGTACATAGGGACCGTTAACTTCGCAGCGACACCGGAAAGTAACTCCATATCTCCAATTTCGTAAATTTACGATTCTTTCTGCGAATAAATTATATTTTATAAGCTTTTGCACGTATGAAGGTATAATTGCGTGAGTCGCGAGTACCAAGATAAAGGAGTTTTGATATTGGCACCATTTTTTGCCGCTTTGTGACTCCGAAATGGAATTTACCTGAGAGTGGCGGCACGTTTGGTTCTGTTAGGTTTTCTGTGAATTGGAAAATATATCGAGTTTCAAGAATAATGAAGGTGAGTATTGAGTTATTGTAGAAGCCGCAATGAAATTCCAGCTTATTCAGAAAATATTCTTTAGTGGCGAACAAGTACAATGTACAAAGTGGAGGGCAGAGGTTAGGGTTAGGTCTTGCAGTATCGATATTTTTTCTATTGCCAGTACCGGGAATTCCCGGTACTGGCAATTCCAAACTTAGGGTATAGCCATAGTATTCTAACAACTTGGAATTAGTTACAACGCAGGGTATGTTGTAACTAATTTTGCCTCTCAAATGAGGTGCTGGCGGGGGAGGGTGAATGCACCCACACTTCTTTTATCAAGTGGTAGGCTTTGGCTGTGACTAGTACCACCCACTGGACAAAACTGTGTGGCCAAAGGGTCATTATGTGATTCAGCGAAGCCAAGGAGAGATTTATTCCGCCTTCTAATTTAGCCTGCTACCATCTTCAGCCGCACGCCCAACCTGTAATGAATGTAAAAACGGTTTAAAATTTTACAATAAAAATAATATTACAATGTATACGAGTATTTGGGAGGTATTAAAAGCTGCGTTGGTTACTAGTTATACACTCGTATACAAGCTGCGTTGATTATTACTAGTATATAGAATAGAAAACTCTTTATTGCTCACACAAATACAATAATATAGCTTAGAACTAAGATAACACAGAAATAAGTTTTACAATTGGCGGTCTTATCGCTAATAGCGATCTCTTCCAGACAACCAAGCAGGGAAAGGAAATACATAAAATAAGTATATAAGTGATTCCAATGATTCAATCGATATCAATGAAAGTCGGAGTTATCGCAGCAACGGTAATGGTCCTCCGACAAGAGGCACTCACTGCAAACGCAGAGTTATTGCCATCGGTAACAGGTTAGCTGAGATATTGCGCTGGCTGCATTTTATACCCTTAATTTCACCATTTTATTGATAGAGCATGCTTTGAAACCTAACTTCTGGTTAAAGGTTAGTAGTGTCGTGGCTGGCTTGTGATCAAGAGGCCCTGGGTTCAAATCTCAATGTGGCAAAACTTTTCGCCTGGACGCTACCGTGTTTCGGAAGGCACGTAAAACTGTGGGTCCCGGCTGCTCGGGTGAACGGTTGGACCGATTGAGCTGAAATTTGGTATAGAGATAGCTTAGATAGAATAACACATAAGCTACAGTGCAGCATGTAAAACCGCTGGGCGCAGCTAGTAATACATAAAACATCAAAACTCAAGTTTAATATTGTTGAGAACATCCAACCACGGTTTCGGAGGAGGAAAAACACTTTAAAACCAAAGAGACACCATGATCACGTCCTTCAGTCATGAGGTTACGACCAAGAAAAAGAAACACGAGAATCTGACCGTACAAAACCATACACAAATATCCTAAATCAATGTGTACAAAACAGCGTCTCGTCATTGCGATGTAAGTTATGTCAGTTAATTTTTTTTTTCAAATGGTCAATTCGGACAGTGTCTGAAATGTCGGCAAGCCAATCGCTTGATATACTAAGTACAAAAAAAAAGGAAAACACTCCATCAGCCTCACAAACAAATCGGCAAAGTTACAAACAAAAAAAAAACATATAGACCTCTGTATTCAAATTCCACTATGTCCATACCCGAGCCTATCGTTTCGTACTCGTTCAGGGATGCGGAACATTTTTGCACTTTTATTAAAACGTTCCCAAAATAAACCCGTAGACACGCCCGGGGTCTCGGGGTGACACATCCCTGATTTAATTTAGTACGAACATGACAGGTATTGATTAGGGTAATTGACCTTTTTATAGAATTTGGCTTACCTTACCTTATACCTTCCTTCAGGGCGTAATAAGGGCGTCGAGTGACAGCTCCGTGGGTTGTATTGACGCTGTAAATATTTTATTTCGGTTTTACATCTTTTTCTATTAAGCACAAGGCTAGGACTAACTTATTTAATAGCATTTTCTAATAGTTGCTCTAAGGCTGGAGAAAATGTACTAGACATATAGGGGGGCTGACAAAAATACCTCTCACTCTCACTCTCTAATTATTCATGCAGGAAGTTCGAAGAACAACTTGAACGAGAACTTCTTTCATTAACTCCTCAGCTACTAGCGCTTCAATTGTTTTTAGCGGGAGTGAATTGAATTAGTTTCTAGTATACCTAAATAAAAGCCTAAATTCAAATGAGGTGGTTGCGGCCCGATTGAGCTGCTCGGAAGTTAAAGTCAGTTAAGGGTTAAAGTCGGTTAAAAAAATAGAAACTGCAATATATCAAACAAATTTTAATACAAAAACAACTGAAACAAACTAATTTATCACTAAAAAAAAGGAAAAAACTATGAATGGTGCCAACGTTTGCAATTTTAAACATGTGTGACCCAAATATTTATTGGCAGCCATTACTATCTCAAATAAACTATTTGATTCGTTCACTAGTTTATTTGCAAAAACGAATAATAACACGTATCACACTTACACTAATATTATACAGGCGAAAGTTTGTGAGTGTGTGTGTTTGTTACTTCTTCACGTCTAAACGGGTGGACCGATTGAGCTGAAATTTGGTAGAAAGATGTCTTAGACTCTTTATTTTTGACCCAGGAAAAATGCGTTACGCATCATCACCCCACGGGGGGCGCGGGGCGGTATGTGGGACTCCCCCGCCAGAGATGGGAGCGGCGGGGATACCCACTAAAAAACCTGGGGGTGTTCCTGCGGGACGCCATAATGCCGGGGCAACGGGTACGCCGAAGCACTCATCCGCGATGTCTTAGATGTCTTAGACCCTGGAATAACACATAGGCTACAATGCAGCGGGTAAAACCGCTGGGCGAAGCTAGTAGATTTATAAGTAAAACCTGGCTAACCTAATAATAAATAGGCTTTGGCCGTAGCTAGTTACCCCACATCATATTCAGTGAAGCTGGGTAATGGGTAGTAAATAAAGATAAATAATCAAAACCTGCGCAGCGGCTTAATTAGCGGCTTTAATTTTAAACGGTGGTGGCCAAGGGGTTATGAGATGCAATATAACTCTGGATAACCGAGTTCGAATCTCGACCCCGCACCAATGACTAGAATTAGTTATGTGCGGTTTTTGCTCTCGCTGTACATACTGTTGGTAGGCTTCGGCCGTGGCTAGTTACCACCCACTGGACAAAACCGTGTCGCCCAGCTGTCATTGTGACTGTATTCCGGCATGATTTTCAGTGAAACCAGGGAGGGATTTATCTCGCCTTCTAGGTTTAATCTGCTATCATTTACGGCCGCATCGTCGCTTAACACTACGCGAGATTGTGGTCAAAGAATGAAAATAAAAAAAAGTAGTAAATATTAATTGAAGGTTTGCTATTTACAAAATAACTTCTTAAAATTTCAATAAAATGTTGTATACTTGAAGTAAATTAAAAATTAAATTGCATTGATTAACATTCTCAATACACAAAAACCGTTATCAAACTTTTTCTGAAAAAACGAAAATTAATTTTGTTCTAAAAAGCTGTTTACAAGTTCAATCTAACATCTAAAACAAAAGAAAACCGAGCGTGCGTCACAAATGCACTCACGACCGCCTGAAAATTGTTTTAGAGCAACGTTTGTTTGTAGAGTCCTCAGCCTAGGCTAGGCGTGTACTAAAGTACCTTGAGTCTAGAGTACCCACACTTGAACCGAGCGATGTAAGGGTTACAGACACACTGTTGTTATAAAACAGATACCTTCAGTTAAAAATCACCTTTAACGGAATAATAATGCAAACCTTTTTTACCTTTGTTAGGAAAAGTTGACTGATAGAGTAGAGTGGAATTTAGTACAACAACTTATAGTTACATTTCTTGTACCGAATCCCACTCCACTCATTCGGTTGCCTGGAAGAGATAGCTCACAGCGTATGGCCGCCCATTATGGACCAAACTGTTTTTTAGTACTAGTTAATAGTTGTAAGTAACTGTAATTTCTTTGGTCTCAATTAAGAGTATATTCTTATCTTATACCTCGCGTGATAAAATAAAACTAAGACCGAGAACTTGGCTATAAATACGTTTTCATTATAATAATTATCCCTGTGTTTCTGATGCTTCCTTCTCAAAAAGGCACTACTTTCTAAATTAAAATATTTCAGTAATATTATAAACAAAGATATTAAACAAAGTGCTATATTTTCTCATATAACGAGTTTCTTAGCGGATGTCTACGTAACAATATCTATCTCTGTGCCAAACTCTAATTTCTTTTCAAATACATTTGTTTTACGGAATTGTTTTCCATATGCATTGGTATTATTTAAACTTGGCCTCTTTTTTGTAAGCAGTGGCGGTGTTTGCCTTTGTTACATTGTCTGGAGCCTTTATTTTCCAGTCTTTCTTTTCTCTAAAATTTTATTTTTCGCTAAATGATGGTGCATCTTTATGAGCTGTATTTACGACGAGAAATGAAAACGAGGTTAGACGAGCTTGGTTGAAATTACGTGTGTAAAACATGTATAAAATGTATGTTATTTTCCCGTTCATACTAAAGATAATTTATTTTATATTATTTATTTGATAGCAATAGATGCACTGCATTTAGAGGGCTGGGCTAATTACTGGGCTGAAGAGTCTTAACATGTTAGACGTTTGAGAAAGAGGCGTAGGAGCTGTGCACCTAGAATTTTACATCATTGTGAAATCCTGGGCGGCACTGTACCTACTAATTAATGGCAGCGTTATCTCTTACCACCAGGAGAGCGTCTTGTTTGTCTTCTTACATCGTCGCATAGAAGAAAAAAATCCTTCACATGTTTTCCTCCACCCTCATGCCAGGTGCGAGCCTTATCCAGTTTCTAATGACACTTCACAATATCGCATTAACCTCCAAAAAATTATTAACCTCGCGCGTCTGCATCAGCAGTAGTATTGCCAATATGGTGTAGGTATAACATTTTAGACTTCCGCGATTTAAACTCATATTAATTATATAACTCGGGACTTATCGCGTTGGTATTCTCGTGACCACGATACATGCAACTGTATCGAAACGTCAGGTTAGTTTTATAATGTTTTTGTAAACTTAGCATTAAATGCCAACGCGATAAGTCCCGAGTTATATAATTAATATGGTGTCGGTAATTACCAATGCACTGTCGGTCAAGTAGGCGGGGTAATTCTTGGCTTCATCGAGTCAGGACACGGACATTTTTTTTTATACTTAATAGGCCTACGTTTGACCACATCCCACCTGATGGAAAGTGAAAATGCGGTCGACGATGGATCATGTAAAATGCCTAGAAAGGTACCTATTTACTCGTGCCTTGAAGCTGCCCAAGATGACTACCCCATAAAGATGACTTGGTGACACGGTCTACCTCAATCTATCAACAAAAAAATCTAAGACCCCAATAAAATATCTATATGGAAAGAAATATCAGCAGGTAAATAATTTTCACAGTGACGCGCTGAGAGAGTGGACGAGAAAATTCTAAATAGCTAGATTTTTATTAAGTTAATGGAAAGTCGAGTCAGCGCTCCGTGAACAGAAACTAATCTTCTACAAAACTGGGGCGCTTATTAAAATCTGTCCTACGAAGCCTGGACTAAGATTGATATGATAAAAACGGCCTTTTCGAAAAATACTGGCTACCTTTATTAAAAAGTGACTGAGCACCATCAAATTATGCTAATATAATATTTTCGACAATACAAATTATTGCGATAATATTCTCATGAATGTACTCAAATAACTTCTTAACAATTGAAATATTGGAATAGATGAAAAAAAATCTGAACGCCAAATTTAAATAAAATGTCTGTCTTGTATTTTACGGTTTGGGTACCTGCTGAGCTGTAAAGTCACTTGAGTTTTTAGAATTATAATTTAGTTGTAATTCACCAAAAGACTTCTGTTTTTTTAAACGCTAGCTTTATTTGAAAAAGTTCGAATTATATGTAAAGTTTAAAATAATTATAATGTATTTAAGCAGAAAAAAACTTTTTTTTTTGTATCCTTATAACTAAGGACAAACTGCTACATTAATATTATTGATATTACCAGTATGTAGTTTACATAAATAAATTAATTTTGTGTCTAGGTTTCTCTTATAATTTTAGGTACCTATACCTCTATACCACTATACGTCGGCATTTCTCAACTAAGATCTTAATTAACAACATTACGTTAATCTATTCAGCGTTGTGCTCAATAAGATTACAAACACAAATATCTGTTTTGAATTCAAATATTATAATTAGTATTGTCAGCAGCTGCTTCTGAATTATACAATCTGAATATTTCATAATTTAATGATTCTTTTTTTTATATTATGAAGTATAAGACGAGCAAGACGCTCCCCTGATGTTAAGAGATAACGCTGCCCATAATCAGTACAGTGCTACTTAGGATTTCACAATGATGTGAAGTTCAAGGAGCACTGCACCAACGCTTCTTACTCAAGAGTCATAAGATGTTAAGACTCCTTAGCCCAGTAATTTCACTAGCTACAGTGCCCTCCTACTGAAGCACAGTAATGTTTGCACATCACTGCTCAGGTGGTAGAATAACTGGCACTGTTGGGGTACCCACCTAGACGACCTCCTGCAAAGGAAGTCTGCCCCCGGTGAAAATAATAAAGATTATAATAAAATATGTTAAATGAAACTTCAAAGTTCTTATATCTATCTCCGGCTCCATCATAATAAAATCGTCTCCACCACACAATGCATTGTCATCCAAACATACGCATGCAAAATTTCAGCTCTATCGGAAATCAGGAAGCGGGTCAAATGTAAGTTGCAGGATTTGATTACTGAGAGCGGGAGAGTTGAAACTAAATAAAACCATGCACAGTTTTACTGAGAAAGGATGTAAGTCTTTTTTTTATATTCATTATAGGTTAGCCTTTGACCACGATCTCTCGTGATGTTCAGCGACGATGCAGCCGTAGATGGCAGCAGACTAAACCTAGAAGGTGGGATAAATCCCTTACTCAAGATTACTTGTGCATTTGTCTTAAATTTATGATTAAAACAGCTACGCGCACCTTTTATTAAAATACTCAAGTTCCAGAGATTCTTGGGACCAGTTTGTAATGATAACTATAAATGTATGAGCAAACAACTCGCAAAACTTTGCTTTTTTCGTGCAAAGTTAATAAAAAACTAATATTAAAAACGAGTTCATAGCAGCAACAGCGAAATCAACACGGCTTAAGTGTAACTATAAACTCTATTCCACAAGTAACTGATGCAAAATATTGCCAATATTGGCCTATACGGGTGGAAATGCCAAATCTAAATTGGATTGGTCCTGAATATTGAACGTATCTTTTAATCAAACGCGTTCGTAGAATTTCGGCCTTTGCGGCCTTCAATCGATGTAATTAATCCGTTGGTCAAAGCTTTCGTATTTTGAACTTAATTAATCACTACTGGTTTAGTGACCAGTGACATCCTGAATAATCAGTTTAAGTTAATTAAAATCCTATGTAACATGCGTAAATCCTTTGTTTTACCACCCAGAAATTTTATTAACTTTAACCTTTTAAACTAAAATACGAAAGAAATGATATGTAAACAAACGAGCTAGGAATAATAATAATAATTATATCCACTATTCAAGTAGGACTAAAATATTGTTCATAATTTTGTCATAAAGTAATACTGAGTATTAATAAGTAAGCCTTTTTGTTTATTCCAAAGTTTAATAAATATAAGTAGCAGACCAAATTTCATTGGTAAACATGTCTACCAAAAACAGTCATAAAAACTAAATACATTATTGCGGGAACAAAATCATCTAAATGCTGGCAAGAAGGAAAATATAACGGGAAAAATAACAGGTAAAATTCATGAGGACGCAAAATTCACATCTGTTTTATTAATTCTCTCAAAGAAACGAATGGTTCCGAAAAGGAATGGCACGAAACTTACTGGGTTGTTTCCTTATTAATTATTTTCTTCTAAAGGTGCTCTTGCTCCCCAATGAAATTTCCAGATACATTTGTCATAAATAAAAAAACACAGAAGAAACGCAAAAATAAAAACGTATTACTCTGAAAGTACCCCGGGGCGGCCTAATTTGTATTGCCACTTGAATTGCGGAAAACAAAAAACCAGCAAGCGCGTAATTGAAACTTACAAAAGCGAAAAAGGCGACAAAGGTCAAGTACATTGAACTCACGTCCCATAGGAACCATTTAAGGCACGTTTAAACAAAAAGGATTAGAGAAAGCCTAATGGCACTCTGAAAAGGTGGGGCTTAACTAACCAAATAAATTTGGAGTTCCTCAAGGGAGCGTGTTGGGTCCATTTCTATTTCTTATCTATATAAATGACATTCCAAATATAAACAAAAGACATAAAACTATATTATTTGCTGACGACACCACATTAATCATAAGAGGTGAAAATAGGTTGACATTTGAATCTGATATTAATGATGCTCTTAATAAAACTATCACATGGCTGACACAAAATAACCTTTATATTAATATTAACAAAACTAACATAATTCAATTTGGGACATATAAACAAACAAAAGAAACACTTTTGATTCGACATAATAACACCCCAGTTGCAGAGGTTGACACAGCAAAATTTTTAGGAATTTGGTTGGATCAGCACTGCAGCTGGAAGAAACACGTTCATGAAACGTGTGTAAAATTAGATAGGTTTGTTTATGCGATACGTCAACTACGAATAAAAGTGTCAGTAGAAGCGGCACTAAGCGCGTATCACGGGTATGTCTCTTCGGTACTAGCCTACGGGTTAATTCTTTGGGGCAATTCAGTCGAAATAGAGAGAGCCTTCAAACTTCAAAAAAAATGTGTACGAGCTATATGTGGTGCATGGAGTACGGAAAGCTGCAGGCCTTTATTTAAAAAGTATCGAATACTTCCCTTAGCCTGCATGTACATTAAGGACATGTGTATATTTGTCAAACAATATCCGGAATATTTCAAGAGGAATGCCGAGGTATTATCAAGGCAAACCAGACACAAAAATAGACTCTATATACCGCCATGTCGTCTAACCATGGTCAAAAGAAATGCATTTTTTCAGGCCATTGCTATTTTTAATAAACTTCCGTTAGAATTTAAAGAACAAAACTTATCAATGTACATTTTTAAAAGAAAATTGAAATTATGGCTTCAAGACAAATGTTTTTATACAGTCAAAGAATATTTGGACTTTAAATAATAATATTGTAAAATTATAATCTATGACATCCAATCGTTAAATGTAAATTTCAACTTGACCTTATACTTATTTCATGAACATAGATATTATTTGAGTTTAATTTTAATAAATTTTAGGTAAATTGGCGGATTGACATAATATAGGTAATTTTTGACATAATTTTAGGACATTATTAGGATTTTTGACTTGACATTGTTATTATTTTAATATTATTATTTTTCTCTTTATTTTTACTTTTTATCAACATATTAAAACTAATTTAAATTGTAAAATGGTATATAATAAGATTAACATTTTATGTAAATAATCAAGTGAAATTTTGCACGCCTCTAATGAGGCAGAATGTAACGGACCTAGTTTATAACGACTTATTTTATTAAGACCTATTGTACCTACCTACATTCTTGCAAATAAATATTTGTATTTGTATTTGTATTTGTATTTGTATTTAAATCCACCCTCGGAAGAAGGTGGAAGTTTATAAGAGCTAGTGATCTTCAGAGTTTGTAGAAAGCGTGGATGAGTTTTAAGACTTTGTGACAATTCCGAGAAAGAAAATTTTAATACGCGATATTATGTTAGTTGGCACTCGTGAGCTCGGGCGCTGGGAGTTTATTATCTGCGTTGTAAAACGAGCTTTTTGTTTCCCTCCGTGTTTTACATTTATAAGACTAACTTCACTTGAGCATTTGACGACTTGTACTTAATTCTTACATTAAATACGAGTACTTGTCATGAATGTTGCCTTTAATAAACCTACTTAATATTACTTTTAAAGACTTCTTTGCATAAAAATTAATAAACAATATATTATGAATAGCAATAGGAATTTAGGCTGTATCTATTATAACCCTTACTTCAAATAACTAGCAGTTATTCCAGAACCAATCTGTACCCGAACATACCGTCACGAAAGCCGAATCAAAATTAACAACAAAATTACTCCCAACTAAAGAGGATTTCGGCTGTAAAGTTAAACAATTCCAATAATCCGAGCTTCAACCTTCGACGTTCCGTTAATTTCCGACTGTGGAGTAAATTCGCACTATCCATTGTATGTTGACCCCTGACCTTGCCGGGACATCTCATCAGCACCTATGACTTTGAAGTTTGGCAATCAAGCTCATGTGTCAAGTATGACTGGTCGATATTAACAACACCTGTGCCTGTCTTCGCGGCGTTGGTTAAATGAGATGTCACATACAGTTTCGCTTTTGGATGTTTTCCGCTCGGCTGATCGCTGAGTAGGCAATTTTAACAAGATTTTTCTTGAAAAGAAATCCACCTTGTTATGCTGCCTAATGGAGTAGGTAATGTTCTTTATGTAGCTTATTCATGCTCAATACTATAATGAAAAAGGAAATGCTTATTTTGTACCTAAGTACAAAATAATGTTATTGAAAGTAGGAGTTGGGTTACCGCGTAATAGCAGCAGGGGTGTCAAAGGTAAAAATTATATATTGAGCTCCTATCAGCTATGTATACCATAAAAATACTTAATACAACTTTTTTGGGTTGTAAATTTTATAATTTTATAGTAAAAAAATGCTAAGAAATACGAGTATTATTATAACAAAAATGGCTGAATAATATCGCTTATAACTTTTCATGTAGCTCTCTGCAGTATAAAATGTTCCAGTCAGGTTCTTAAAAATGATGTCGTCATGACCCAATCAACTTTAGTGCGTAGTGCTCTCACTTGGTTTTATTAAAAGTCATTTTTTTTATTATATCAACTAGGTGCATAAAAATCATTTTTTGTCAACATCCCTTTTCCTTACACGACACCGACTGACGAAATAGAAAATATGGAAAACCTACGTACAAATAAAAATACCTCGCATTAAAGTTTTTAATCTTTCAACTTTATTCGAATTTCTTCTCAAGTTGTAAGATAAAGCGTCACTCCTTTAAATAAGTCACTTGAGCGCTATCTACGAGACTACGAGCAGAATATACATACTGAGAACTCATTACAGTTGGAATCAAATATCTATAAAACTGAGTGGAGTCATGTTGTTCTGTGGGATTTATTTATACCTTTCCAGTAAAATCTTTTTTAATGATACTCAAAACTTTAAATAAACAAGAATCTTTACTGCTGTAGTAGCTGTAGCATTGTTAGTTTATTTTTCTCAATAAAGGCATTTGCCACGTTAACAAGAATAATATAATATACTATACGATTATGGAAACCACCGTGACTTATTCTATACAAATACGGCTTTACGCACGTTTATACAACGAAGTAAGAAGACGAGCAAGACGCTCTCCTGATGGTAAGAGATAATCCTGCCCATAATTAGTACAGTGCTACCCAGTACACTGCGCCAACGCTTCTTACTTGAGAGTCATAAGATGTTAAGACTCTTTAGCCCAGTAATTTCACTAGCGACAGTGCCCTTCTACTGAAGTACAGTAATATTTGCACATTGCTACTCAGGCGGTAGAATAACTGGGGTACCCACCCAGTCGACCTCCTGCAAAGGAAGTCTACCCCCGGTTACGGTAACGTATGCATTTTTGGGAAGATTGTTTCAACCGCGGCTTCAGACAATTACAATATCCATCAGGAGTCACCGTCATCCGTGTTTCCCGAGTCATACAACTTGGAAATCTTCAAGGCACGAGTGAATAGGTATCTTTCTAGGCATCTTACGTGATTCATCATCGATCGCATCTGCTGAACTTTCCTTCAAGTGGAATGTTGCCAACGTAGGTTTATTTAATATAAAAAAAATACGCCTACACAGAGCAGGATGGAGGAGGAACGTGGATTGCTTTTGTGATATAATCTCACAAAAAATTAATACGTGTGTACAGCCGTATCGTATTTTTAATGTACACTACCTCTTTAGTTCCTGGATTTCGTGCAATGACATAATCATTGCCAAAATGGCTGCGACAAACCAGTAAAACGAAATTGTTTGTTTCAGCCATAATAAAGCGACCACGAAAGAGAGAATACACAAATATAGCCTACTCTACCTTTGTATTCCTCACGCAACTAGTGAAACCTCATAACGCCGAGGTTGCTCTCTAATTCACAAACACCCAATACTTCATACACTTCAGCGCTAATTACTGGTCCCTTTTCACGTGACCTATCTTATTTATTACTCACAGTGTACATGTATGTGGAAGTCGAGTCAGTTGTTAATGCCTTGCAATTTTTATCTCCGCTCGTGTATTTATTTTCTACTTAGACAAAACTTTGCCACCGAGCGTTCATAGCTTTATATTCCAACACGATGTTATTTAGGTGAAGCCTGGGTAGGATTTACCCTGTGCGGTCGAGGCCGCGGATTAGTGGTTCGGCGTACCCGCTGCCCCGGCATTATGGCGTCCCGCAGGAACACCCGCAGGTTTTTAGTGGGTATCCCCGCCGCGACCATCTTCGGCGCGGTAGTCCCACACACCGCCCCGTGCCTCCCGGCGTGGGGTGATGATGCGTAACGCATTTTTCCTAGATCAAAAAAAAAAGGGTGGGATTTACCCCGCGGCGGCAAGCGGTCGTGCAAGTTTTTCGACACGATGTTGAGTGAAGTCAGGAAGGTATTTATTTCACCTACTTGACCGACTACACGTCGGCAATGTTCGTCACTACGTCAGCAAACTACTGAATCGCTGCAAGAATAGTACAAAATATAACACTTAAACTTCACTTTTTTTTTTCACTTTGCGATGTTCGCGTCCTAACGTAATTCTAAAACCGGAGGTTATCGATAATGTTGTGTGTTCCTGAGAACACTTTTTACCGAGTGAGGGTAGATGTAAATCTACCTTCTCGCCGCCGCAGGATTTTTGCCTTTCCAGTGCTCTCGTGACCACGGCTCATGTAAGCTGAGCCGAAACGTCGAGGTTAATTTTATAATATGTTTTTGTAAAACTAATATTAAAATATCTAAGCAATAAGTCCTGATTAACAAAATTAACATGAATACAAAAGTTTCAAGTTTCAATGCCTATCTCAGTCACTGTTTTCCACGGTGCACAAAGGTGTTCATGTTATTTGTTGTATTTGACTCATTTTATTGAAGTGACAAAACATACATCAATAAGAATATATAAAAAGAATGATTCAAATTTTGATTACAATGTGTATAACAGCCAGTAATACAACATACACCCCCGTAATCAAAATGAGACAATTAACATAAACCTATCCCTTTTATACAATTCTGATGCTTAATGCGTGCTAGCGGCTTAGTGAATACATCAGCCCACATCTCTTCTGTGTGTTTAAAGACAACATTGATAACTTTCTTAGCAACTAAATCACGTAGAAAATGATACCTAGTGTCTATATGTTTTGTTCTGTTGTGGTGGACTGGATTTATTGCTAATTTTTGAGCAGATTGCGAATCATTATAAATTGTTACAACAGTTGACTCACCTGTTATTTCCAACATTAGCCGCTTTAAAAATACAGCATCCTTTGCCGCTCCCGCTAAACTCATATATTCACTTTCAGTAGAGGAAAGAGCAATTGTTGTTTGTTTCTTGCTCTCCCATGAGATTGCTCCACCAGCCAAAGAGAAGTAAAATCCAGTGTATGAACGACGATCTATGGGACAATTAGCCCAATCTGCATCCGCATAGCCAACTAAATTTCCTCTATCTTTCCTGTAAGTAATACCCACATCGATACTTCCTTTTAAATACTGTAACACGCGCTTTGCCGCAATCCAGTGAGTTTTGTCGTATTTAGTATTGAACTGACTCAAATACGAAACAGCAAAAGCTATGTCGGGTCGAGAATTGACTGCAAGGAACATTAAACAGCCAATTAATTTCTGGTAAGGATATACAGTAGAGTCCTCATTACCTTTAGATGGCACTAATTTTTCCTTTTGTAAAGGTGTATGCATAGATCTGCAATCACCCATTTGAAATTTTTCTAACAAGCTCCGGATATAAGTAGCTTGATGTATTTTTATCTCATTAGGTTTCCAATCAATGTTTAAACCTAAATAATAACTCAATGGCCCAATCACTTTCATACTAAAATGATTCTGTAAGTCAGATATGACAGAGTCAAGTGTAGAATCTTTTTTATAAAATACGACAATGTCATCGACATGAAAGGCCAGAATAAGTAACTCGTTACCAACCTTCTTGGTATAAATACATGCTTCTGAAGGAGTTTGTTTAAATCCTATACATTGCAATATTTCGGTCAACTTTTTAAACCATGTCCTTGGGGCCTGTTTTAGGCCATAAAGTGAACGTTTTAATAAGCATACCTTATCTTCTTGACCAGGTTTAGCAAAACCTTCTGGTTGACTCATGTAGACCTCTTCCTCTAAGTCTCCGTTTAAAAACGCAGTATCAACATCCAAATGATACATTTTCATTCCTGTTTCTGCAGCCAACGCAAACAACATGCGTAAAGAGGAGCTCCGGACAACCGGGGAGAAAGTTTCTGAGAAATCAACACCATATACTTGATTAAATCCTTTTGCAACAAGTCTTGCTTTATACTTAACAACATCACCTTGCGCATTTTTCTTTAACTTGTATATCCATTTGCATGGAATAACCTTTTTATCTGGTCTATCAACGAGTACCCAAGTTTTCTTCTCAAGCAATGATTGGTATTCATCGCACATTGCGAGACGCCACTTTTCACTATCTTCTGCATTAATAGCTTGTGAATAGCTTAAAGGTTCATCCAGTTCAGAGGATGAAGTCTGCACACATACATAGTTAGCAGAAGAATTAGGTTTTCTTGGTCTTAAATTATATCTTGGTTCTACAACCTCAGTATCAGAATTAATTTCTTCTGAAGAAATTGATGTATCAGCATTATGCCACTGTTCCTCACTACTATCAGGTACACAATTTTCTGATACTGGTGCAATATTAGGCTTTATTAACTGTTCCACAGTGACAGTATTTCTCTGCTCTGAACTATTTAATGAATTCTCAGACAGAAGAGGTATGTACGAGTATGCTGGTTCCAATAAATCATTACCAGTCTTACAAGTATTACCTTTACCTTTTAAATCATGAAAATGATCTTCAAAGAATGTTACATCTCTACTCTTCACAAGTCTTCTAGGACACGTAGCATCTCTAAAGAAATAGCTTCTCGGATCTTCTGAATATCCGACAAAGATGTGTTCCGATGCTTTCATATCCAATTTCTTCCGATTACAGTCGGGGACATGAATTAGAGCCCTACATCCGAAGACGCGTAGATGTGATAAATTTGGGACCATACCATACCACTTCTCGTATGCCGTTTTGCCTTCGAGAGCACGATGTGGAGATCTATTCTTAAGATATACAGCCATATCTGCTGCATCCTGCCAATAGGCAGAAGAAAGAGAACTTTCTGACAGCATAGACCTTACCTTCTCCATAATGGACTTATTCGTCCGTTCAGCAATACCGTTCTGTTGAGGACTATAGGGAACAGTAGTTTGGTGTTTAATCCCTTCATTTTGTAAATGATTCGAAAAAGCTGCATTAACATACTCTTTTCCGTTGTCACTCTTCAGTGTCTTTATCTTGGCTCCCGTTTCCCGTTCCACAGAGGACTGGAAAATACAAAACTTATTCTTTACTTCAGCTTTTGAAGAAATAAAGTAGACAAAAGTCATACGAGAAAAATCATCTATAAAAAATAAAATATATTTATTGCCTTGAAATGAAGATTCAGGCAAGGGACCACAAACATCTGAATGAATAAGTTCCAGAACTGAAGTTGATTTTTTATGTGAAACTTTCTTAAAAGTTTTCCTATTCTGCTTACCTTCAATACAGGAGATACAAGGTTCCTTATCGACTTCTGAATAATCAACGCCCACCGCGTGACCCTTCTTAAGTTGGTCCATTCCAATGCGGCATAAGTGACCTAATCGTCTATGCCAAAGCTTGAAACAAGATACATCAGAGTGCGTTTCAAAAGCGGATAATCGTTCATTGAGTTTAGAATTGACTGTAACATCTAATGAATACAGTCCACCACAAATAGAACCATGTAAAATTACATCTCCATTACAAGTAAAAGCATCAGAATCATAAAAATTACAACCAGTTTTATCAAAAACTAAACTAAAACCTTTATCTACTGCCTTCTTAACTGATATAAGATTCGAGTCCAATTTTGGCACATGAACTACATCAAGAATCTTTTTGACCGATGTCAAATTATCACTGCAACTGGTAATCGAAACTTCACCAACACCTTGGGTTTCCAGTATATCACCATTTGCTATAGTTACAGTTCCAATAGGGGAATCCTTCACATTCTCCATCCAATCAGCTCGTGATGTCATGTGTGCTGACGCTCCAGAATCTATATACCATTTCTCATTATCTAATTTCTCATTTACATTCAGTGCACAGAGAGCATTCTTATGATTTACAGATTTCTTATTCTTGTCCTTCTTATGGGGACAGTCTGGACGCTTATGACCTGGCTCATTACAGTCATAACACACAATAGGCTTCTTAGGCTTGGATGCAGAAGATTTACTTTGATTCATCCGGGAACGAAGAGCAGTATCAGGATTATCATATTCAGTTTTATTCAATTCATTCAATAATTTTGTCTTTACAAGGTCCGAAGTTATATGTGTATTCGAATTTTCCAGAGCTAATATTAAAGGCTCATATCGTGGACTCAGACCTCCCAGAAGAATAGCAGCTATTGATGCATCTTCTATTGTTTTTCCGATGTCAGCCAAGTCTTGTATAGTAGACATGATGGCATTTATATACATCTCAATTGAGTTATAATCTTCAAGGCTGCATCTATAGAGTTTACGTTCAAGGCTTATACGTCGACCCAAACCTTTGTCTTCGTATGCGGACGAAAGAGCGTCCCATGCCTCCTTTGCAGTTTTTGATGACCTTACGTGGGTTATTGCCAGTCCATCCAGAGTAAGGCAAATCTTCGATAAAGCTTTCTGATCATTTCTTAACCTTTTATCAGTGGATACATTACTATCTTGGTAACCTACGACGGCTTCCCACAATTCTTCATGAATAAGGCACATCCGCATCTTAAACTTCCATGTAGAGTAGCCTTCCCTATTAACTAAAGGTTTTATGCAAGTAAGGGAATTATTATTTGACATAATTTTATAACTCACGAACAGCTGGTCAATGTCCAAAAAATACACATATGATGCACGTAATACTTTAGAAAAACTTTCTTTTCACTTTTAATGCAGAAAAACAGTTTATTCTTGTATTTTCTTATAAATTCGTGCTGATAACGTATGTTGTATTTGACTCATTTTATTGAAGTGACAAAACATACATCAATAAGAATATATAAAAAGAATGATTCAAATTTTGATTACAATGTGTATAACAGCCAGTAATACAACATTATTTAATTTGTTTGGGTCAAATAATGTGTTCCGGTGTAAAGGGCAGGCTTTCACGGAAATGTTCAAGAGACATTGTGACCGTGATGAGTTCGTTTGACTACTAAACTTTTGTTACCTGCCCTTTTATTTGAAAATTAAAAACGATTTGTTTTAAGAACAGTCGCCGATATTTTTGATGTTTAAGTATATTATCCGCTTAACGTTTCTTTATAAAATAATTTGTAAATTGAGGCAGACCGGATTAGCGAATATTTGTTTAATCATTATGAGGTAATAATGAAAGTTATAAACACTTACTGTTTTATATGTATATCAAAAAAGAAAGAAACACATTTATTTGACGGCTTCGATCTGTGAAATATATAAAAATAAAAAACTTGAGAGGTGTCAAGGGACACCCGGATGGAACGAAGTTCCTATAGAAATGAAAATATCTGGCTTGCTTTCTATAAGAGAGAGAGAGAGACAGACAGAGAAACATGCGCACGCCGCACAGCTTTCAATAGCTTACTATAGCAAAAAGTGTCGTGACAACTTTTCGTAAGATTTTTTTCCGTCTTTCACAACGCGCGATAAGGAACTTCGTTCCAATATCTTGTGGAAAATATGTACATAAGTGCAGGTGGAAATTTTAACCCGTTTGTAAAAATTCCTTGTAAATGTTTTTATCAATAAAGAGATCACGTATAAAAAAGCACTTCAAAAATTCATCTACAAAGCTTTTTACATGCAAAAACTAAAAAGGATTTTTGTATAAATTCGAAAGGAAAACTCACGAGTTTTTAACGTTTACAAAGGCTTGATGAAGTTTCATGTGAAACACTTAAAATGTAATAAAACGCATTGTTTCGGACAGGGTTTACTAAAGTAAAAGAAGTATAACGTGATTTTAAAACGTTTTTAGTTTTTAAATGCCATCAGTAGTTCAAAAGATTATTTCTAAAGCAAAGCGCGCCCTGCGAAGTTTATTTTGTTGCTATTTATAAATTATGCACAAAATTTGTGTGGAGTGGTTTTAACATGGTAATAGAAATACGGCACTAAATATTACAGTTGTTCATTGTTCATAGACTTTCGATATATTTTTTGTTGGTGTTCGTTTAGATTTATTTTGCTTAGGATGTAGGAGCAGTATGGTCGGCAATTAACAAAAAAACAACAGAAGTGTGGCACATAGCACGGTAAAGAGATATACAGTAATGTGACTCCCTAGAAGCGGTTGAACTCAAGGTCGCGCGAGTTTGCAACGATTTGGGTAGGGTTCGGTAGGCAGCGAGGTGCCGAATAAGTCCGAATAAATCAAATTAAACCGAAAATAGAAATATATTAGGAATAGACTAATGTGACTCAGCATCGTACTGAACACAGGTATAAAACCAAAACTTAGAAATAAACACGGACATTCAATAAAATAGTAAATCAAACTTAAAAATACCGTTTACCTATAACATTTATTGTAATAGAAAAATGCACCAAGTGCAATATCTCAGCTAGACCATTATCGTCCGGCAATAACTTTGGCAGAATAAATATTTTATTTAATAATTTCAAACTTTTTGTTGTAAGAGACAGGTGCAATGTAAGCTGCTTGTCGACATTTCGGACACTGTTCCGGAATTCCAAACGGCTTGAGTGATCCTTTTGGATAGTTTTTTTTTTATCTGACTGTACAATAAAACAGCGTTTATCATTGGTGTCCAAAATGTCAGTAATATAATTATTAAAAATTAAAATTTCGGACAAATTGTCCGAATATGTGTCCGAAATGTTGGCAAGTAAATATAGGACGTCGCATCGCGTCATATCTTAATAGAAATAGAAATCAGGATGACCTGATAGGCGAAGTTATGAAACTTCGCCTTCAATTCTGTCATCAGACTACTTTTGTGACATCATAATGCTGCATTGTCATAATATTTGACACATGTGTGCCGAATTTCAGTTCAATCGAACGTTGGGAAGTAGGTCAATTTGGCGAGAGATTGCTGACAAGTTTAAAATTTGTAGAAAATGTAAAACCGGGGATTTTGTGTCAGTCATAGGTTTTAAAAATCTTCTAAAAACGTATGTGAGTATACTGATATTAAGTAACATACAAGCTTCTAATTGCGGCTTTCCTCGTGGCACTTAATTGTTAGTTATAATGCTGTTTTAATTTTTGTTGTTAACTGTTTTGTTTGCTATGAAATAAATAATTAAATCGTTGGGAACAGTTTTGCGCTATGTCAGTTTATGAAGAATGTGCATTATACAATCATCGGACGATGTTACATGCATACTATACCCATCCTTATCTCCACCAACCTCTGTGGCGCGGTGGGCTAATACCCGCCTGCAACGCAGAAGGTTGCGGGTTCGATTCCCGCATGGGACAAATGTTTGTGTGATCCACAGGTATTTGTTTCTGGTCTGGGTGGTTTTTCAATATCTATTATAAGTATGTATTTACAAAAGAAAAGTATATAAGTATTATATCCGTTATCCTAACCACCATATTACAAGCATTAAGTTGCTTAGTTTGGGGTTAGGTGGCGCTGTGTGAAACGTCCTGAAATATTTATTTATTATTTATCCTTATAAACAAACATTATAAACAAAACTTAACATTTGGCTGGAATGCGTTGAAGCACGACGTTTTTAGCGTTTCGCCGCATCACTTAACTTTGCCTTAATTATAAGGCGTCAATATTGACGGCTTACAGTGTTGGTGGGGTGTATATGTTGTGTGTGTTTTTACTGGTAGACTTCCTTTGCAGGAGGTCGTATAGGTGGGTACTCCAATAGTGCCAGTTATTTTACCGCCCGAGCAGTGATATGCAAACATTGCTGTGCTGTGGTGTGTTTTAGGAGAGCCCTATGGCTAGTGAAATTACTGGTTACTTACCGTTATCTATTACCACCAGGAGAGCGTCTTGCTCGTTTTCTTACTTCTCGGCAAAATAAGGCAACGTAAGGTTAAAAAAGTTCGATTTTCAAAAAAAAAAACAGCGACCGTTCCCTACGAAAATCGCTCAAAAAATAATAAGCTTCAAAAGTGATGTAGGTATTACATAGGTACTCGTACTTGCACGAAAGACCTTGCAGTGCCCTGAGCTTCTTATCTTTGAAATATATGATGATAAGTCTCATGCACCAAATACCCCACAACCCAGACCCTAAACCCAAAATTCCTCTCAAAAATGGTTTAACAATATCACGCACTCGTAACTCCAATCCACTTTGAATTAATTCCACTTCACATATTACAATAACTTGATTACTTACCCTTTGTTAGACCCCTGTAAGTGTTAAGGGCCAGCTGTTGGAGGTCCCTTTCTTAATGCCTAACAGTTTAGTCCTGTTCAAACAATTAGGCCCCTTAATATGTTGATTATATTTTGCTGTGACGCAATTTCTAGTCGTAATGTACGAGTAGTTATGAGTGTGTGTAGGTTTCTACCATGTTACGAGTAGTTACAAGGTGTGCTTGTCCTATCATAATATTGGTTTTGTTTTAACCACAAATAAGGGTTTTGGCATATTAATATAGAAACTAATACTTTTTGTTTTATCAGAGAGAATAGGTAGGGTAGGTATATTATAACTTATAACAAAAAAAAAAATAGCACTCCGGGAGTGCCGGCAGAAGTGAAAACTTCAATATTAACGTTGTGTTTAATTATAAGTATAAAAATACTATCATTTATGAGGTAGAATACAATGTTTATTTATTGCGCTATCGTACACAAATATGACAATTTATATGTTGTTATTTATAATATTATATCGTTATTTATATATTACATTAAATTTTATCTCTCAGAAAAATCAACTTCCATCCATAATTTCGACGACTTTTACACCATCGTTATTATCAGAATCATCATCGCAAATTTTTACAACTGATACAATTGGTTTATGATAACTTAAGTAAGAAACAAACAGTTTTGATTCGAACCTATTTAAGTGTCTAATAAAAAAAATATAAAAATATAAAATATAAAAAAAAAATATCGGGCGCGCGCTTGTCTAAGCCCCCTGTGCCGCCTAAACAGAGCAGCACACTCAGGCACGGTAGAAAGAGTGGGAGATACTAGTTCCTCTCCCTTCCCCTCGATCTTACGCTTTTTCGATCAGCATCACGTGACCCTGACGCGAGTTTGAAAGTTTTTACCCATACAAAAAAGTGCTCAGCGCCGCTAAAGAAGTTTTCACTTCAAAAATATTTATTTAAAATAAAGGGACGAGTACTAGTGTACCCATTTATTATTTTAATATTAGTATTGCTATAAGAATTAGGAATCAGACTTTCAAGCCAAGTAAGAAATACGTAACGGTATTTACACGACCTGAACATCAAAGATCTTTTTGAAAAAGCTGCTAGTTTGTATGGGAATTGGGACTCCCATTTACCGCATGTCTTGTGAGATATTGTACCTAAAGCATGTACTACGCTACCTCTTAGTCAGGCCTTAATAGAGGTAGTGGACCTTCTTCAATAGCTGAATAACCAATAGCACTCAACCGTGGAGGGATTTATCCCGCCTTCAAAGGTTTGGTTTGCTACCATCTACGGCCGCATCGTAGCTTAACATCACGCGATATCGTGGTCAAAGGCTAACCTATAGGTAACGAAACTTAGAAATTTTATTTTTTCACGGGCATCAAACGGCCGTTGACCTATGTACGTATGTGGTAAAAAATTCAACTCGATAATTCTACGCTTTCTAGAGTTAAAGGGATTTGACAGACAGATAGACGGACTCACGAGTGATCCTATAAGGTTTTCGTTTTTTCCTTTAGTGGTACGAAACCCTAAAAAGAATGGAGAGCGGGAAGTGAGGTCTTTGCTGGAGGGCGACTAACCAGGTAGATCAGACCAGCTACATTTAAAAAATGTATTACCATTTGCTACTAAATTACGAGTACATCTCATTTTATAATTTGTATCTCACAAATACGTTCCTCATTCATCCAACGTATCCATTTCAAAACACATAAAATTCAAGTAATTTAGATTCAGCACTAAACCCTAGCTGACTGTATGACTGATTCATATTCTGAAGTCCATATTTCAACGAAAGGTGCTATGTACCCAGTACCTAAGGTTAAAGTGAATATATTGAATAAACGATGTTTTCTATTAAGCCTGTTGTTCTAGGATTTAATGATTTTGCTTTTACATTGAAATTTAATCAGCTTTCAGCGTATTTAGAATAATTTCTCACTGCAAAATTTATTTTTAACATTGTAATTAGGGTAATCTGTTCTGTTGGAGTAGCCCTATATTTTTCTCACAGTATTATTTTTAAGTAACAAATTCAATTCTTTTTTTTTACGGATGAACTAGACAAGCTTGATATAGCTTTTAATATACCTGCCATATACTGAGGTAACATTACACATTCGCAGTGTTACTTAAGTATCAAAAGGTTCAAAGTCCTACTTAAGACTGCGCAGCGCAGTATGGGCATAAGATGTAAAATTTTCTTACCGTGGTAATTTTGTAGTATTTGAGTACCCATCCAATCCCATGGTTAAGCGACGATACGCCCTTAGACGGTATCACCCTGGATTTTCTGAACATCATGAGGGAATACGGTCTAATGACTGCTTAACAACACGGTTTTGTCCAGTGGGTGGTAACGAGCAACGACCGAAGCCTACCACTAGTATAAAGTTTATTTTGATTAAATATTTATTTATCTATTTATTCAGTAGGAACAATATGAGCTAGCAGATATTATTACTCAAAAGCACTCATAAGTTAAATAAAGTATGACAACACAAATACCTACACTTAGATACAAATATTACAATTACAATGCACAGACATTGCACAAATAATGGCAGAGACGCTTATACAAAGTGGCAATGTTGTCAGCGTGTATGTCAGCATCCTGGACATTTATATTATATTCCTCTACAATATTTTCCAGATCTTCGATACTGTTTTCTAGAATATCACCGTCCGAATGAAATGTAAATTAGCCTCTCTTGAATGTGGAATGTAGAACAATAATAGTGGCTTAGACCAGACGAAATTACATACGAAAAGGTACATAAAGTTTACTGGTGGTCTGGAGGTTTGCGAGGAAAACACGCGCATGGAAGTTCAGGACGCAATGTACTAGGACTAGTTTAATATAATGCTTATATAACAAGGTAAGAATTAGCCTCATTGAGGTCGCTTTTTTAATCACTAGCTTATGTTCGCGGCTTTGCCCGCGTAGCATAATCTTTTCTTGTCGGAGGTCTACGTTATAAAACTTATCTGTATTCCAAATTTCAACCGAATCCGTTCAGTGGTTTGGGCTGTGCGTTGATAAATCAGTCAGTCAGACACTCTTTCCTTTGACTCTTTCTCTTTCCTTTGACTACGATCTCGCTTGAACTTAATCGATGATGCAGCCGAAGATGGCAGCAAACTAAAATCGGCTTACACAAATTTTCTTCAAAATTTTACAAGAATGCAAAAAACCCCACACATTCCCAACAGAATTTGGTGGAAAAAATTGGAGTAAGAATAGAACAATCATCATTAGCCCACGTTCGTCCACTGCTGGACATAATATGCCTCCCCCATGGCACGCCACTCAACTCGGTCCTCTGTCTTCTACCTCCACCCGCTCCCTGCGACCTCCGGATATCGTTAACCCATCTCGCCCAAGGACACCCTACACAACGTTTGCCGAGACGCGGTCTCCACTCTAGAACACGCCTACCCCCATCGGTATGAATAGAATAGCTGATCCGTGAGCCGATCTTTCAAGTAATAAGTAGATACCTTATATCGATAGTAAACAAGCTCATTAAAGTTTAAACTTCAGCTAGCGACAGCAATTACTGGCGCTTGCAGTTTCCGGAGTGCTTCGATACAGTTTACTTAACTAGCAATATAAACTGGCTTTGTTTGTTTTAATTACTTTTTACAAAGTTTTATATTCAACTTTTTTCTCTGAAATCTGTTCATCAGTTTCAGGTGTTTCTTATAAAATATGTAGATATAGTAAGATATCGAGACAGTTATCCTTATATGGCCTTCCATGTTGAGGGTGTTGTAGGAATCTCGGTTAAATTTATTAATGATTACCGGGGGTCTTCCTTTGCAGGAGGTCGACTAGGTGGGTGGTACTTCAACAGTGCCAGCTATTCTACCGCCTGAGCAGTGATGTGCAAACATCACTGTGCTTCAGTAGAAGAGCACTGCTGTAGCTAGTGAAATTACTTACAGTCTTAACATCCTTTGACTCTTCAGTAAAAAGCGTTGGCGCAGTACTCTTAAAATTTTACACCATTGTAAAATCCTGGGTGGGAATGTACTAATTATGGTCAGCGTTATAATATATTACCACCATGAGAGTGTCTTAATTGTGTTCTAACTTTTTTGTTAAAAAAATGCAATAACTTATTATAGGTTGCGTTGGCCACACTTGTTTGACTCTGACGTCGTTATTAAGAATATATTATAATATATTCTGTTAGTTGTGATATAAGTTAATTTCATATTCCAAGTGCTTCAATATTAATGTTAAGCCAATCACCCGTGATATACACGAAATGGACAGCATATCATCCCCAGATCGATGTTAATTAATATCTAATTACTACGTAATGGTTAACAATGTATTGGGTCGGCGCCAAATCGGTATAAACTGCACTCAGTGCGGACCGTGTAGCGATGACGGCGACAAACTACGTGCCTTTACGTATGGCGTTGTATTTAAAATCGACGAAAGACAACGGAGAGGGTTTACAAGTTGACGCGTTTTTTTTTGTATAACTTTGTAGGTGGTAATCCTGGAAGGTTTGGATGAACTGTGTGAAAGAGGACATGCGTGCTTGGGGAGTGGATGCAGTTATGACGGATGATAGAGGAGAATGGAGGAAGAAAATGTGTTGTGCCGACCCTACTTAGTGTGGGATAAGGGCAGGAAGATGATGATGATGAACTTTGTACAGAGTTGTCTTATTTTGAAATTCTTTTCTTATTGGAACTGGCACACCTAGAGGGTTGTCCCGTATAAATTTGGAAAAACAAATCCAACTTCAACTAAAAAGGAAAACGGGGGATGATTGATCTTTCACTCTCTTGCAAGATTGCAAGGCATAATAATTTGGGGTAGGGCAAGGCGACTCTATATGAGTCTACGCCAGCCCCCCGGTGGTGAATAGCGGATGACAGGCGCGGGGGCGTCTTCATCCGCATTGCACATTCACCACCACCGTCGGAGGGAACGGCCGAGCACTCGGGACCGTTCCCGGGCCCCTCCCTGTTGAGAGGGGCGTGTAGGGCCTGCCCTTGTGAAGGCGGGCAGTCGTCAACGGAGGCCTGGATGCAAGGCTCTGCCGATTCCCAGGCCTCCGTCCCAAAGACGATGCGGGAGTGCCGCCGGGTTGTTTTAGTGGGTATACCCGTGCAGCTGCCCTGCACGGGGAGTCCCACATAACCCTCTCATACCTCCGATGGGTGGGTATGCGTAACGCATTTTTTCCCGGCGTTAACAAAAAAAACATCATAATATCAAAAAATATAAAATAAAACTTTTTAACATTAAACCTCTGAAAACAAAAAAAAAAAACTAATTTTAGTATACCTAAGCAATTTTGGGTGCGCGTGGGTGCACTAATAATTATTTAGAATAATAAGACTCAATTCATACATTTTCGTAGATCAATCTTCAACATCAACATCATTTCAAGTTGGCTTAGAAATAATAAATTAACACTCAATGTAGACAAGACAAAATACATGGCATTCTCTATAAAAGACCCTCCACAACAGATTCTTCAGGACATAATTTTAATTGGGCATAACTCTGCTAAATGTTATAACTCCTTATTAACTACATGCAACTGTACTAAATTACAAAGAGTCAATACTATTAAATACTTAGGAATAACAATAGATAAAGGATTGACATTTAAGTACCACATTCATGACATTGTTAAGCGAGTTCGAAAATTAACGGCCGTCTTTAAAGAAATTAGGGACTGCGCGAGTGGCGATGTCATTATGATGGTATACTATTCTCTATGGCAATCCTTGATCACGTATTGTATAACATCATGGGGTGGCACTAGTAAAACACATCTCCTTCCGCTTGAAAGAGCCCAAAGAGGAATCCTAAAATGTAGCACAAGGCGCCCATATAGATATCCCACATATGACTTGTATCAGGAATGTAATGTTTTGACTGTAAGACAATTGTATATACAACATCTAATACTACAACAACACAAACTGCAAAATTTTGATTCTCAGGCAGAAATACACAAGAAAAGAGTATCATATAATGTGTGTAACATACCACGAGTAAATACAAATTTTGCAAATAAATTTATAGCTATGAGTCCATACTTATATAACAAAATAAATAAATCAAACATACATCACCTATGTACTTTTGAGTGTAAAAGAAAAGTGTTTGATATTCTGCATAGATTAAATTACGAAGACACCGAAAAATTACTACAACCGCTCAAATAATATAATAAAACACATACACGCGCATACATACGACATTCACCCCCTCCCCCCCAACCACACACACACAAACACACACGCACAGACACGCACGTACGCGAACGAACACACACACACACACACACACACACACACACACACACACACACACACACACACACGAACACGCAATTTCTAAAATTATAAAAAATGTCTTTTTATTATAAAATTGTTAATGAATGAATTTAATATAAATATATACTTATTATAATGTATTCAGAATCAATTCTAAAAATCATGTTTGTATTAGGCAAATATTTATGTGTACCCGCTCCGGCGAAGGAGTCCTATACCCCATATTACGGGCCTTGAGCCTAGTTTGGGGCATAGGTTCTCACTAGTAATTTATGTGATCTGTAATGCCTTTACTGAATAAACAATTTATTTATTTATTTATTTAATCTACGGCGTAGCACAACGCTACGCAGCAAAATCCACAACTTTAGATTAGCACGAACATTTCGTCTTTGACAAAGATTTATAAACAGAAATCATCGTCATTACCATAAAAGAACATGGAAATGAACCAGATAGTGGGAAAAGGAAAAAATAATTGCGCCAAGTAGGGCCGAGCTAAGTCCGGGCTTAGCTCTAAGCCGACGAAAAAGAGGTAATGTTCCCATCTAATGGTGAAAATGGCCCTTTAGCTTTTATGGAGTCCGACTTCTTTGTAAAAAGTATGGCGCTGGCAATATGAGCGTTCTCGTGACCTTTTCATATTGCGGTTGACTACAAAAATACAGTTTTCGTTTGGTGTTTGTGTTAATGACAATTTAGGAGTTTTTTTTTTCTGTGCCTAAAATGTTTCATATTGTAAAAATTTGAAATAATATTTCAAGGCTACCAGTTTCTTTCAAACTTAATTTTAGTGATTTCAAATAAAATTAACTGCCTCATTAAAAATCTCGTCTTGTTTGTTGATTTAATGTTAAGTACCTATTTAATTTATGTCCACATAATCCATATCCATATCCATCCATACATATAATAAGAATGGAAATTTCTCCCCATTCATTGTGATCCTTTACTAAGGTGAACTGTGAAAATACGCATATGAACAAAACGACGCGAAAAAGTCGCTTGCGCGATCTAGATCGTAAAACATTTTGTCAATTTTTCCTAGGGAAACGTAAAATAAAATAATAAAATAAATAATAATCATTTATATCGGACACATCGCCCCTAATTTACATCAAAATTTCGAAGTAAAAGTAATAGAATATAAAGTAAATTCAATTCAAAAAAATCAAAAAGCAAAAAGTGCGACAAACTAAAAATACGCCATCTATCGATGTGGCCATAAACGAAAATTTACCAGAGTAGTTTTATTAGGCTTAATTTGTAAAAAGGTTATTACTTATGTGTGATAAAACGGCACAACCGAATTGTATGCAGTTTTCGCTAAAACGTTGCAAATTTCTCTAATTTGTAAATAGTATTGGTTTTATTTAAATCGGTTTTTAAATAAAAGAGTTATATCTATCTAAAGATTTACTTATCTATACTATTATATAAAATAGAAAACTGACTGACTCATCTTCGCAGGGACAAAACCGCTGGACCGATTGAGCTGAAATTTGGACAGCGTGTTCTTTAGGTAACGTAGGCAGGTAATAAGAAGGGATTTTGCGAAATTCCCACAGGAACGGGAACAAAATGGAAATCTGTAACCGTTGAGTCCATCAAGCTGAAATTTGGTGTAAAGGTAGTTTTACTACCATGGAAAAATTCAAAATAGTTTTTATTTCAAAATTCCTACGGGAACGGGAACAAAATGGAAATTTGTAACCGCTAGGCCTATTAATCTGAAATTTTGTATAAAGGTAGTTTGACTACCATGAATGGATTCAAGATAGTTTTCATTCCAAAATTCTTGCGGGAACGGGAACAAAATGGATATTTGTAACCGCTAAACCTATAAATCTGAAGTTTGGCATAAAGGTAGTTTGACTACCATGAATGGATTCAAGATCGTTTTCATTCCAAAATACCTGCGGGAACGGGAACAAAACTGAAAATCTGTAACCGCTAGGCCTATTACGTTGAAATTTAGTTGAAAGGTAGTTTGACAACCATGACTGGATTCAAGGTAGTTTTCAACCCAAAATGTTACGGGAACGGGAACAATCTACGAGTTTGTCTATATTCTATACCAAACCAATATGTATTTAAAGTGGAAATCTACTGATTCATCATCGCAGGGATAACCTCTGGACCTCTGGACTGATTGAGCTGAAATTTAAACAGCGTGTTTTTTAGGTAACGTAGGCGACCGATAAGAACGGATTTTGCAAAAAAACAACGGGAACGGGAAAAAATGGAAATCTGTCAGCGTTGAGTCTATCAAGCAGAAATTTGGTATAATGGTAGTTTGACTACCATGAAAAGATTCAGGATAGTTTTCATTCCAAAATTCTTACGGGAACGGGAACAAAATGGAAATCTGTAACCTCTAGCCTATTACGCTGAAATTTGGTATAAAGGTAGTTAGGGTACCATGAATGGATTCATGAACGTTTTCATTTTAAAATTCTTACGGGAACGGGAACAAAATGGAAATCGCGGTAACGCCTATAGCGCTGAAATTTGGAAGGTAGTTTGACTGTCAGGAAAGGATTCACAACGGTTCTTCACGTGAACGGGAATAATATGAAAATCTGTAACCGCTTGGCCGATTAAGCTGAAACTAAATGCAAAAGTAGTTTGGCTACCAAGAAAGTACAAGATTGTTTTCAACCCAAAATTCTTACGGAAACGGGAACAATCTATGTCTATGCCAAAATTTTAAGTGGAAATCTAACTGACTTATCATCGCAGGGATAAAATCGCTGGATAGATTGACCTGAAATTTGTACAGCATGTTTTTTAGGTAACGTAGGCGACCGCTAAGAAGGGATTTTGTGAAATTCCTACGGGAACGGGAATAAAATGAAAATCTGTAACCGTTGAGTCTATCAATCTGAAATTTAGTGTAAATGTAGTTTAACTACCATGAATGGATTCAAGATAGTTTACATTCCAAAATTCTTACGGGTTCGGGAACAAAATGGAAATCAGTAAACACTAGGCTTATTAAGCTAAAATTTGGTATAAAGGTAGTTTGAGTACTATAAATGGATTTAAGATCATTTTCATTCCAAAATACCTATGGGAACGGGAACAAAATGGAAATCTGTAACCGTTAAGCCTATAACGCCGAAATTTAGTATAGAGGTATTTTGACTATCAGGGAAGGGTTCAAATAGTTTTCATTCCAATATTCCCACGGGAACGTGAATAATATAGAAATTTGTAACCACGTAGCCAATTAAGCTGCAATTTAATGCAAAGGTAGTTTGGCTACCAAAAAAGAATACAATATATGGTTATACAATAGATAGTTTTCAATCCAAAATTCCCACGGGAACGGGACTAATATGGAAAATGTAACTGCTGAGCTGAATAGTTTGAAATTTGGTGTAATAGTAGTTTGACTACCAAGAAACGATAATGGATTGTTTATTCATCCCAATATTCCTATGGGAACGGGAATATTAAGCTGAAATTTGGTATAAAAAAGTTGTTTGATTCCCAAGCTCAAGCGCATCGCCTCATTCTCGCTTCGTACGCTCGATTGGCGCATTGTGGATACTTTCCGACCTAACATAATATGTGGGACTACACTAAACTCTGTAGGGTAATCTGACTGACTCATCATTATCACAGTAGAGATGAAACTCCTGAACCTAGAATGATAAAATTTGGAATACCTATCCTATAGGTTCTTTTTGATACCTAAACATATATATTTTTATTATCTTTTTGCTGAACTGATAGAGTTGAAATTTGGCATGCAAAGGTATTTATGTACCAGGAGAGGATGTAAAATAGTGTTTATCTCAGATATTCCCCTCTTATAGGGGGAAAAGAGGGCCATTTTTCTCCTATAAACGTGGGGGCAAATGTTGTATTGAAATTTCTAATACCGCTGGGCCTGAAATTTAGTAAGTATAATAAAGGTAGTTTGTATACCAAAATAGGACATAGGATAGTTTTTATATTTTAGAAATCCCCTTTTAGAAGGGGAACAGGGGTGAAATTTGTATGAGTTACCTATATTCGTTAGGCCAATTAAGCTTTTTTTTATTTCTACAAAGGTTAGTTTAAGTACCAGGAAGGATACAAAATAGCTTTTATCCCCGAAACCGCCCTTTCAGAGAGGAAACCAGGCATTTAAAAGTTTGTATAAGGAATCAGTATCCGTCGAACTGACGTAGGTTTTATTTGGTTTTAACCAACGAATTAGGGAAATAAGTTTTAACACAATTTGAGTCCTGGGACAGAGCATAGGATAGTTTTTATTTCCCTGACATCTTTGTAGTATCTCCAAAACATTGTAAAGGCCGCGGCAGAGGCCGGCGAGGCACCAGAAGCTACTAGAATATTTTAAGATAGAAATATCATAAATAGGATCACAAGTTGTAAAAGACTAAATTCATGTTAAGATGCGAATTTAATGTTCGTGATCATTTTCTATTTCTAGCAATGGTATTATACTAAATCTGTAGATTTGTCATTGAAATATTTATTGCGTAAGTCTTATTATTTCATTTTATTTTTTTATTCATAATGGCACCCGAAGCGAAGCGAGGACGGGCCGCTAGTCTATTATATAAAATCGTTCGTACACTTTTGTTCAATCAACGCACAGCCCAAACGGCTGGACGGATTGAGCTGAAATTTGGACAGCGTATTCGTATGAAGATTTCATCGTGCAATAAGAAGCGATTTTTTAAAATTCCCTCAGGAACAGGAATTATTCCCGAAAAACGAATGTATGCAAATCCGTAACCGCTGAACCGATTAAGCCGAAATTTTGTAAAACGATAGTTGGGATTGTGATTAGAAACATCAAATAGTTTTTTTGTCAGAAATTTACTTTTAAGGGGGGTAAAGGGGGGTCGAAGTTTGTATGGAAAATTTAGAACCGCTGACCCTATTGAGCTGAAATTTGGTACAGAGATAGATTGAGTCCTAAAAAATTGAATGGTATACTTTTTATTCCAAAAATCAACCTCTAAGGCGGGATAAAGGAGGTCAAAGTTAGAATAGGAAATCGGTAACCGCTTCTTTGTTTAAGCTGGAATTTAAACCAGCGTGTTCTTTAGGTAACGAAGGCGACGTATAAAAAGGGATTTTTGCAAAATTCTTCCGGGAACGGGAATTATTCCCGAAAAACGTTTGTATGCAAATCCGTAACCGCTGAACCGATTAAGCTGAAATTTTGTAAAACGATTGTTTAGATTGTGTTTAGGAACATTAATTTTTTTTTTTGACGAAAATTAACATTTAAGGGGGGGTAAAGGGGGGTCGAAATTTGTATGGAAAATTTAAAACCGCTGACCCTATTGAGCTGAAATTTGGTACAGAGGTAGATTGAGTCCTAAAAAATTGTATGGTATACTTTTTATTCCAAAAATCAACCTCTAAGGCGGGATAAAGGAGGTCAAAGTTAGAATAGGAAATCGGTAACCGCTTCTTTGTTTAAGCTGAAATTTAAACCAGCGTGTTCTTTAGGTAACGAAGGCGACCTATAAAAAGGGATTTTTGCAAAATTCCTCCGGGAACGGGAATTATTCCCGAAAAATGTTTGTATGCAAATCCGTAACCGCTGAACCGATTGAGCTGAAATTTTGTAAAACGTTTGTTTAGATCGTGTTTAGGAACATTATTTTTTTTTTGACGAAAATTAACTTTTAAGGGGGGGTAAAGGGGGGTCGAAATTTGTATGGAAAATTTAAAACCGCTGACCCCATTGAGCTGAAATTTGGTACAGTGGGAGATTGAGTCCTAAAAAATGATATGGGAAACTTTTTATCCCAGAAATCAACCTTGAAGGGGGAAGAGGGGGGGGGGGGGGTAGAAGTTTGAGTAGAAAATCAGTAACCGGCCATCTTTTAAAGCTCAAATTTGAACAGCGTATTTTTTATGTAACGTAGATGACCGATAAAAAGGGATTTTGCAAAATTTCCACGGGAACGGGAATTAATTCTAAAAAACGTTTGTATCCAAATCTGTAACCGCTGAACTGATTGAGCTGATATTTTGTAAAACGATTGTCTGAAGTGTGTTTAGGAACATTGAATAGTTTTTATGTCAGAAATTAACTTTTAAGGGGGGTAAAGGGGGGGTCAAAGTTTGTATGGGAAATTTAGAACCGCTGACCCTATTGAGCTTAAATTTGGTACAGCGGTAGATCTAATCCTAAAAAATGATATGCAATACTTTTTTCCCAGAAATCAACTTTTAAGGGAAAAAAGGGGGGTGCAAGTTTGTGTAAAAAATCGTTAGCCGCTTCTTTGTTTTTGCTGAAATTTGGACAGCGTGTTCTTAGTTACATAAACTAAGAAGACCGATAAAAAGGGATTTTGTGAAATTCTTACAGGAACGGGAATTATTCCCAAAAAACTTTTGTGTGCAAATCCGTAACCGCTAAACCAATTAAGCTGAAATTTTGTAAAATGATGGTTTGAGTTTTGTTAAGGAAATTTTTAATAGTTTTTATATCAGAAATTAACTTATAAGGGGGGGTCAAAGTTTGTATGGGAAATTTAGAACCGCTGCACTGACCCTATTCAGCTTAAATTAATTTAGTGCAGAGGTTGATTGAGTCCTAAAAAATGGGATACTTTTTATCCCAGAAATCTACATTAAAGAGGAGGAAAGGGGGGGGGGGGGGGATGCAAGTTTGCGTAAGAAATCGTTAACCGCTTCTTTATTTGAGCTGAAATTTGGATAGCGTGTTTTTAGGTGGTTTTGGCGACTCACGAGAAGGGCTTTTGCTAAATTCCCACTGGAACGGGATTTATTTACAAAAAACAATTGTATGCAAATCCGTAACAACTAAACCGATTGAATCGAAATTTTGTAAAATCATGGTTTGAGTTGTGTTTAGGAACATTAAATATTTATTTTGACAGAAATTAATGGGAAATTTAGAACCGCTGACCCTATTGCGCTTAAATTTGATACAAAGGTAGATTAAGTCTTAAAAAAAGATATGGGATACTTTTTATCCCAGAAATCAACCTTTGAGGGGAGGAAAGAGGGATCCAGTTTGTGTAGGAAAGGTAACCGCTTCTTCGTTTTAGCTAAAATTTGGACAACGTATTTTTTATGTAACGTAGGCGACCGATAAGAAGGGATTTTGTGAAATTCTCACCAGAACAGGAATTTTTTCACAAAAACGTTTGCATGGAAATTAGTAACCGCTGAACCGAAAATGAGCTGATATTTTGTTAAGTTCTGTTAATGAATAGTTTTTTTTATGTCAGAAATTAACTTTAAGGAGACTAAGTATTAAGGGAGGGGGAAGGAGGATCAGAGATTTAATGGGAATTCAGGAACCATGGAATTGATTTGAGTCGCGGGAAGGATGGTGTGAGAAATTAGTAACGAATAATAATTTAGCTGAGGTACATTACAGTAGAGATAAGTTAAAGAGTTACCGGGAAAGGACCACAAATAGTTTTAATTCCTGAAAAGAGGCGTGAAAATTTATGAAGGCGATAAACTACCGCTCAACTGAGATAATTTGACCTCTGGGAAAGGACATAGGATTGGTTTCTACGGTAGCGAACAAAACTGCATAGAAATACCCAACCCGATATTCTTCGCTACCCACAGCGGGAGCAAATAATATATAGCCATGCCTTATTTTACGCTTACAAAGTCACGGGGATGGAAATACTATCATAGTGAACATAGCAGCACCAAATTCGCTTTATTAATTGACTCTCACGCGCAACGAAGTGCGCGCGGGTCAGCTAGTATTATTAATACGTTTTTGTGACTTGTGATTGAAAATTCACGCTCAAAAACGCGTCTCAAATTTGATTTGTAAACTAATGGAGAAAGTCTAATGCAAACCTGATTTACTTAAACCTTTTCAGGCTAAGATAAACAAAACAATAAGGGATTTAGAAAGTAGAAATTGACCACTCTTATATTGCACATCGTTTCCCTACACATTGGTAACATTTTGTTTGGCTGACAGGTGCAATTTTAAAATGTCTCTATTTACATTAAATCAAAGTGTGTTAGGGAATATCATGTTAATTCGTCTCTCAATATCAAAGCAGATTACTTTGGTTTACCAAAATAAACAACCTAATTAAAAGTACATACAGATTTTAAGTCATTCGTAACATATTGTTAATATGGGTATTTCTTATTAATTAATCAACATAATAATATCATCATTAGGAAAAGTTTGGACTCAAATTTTGATATATTAATTTTTGATAATATGTCGTACACTAATAGACATAGGCATGTTTATTCTTATGATTTCGCATTACCAATTGTAAACCACTGTACACATGTTTATCGAAATAAATGTCTTTTTGAATCTTTGTCTAATTTTAATGTAAAAGTCAATTGACAAAAGAAAAGCAACACTACTAAAGATTGTTGTTCATTTATTGTACAATTCAACTCTAACACCGCTTCTGCAGGCAAGACGTCAAACTATTGAGTTGTTAACGTAAACAACGTAAAGTACATAAGTGTTAGTCACCTTTCTGTGAAATGTATTTTGCGGTGCAGTTGTATAAATGCCCGACCTTTAAGGGTGTTGGCACACAACGCGAGAGATCGGAAGCTTCTGCGATGGAACGCTACATGCAACCGATCCTCCGCGTAATGTGTTAATGTTATTAGTGCAGTGCTACCCAAAATTTATTCACAATGATGTAAAATCTAGGTGCACTGCGCCAACGGTTCTTACTTAAGAGTCATGAGAGGTTGGCATACAATCTATTATAATTTGAGTGTGTAACCTATTGTGCTTAGTATAAATCTCAATATTATTATTTAAGAAGAAGGGAGTTGTCACATCTTCTAGGTTTAGCCTGCTAACATCTACTGCCGCATCGTCCTGGTCGTCGATGCAAGATCCTGGTCAAAGGCTAACCTATGATGAATAAAAAAAAATATCTGGATAAAATAACCTATCATTTTTATTGACAATGTTAAGGCTCACCTCAAGAAGGAAGACGGTTCCTTTACATCCAATGAAAAGGAAACCCTTGAGCTGCTGGCAAAGACCCACTTCCCTGGTTCGCAAGAAAGATGCCGGAATAATCCGGCAAGAGTTTTAGCTCGCAGACCTCAGAATGAGGATTGGAATAGGGCGGCTAGGATCATTAGACCCAACCAGGTAAGGTGGGCCATTAACTCATTCAAGATAAATAAAGCATGTGGTGAGGATGGGATCATCCCTATATTCCTTCAACAAGGAATTGATGTCCTCGCCCCATACTTGGTAAAAATCTTCAGAGCGAGTCTCGCCTGGGGATTAATACCAGAACCATGGACACACGTCAAAGTCGTCTTTATACCTAAAGCTGGGAAGAAGGATTACAGCCAGCCAAAGTCCTTCAGGCCCATAAGCCTTTCCTCTTTTCTTCTAAAGACTATGGAAAAGGTAATAGACAGATATATCAGAGACGTGGCACTCGCCATCTCTCCCATTCACCAAAGCCAACACGCCTATCGTAGAGGTAAATCCACAGTAACTGCGCTGAGCTGCCTCATCGACAAGGTAGAGAAGGCCTTGGAGGACAAGGAAATTGCACTCTGTGCATTCCTTGACATTGAAGGTGCCTTCGACAACTCTCCTACTGCCCTGCTGGTAAATGGGTTGATCGAGAAAAACGTCGACCCTACTACCACCAGATGGATAGAGAATATGCTCTCTCATAGAGGTGCAATATTAGCCCTTCATCTAACAACTATTGAAATATCCACGGCTAGGGGCTGTCCACAAGGAGGTGTTTTGTCGCCTATCTTGTGGACACTAGCCGTGGATCAGCTACTCTGCAGATTGGCAAACCTCAATATCGATGCGCAAGGCTACGCAGATGACCTTGTGATCGTCGTAAGGGGGTTTTGTCAATCAACTATCTCCTGCTTGATGCAGAGTGCTCTAAGCACAGTCAGTAAATGGTGTTTAGAGAGCGGTTTAGCGGTGAACGCTGCTAAAACTACGATTATACCCTTTACAAATAAGCGCAGGCTTGACAATCTTGTGCAGGTCAAACTTAGCGGTACAGTCGTTCCTTTTTCCACGGAAGTCAAGTACTTGGGCGTTACTATCGACCAAAAACTAACGTGGAATACTCACCTAGCCAACGTCCTGCAGAAAGCTAAGATGGCGCTAGGTGCGAGTGGCAGATTGGTAGGGAACAACTGGGGCGTAAATCCCCGAGTAGCCCTGTGGCTGTACACGGCCATTGTGAGGCCAATTATAACTTATGCCTCCATGGTCTGGTACTATAAAGTCACACAATCTACTGCTATCAGCAAACTTAACAGTTTGCAAAGAACTGCTGGCCTTATGGCCACGGGAGCAATGTCCACTACTCCTGGTGCGGCACTAGATGCAATGCTGGGGCTGCCACCCTTGCATATATTTGTATGCAAGGAGGCAAGGGCCAGCATGTACCGGGCCATAATACAGGGAGGAAGGAACTGGCTTTCCCAAAAATTGAGGTCTCTTGAAGACTCAACTCTGGAGTTTCCAACTCTCACATCGGATGTCATGCTCCCGCGCTATGTATTTGAAAAAAGATACAGCGTGGAAATTCCTACTAGAGAAGACTGGCTAAGTAGCCAACTTTTTCACAAAACCGGGAGCCTTAATTGGTTCACGGACGGATCAAAGATGGGGGCTGATGTGGGCTACGGAGTATATGGCGAGCGTCCAAGGTTTGGCAAGAGTGCTAGCTTGGGTACCCTCGCCTCTATCTTCCAGGCGGAGGTATATGCCATTCTCGAATGTGCATATATCAACCTGCAAAGGCACTACATCAACCATACCATCTATATAAATTCTGACAGCCAGGCTGCCCTCCTAGCGCTGGACTCGACAGTTCTCACGTCCAGGCTGGTTGAGGATTGTATGTCGCATTTGAACGCTCTTGGCACTAGAAACAGCGTTGTCCTCCGATGGGTCCCGGGACACGAGGGCGTATACGGTAATGAGTGTGCCGATGAGCTCGCGCGCTCTGGGGCAGGGGGCACGCAGTTTGGTCCTGAGCCCTTTTGTGGCATTCCCAAAAGCCTAGCTCTCAGAACCCTAATGAACTCATGCATTGGGGAGTCAACCAAGCTCTGGAAAGGCTGTCCTGGCATGAGTCATTCTAAGTCTCTAGTGAAAGCCTATGATATACGGTTTAATAACCAAGTCACAGCGCTAAGCAGAAACAACCTACGCATCTTAACCAGAGCCCTGTCTGGACACTGTCGCCTTAACAAGCACATGTTCAAATTAGGGCTGTGCAACACACAAATCTGTAGATATTGTGAGGAGGCGGATGAAACGCCTCTTCACCTACTAGGGGAGTGTGAAGCTCTGATGCGAATACGTAGCATCGTTCTGGGTCAGCACCAGCTCAGCCCGGACGAGCTTAGAGAGATCAACCCCAGGAAAATCCTTCAGTTCCTCGAAGCTGCAAGGGTCAGTGGCGAACTATAACGCCGCGCAAACGGGGTTTTTCTCACCCTCAAAGTGGCGATCACAATAGGACATTTCTGGCCGCAGTGATACGAAAAGCCACTAAAAGCAAATAAAAAAAAAAAAAGGCTCACCTCGGTCTTCACTCCTCGTCCCGTATTATACGTGCACACATTTCGTAGTCAAGTTTTTTTTAGCATCGTTGTCTATTTATAAAAAAAAAGTCAAGTTGTATAGTAATAAAACTACACCGGGGGTAGACTTCCTTTGCAGGAGGTCGTCTAGGTGAGTACCCCAACAGTGCCAGTTATTCTACCGCCTGAGCAGTGATGTGCAAACATTACTGTGCTTCGGTAGGAGGGCACTGTAGCTAGTGAAATTACTGGGCTAAAGGGTCTTAACATCTTATGACTCTTGAGTAAAAAGCGTTGGTGCAGTGCTCCTAGAATTTCACATACCTAATTGTGAAATCCTAGGTAACACTGTACTGATTATGGGCAGCCGTTATCTCTTAACATCAGGAGAGCGCCTTGCTCGTCTTCTACTTCATCACATAAATAAAAAATAAAAAAAAACATTTGATGCTCAGAAAGAGCCCTTACTAACAAAGTTGGTGCTAAGTGACTTACAGATCACCTTTAGTGTCACGTTTGCCCTACACTAGTCCGCGGGGATTATGACTAGCCTTATGACTCACTAACATGGATAAAATTTACTATTAATAGTACATATTAGATTCTATGCCAGAGAGACCCTGATAGTCTGGAGAGGCTGATTATCACCGGCTGTGTCGAAGGGAAGAGGGACAGAGGGCGCTCTCCTACAAGATGGACCCACACGACCCAGGACGGTACAGGAGCTACCTTGCAAACCTCCATACAGATGGGAAGACAGAAGCGTCTGGAGGGAACTGGTGGCGAGGACTACGCATCACAGTCACGTCCCCTAGTCATGAGGATACGACAAAAAAGAAGAGAAAGATTCTATACGAATGTCAATTTAGATCTGTGGATGCGGATAGACTGAAAGGTATATTATGAACAATTTTACAAAAAAATAGATATATACACAAACTATAACTGGAAGAGATCGCTTACAGCGATAAAGCCGCCAATTGTAGACCAAATTGTTGCCAAGGCAAGACTTGCACATGTCCGTTATTATTTTCTTAGATTTTATTTTATTTTATTTTATTTTCGAAGGAAAATTTACAGCTAACTACACACATATAGATATTAAAATACAAAATATGGAAGGCTAATTACAAATTTTCATTTTGGTGATTTACAATTTTTTTAAATTTCTTACAAACTAAAAGCCAATAAACTCTGGCTATTATTTATTTTCTACCGACGTTTTTTAACAATGCTGCTTTATATCACGTTGTCAGTTTTACAATAAAACTAATAAATTAGCTTAACATAGCTTTAACGCACTCAAAATGTAGAACAAGCCCGCAAATACCAACCAGAATGTTACAAACAAAATGTATCATAAAAACAATTTCAGGTGCCATTTCCATCTGGTTAATATATCAACCAATTTCACTATGAAACAAAATAAAATATTGAAACAAAATGTACAATAAAATACTGAGTATTAAAGAATAATTTGCTGACTAGTGGAGCGTGTAAATTTGGGTTGTTTTTGATACGAGTATACTTTGAACTTAATGTTAAAAAAACTATTTTTCATTGCAATTAAAAGAAGCGAAGCAATGCTACCAGTTTCTACAGAAATAAAGGCCTATTCAAAGTTGAGCTATACGAGTATTTGCTACCACCTCAGTTTCGATTACTCGAATAGGCCTTAACCGGTTTTTTTTTCAAAACGTATACCGGTAACCGGTGACATAACGTGTACCGGTTTTTTTCGTAACGTGTACCTACTTTCCGAGTGCTTTTAATTTAAATGTTATCGAAATCGGTCCAGTGGGTTACATTACAAGTTATAATGAATTATAATGTGCGTCCCGCCATATAGTATTAACCGAGCTTGAAGTCAGTTCATTAGGAACTCTTTACTTTAAACATATCTTACATTTTTCACCAGTAATAATTAATTTAACTTGTTAACAAAATCTAATGAGCTAACAACCCGGCTTTGTAAACTATTCAATTAATATAACTTGATGACCAAATCGAATGAGCTAGCAACCTGGCATTGTAGAGGTATAGGTACTATTCATTGATTTTGCATCAAAACACCACACATGGCAGCGTTCATCTTAAGGCAAAACGACCGTAAAACCAAAACTGATCTCAAAATCAATTTTCCGAACTACAGTAATGAATATTAGGGTAAGCGTCCCAGTTACCGGCCTGTACACAGTCACCGAAGACGACCACTTAGTACCGCCGTTGTTTGCCATCAAGGGCTATCCGATATTCCATTTATGAGCTGATGGGGCCCGGGTTTCAGTAATAAATAATGGCTGATAATGACTCCTTTACCCTGCGACGGAGCAAAGGGATTTCATCGCCGAGATGAATGTACCGATCTAATAATTGATTGGATACCTGACTTAGGTAACTAACAGCTCCCTGTAGGCCTTCTTATGTACTTGGTGTTGATAGTTTTATGTATTTTAGTATATATTAAGTATTTATTTACTATCTTAGATGTCACCTCTCAAAATTAATATAAAATTGACCTTTTAAAATTTGTCATACCTTTTTCATACTCTATTTACTCGTCGTTATATTGCTTCTCAATGTGTCACTTTAGGGTCTACAAAATACCAAACTATATAAAACTCACTCAAATCTAAAATTCTAAATGTCAAGAAAATCCATAAAACAAACAAAACGATCCAAAATAAAATATTTTTCGTTAAATTCCATTATTCTTGTTTTCATGACAATCTTGAAGAAATTCTGGAAAATTATGTTCGAAATTCAACTCTACATCTTTAATATAAGGTTTAAAATATTTGAAATCCTTTTCGGTCCCAGGTGGTATCGTCGGTAAGAATTGAAGTGTAATTCTGAAGGCATCTGAATACGAAAATCTTTTATTCTTTTAAATTTTCGGCTGGATTTTTTCTATAGACAATTTAAAAGTAATTTTGGTACATGATTGAAACATCTGCCATAAACGGGACGCATTAATATAACCTTCATTTGGTATTAACTTTCTAAGAACAAGTTCATGTAGACAGTAAGTTTGCTGCAGGAAATCTGTAACACAAAAATAATGCTTCTACTGAGTCATTGCATTATTATTATTAATACGAGCCTATTGGATCCCACTGCAGGGCAAAGGCCTCCCATACCCTCTCTCCATCTGACACAATCTAGGGCTATGGATTAGAGAGAAATTAGAAATACCATACTACACTAAAAACTAAGATAGCTGACGTCACCCAAAAAACAGCATTTCTTAAAAGGGACTGGGCAGGAGTCATAAGGTCAATAATAAGGTTGACTTTTTAGTAATTAGTTGTAGGTACTGACATATTAAATGCTTATAACAGTTTCAATGCTTAGTTCCAACGTCATCAATTTTAGTTTTCAACTTAAATATAGAAATTTCTTGTGGAAATTCAATTAGCTTTCTAGTTATTAGCTTAAATTTTCCTAGACATTAGCGATTTTGTAAAAAATCGATTTGGAAGGTAACCTATTAGCTGTGCCCAGCAGTTATACCCGCTGAGACTTATTTAGTTCATAATACAGGGTCTATGAGGTAAGCTTCATCGATTCTGCAAACACTCATAAAGGCACACATCACATGACTTGACTTGACTTATAGTCCTATGTCCCCTAGCTGGGGCAGAGGGCGTCCACAGTGCATCTCCATCCCTTTCTGTCTTGAGCTTCTCGTTTTATTTCGCTCCAAGTCTTTCCGATGGCCTTCGCTTCGTCAGTCATTGTCCACCGCCAGGTTTGTTTTGGACGACCACGTTTGCGCTTTCCATCACATACTATATTTTTATTTTTTAATATAAGTAGGATTAAACTAGCTGAGGAAATTGTCAGTCATTCAAGTTCTGACTGAATAAACGTGACGTCAAAAGTAGGACTTGGAATTGCGTCCATATTAATCTGCTTATAGGATTATCTTATTCTCTTTCTTTAAATTTATTTTTTTCTCTTTGATTTTCTGGTAAAATCACTTTGATGTTTGATTTTTTTTTAAATCACTTTTTATAACAAATATATTTTATTTTCTTCTATGTTTATTTGCGATCAGTCTTTGACTATAAGCAAATGTTTTATGTGTGTAGTGTTTATATGTCGAGCGTGCCCCCCAGCGGAGACATCTCGTCGCAGCAGTTAGTCCTGGTCAAGTTTCAGTATCATGTGCCGTTTCAGCCGGGTTTCAAGCCTGGTTTGCGTCAGTCATAACAAATATAATTATGAATATTAAAAAAGGGTAACTGATTGCTATGATACTCTGTTGATAGCTGGAAACCTAGAAGATAAACTAAGTAAATGTGTGTAGGTATCTATTTAAACCCGCTATGACTAACCTCTCGACGTACCATCTTAGTTCGAGCAAAGGGGCAGCCTGAAAACCAGCAACTACGCTAACTCTGGGTTGACGTCTGAGGCTATCCCTATTGCCAAATAATGTTTTTTTTTCTTTTAATTTAATTCATTTTGTAAATTGTGTAAAAATTTGGCAATCAATTTATTTTCTTTCTTTCTTTCAAAAGAACACAGGCTACTTTTTATGCCGATTTTCTCAAGGGTCGGGGTCTTGCCCGTTTGAAACCACACGGTGCCGCTAGTTGTCTATTTTAACAACTCAATTTGATTATAGGTTTTGAGCCCAGAAAGAGCAAATATGAGTGTGAAATGAAATGAAACCCACATGAAACGCAAATATATTATTATCAATTTATTCGCTTCAATAGCAACTTTGGTAGAGAGCCTAAAACTAAGTTTATCTTAATAACATTATTAATGCATATACAGGCCTATTACTAAAGTAAATGTTTTATAATATAATATCTGATTGTACCTATTTTAATATCGACCTTAATGTAACTGACTTGGAACAAGTTTTCTTAATTTGAAGAATTTAGAATATAGAAGCTGCGCGAGCAACCTGCTGCTTTTGCGTACTGGTCATAAAATAAATGATAGATTCTCAACATGGCTGACTTCTTTGAACTTTCGTGTAAGAATCTAAAGATAATTATAATCAATAGATATACTGAAAAAAGTTACGAGATATAAAATAAAATTATTTTAGTTTACAATGTTCTTATAAAAATTTATAAACTAAAACAGTAGACACATTCATTACAAGCACTCTCGATTTTTTGATAACAACGTAACATTGGTACAATAAGGGTATAATTTTTATTTTCCTAATATATCCTATTATATTGTATCGTTATAACATCGCCTTTTGGTTTATACGAGTATTATACCTAGAGTTATTTTTATAATTTTTATAGTATAGCAGTTTATGTCCTTGTTGTATCAATATCGAGATTCGTAATTCGCAAACATTTCTTGATAAATTCGTTTATGGGAGTTCCCAGTTAACTTCGTCGTCGTATCTCTCGGCTTCCTTCAGGGACTCGAACACGCGGACTTTTGACAACAAACCTGAAACCAAATTATATTATTTAGGGTAGGTAATGTAAGCGGGAAGCATCACTAGGGTATTGCAAGTCTGTCTGTAGAAGTGTGTTTTGTTACCTAAGATGTTACGTAAGCCAATGGATAAAGCCCGCGTTCTGCTTCGCGCAAACGTGCGCGTGAAGTGATAAAAAATTCTTATTCAACAAGTTCTTTTCGTTTTGTTTTGTTTGAACATTTGCGCAATCAGTGACTAATCTAATGCCTTAGTGATAAAAGTGTAAGAATGATGTTTATTGAAACATAATATTCAAACAGTAATTTTTCTTTGGTTACAATATATAAGTATTCTTATTTTATAATGACTAAAACATTACATAAAATTTCATGACAAAATTGATAGGTTCCAAAACATAGACTGTAAATAAAAAGGTGGCGAGATAATCTGGCGTCATATAAAACTAGCTGGCCTGATAAGGCGCAGGGAAGTCAGTTGAAAGGATTTGGGGAAGGGCTTTGCCCAGCGGTGGGACAAAAAAACTATTTAAATCTGATAAAAAATAAAATAAAATCTTAAATGCAAAACTAATAATTTTAAATTCATTTCATTCAAATAAAGTGATTGAAGTATTCTGAACGCATTTTAATTAATTATTGCAAAGAGTTTGCTCTAAAAACACAATTTTAATGAAAAGCATTTAATTCAGAGTAGAGTTAATGGTTTTCAAGAGACCACACTATTTTAATCTCGCTACAAAATGAGTGATTGAAATTTAATGAAATAAAACGTTTAAAATGAGGAATTATAAATATACTAGCTGCGGCTTTATTCACTTTAATGTCCAGGGTCTAACTATCTGTATACACCAAATTTCAGCTCAATCCCGTTTAGGCGTGAAAGAGTAACAAACATCCATCCAGACATCCATACATTCTTCTAAACGTTCACGTTCGTAATGTTAGTAAGATTATCATTTATAATGTCAATAATAAGTTCAAAATATTAATTTATTGTAAAACTACCTTATGTTCGCGGCTTTGCCTGCGTGGAGAAATCCTTTCTAAGCGGAGGTCTACGTTTTAAAACCCTTTTGTGTTCCAAATTTCAACCTAATCCGTTCAGCGATGTGGGTTGTGCGTAGATAGATTAGTCAGACATTCTTTTCTTTTCTACTATATATAGATATGTAGGTATATTATATTAATTATACTGGGTCTTTGGTTATTTAATACATTGGTGTATAGGGCCTTATCGGAGAGGTCATTGGCCATGTTTTGAGCGCAATATACTATGTTCCGCGAAAATATACGGTTTTCGAGATATTAAAATATTTTCGAAAAATCGAGGTGACAATTTTAAAAAATCATTAAAAAATTACCCTGTATAATTACTATTATTAATTTCAATATTTTAGATGAAAGCCACTGAAATGTAGATGTTTTTCAAAAAATCTGCCTAAAATTTTGTTCTATGATTTTTTTGAGAAATTTTGAAATTTGGATTCTAGGTAATCATGAAATTAGCCAAACTTTGCTACTTCTCCTCTTCTATTCTCTTAATGTGATAAATTAGACTTACTTTCAATAATTAAAATAATTTCCTGATATTTTGTCCACGTAATGAGATAATAAAAAAATAATAATTATTCAGGGTTATTTTTTTATGATTTTTTAAAATTGTCACCTCGATTTTTCGAAAAAAAATTAATATCTCAAAAACCGTAAATTTTCGCGGAACATATTTTGCGCTCAAAACATGGCCAATGACCTCCCCAATAAGGCTCTATACACCAATGTATTGAATAACCAAAGACCCTGTATAAATGTTAAGGCAAATAGTAGTAATACATCTACTCAAGTAACCTAGGTACTACCAAGAATTTTATTCAGTCTTTTTTAAGAATGTCTTTAATAAATATTTGAAAGAAAGCAATTCTGGCGACGACTTACTAAAAGGTTTCCAATTAAGGCATGTTCTAAGAATAAATGAAAATATTTAAAACTTGAATATTTTCATTCATTATTATAAGTGTTAATTAGATTTAAATAAAAAGTAAATTGATCCAAATTTTACCACTCAGCTGTTCCAATATTAGTTTTAGGAATAAAGAAGAAATGAAAGGATTTTTCTAACTAAACCACTTTTTAGGTAAGATTTTAGTAATAGGTTTTTAGAATAAAACGTTTTTATCTGAATATATAAAAGGAAAGCGTGACTAATCGACTGACTGACTAATATGATATTACCATAGCACCGCTTAAATTGCTGCACGGAATAGATTCAGGAACACATACAAGCCTTACTTAAAAAGATTCCTTTACACGGGCAAAGTCCTAGCATATAAACAAATATTGTATAGATATTAATATTATAAAAATAATTTTATTTTCCTGATGAAATAAAGATCAATTAAGTACCATATCTTAATAATATTCACGCCAAGTTTTTAATAATTCTAAATATTTATTTATCGGCTTGGTTTATCCTACTGCTGGTCAAAGATCTCCCTTTCCTCTCCATCCTTCTATTCTCTATTCATCATTGTCATAATGTTTCATTCCTTGGTTGTCTGGAAGAGATCGCTATTAGCGATAAGACCGCCAATTGTAACACTTCTTTCTGTGTAATCTTAGTTCTAAGTTTATGTTATTGTATTTATGTATAAAATAAAAAAGTTTTCTATTCTATTCTTCTCAGTCTAGGGTTGTCCAGTTATTGCAAAAAGAACCCTGTTCGTCCCACCTTAAAAAATTTAAAGTTTTTATTACCTGTTAAGAATCCTGAGGTTAATGACAGAGCCATGGTGACAGCTAATGCAATAAATTGGTACAATGCTTGACTGCCTGCGGATCGGCCCCCCTGTCAAAAAAATAAAAAGTATTTAAGGTTTCTATTAATTAATTTCTTTATTATACGAGTAGTTTAGCCTTTGACCACAATCTCGCGACATGTTAGGCGACGATGCTGCTGTAGATGATAGCAGAGTAAATATAGAAGGCGGGATAAATCCTTCCCTTACTTCACTAAACATCATACCGGAGCACGATCATAATTTTATCCAGTGAGTAACTAGTCACGGCCGAAGCCTACCACCAGTATAAAGAATAATCTTCTTGCTCTTTTCCTACACTAGGTAGGGTCGGTTCGACATATTTTTCTCCTCCATTCTACTCTATCATCCGTCATAATATCTTCATCCACTCCCCTAGCACGCATATGCTCTTTCACACAGTTCATAAAAACTCTTTTCGGGCGTCCCCTTCCCGGATTATCATTTATCACCATATTCATGGTCTTTTTGGTCACATGATTTTCATCCCTCCGCATAATATTTAAAGTATAATACCACCAGTATCAAGAACAATAAATATAATTCTTCGAGCTTACCTCATTCATAGCCTCAAACACAGAACCCAGTTCAGTGCCATAGAGCTCAGTGGTAGCAAGACCGGCGAACAACACGGACAGTAAGCCTGAATACACGCCCGGCATTCCGTGGAGATTGTTCACGCCACACGTGTCGAGGATGCCCAGTTTGGTTAGCGCTGGCTGGAAAGAATTTTTTTTATAAATATCAAGTGTAATTTATTGTAAATATGTACGCGTAGAAGAGAAGAATAAATGTAAATTTATAAAGAAATAAAGAATAAAGAAAATAACTATATAGCCAAATTTTACAACATATGAGTAATTTACGAAAATAATAAAAAAAAATACAATATTTGGCAATAGGGATAGCGTCCACGTCAACCCAGAGTCGTCAGTTTTCTGTTTCAGACGCGACTTCAGCATTATACTAAAACAATGACTTGCAAAAGTGCTATTGACTTGCAAAAGTGCCCCATTGTAGCCTATTTAAATAATATTATTTTTTTAATTTTGAGTTTAGAGTTTTGGAAGTCCCATATGGCAATACCACGCATCAGAGATGTGCTCAAAGGATTTGAATTTTCCATCAAGCTGAATCCACTAGGAGATTGATACTCGTATATTATGCAAAACAAATAATACATTGTACTTACTAACAGACACTATATTATAATGCGTTAACAAAAGTCGTAATGGTTGAATATAAATTGATCACTGTCAGTCTGAAGATACTAAGCTATAAATACTAATAAATTATTAAAAATAATAAACTTAGGCAACGCTGCAACTGTAATAGTTAGGCCCTATTGTTTAACATCGGGCAATCATCAAACTCATCTCGTCCATCTGCTTGCTCAGAAAAGAGTATAATCCACTCGAATATTTGTAGATAAATTGCAAAGAAAACAAGTGCTAGTCGACTGTTAAAGTTTAACAGCACTTCATAAAACACCCATTAAGTATTACACGAAAAACAGTACGTTGAGTTAAGTAAGTAAAGTTTTGGAATACACCTCTGGGGAGCACTTAGCAAGCAAACTTGGTCGTCAACAAAGGAAAGTGAACTAAGTACGTGCTTATTTGAAATCTGTCAAGTCGAGAAAAAGTAAACAGCTGTTCAAAATTGGGGTTAAAGACTTCTAATGTGTTTCTTTAGAGCCAATACTTCTGTACTATGTTATATACATTTCCTTTACATTATAGGAGCTGCTAACGTTTCCAAATTACAATAAAAAGATTGTCAGGGGACTTACAAGAAGAACATTTCACGAAATACGATTTTATTTTATAATCCAAATAATCATTATAATATTATCAAATTATATCTACTTAAATAAAAAATATTTTAACTTAAGATGCGACCATGAACCAGAAAATGGCAAGTTTGAGATTTATATTACTCGAATACTAAGAAGAGTAGGTAATATTATTAACAAAGGTTGCAGAACAATCCAGCTATTTATTGAACTGATGTCCATAAATCAACATAACCGACTGAATCAAACTTGCTAACTATTCAGACGTGAAAGAAGTAACCCGTGCCCCAAGTCTAAAGCAAAAAGCGACCGACACTGACATGACCTGAATACTGCGTAAGTAGCCGGCCGTTATTACAGCTTTCGATTTGATACCGTCTGCAGCGCGCCCGTTTTCTCAAAGGATCTGCATACATTTTTTACAAAAATAGTCTCTTTCATAACCATGAATAAGGTAAAATTTTCTAAGCACTCTTTTCAATCACGGAATGAATTGTTCTTCAAATACACCTGTATGCAGTTTGCTCTTATTTGCTCTCGATAATGGATGGGAATTCTTTGTAAATGGAGCTTGTATCTTGATGATTTCTTTTTACAGTATTGAATGTTCACATATTAAAAATATCCGAAGCTTTAGATTTTTTTTAACTTGTACATTATTACATTGGAATTTGTTACAAGTCACAAAGAAGTAGATTTTCGTTCAAATAATATTGGCACTACTAACAATTACCTACGTTTATATTTGAAAGAGTTATTTTGTACTAGCAGTATTAAGACATAAGCCACTTGCTATTTCGGTTATTACAACACAATCTTAAGCGATGATGTGGCTGAAGATAGTAGCGGATTTAACCTAGAATGCGAAATTAATCCCTCTCCTACTTTACTGAACATCGCGCCTGAACATTTGTAGTCACCACTTGGCGAAACGGTTATGTACATATACATATTAATTTAAAACTTACAGTCAAGAACCTGTGCCTCAGTATACACAAAATCAGTCGTTTTGGGCAAAAGGGAATTTTAAAATTCGCACGCTTAATGGAATATTTACTAATAAAAGTTTGTGGCAATTGACTATTTTAATATTCTAGCGTATTTTTTATTAAATGCGTGATGAACCCAAAGTGGGTTATGGCCTCCGATAACATGTTCCTCCAACTCGATCTCCCGCCATTCTTCCACGTGGAGACTGCTCAGGTCCTTCTCGACCTCATCCTTCCAGCGATACCGTAGTAAACGTCCGTGGTATTAATGCTATTATATTATTTTAATTTAAAACTCACCGTTAAGAACCTGTACCCCAACACACTGATGACTCCAGCGCCAATCCCAATGGCGACAGCCCCACCAGCTCCAATCTGCATGTTACAGACAGACCCCACTGCCACACCACCAGCTAGCGTCGAGTTCTGAATGTGAACCATGTCGAGTCTACCGCCATGCTTGCTCACTGCTGATGATAGGAAGAATGTTGTCACCTAGGGAGGGAAAAAAAGTTTAATAAATAAAAACCTTACTCACTATTGATACCACACAGAAAATAAGGTGTACCAATTGTCGGTCTAATCGCTCAGAGCGATCTCTTTCATACACCGTGCTCAAGCCTGGTAGTGCTGTCTATGGTGCAGGTGCAGGTAGTTTGTGTAATACCTCTGACAAATTATACCCTTATTTTCGGAACCAAAGCTTTTGTAAAAGTAACCTCTCCCTACTTTCGAAGACTTTCTACAGCACGTACCTAGATTAAGACTCAACTGGATAACTGGATAATAAAGGAACTAATATAGGTTTAATTATATAAACGCATTAATAAAAATATATTTTATATAATTAGAATAAATAAATATTTAGCAAGTGATATAATATTATGGTGAACCTATTATAAAAAAAAACTCAAAAGGACCGCCCCAGGCCGTTCTTGGTGGAAAGAAGCCCATAACACTAGCTGCGTTTCCGCGCTGCAAGGCGATGGACATTCGTTGCACCAGGAAGGACTCAAAGCAAGTATATCGATTTTTTATTTGGATTTATATAGTTTTTTTTTTTGTGTCAAGTCATTCCTGAAGGATGCACTTACCGTTGCAGCAGCTAATGATAGATATGTATTGACGACAGCCCTCTGGTACTCAGCGTCAGTGTTTGTCAGTCCAGAGTTGAAGGATGGCCAGTAGATCCACAGGAAAATGGAGCCTATTTTATATAAAAAAGCAAAATTAATAATTATAATTTAATTCAGGGATAGTTATGTTCTATCAACACTTCAATCGAATCAAATTAATCAAGATGACTAGCTACATAACAACTCTACACTTAGTATTTTACATATTACTAAGTCTATTTTATCAAAAGCGTTAGAGGAGTTTATCCCACCTTCTAGGTTTAGGCTGCTACCATCTACGCCGCATCGTCGCATAACATCACGTAAGATCGTGGTCAAAGGCTAACCTATCCCGCAGCCCGCGTTTTTTTTATACCGCCTTATGCGGACAACAAAACCTACTGCTATTATGGGTTATTGCAGCACCCTTATATACGATTTATTAAAAATAAACATATTATTAATAATTACAATAGATATCATTGAATTATTATCTTCCTTCATTAACTTCATTTAATTAACGTTGTTTTTTTGTTTTTAATTTTTTCTGTTTTTTTTCCTTTTTAACCCCCGACGCAAAAACGACGGGGTGTTATAAGTTTGACGTGTCTGTCTGTCTGTCTGTCTGTGTGTGTGTGTGTGTGTGTGTGTGTGTGTGTGTGTGTGTGTGTGTGTGTGTGTGTGTGTGTGTATGTGTCTGTCTGTTTATCGTAGCTCCCAAACGGATGAACGGATTTTGATTTGGTTTTTTTTGTTTGAAAGTAGAGTTAGTCGAGAGTGTTCTTAACCATGTGTGGTGGAAATCGGTCCAAGATAGCCGCCGCTACAAAATGGCGGATTATTTTTTTCTTCCACGACCCCCTCAATATGGGTATCAAATGAAAGGGCTTAATGAGTAAAATACAGCCCACTATATAAAATTTAAAATCCAAGATGGCCGCCATAAAAAAAATGGTGAATTACGTATTGCGTTGGGGGTTTTTTAAATTTTTAATTTAATTCACTTGTTCTCTTTTTTTTCCGCAGCCCGCGTTGTAGTGATGAATATTGCGACAGCGGGACAGATCTATAATAGTCTTTTGTATAGCTATTTAGGACGTTAGAAAGTTTTTCATTAATACGCTGAAGGGTGAAATGAAAATAATAAAAGAAAAAAATACCTATACATCTTGGGTATATTCAAGACACCAGTGAATAGGTACCTTATACTCTTACGTGATTCATCGTCTACCGTATCTGCACTTTCCATCAGGTGGGATGTGGTCCAACGTAGGCCTTTCTAGTATAGAAAAAAAATGAAAAATTACATTACCTATCATAGCAGTGACATCAGAAGTGTAACTCGGTCCATTGAGGTCAACAGTAGGGGCAGCTTGACCATTCGTAGTGGGGATGTCATCTCTCTTGCATCTAAGGGCTAAGCTCACGCCAATACCGAAGTACGCTCCAAACGTGTGGATTGCGATCGACCCTCCCACATCTGACGCCTGTAGAATAAGACATAGAAATTAAGAAGATTTTTTATCCAATCATATAAAATTTATTCATATCATAATATTATTAATATGATTGACGAGCCTACCGATGATCCAGAGACAGATAGATTAATATTATTATTTAAAAACAAAAAATACTATATATGAAAAAGAACTTAAAACTAAAACTTAGTATAATATTATAGTCTAAGTGTTTTATCTTTTCGATAGCAAACTCTATATAGATTTGTTTAGATTAATATTATTCCTAATGTGTAGTGTAAATTATGTATATACCTACCTCCAAAAACATAACTTGTAAAAAATATCAAGTCTCGCAACTCGCAGTTCTTCTACCGTAAAAAGTTGTGAGATCCATGTATTACCAAGTCGGTAAAATCTTTTGTGTTTTAAATTAATAGATCGACTTGGCAATCGCAGATTGTTAATAAAAATAAATAGATAATAAATATTACGTCTCTTTAGTCCAATTACCCTGGCCACTAGCCACTTCCAACTGGAGCGAAATGCGGCAGAATGGTGTCTCAATAAAGAAGAAACCTTTCTACAGTGTTTCAACTTTACTTTCATCGTTCTAAACTTCAAATGTCCTTTGCAAATTAGATGGCAATTAAAATCTAAGAAAACCATCGTTTCATAACAATACCAATCAAAATACAGTTAATTTAAATACTAAAATAATGATTGTATAGGCATAATTCTCAGAAGGTTCAATTTTGAGAATATTTGTTTTAGAATCAGAATTGAAATTATACTTTGAAAAAGTGAAATAGGCCCATTTAGTAAACTTCGTAAGTCTTTACAAACTGTTCAATTCCATTTCCGAGCTCAGAAACAAATCTAATTAAAATTCAAAGAAAATCTTGCTCTCCTCAAACATTTCTTTGCCCCCAACTGAGCGATAAAGTTAACACTCAAAAAGGAAATTATAATTAATTTACAATTTAATCTTTAATAATAGATCCTTGAAACAAGCTGTCAAAGAGGCTCTCGATATAATTCCGTCTAATTAATAAATCTGATTAAAAGGAATATAAGTCCATTGATTTTGTGAAAGAATTTTCTTTAGGATTTCTTATATCAATTATTGGGGCTTGCGCATATATTAAGATAGGCAGAAGTCTCACGGCATACATTTTCTCCCTTGTGCTGGAAAAATGATGGAATTGCAGAAAAATGTAATAAAACTCTCATGTACATTGACCAACCTATTTATGTCCACCCACGGCTGAAAATTTAATTTGAAATTATGCTTAAAATGAGTTTTGACAAACTTTTTTCTTTGAACCATGTTTGACCACATCCTATTGGGAAACGCTGATGCACTGAAGTTACAGTGGAGGGTGCCAAAGAGTACCATAAAAGGAAGGTTTTATCTATAAAACAAAAAAAAGGATTTGAAATAGTTCAAGGTTGTCAGTTAATCTACCTCTACCTCTAATATGAAGTCGACAGCCTGTGTTTTTCGTCTCGTGTTCTCAATTAAAACTTCCTAAATTATAAAATAAAAAATTTGTTCATTACTAAACTATCATGTCACACTGTCAGCATGCATCAGTTTAGCTTGTTTCTATGTATATTGTCAATAAAAATAATGAAAGATCATAATATACTGTCCGAAACTGTTTTGCGAAATTTATTTTCCTTTCCCTGTTTGGTTGTCTGGAAGAGATCACTATTAACGATAAAACCACCAATTGTTACTACCCATTATTAACAATTATATTTAATTCAAAGTTCTTTTATGTGATGATTGTAGTATTTCAATAAAGAGTTATTAAATCTAATATAATAAGTACTAACATAGGTTTTGTAAATAAATGTAACTAACACTACGAGTATATGAAATTTTTCAAAATAAATATTTTTAATTTGATTTTTTAGCAGAATATCTTACCTTAAAGACATCAGCGACCAGCCACAAGTTCAAGCAAGCGACAGCAGTTTCTACGACTGCGATGAACAGCAGTTGCAATCCGCTCGCGATACCAAGGAGTGCTCCAAACGTGATCAGAACTGTTGCTGACATTATATCAGCCTCTGAAAATAAATAATTATTTTAATGATAACGGCATTCTTTTATTTAGATTAGAACACTCTTTAGTGCGAAGTCTACGGATCCATAGACGAAATAAAGTTACCAAGATAGCCCAGCGGATTAGAAAGCTGAAGTGGCAATGGGCAGGCCACATAGCACGCGGCGGAAAAGTGCTTGAGGAAGACCACGGACTAGCAAACGCAGTGTAAGACCACCCACAAGGGGGACAGACGACCTTATAAAGGTTGCTGGATGTCCAAAAGGGAGCCTTATGTTCGATAGTGGACGTTCTATGGCTGAGATGATGATGACTCTTTAGTTAACACCATAATTACAAAAAAATATTCATCATTAAAAATATTACAATGATGAATCTCCATTTTTTGGACTTATCTACCTATTTATGTTATATCCCTTAATTCACTACGTTGGTTACAAACAAGCTATTTAAAATATCAGTATTTCAAATATTGATTCAACTTCCACAAGAGTCACCATTAAACGCGTACCCTTTCGGTCGTAACTCCCTAATTAAACCATCTAACAGCTCATAAAAATTCTAATAACATTTTACGTCAGCACTAATTCGCATTACGAAAACGTTAACAATCTATTAATTAAATTGACCCTTAAAAATACGACTTTTTTTTATTATTAGGTACCGTATTTGAACGAAAAAGCTCCTAAACTGAGCCTGATGGAGGAAAAAACGAAGCATCCATAGTAAGCTCACTCATACAGACGCGGTATACACAAAAGCATACTGCTCGTACTCAAAACCATTAGTACGATGTGTTACATAGCAGAATAGATTTTTGCTAACTTGAATTGGTGTGAATATCACTATAGACCAACAAAAAAAAAATCGCTATAGAGGTTTCGAACGCCAAAATGTTAGGGAAACGCATATTAAATGATACGCGTTTCTTAACTTTATCGCGTATTATATTATAAACCGTAATAGGTTTACGACAGACTTGAGAAACACCTGTAAACTAACAGTTTTATGCCTCTAAGAACATTTTTATGGTAATTAGTCACTAACCCAAGTTAGCCAATGCAGTCTCAGGATTCACACAGAAGAAATTATGTCTTTGCCCAGTAGTGAGCTGAGAATGGTTATGATGAAGAATAAGTGTTATTTTATTGTTTTAAATTATAAAAGACGAAGAATTATATACGCAAGAGTATAAGGCAAGAGAGGGAGGCTAAATATGTGTGCTTCATTTCTATTTCAACTACCACTTCCGGTATTTTTTGCATCTTTTCCCTATTAAAACAATTTGGAGCATTCTCTGACGTAATTAAAAGACCTTTGTCTATTAACGGGAGGAAATTGAATATTTAAAACGCTGCCTTACAAACTAGGGGCTACCAAATATTCTGTTTAATAGACACCTATAAAATGCCGAGAGCTATTACCTAAAATGATTACTGGTGATTAACAAAAGATGTTTAAACTTTAAACTTTCGCGATTTGTTTGTTTATTTTATTGATCGGGACTTATCGCGTAGACTGAGCAAGGGTAGATGTAAATTTAACTTTTCGCAGCCGCAATCGCAAAAAAAATGGTAATAAAAACGATTAGGTGGGTTCCCAAAACACACGGCAATGCTGCTAAAGTGGCGGTCTGCATGCACCTAAGAATGGTTTACGTTATAATAATGCTGTCCCATTGCAGTAAAAACGAATTATTTTATATAGTAGACCGAACAGGCGTTTGATCACAAGCTCAACAGCTGTAGGTTAGTAAAGATGCAGTCTAAATTAGAGCACGCATGTAAGAAACTATTCACTCATGATTTGAAAAAAACCCACGTTATAGCTTTGGCTTTCAGGAAATTATATTATTATTACGTCTTGTTTATCTGTCAGTCTTGTTTATAACAGCCATTATTATACTAGCCTTTTTTTAGTTCAATCTCCTTAGGTAGTTCTTTGTCTTTATAATTCTACCGGTGACCTCTTTAGTTAAATTATTTACATTAGTAAACAAAATGAATTATGCTCCTAAACTAGTTAATTATCGTTGAAACCTTGACCTTTTATTTTAGTCTCGCACCTCTCCTGAATTTTATTTGAGGCTAATAGCTATTAGTACCTACTTATAAAATTTAAGAAAAAACATATGCCTAAATATACTGATTAGATGTGACGCCATTTTTGTCTATTGATGGTGCTACTAGAAAACTGGGTCAAAGATGCATCTGTGGCGTTCTTGATGAGGTCAGTCCAGCGGGTAAGAGAATGGCCACGGGCTCTCTTCCCTTCAATTGGACCCTGCTTGACGAGTCTCTCCATAGATTGCTCTTTCCTAGAGATCATCATCATTTTCCTGCCCTTATCCCACATTGTTTAGGGTCGGCACAACACGTTTTCCTCCTTCGTATTGCTCTTTTCTAGAGATATGACCAAGGAATAAATAGATGTATAATTCTACTAGCAGGATATTTAACTTACCCAGCAGTGACTTCTTATTAACAAGTATAGTGTTATCCTTCATATGGTAAAAGGACTGGCAGAGAAGAGCCCATTGTATGACCAGAGCGGCTAATAGCCAGTTGAAGCCTAACGCGCTGTAGCAGTACTTCTTGAGAAAGGTCATCAGGAACCCGAAGCCGATGAATATCATCACGTGGGTGTCCTCGAAACCTGAAACAAATGATAAGCATGAAAATTGGAATGCTTTTGTTCAAATCGTCGCTCCCGTTAAGTACTCTTTTAGCATACCTAGGTATGTATGAATCACAATATCTAAATATCTTTATGACAATACATGACTGACTGATAAACACATATTTTAAAGGCTGAAAATTTTCAACCTACTTTGTTCAATCTACCTCTCAACTATGCCTTTAACAGTCAGTCAGTGACATTCATTTTGAAAAATATCACAATATTTCTAAGAAAATGCCTAGTCTACCTTTTCTCTGATATTCTTCTCTGATTTCTAATGTTATTTCAAAGATAATAAAAACTAATTGAATTGGTCTTAAAATTCTGTTCTGAAAGTAATTAGTGAAGATAGTCTCTCTTATATGTAATTGCTTTTCAATAAAGCAATTATCGAATTAATTTTCAAAATGAATACGACAATATCTATTACCAATGTTATATTTTCCAATTCCACATTTTTCAATTTCACTTACAATGGAAAATTGATGTCCCAAAATGGTACATGATGACATTTCTATATAGAAGGATTATGTATCGTTTTGTTTAGCCGTTCCACAAACATTTACGAGAGTACCGCCCTTACATTGTCGCGTGTGGACGTGCCCCACGCTACATTAGTCCCATTATGAACTCCGACAAACAAAAAGAGCAACAATAAAAACCTATTCAATTCTTTCCTTTCATTTTATCTGTTTTTTTTTTTCTTTTCACTTCGTAATTGTTAGAGCGTCCGATGAAAAATTGCAAATGAAATTACGGTGTTCATTGTTTTTTCTGGATTCAAAATTGCCCTCCGGGGCGAGATGGAATAAAAAAGGTCTTCATAGAGATCGTGTTGTCCCGAGAAATTATTATTTTTATGAGCCAAATCTATTTTGGTGGAGCCGTGGAGTGCTACAATAAATAAAATGTTAAGTGTCTGATAGGGTTTTAACTAAACTCTGTTAACGTTTCATAACTTTTTTAAAATTTTCACGATTTAGTCGTAGTTGTCAGCTATGTTACCTCTTGTTCATATAATATGAAGTTGTAAAGTTTTGCAACGGTAATTAATTAATGATAGATATTTGTATGAGTAGCATCTGTATAATAATATTATCTATGTAAAAGAATTATAAAACTATTTTAAAATAATATTATTATTAATTGTTATAATCGCAGTTAGCAAATAAACTTCAGTTGCTTACTACGATAACTTTTCATCTATTTAATTTTGTCATTTTGAAACGCAATTTTGTCATAGTGTATAGCGTGTCTTCGACGAGGTAATTTTAACTGAGAAAACTGCTGCTGCTTAAATGCCCATAAGTAACTGAACAGTAATAATCTTTACTCTGTTAAAATGATTGATTGATTGATTACACTTTATTGGAATACAGAAATAAACTTAAAAATAAAACACAATATTATAATCTACATATTTTGGGGTAGACTTCTTTTGCAGGAGGTCGTCTAGGTGGGTACCCCAACAGTGCCAGTTATTCTACCGCCTGAGCAGTGATGTGCAAACATTACTGTGCTCCGGTAGGAGGGCACTGTAGCTAGTGAAATTACTGGGCTAAAGAGTCTTAACATCTTATGACTCTTGAGTAAGAAGCGTTGGTGTAGTGCTCCTAGAATTTCACATCATTGTGAAATCCTAGGTAACACTGTACTGATTATGGGCAGCCGTTATCTCTTAACATCAGGAGAGCGTCTTGCTCGTCTTCAACTCCATCACATAAAAAAAAAAAAAAAATTATGTGTGACAATTGGCGGTCTTAAAATGTTACTAATAACAGTGCTATAATTTATTCTGAATTGAATAAAGCTTAACCTTTTTGCGCTAAACAATATGAAAAATCCAAAGCTTGTTTAACATTGTTCTGAGCACTTTCTTAATCCTTATTTGCATTGTATATTTTATTATCCGCATAGATTCTGCCATCAATAAATTAAATCTGCGTCGGACTGTAATCAATCAACGTCCGAAATTGGTCGAACCACTTCGATTAATTGCAAATTAATTGGGTACGTTAAAGGTAAAGATATGTAGGGCTACCGGCCAAAGTACCGGAAGATTTTTTAACATCCGGCCAAAAAATTATTACCTCTATGAAGGTTAATTAGATAATATTATAACAAACATTTAATATTAAGTCATTGTTATGCTTTACAGACATTAAACTTCAGTATATGGATATATTATTTTAATAAATGAATATAAATGGGATAGGCTTAGGCAAACAGATTAAAAAATATTCATAAAATATAATTTCCGCTTTCAAAAACAAAAAATGTTTACAAAATTGTGTGCGGAAATTGAATTTATAAGAATAACAATGCCGTGTGAAAAAGTTCATTATTGCAGTTCTGTTCAGGACGAGTAAGCGGTAACTTTTACCCCATCCCTAGTGCAGCGAAACAATTCTTATACTAAGAGATTAAGGCGTTAAGGTAGGAATTAGGTTTAGACACCAGATTACAGTTAGTGAATAATTAATGGTTAACTTAGAATCATCAGGAAGCTTTAACTTGGGACTATCAATCCATCAGAAGTGTACAAGTTGGTTGTTCTGTTTTCGTTATAATATTTTGCAGATAGATTGTTTTTATATTAACATACAGTTTACTTAAAAGTAGTATCCAACAATTCATATTTCTAAATAAATATCTTACTAATACTTATAAACGTGAAAGTTTGTAAGAATAATTGATGTCTGAATGTCAGAATGTTTGTTACTCTTTCGCGTCTAAACGGGTGGACCGATTGAACTGAAATTTTGTATAGAGATAGCTGAGACCCTGGAATAACATATAGGCTACATAAGTACTGCGGGTAAAACCGCTGGGCGCAGCTAGTGTATAATATTTAAGAAATTGGACAATACCAGAAAAAGGTTAAATCAACCAAACTAAATGACTAAGGAACAAAATAACCCAAATGAATTAGGAAATCCAATAAGACCCCTAGATAAAACTAGCTCAGCAAAAATCAAATTCGGAAATCTCATAAACCGTGACCCCAATAAAACCAGAGAACCGTTAAAATCTTTTAAATCACTGCTCTATTGTGGAGATCGTATTAGCTCCACATTTCACGATGATCGGGACACTCGAATTGCTGAAACGTAAATTACATTTATGCGATCCATTGTTGGCGATGCCTAATGCTGGCTTAGGTGGAACAATCATCCCTTATTACTGGGATATATCTCTATGCGGGGCGGGTTCTACTGATACTACAATTTGACAAAAGTTGTATTAGTTTTTTTTATTCATGATTTCATAATTTATCTAAATATAATATAAAAGAATAGAGCAACTTACTGCCTGATCTACGAGTATCAACGCACACCCCTAACCGCTCAACGGATTGGGTTGACATAATTTGGCATAGAAATAGGTTTTAGGACATAGACCCCCGGAAGGATACTCGTATCTACGCGAGGGCAAAGTCGCGAACATAAGCTTGAAGTACCTAAATATCTACATGATGACTTAAATGTCTGGTCGTCCCTTAACACCTTTGACAGAAAATATGAGAATGAAGCAAGGTAGTGGTAAACGCAGAAATACATTCAAACAGAATAATTTTACAATACGTTAATCAAGATTTGTGAGTCACTACGCCTTCGATTTTAACCCCTCAAATTTAAATTACATCTGTTACAGGTTTTCACATTATTAATTATTATTATGAGCCTGTTGGATCTCACTGCAGGGCAAAGGCAGGGACCCTCTCTCCATCTGTCACAATTTAATTTCCATCCTTCCGCATGTGAGTCAAAGTCATCCCGCCATCTCTTCCTTGGGCTGCCGCGTGGCCGTTTGATACTAGGAGCCCACTCAGATGTAATTTTGGCCCAACGTTGCTATCACATAGTATAAAATAAAGTTGCTTCCCGTCTGTCTGTTTGTCTTATTTCTTAAATACTATGAAACCGATTTTATGTGGTTTTTAATAGATAGATCGATTCAAGAAAAAGGTATAAATATGATCTAATAATATAATAGAGAAACACTGATAATGTTCTGTTAGGCGCAACGAATTCCGCGCGGGGCTACTAGTGAATAATTACTCAAAACGTCTCAAAGCAATATCTTCCTAGCAACTTTGTAGAGGAATTATGGCCAAGGACACGTCGTTGGCTCTGGGTGGACCGCTTTACAATATCCGTCCTGTTTTTGCGTCAAACTTACCGCAAACCTTGAAACTTGTGAGTTCGACCTCACAGGACCAGATGTGAGAGAAGTAATTCCATCGGCCAGACAGTGAGATTACGGTACGAAATAATCATAGAACTTGTAATACTAGATCGGCTTTTTGTATGAAAACAACCCCTTTAGCATAGTAAGTAATTGACATAAGAGTAGCAACTCCCGTCCCACTGTCAAGACTAAACTGACATATATCAAGACGCTACTCTTGCTACTTACACTGTCATTGCATAAAATTTGCAGCTACTCCCAATGTCATTGCGCTCTTACAAACGTCAACGTCGTCAACGTCACGTCGTGTGCTCGGGCTGCAATGGTCCACAAGAGGTTCACAAGAGTACAATGTATGGGATGACAGTTTGACTTGACAGCAAGACAAGTCTACGCAATGTCTGTGCTTGGCCCACAAGCGTTGTTGCAGTGTAGATAGAAACAGAGAAAAATAAATTGACAATAGCGAGCGCTTTTTATGTCAGACTCCGACGCACAAGCAAATGGCTCACCTGATGGTGAGCGGTTACAATCTTCTATACCTCTAGAAGGCTGCGATACCGGGGGCATTTATATTTTTTCCTTATAGGTTGGCCTTTGACCACGAGCTCGCGTGATGTTATGCGACGATGTGGCCGTAAATGGGTGCAGACTAGACCTAGACGGTGGGATATAATCCTCCTCCTCTTCCTGGGTATTGTCACGCGCGGCAATACTAGTCATTACGCGCACGGCGCTTTGTCGATCAAGCAGACCCCCCCCCCCCCCCCCCTACCTAGCTTAGTAGATCTTACTTTTTGAATAGATAGAATAGAATAGAACTTTATTCATGGCTATAAAACAGAGAAAAAAATACAAAAAAGAAACAGTACCTCTAACACGTCTTTTGCGCGTTTAAGTTTATCAAGACCGTTCTTTTTCCTTATTTATTACGTGAAAATAATAAATGATTGATGGCAATATCATGGAAGATCGAGGAATCGTGTTACGGCATAATCTTATTCATTTCTGTTAGCTTCCGATGCGGTTTGTGGATAGCCAACAATTATTATTGAATGCTCTTATTATGGGACTATAGGATTACTGGGTAAGAGTTGTATTTGATTAACCTACTTTCTTAATTTAGCTTCTGTTATTTTTTCTATTAGAGTCTTTTACACTAAGGGGGTACAGTCCACGGTTTTCATACAATCAAATAGTAGGTACAAATTATTATAATAAAATAGTATTTTAGCTTCTTGTTTATTTATACTTGCACGACGAAAGGCAGCATAAGGCGGACTGTTTATCATAAAATTCTTATGCCAACTGTTTTACCCTTGTACGCAAATAATTTAAATGGAATGAAGTTGTTTTGTTTTTGTTTTGCCGAGTGAAACTCAATGTTGCGTAGTACTTAAAACCTTTAAGTACTTAGGTAACACTGAGGCTGTAATGGGCAGGCATCATCACTTTACATCAGGCGAGCATCGGACTTGTCTCATTCATCTGCTTTCATTAAAAATTATGTTAATAATTATGTTTTTTTTTCACATTCATATTACTTATGCTGTTTGTTTTTACTGCACTACTAGTCCTTCACAAAGCCTTTATCTAGAATTTGAGTCCACTTTGAAAGGAAACTTACAGCTAAAGGCTATTTTCAAAAGATCAAGACGTTCAGAAGAAAATTGCCTTCAGAAAGGAGTGAATTACGTAAATTGAGACCTAACATCCGAACCCTCCATACATTATGTAGGTTTTATTCTATAAATCTACGAAGCAGAACTACCACTATTCATGACATGGCAAATGCTAGGGAATAAAGACAACTACCACTCGCTTTCAACGCTGAAGCATGAGGGTTTGATACTCGCCAGAAAAAAAAAATGTACGATCTAAAGATTGTGTTTGTGGGGTGGCTTTGTGTATCTATTATAACATTATTTTATAACCAGCTGCTTCCAGCGTTTTTTTTTTCGCTGTACTATTAAAGCCTGTGTTATTCCAGAGTCTGAGTCTATACAAAATTTCAGCCCAATTTGTCCACCCGTGTAGGCGTGGAAGAGTAACGATGATACAGACATCCATACATTCTTACCAACATTCACGTTTATTATATTAGTAGGATTAGCCATAATCGTCCCACACACATCCATGCTTTCGAATTAGTGATATTAGCTCAATAATTTCAAATATAGAATAGAATAGAATAGAATAGAATAATGCTTTATTCTGCCGTGGTATATTTATAATGCCGTTATCTACCAAAATCTAATTTTGAACTATGAGCAAAAAACCTAAAAAAAAATAAGGTACATAATGGTATGCGTCTAGATGTCAGTTAACGGCATTATAGATATACCACGGCAGTATTGCAAACCAAAAATATACAAAAGAACTTATTACTATAATATGTTATGAAGTAGGTTAACAATCGGCGGTCTTATCGCACTAGGCAATTTCTTACAGACAACCTGGGAATATACATTGTAAATTCATTGAAGCAAACATAGCCTTCATCTAATAGCCATATAGCTTTCACATAAATACCCTACAAGCATTAGTAAACGCGTATTAGAATATTGCTTCTGAATCTAAATATTTTGAGGATTATATCAATTCTGGGAAATACCCAAAATACTCTGTAGGATTCGCAGCGAATATATTCGAACATGGTAAAATAGCTTTTGTAAATTTTGATTACCATGTTCAAAATTACCGGAAATTATTCTAACATTGTTCTGTGTCGAACCGAACGCGAAATACCAAATTATTACGTACATAATATATGAAATTATTACTGTGTATAATTTATAATTAATGTCCATTGCAAATTATTTTGTTCTTAATACCTTATTAATGGGCATATTGGTTATTAATTTTGGTTGGAGACAAAAACGAGTAAAAATAAAGCAAATAAAGAATTATTATTAAAAAAAAAAAGCAACAAACATTAAATATGTAAAAACATATAAAACAGAATAGTTAAAAAGTGTTTTGCCTCTTTTTTGTTTATCTCAATCATGTATCTTATTCAAAGTAAAAAAACGCCTTTTAATTTTACTGATCTGTGTTTCTAATATTATTTTATTTTTGTTACTGAGTAGTTTTTTCAATGACAAAAAAATACTGTGTTTTTGCGTATAACTAATAATATTCATACTTTTATTCAACATACTAATTGTGTAGATATAAACTTAAGAATAAAATATAATAGAAAACTCTTTATTGTTCACACAAATACAACAATATAAATTTAGAGCTAAGATTACACAGAAAGAAGTGTTACAAGTGTAACAAGTACAGTGTGTTACAAGTAGTGTTAAGTATTATTTTACGAATAACAAAATTTCATTAATTACTGCGCAAAGCAAACGATTACGAAAATATGAAGTTATTTTTACAGAGGAGCCGTAGACATAATTAAATTAGTCCCAAATGCACTAGAGCTTATTTTATTTGAAGAACATTTTGTAAGAAACTAAACAGGCGAAATATTTAGAAATATTTGTTCATTATTATCTAATTACTCGAGTCAGTTGTCTAGCTGTTTTATTTTAGTTTCATACCATTTCTGAAATTCTTGGGTTTCAGAGTCTTTAAGTAATAATTTGCAAACATTTTTTTTATTCATATAGAAATAAATCAACTTAATATTTAGTTCAAGAGATGATTCCTGATTTGACAATAAAATTTTATTTAAGTTTTGATTGAACGATTCAAAGTTATGTTTAGTTGTGACTATTGTTCAATTATTGACTATTGTTAATATTTGTTCTATTATATTGGAATATAATAGAACAAATATTAACAAATTCCATCGATTTTCAAAATAACTTTTAATAAAATAAGATCATTGAATATTTGTGATACTTATCAACCTTAATTTACACGAGTTCCGTTTTTTTTTTATTTTTGACGTTAATAACACACGGTACTTTTTTACACTAAACAGGACACGAACAAGACATCGTACAGGATCGAAACTGACGGCACGAGGCCGAAGTACTATAAAAGTGAGTTTATGCCGTTATTTTACACAGATGACAGAGTACTTTTGAGTAAATGCAGGGTACAGCAAATAATCTTAATACTTTCCAAGCACATGTCGTAATCGAATAGAAACACGATGATTACAGTGCGTGGGTGTTTAATACCCTTTCCTATATAAACTGCTGAATGAATTGCTTTGCGATGAAATATGATTTGTAAGCAGCTTAAATACTAACATACAGAACATATAGAAAGCTACTCAGTTGGTTAAGTCTCTCTACCACTACAGTGGATAGATAGATAGATAATGCTTTATTGTACGCCACAAAAAAAGAAATATATTTAAAGTAGAAAGTTATTGACAAAATTATAAATGTACAAGCGGCGGTCTTATCGCTAAAAAGCGATTTCTTCCAGACAACCAATGAATGGAGAAAATTAATAATATTTGCAGAAAGGTAAACACGGTGGCGCATTACTACACATTTAAGTGATAAAATTTTACAGTTAACAGAAAAAAAGAGAAACAGTATTTATTCCTATAATACTCGTTAGTAGCATAAATATTAAACTAAGATACATAAATAGGATAAGATAAGATAAGAAATATTGGTGCCATGATATATAAAGTAAAATTTAAAAAAATACCAGAAAAAAAAAACAACATAAATCAATCAAATAAAAATATTATCATAAGTCTAAAAAAGTAGGTGAAAAAGTTCATGAATCTGGGTTTAAAAGAAAATAAAATATCTATCCTATCACCGAGCTCGAAACCCGGCCGGGCACCAAACAACTTAAATGAAGGTGATTTTCAATATCTATTATAAGAATGTATTTATAAAAAAAAGTATATAGGTATTACCTATATACGTTATCCTAACCACCATAACACAAGCATTAAGTTGCTTAGCATTTGGTAGGTGGCGCTGTGTGAAATGTCCTGAAATATTTTTATTTATAATATTTATTTATTTAAGTGAATGTCGTGCGGTTTTCCCACTCACTTTACCAGTGAGACCTTCATATCTTAAGACAAACCCCTATCGCCAAGCTGTCGTTATCGTCGTATTTTGAGCAAGATGTTTACTGACCAGGAAAGGAAACCCTGCCTATTTGGCTGACACCACATCGCAATACCATAGGCCTTGCAGACGTCTATAGGCGACAATAACCGCTACCGATCAGGCAGACCACCCGGCTTGAGTCCCTCCGTCGGTTCGCTTGAACTCAACTAATTTAAAGCTCAACTAATTTCAAAGAAAAATAAGTACCTTTATTAGTATCGAGAAAGAACTAAGCCGAATCGCTTATTAAAAATATAAAAGTGGGTATTGTTTATGTCTTTAGTTCGAAATATTTTAGGTAAATGGAGCAATATTTGATGTAAGTAAGTAAGTAAGTAAAAGTAAAAAATAATTTATTGACATTCAAAAATTACAAAGGTTACATAAAGACAAAAGGTGTATGCATATATATATTGTGTACACGTAATTTTGCTGTCAATTGGCATAGACTCAGCTTAATGCTGCGTGAGGAAATCCTGCGCAGCGCTGGTTTTCAGCCTATACCATGCTCGATCTGAGATGTTTGTCGAGATTTACAAAAAAATAGTCATTAAAGCGGAATATTTATAAATAGACACCATTACTACATTTAGGTACAATTTAAAACACATGAGACACATTATAATCGAAAAGTTAATTATATAACATAACATTAAAATAGAACAACAAGGAAGTCCGGAATCACATGCATTATATTGAACATTGAGCATGTATGTATACACGCGTGCGCACGCGCGCGCGCGCGCGTGTGTGTGTGTGTGTGTGTGTGTGTGTGTGTGTCTGCCTGTGTGTGTGTATGTGTGTGTTTGTGTGTGTCTCTGTCTGTGTGTGTCTGTCTGTGTGGGTTATTTGATCTTAAAGGTTGCTTCAAATATTTTCATGTTACGCAGCAAAAGAATTTGTTTAAATTTGGTTTTAAATACACCGTGACTTACCTTAGCCCTTAAAGGAGGGGGGATTGTATTCCAAATTTTCGCAGCACTGTATTTGAAGCAACCTTTGTATCCAACGGTCCTGTGTTTATGTATGTACATGGTAAGTAAGGTAGTACTGCGTGTACGGGCTGAAGAAATATCCTTCGTCCAAGTTATCTTATCAAAAAGATACTCCGGCTTTTTATTCCAGATAACCTTTTGTGTAGTGCAGGCTAAGTGCAGTTCCCTCCTAGTCTTCATGTTTAGAACATTGTTTTTGATGAGATAAGGTGTAACGTGTTCTCGTCGAGGTATGTTGTAACAGAATCTAGCGCATGCGTTTTGTACCTTCTGGATTGCCTTTTCTGTTTTACCATACAATCTCGGACCGTACACAGCACAGCAGTAGTTGAAAGGGGAAAGCACAAGCAGGTCGCACAAAAGCATCCTGACTTTTGTTGAAATATTATTTCTGATGCCGTACAAAACCTTTAACTTATAGAAACTTGCTCGAATTTTTTCATTGTGATCTATGCTTATACTACAAGTTGGGCTTTCCTATAACAATCATAAAAACAAAAAATACTTTTAACAAAAACTTTAAGTGGATTACACGCGGAATTAAACGATCTTGCGTTACAAAAAGACATTTGAGACAGGCTTATTATAAAAACAAAAATATTAACCAACTTAATAAATACAAGAACTATAATAAAATATTAAGAAACTGTATTAATCAGGCCCAAAAAAGTATGAACAAAAATTATATTACACGCTCAAAAAACAAATGTAAAGCAGCCTGGTCCGTCATACAAAACAAAACGGTAGATTTTAGATCAGGTATTGAAAAAATACAAATCGGAAATGATACGGTTGTTGATGACCCCACGGATGTAGCAGAAGTTTTCAATGATTATTATATCGAACTAACTAATCAGGATAATGCGAAGACTGATAAAAACAAAAGTAACACTAAACACATAATAGGCGGACAGACAAGCATATTTCTAAAGCCATGTGATGAATATGAAATAATTAAGACAATCAAATCACTAAACAATACAAATTCAACAGGTTATGATGAGATATCCACCAAAGTTTTAAAATACTGTGCTGTGGAACTCGCAACAATTTTGAAATACTTGGTAAATAAATCATTTGTTGAAGGCATTTTTCCGAACAAGCTTAAAATTTCCATTGTTAGACCTTTGTACAAAAAAGGGGATAAGTGCAATATGTGTAATTATCGCCCAGTCACTCTAATACCAATACTTTCTAAGGTTTTTGAAAAGATTATGCACAATAGATTAACATCGTTCCTTACTCAGTATAAAATTATTAAAAATGAGCAAAATGGCTTTCAGAAAGGCAAATCAACTAGTCTAGCCTGTTTTAATCTCGTAAAAACATTGTCAGAAGCTATAGATAGTAAGACACCAGCAGTAACCATATATTTTGACATGAGTAAAGCGTTTGACTTTGTATGCCATCAGACACTCTTAAACAAATGTGAAAAATATGGATTGCGCGGACAAGCCAACGAGTGGCTTTGTTCATACCTAAAAAATCGATCGCAACTTGTTGAAATAAAAAAAATTGATAAGTCTTTCGAGCTAACTACCTATAGCTCTTCACTGAAAGTAAATAAATTCGGCGTACCACAGGGCAGTGTCCTGGGACCGTTACTTTTTTTACTGTATATTAACGATCTTCCAGATGTCACTAACCATAAATGCACGTTGTTTGCTGATGATATTTCGATAGTGGTCCAACAGAACAAAGCTGTAAATTTCGAATTGGATGTACAAAATACTATCAGACAAACGGTGAATTGGATGAAAGATAACAATTTACGTCCAAATATTGACAAAACGACTTTCATGAATTTTTACAATAGGAAAAGTAACTCAAATAGTATTTCATTATATCACGATGGTCAGCCTATATTAGAATCTAAATCAGTTAACTTTTTGGGTTTAACTATGGACCCGAACTTGTCATGGAAACTACATGTAGATAAAACTAACAATAAAATTAATAGATTTATTTATGTATTACGCAATCTAAGAAAAACCGTAGATCACAAAACTGCAGTCATGGCATACCATGGGTATGTTGCATCGTTGTTACGTTACGGTATAATACTGTGGGGTAACTCTACTGAGATAAATAGATTGTTTATTACTCAAAAAAAATGTATTCGTGCGATATGTGGAGCGGAACCCATGGACTCTTGCCGACCACTGTTTAAAAAACTGGGGTTGCTAACATTGCCTAGTTTATATATATACGAATTGTGTATTTTTGTTAAGAATAATGACAGCTTATTCACAAAAAATAGTGACGTTATCAGAAGATTTGCATCTAGGTATCCAGACAGGTTGATACCGGCAGCTGCAAAAACAGCGCTAAGAAAGCGAAACTGTTATTGTATGGCTGTACAAATTTTTAATCATTTACCTGATCAGATAAAAGTTCTGCCTTGTAAAAAATTCAAAACGAAATTAATGTCATTATTAATAGAAAAATGTTTTTATGGACTACATGAATATTTTGAGAATAAGCTGAAACTTGCATTAATTTGATTTGATAAATTGGATTGTATTATTTTATGATATTTAGAATTATTATTATTGACTAGAAGAAATTGGACATTGACTATTATTTTAAACTGACAATTGTTTATGGTGTAAATTATTGTTTTAACTTATTATTTTATAAAATTAGATTTGCTGCAGTGTCAACAATAACAAAATGTATTGTGTATAATTAATAATTATCTAATCAATCCCTATGGGTGTTGCACGTCGAGTAGTTTCGGCGGAACGTGTGAAACTTATTATTTATTAATTATTTAAGATCCACCTGTACCACGTTTCATGCAATAAAGATTCATTTCATTTCATTTCATTTCATTTCATTTCATTGATATGACTTATGAACCTCATCTCTCCGTCTAAAATAAGCCCTAGATTCCTAGCCTCTGCAACAATCGGTATATCTATATTATTTATATTATTTTTGTTGATGTGACCTTCGTGTTCTCATTTTCTCATAAATATGTGGGTGGGCTACAAAACGTGACGTCATAAACTCGCAACCACTGGCAATACTTCCGCTACGCAAACATTATGACCAACTTATTGTTTCTATCGATCATGTCGCTAGTTTCGCTTTCAAAGCTTTGCCTGTGGTCCACCATTTTTTAGTTCCAATTCTAGCCACTGAATAAATTAACTTAGTGGCACTACATACATCAGTTACGCCATTAAATCATGCAGCCGTGCGTACAGCGTACTGGTAGTACGCACTTTGGATTGGTTCCCATTTCCCATTTCTTGCTTTAAAAGCCAACTTACGCGATATGGTTCCGATTTAAGGCCCCATTTGGAAGCATCTCATTTGGACCCAGTTACCCAAATTGACCCAGTTACCCGTTTAGACCCAGCTGCCCATGTGGACTCACTTGCCCAAGTAGACCCAGTTGCTCAAGTAAACCCAGTTGCGCATTTGGGCCCCGTTGCCTATTCGAACACAGTTGCTCAAGTAAAATAAGTTTACCATTTGGAGCTAGTTGCTCAAATGAACCCTGTTGACCATTTGGGCCCAGTTGCCCAAATTGACCCAGTTGCTCAAATGAACCCTGTTGACCATTTGGGCCCAGTTGCCTATTCGGACACAGTTGCCCAAATGGACCAAGTTGCCCATTTCAACAAAGTCACTCCAAATGCATTCTGTAATTTTACATACGGTGCTGCTCGCCAGAGCTGTTGCTTGAACTTGGCTTGACACGCTACCGCTTGTCTAGATACATGATAATTATAATGTTATACGAGTATTTTGTAACTAGCTTATGCTCACAGCTTTCCCCACGAGTGGAAATCCTTTCTACGCGGAGGTCTTCACCAAAAACTTAATCCATATTCCAAACATCAACCCAATCCGTCCATTGATTTGGGCTATGCGTTGATAGATCAGTCACTCTTTTCTTTTATATATTTAAGAAATGCCGCGGGAAATATATAAAAATAAAATTTACTCCATCGCAATATTCTCATAACAATTTTTGTCAGAAGCTTTTTTGCGAGTGAGCTTCTAACAAGGAAAACTAAGAATAATTTTATTAAATACACGAATATAACCTTTGACCTGAAAATATTTTCTTGTTTACAAGAATAATACGCACGAAATGTACATTTTTATATTGTTTTTGAAAGTCTAATATAATAATAATGAAATTGCTTGATAGAATTACTCTGCTAGAATCAAATCGTAATTAAAGGCTTATGGCCAACATATTATGTGCTACAGTTTCAGGTCGCCAAGAACAAGGCCTACAAGTCTATAAAAATACATAATACCTATTCTCTTATCTTTGCCCTTTACTGAGGCAGTGTAGAGTAAATAAAATTTTCCAATTCTTTTTTTTGAGACTTCTGGTGTCCAAGTGTCATCAAATACATTAATTTGAAATATGTATAATATGATATTGCTGCTATAAAAATCGAAACCAAAATGATGCTAAATAAATGAGGACAAAATGTTTTAAACCGGTATAAAATTAACCAATCACAGAGCTTGGAATTTTTAGACAATCTCCATCCTAGCACTGTCATCATCATCATCATCTCAGCCATTGGACGTCCACTGCTGAACATAGGCCTCCCCTTTGGACTTCCATATTATGTACCGGTTGGAAGCGACCTGCATCCAGCGTCTTCCGGCGACCTTTATAAGGTCGTCTGTCCACCTTGTGGGTGGACGTCCTACGCTTCGCTTGCTAGTCCGTGGTCTCCACTCGAGCACTTTTCGACCCCATCGGCCATCCGCTCTGCGCGCTATGTGGCCTGCCCATTGCCACTTCAGCCTAGCACTGTGATTGGCCAATAATTCTAGTCCGCACGGGTACAAACGCACGTTTATAATAATAATTGATTGTTATAAACACAAAACAACTTACAATCAACTAACTCATCAACGTAGATAGATCTGCCCCGTGCTCATCTAGTTGTCAAGGCTCTGACTTCATAAATCTAGATCAAGTCTAGTCAATCCCACATTAATTATCAACTTCACACCAGAATGTGATCTGAGACATTGGAGCGACATTTTGAACTAATAACAACACTATCGCATTCCACTCGCTGGCTATATATCGTGCTAAATTGAATTGCATCTAGTGTTACAAAACCAACACGCGAAAACAGCCTCTATTTTAATTATTCAAGGTTCATTTTCCTCTTGTCGTGTTTGGACGGATTAATGCAGAATTTCAAGTAAATTAATTGCAAGCCTCTTCTTATTCAGAGCGAGAACATTATTTTAATTGACATCGCTCCACGATGACATTTAAAATGTATGGACGCCATTTGATACGACATTTTTAGGTGCTTCGTAACGAGTCGTTACGTTTTATTTAAATGACCTACAAAGATGTTTTAAAAATGTAAGATGAATTTTGTTAATGACGCTCCGCGTTTATGTGAATTAATTTCTCTGAGAAGGACTTAAGTGATCTTTTCTAAAAATATTGTATTTTTGGGATGAAATTAGATTTTTTTTATATAGGTATACCTAGTTTTAAGAGCGTCACTCGATATATACGCTCTTAAGAAATATCAAAATGTATAAACAAAAAAATTCTAAAACTAGACGTAAACAATCGATGTTCCACACATTTAGTTTTTATATTACAGCCATAAGTATTGCTTAAGAGCATATTTGAAAAAAAATATGCAGTAAGACCGCCGTTTATTTTTTTCTGTTCTTTTTGTGATAATTGCTATTTTCTGTAACTTGCTATAAAAATATATGCTATCCTTTTTTTGAACATAAGAAAAATAAATATACATCGTAAGTAAGTGTATGCGCATAAGTTATTCGACGCAATACTGCCTACTACCTCATCGCCTGAGACATGAATTGTTAAGTTTCATATTCTCAGCAATATTACTGGCCTCTCTACTTTTCCGACTAGATACTCTTTGTATACTATTATACAAAAATGATTTTTTAGTCAAGTCTGAACAAATCCAAAAGAAATAAAATACACAGACGCATATAAGAATATACACAAATCTCTATTATTTACTTTAAAATACGCGACAATACATTTTTATTACAATAGTGCCATATTTTTATTTAGTTTTTTGCCAAGTTTCTTTCATAATGAAGTTTTTGTTCGTTGTTTTTACTGACCGTTGTTTTTAACTAGTAAAATCTAGCCCAGCACATAGTAAATTCTTCTAGAAAGTCTTTCAAGAGTTTTATACCATTCGTACAAAATAGTTCGCTGAGGAGAGAAACTAAGGGTTAAAATAAAACGAGAAGATACGATACGCGCTATCGTTGCTATAGCCAAACTTGGGCCTGCTGGGTCGGAAAGTGTTGGTTGCCGCACCGACTCGCGCTGAAGTAAAATAATTGTGTGCATAGACCTAACTAGCCTACTCGTATGTGTTATTCCAGAGTCTTAGCTACCTCTATACCAAATTTCAGCTCAATTGGTCCACCCGTTTAGGCGTGAAGAAGTAACAAACACACACACTCACTCACAAACTTTCGCATTAATAATATTAGTGTGTTAAGAGCAGTCCATTTACGAGGCCTGTGCCGTATCTTCCCTTTTTTTTAATGTAAGGTCTCTCACATATGTAGGGCAAACTTTCCAACTTTGGTGCCTAATCAACGCTGGAACCGCACTTGTAAGCCTGAGGGAGCGCGGTTATTCTTAATCTTAATACATTTGACGAACAAGACTGAGATTTTGGAGATCTTGAGGGAATAAGGGCTAACATGAGTTAACATGGTAATATTTTGAATATTTTGAAACCTTCCTTATTTAATTAGGATTTATACTCCAACAATAGGTTACTCTACTTGCACTATCATAATCAGAGTCAATCACAATCATAATAATTATAATAATATAGGTTGTGTGGCGCACCAACATCTCAGGTATAATAATATTATGTTGCAGTTTTAGGTCCACGAAATTACTAAAAGGCCTGCAACATAGAGTCTCAATAATTTACTGGTATAAAATATAATATTATTAAAATAAGGGATTTATCGTGACTTTTGCGGTTTAGTTTGCTACATACTCGTAATTTGTAGATGCATCATCGCTTCAAGTGAGATCGTGTTCAAAACCTATAACAAATAATTTAAAACGTAAAGTGCACAGTTTTTCTTTAAGTACGTTTTAGGAGTCATTTAAAGTGAAATTTCATTCCAAAACTCTATTTAATTATGTTAGAAAGAATACTTAATAATTTGAAGTTAAATCTTAATTTTTAACTTTTCACTGAAACTTGTAAGCCTCAGGGATGTTGGGCTTACATTTTATTTTGTTTAGTATTATACCATTAATATATTTCTATAATGTGTTTTATTCGCTCAGAAGTTACCTATCTATAAACGCTATAATAATATTATTATCTCTATGTATCTAAAAACTATGATTAAACGACACGTAACTATTATTTGTTTTTGTAAAAAAAATTGTAATTATTATGTTTCTACTCAAATTTATCAACTTAGAAAACTGATAAAAAAGTTACTCTCCTAGAGTAACTTTAAAGGTAACTTCAAATTTTATTATAAAAAAAAAAATCTACATGCATTTATGCCTGTACCTAGGTACATTTTCATAAAAAATTAAACAACTCATATTTTAAGCTTAATTGAATAGAAAACTATTGAACAACATAAATACAATATACAAAGCTAAATAATATAAACAACTAAACCAACTACTACACTACATACTACTGCTATATTACAAGCTTTATATTACTTTCACCTGTCTATTGTCTGTCTGTCTGTCTGTCTGTAATCAAATCTTGCAAGTTTAATTTGACCCACTTCCCGGTTTCGAATTGAGCTGAAAATTTGCATGCGTGTGTAAATCGGATGACAATGCAATATTTTTATGACATCGAGCTGATCTGATGATGGAGCTGGAAGGTGGCCAAAGGAACTCTGTCATAAAACAACGCAACCCCATCGAGTTTGGGCTCATTTGATTCGCCTTGACGAGTACTTTATGATGCAAGATGATAACAATAATTAAAGCTTGTTTTTAAAAAGTATTTTTTAAATTTCACTTGTTATAGGTATGTATTTTAAGCTTTATCAATATTTTAAACATATAAAACGTTGATTAACAGTGGATCAAGCACATAATTAACTTGTTAATCAACTGATCCGTCCTTACGCTCTGGGGAGAGCGCGCCAGCTCACACGGTCAATCTAAACATCGTTTGCACAGCGTATTACTGTGTACACTCACCTACTGACAGTATGTACACTTTTTTACAAGCTTTTATTTACTTTCACCTGTCTGTTGTCTGTCTGTCTGTAATCAAATCTTGCAAGTTAAGCTTTATCAATATTTTAACGTCCGAGTAAACATAAAACGTTGATTAACAGTGGATCAAGCATATAATTAACTTGTTAATCAACTGATTCGTCCTTACGCTCTGGGGAGAGCGCGCCAGCTCTCACGGTCAATCTAAACATCGTTTGCACAGCGTATTACTGTGTACACTCACCTACTGACAGTATGGACACTTTTTAACAAGCTTTTATTTACTTTCACCTGTCTGTTGTATGTCTGTAATCAAATCTTGCAAGTTAAACTTTATCAATATTTTAACGTCCGACTAAATATAATACGTTGATTAACAGTGGATCAAGCATATAATTAACTTGTTAATCAACTGATTTGTCCTTACGCTCTGGGGAGAGTGCTCCAGCTCTCACGGTCAATCTGAACATCGTTTGCACAGCGTATTATTGTGTACACTCACCTACTGACAGTATGGACGCTTTCGTAAATTTGGGAATTGGTAGCACGTGCGTTATATTATAATTCTTTATATATGTTCTAGATAAAATTACACAAAGTATTTATGTGTACATTAACCTACTGATATTATGAACGCTTTTATATATACGTGAATTACTATAACTATAATAATTCTTTTCAGATGCTCTACTCTAGAGTCATTTAGATGAATTTACATCTAAATACACTATGCAAGTATTTAGATGTAAATTCATCTACTCACAGTATGGACGCTTTTATGAATGGACTTGTGCTAATAGGGAACACATACTTGTAATGTTCCAGGCGGTTGCTCTCTTTTGTTGGGCCTACACATCAAGATTCTCCATAATCGTACCTAAGCAGGCCGGTTTTTACACAATACACCATGTAGAACTGTTTTAGCTTTGCCAACAACATAAAACACGGAACAATGTACCTAACATTGTTCCGTGCTTCCTTCTATAGCATGTTAAGGTAAGTGTTCCAATTGTTTTTAATAAGTTAATATTAAAAGACAAATGTAGTACTTGGTAAGCCCATGGATTAGATCTTTGGGAATAGAAAACACCTACTTAAACTTCAAAGAACAAGATCTCATACTGACTATACAGTGATCATGGGATGGGGCAATCTGTCTCCATTAGTTTGTCACGAACAAAGTGTGTTAAACAGTAGTTAAATATTTTGTTGTGTTATGTGACATAATATTGTACTCGTAAACATCAACACACTAATATGGTCGATGCAAATAGAGCTCGCCCAGTTTTATATTGCACTTCACCGATATACAAAATGTTCTTTTTAGGGTTCCATAGCCAAATGGCAAAAAACGGAACCCTAGTAGATTCGTATGGTCTGTCTGTCCGTCCGTATGTCACAGCCACATTTTTACATATTTGTGTGGATACTACTTGTATAATGGAGTAGTTAGCCTCGTTTATTCGTTTAAATAAAATAAATAAATAAAATAAAATTAATTAGAATCCCAGAACGCAAGTACATCGCTTCTGTAATTAGTCTGACAAAACCAGGTACGCGTACTCCGAAGTCCACACGCCAATCGCAAATAATCTTCCTAATTGAAATGCACGAATAACCGGGTTTTATTGATAACCGGATAACCGGTTCTATGTCCCCGAACCGGGTCAATAGGGACCCGGATGTGCTTCACCGAGTGGAAGCTTAGAATATTTATTAACCACTGGAATAGAAGGCATTACTCATTTCTATGCGAAAAAGTCTGCCTATTTCTGCGGGGGGACCGGCAACCAATAATAATGATAACACACTAATGAATTTTCGATAACATCACTACGCACGCACCCGACAAATTTGTCTAACACTGGCATAAAATATACACTCATACAAGTACATACACAGAGATAACCTGTATTGCATCTTTTTTTCGAAGATTGTAAGTACATAATATATAAGTATTATATCCGTTATCCTAACCAGCATAACACAAGAATTAAGTTGCTTAGCTTGGGGTTAGGTGGCGCTGTGTGAAATGTGCTGATATATTTATTTATTGTTAACTAGGTTTATGCCCGGCGCGGTGGTCTATTACAGCGGGGATCGCCTGATATTCACTTATCCAGCTGCGTTGTAACACTTCTTTCTAATGTGTATTCTTATTCATAAATCTAAGCTTATTTTATTGTATTTTTGGTATGCAATGTGCAATAAAGAATTTTCTATTCTATTCTATTCCAGTTGGATAAATAATCGAAGAGTAGAAGTGTCAGGAGCTGCTAACTTGTAATTGGCTCGCTGTCGATGCACTGTAATTATTAGTATGGGATACGGTGATTTTGCTAACTACGCTGGTACTGGTAATTGCGATTTTGTACGTCGTGTTTTGTTTCTGCGAATCTATTGTGTGATCAAATTTTACTCTTTTTGTTTGTCGAGTCTTATATTTGGGTACTTCTCCAAAAACATTTCTCCGCGTAACTTTCGTGGCGAAAAATTTATTTTGAGTTATTCCTAAATTAAAAAACTAATGCAAAAGATGCCTGAAAGATATATGTTCAATTTCATTTTTATGTAAATCGGTGCATAAACTACTGAAATATTAAAACTTTAAATTTTGGTGCCCACGAAAGTTATGAAAGATACCACGAAAATTATGACCGTATTTTTCACTCATTATTCCTATCTTTTAAGCAAAAATATATAGTTTCATAGCCAATTTTTCTTGAATTTTGTGGAATCAATTCTATAGAACAAAAAATCTGAGTACCTATTCATTTATGATACCTACATGCAAGTATGATACATTTTATAATACAAATAATGTTTATCATTGAATTATAAAAACAATATTATAATCATTAAACTAAGAGGAATTTGGATTTCTAGGACGACTGTATGCGGAAGAAGCATAGGGAATTTACAAATTGCTTGAAAGTAGCGCACACACAGAATAAATTGATAATATTGGATGGATGTGTAGTGCACATGTGATTCATTGTCAGTGTAGGCAAGCTGGATGATCACCATTATTATCTAAAATTGTTGACTGGTAACACACTTTAACTATGGATTTTTGTCTTGCATTGGTAACACACATTGATTGAAGATAGTGATTGTTTGGATTGTTTGTCTTGAGGCTCTGAGGTATATTAGACGAAAAGATATTCCGTTGTAACCTGAACGCTGCCCAACAGAGAAGGGTTCGGTGGTTGACCTCTTTCTCGAACATTGACCTACCTAATAGGACTACTGGTCTTAGGTAGCTGAGCCAATAACTTCAAGTTTCGATCCTCCAATAAATACTGGGGTGGGCATAACATTGCTTAAGTTTCGTCTTGTCCATGTTCATTTTTAAGCCACCCGTTGTGAAACTCGGTTGAGGATCATCAATCATCATGCTGAGTTTCTCCATCGACTTTGCCAACACTACAATGTCGGCAAACCAAAGGTGAGTGTATGCATCGTTGATATGGATTATGGATGCCAAGTTCTTGCAATTCCAGTAGCTAACAGGCGTCTTCCATTACGGCCGTAAACGGTTTCGGAGACATAACGTCTTCCTATTTTACGCCATTATTGAAAATGATGATGAAATCGCCTTCGTGCTGTGCTCCTATATTCGCAATGATATATTGACATTATTATACAATCACTTGAATTCGTATAGAGCTAAAAGTGTACCACCCGTGTTTCCACCGTATCAAAGACTTTCTCATTGTCACCAGAAACGCTAAGCATAATAGCAAGATTTAGTCTTCGGTCTTTTGTTTAGCTTGCCGTAGCACAGCGTATACGAGCTATGGTTCTATAGTACCATATCCCAAGTAAGCTATTAGCTTCTTCGAAAACAAGCTTGTTCTCCGGAATAAGCACAGACACACATACATAGACAGAGAGGCACAGATTTGATAATTTAAATATAGACCGGTCTCTGGGCTGGAACTAATCAAGTCTGTGTTCAAGACGATTCGTGATGACCCTCGAAAACAGCTTTTTAAACATGGCTCAGAAGCGAGATGGGTCTGTAGTTCTTCAATAGGCTGTGCTGTAATCAGCTTTTTTAAAGAACAGCACTTTGCTCTCGGACTACCCTCAGCTTCGAAATTGCCTTTCGGCATGACATGGATTGTTTTCATGCAAAGAACTGGAAGTTTGTCTAACACAAACTTCCAGTTCGTGCGGATGCGGGATCGTCAAGATGCACATCAAGGCGTGCAGGAAAGAAAATGTCGTCCGGTGATACGGGTAAATGTTTTGGTCGTCCTCAAAGCTAACAGACTCTATTAGAAGTTTGCCTGGCCAGCTTTAATAAAGACGGCTGCAATGTTCTCGGTTACAAGCTGTGTTCATGAAGGACCTCCAGCTTGTCTGCGAATACACCGCTCGTCGCACCGATCGCCGCTTTCACTGGTTTTTGGCGGCTCAAAGAGCACTGGATGACTTTGGTGCTCAACTCTCCTGTCTTCTCTACGTAGGGTTCCTTGACGAGTACAATGGAAATGTCTTTCTCTTCTGCCAATACAAGAAGCTCGATCGTGGCGTTTTTAGAGTGCTGTAGGTTGGCTTGGAAAAGGCGCAGTCCACTAAGAGCTGTGTCTGTGACGCTGAGGGCGATGATTGACCTGCTTTTTACCTTGATGCCGTTAGCAGTATAAAATCCTTGATCTTGCATTGTAGTCCCATCACTTCTATGCCTTGCATACTGATCGTATGTGACAAGGGAACAAATCCTTTGGATTCCTAGATGGATTTTTCCTGCTTCTGTCAGCTGCTGCCAGACGTGAGAATTCCAAGACAGGGTGGCACTCCAGGTTGTTTCTGGCCCTTTTTATAAACCTGGCCCTTATTGTATGTTTAGCCATGTCGATACCATGCAGCAGGTGTTTGTGCTGCATTTTCAGTATTTCTACTATATTTGTTTGGCTGTTTAAGACATTTTTATGCACGTCAAAGAATTTTCACTCTTCGCTTTAGTGACTTGAAGGTCGATCAGTCTTCTCACTTTTGTGAGATCTTGTCTTGAGGCGCAGCTGAGAACCACTTTTCCACCTATCCACACGGGCCCCGGTTTTGGTACCTTTTCGAGGACTGGATGATGATGATTGGTCGATGGAGGGTCATAAGATGAAATAATAAGGGTTAGTTTGGGGAGTTCTGAGGGTAACTGTCAAGAGTGACTGGTAACTGAAAAGAGGGTGTGTCAAGAGCGTGGAGATGTCAGATGACATTTCAAGGCATGTATTGATTCTAGGTTTAGAGTTAGATTGACTGCAGATTGCGTTTGTGGTGTTTTCGAAGGGAACTTTACTTGTGGTGTTGTTTTGTCTATAATTTGTGCCGTCATATCTTATATTTTTTGAGCTTGTCCTCTATTTTTTGGCTGGATTCGCCCGGCAACAGTGAGGGGAACATAATTTAATAGTGTTTTCGGCGGTGCTTCTACGGAATTCCTGACATCTTTGATAGCTCTTCTTAGCGAGGCGTTTACTGACTGGGGCTATCTTGGTGTTCATTTCAAACAAAGTGGGTACGGCGGTATCCCACTTGTGGTCCTACGGTCACAATCCCACGGTATTAGTTCTCTCTGAGGAAATCAAACGATTATGATGAATAAAGTCTCAGGACCGGTACGAAGAAGACAGATGATTTGTTCAGGCTTACCCTGGACTAGAATAAATTAATGAAGATGTATTTGGAGACCTTCTGTATCCTTCTGAGTAGAAACTTATAGGAGAAAAACACAAATAGGAGAAAAAAATGGTGCAAAATGTAATTTTCGTGGAGAAAATCCCACGAATGTTATGCCACGAAAGTTATGAAAATTCTACAATTTTGAGTTTAACTGTTAAAGTTATCGGTAAACTAACAAACAAACTACTTCACAACAATTTCGAAGATCTATCTAATACAATAATTCAAAATGCGCTGGAAAATTATAAGCATAAATCTTTCAAAATATGCCCATGAAAGTTTCTTGAGCGAGGGTGGGTACTCGAAAATATTCAAAGTTTATTTTCCGCATATTTTTTTTTAAAAAGGCGATAGATGTAATCTGTCTTTCCCATTAACACGGAGACACTACTGAAATTACTAGGCAGTTAAACTTGTAGCGATAAGTCAGTGGTCTTGGAAGATATATGCCGAAATGTTGTGCTTTTGCGAAACTAGCAAAATCGTGTGACCGAGACATAATGGCTCCTAACTATTGTAAATGAAGATATATAATAAATGTTCTTTGGCATTATAATGCACAGTTAAAATACAATTAATTTGGTGTATATATTTATATGCTTATGAATTAAATGTAAAAGTTACCGAGGATTTCCGCGAGCGCGAAGAGAGTGTGACATGCGGAGAACACCCATTTTGCTCCCGATTTCAACATTAAATATTTTTTTACAAAGTCATTGAAAGTAATTTTATTTATTTAGTGTTAAAATCGTATAGCCATATAAATAAAGAATGACATAAAATTTGTCTCATTGCTATATGTTTGATAGCTTAGGAATAAAGACCGTGTGACCAAACTTTCATGGGCCTTGGAGAACGACCCATTTATTACATTTAAAGTCCACGTATCGACAGTGCCGTGCAGTGACAGTGTCGTCGACAGTGAACTCAAAAAGCGTAAATTTACTTTTTGTATAATTTTTTACCAAAGGTAGTTTTTTTGTAAAACAATGCTTTTTGAGATGTCACACTGTCTTCGCAAGGGGACTAAATTTATCAAATTGCAATAATTTTTAAATGTTTTAAATTGAGGCAGTGTTTGCTAATTAAAATAATAAACAAAATGGTTGAAACAAGAAATCTATGAAACAACCCTTTTTAAGCTCTCTAAAAACAAATATTTTCCAAATCAGTAAAGAGTTTTCTATTCTATTCTATTCTATCAGTTCAGGCGTTTTCGAGAAATCATTACTCATAAAAAATCTGATTTAATTGCTTAGATTAAAAGAAAATGGGAAGATGCGCCATAGCGCTGTCGTTGCTATGCCAAACTTGGGCCTGTTGGATCGGAAAGTGTACCGCGCCGACTCGCGCCGAAGTGAAATTGTGCCAGGCACAATTTACCGCTCTTAAAATAGGCCCATGGGCCTAATTGAAGCGGTCCATGTCAGAAACGTCTATACCGCATCTTCCTATTTTTTTAATCTATGCGAATATCACATTAATGTGACTTACCTTTAACTCCCACGCTGTTTCCCCCATCATATCTTACGAAGATGAAGTACAACACCATAAGGATCAGTTGGAACACCATGAGCGGCGCATATTTGAACGCTGTGAATTTCACCACCATTGTGAAGGCTTTACTTTTAATCTGAAACAAATTAAAGGCATTTAATTGTTTTTTAAGACTGTGTAGCCAAGGATCGAATAAATGTTTTGATTTTATGTTGTAGCTTGCAGGGTGAACCAAAAAGGCTTTATCAACGTACATAATATTTTTTAATAATTTATTTGAAGGAAAAAAAAAATTACTCAACATCCCTATTGAAATTGCGAGTGTACAATGTTGTTGAATACATTCAAATTTAGAATTGTGCCATCATTGCATTCAAATATTATGATGTCGACCAAAGATTAAAGTAAACGCAAAGTGCAGAGCTTTTCAAAACGCGTAGCGTTCTGAACAAATATAAAGGTATAGTCAGACTAAACGTTAAGCGTTCGCGCTGAAGCAACAATTAATGTCGTTAATTAAGACAAGTACTCCATTATGTTATGCAATTTGTTAGAGTGATTTACAGAGTTACCGAGCTCCATGCAAATGTTGAAACTTGAACGGTTTACCTGCCCGAGACAACGCAAACTCGTAAAAAGTTGTTTTTAACTTTGTGTTTCGTAGAATGGTACATAAACTTGATGATGTTGTTGAAAATTTAATGTAATTTTTCGGATGAAGAATTCCAATTAGGAGTTGATGAATTTGACTTTATTATATTTAATCTGACCCCGCACCAATAACTAAATTAGTTATGTGCTGTTTTTTCTTCGCTATAGCGAGTATATATATATACTAGTTTACCACCGGCTTTGCCTGAGACTATAGTTACCTTCTACTGGACCAAACAGTGTCATTAAAAACCGCATCAATATCCGTTGCGTAGTTTTAAAGATCTAAGCAAACATAGAGACAGACAGACAGAGAGAAGCGGCTTTGTTTTATACTATGTAGTGATAGTGATAAATTCTAAAATGTTTATTATGAAAAAACATAGATTATGCTTATTACGAGTGTAACATTTTACAGAGAGAGTTATCATATTATTTAATTTTGATTACCCCACCGGAGTAAAGAGATATAAAGTAATGTAACAATCATAATTTCAATATTTGTTTAATGTGATAAAATTATTGTATTATGATGTGATAAAATTCATGATAAGAATTTAATGTTTTTTATACCATAGGTTTCAATAAACCAGAGATCTATCGATCTTCCTTTTTGGGTCTTCCCTCAATCTTTCAATCTACCAAAATTCAAAAGGGGTATTTATAAAGTCTACCAGGGCCGGCAACGCTCCATTAACGCCTCTGGTGTTGAAGGGGTCCATAGGCGTCGGTAACCACTTAACATCAAGTGGGCAGACTGCTTGTTTGCCGCTCTAAATAAAAAAAAAGGTCTTATTCGATGTAGTAGGTTAGCCTTCGAGGACTTATTCGTTGTAGTAGCCTTTGACCACGATCTCGCGTGATGTTAAGCGACGATGCGGCCGAATTTGGTAACAGATTAAACCTAGAAGGCGGGATAAATCCCTCCCTGGCTTCACTGAACATCATGCCGGAACACGGGCATAATGACCGTTCGGCGACACGGTTTTGTCCAGTGGATAGTAACTAGCCACAGCCGAAGACTACCACATGTAGTACCACCGATAATAGTAGGACTTGCCTAATTGAATTATATTATGTATATTAGTGTTGTATGTACTCAGAATGACCTTTTTTAACCCCCGACGCAAAAACGACGGGGTGTTATAAGTTTGACGTGATGGTTGTCTGTCTGTCTGTCTGTATGTCTGTCTGTCTGTCTGTCTGTCTGTGTGTGTGTCTGTCTGTGGCATCGTAGCTCCCGAACGGATGAACGGATTTTGATTTAGTTTTTTTTGTTTGAAAGTAGAGTTAGTCGAGAGTGTTCTTAGCCATGTTTGGTGGAAATCGGTCCAAGATGGCCGCTGTTACAAAATGGCGGATTAATTTTTTCTTCCACGACCCCCTCAATATGGGTATCAAATGTAAGGGCTTAACTAATACAGCCCACTATATAAAATTTAAAATCCAAGATGGCTGCCACCACAAAATGGTGAATTAGGTATTGCGTTGGGGGGTTTTTAATTTAATTCACTTGTTTAATTATAAATAAACCTGCCTACGTTTGACCACATCCCACCTGATGGAAAGTGCAAAGGTGGAAATCGGATGACGGCAATGTGCTACAAATGCGACCAGCCTCCATACAAAACTTTAACTGCACAAACTGTACTGCACCAATATTCGTTGTTCATAATAATATTCGTTATTGGATCTCTTCATGCCCAGTAATTTTGTAGGTAACATTTCCCTTAAGTTACACAGTAATGCCTGCACATACGAGTACTTTGAGACTTTTTCTAATATATATATTTTTAATGGCAAATGCCTTTATTGAGAAAAACAAACTAACAATACTACAGCTACAACACCTTACCTTGAGACACCGTACCTACTTTGAGATTAATGTTCACCTAAGTTACATTAATTCTTTTTCATTTTCTAAATTTACTTGATCTGATTGATACAAGTAAATAATTAAATTTAAAATAAATTAAGAAAACAATTTGCAAATAAAATAGCTAAGTGTTTAAGTTTAGCTGCTGAATAATAAGTGATTAAATTTTATTTTATAATTTCAAGAGTTGCGAATTTAATCCCTTAATGAAATAATAAATAACTATAAGATCTCGTAATCTAAATAAGATCTTTGCTTCTTTAAATCAGTGTTCATTCGTTTTATCTAATCTCACAGCAATAAAAATGGTGTGTTCATGCATCCAATGAAATTTAGAATTCTATTGGAATAGCGCATAGCACCCATTTCGTTCGAAAAATCATTATGCAATTGAGTGAACGGTAACTGGCTGAAAATTTCAGATTTAATGCTGGCCGCTTGCTCTTCTAATATTTAAACGAAGTCAAGGTTTCGAATTTTCACTTGGTTAAAGTTCGATTGATATTCTGAAGTGACTTTGAAATAGTTTTTTTTTGTGAGCATATATTTTTTTATTATAAGGGAGTAAGATTTGAGCGAATGTGATGATGTTATCGTTTTATTTTTATTTTATAGAAAAAAATTAAGTGCAAAAGCCTGCCGTTAGTGGATCTTAATGTATTTATATTAAACTAGCTGCGCCCAGCGGTTTTACCCGCAGTACTTATGTAGCCTATGTGTTATTTCAGACTCTAAGCTATATGTATACCAAATTTCAGCTCAATCGGTCCACCCGTTTAGGCCTGAAAGAGTAACAAACATCCATCCAGACATCCAGACATCCATTCTTACAAACTTTCACGTTTATAATAATAGTAAGACTAGCTGCGCCCAGCGGTTTTACCCGCTGTTCTATACCCTATGTGTATTTGCAGGGTCTAAGCTATCTTTATACAAAATTTCAGCTCAATCGGTCCACCCGTTTAGACGTGAAGAAGTAACAAACATACACACTCACTTAAACTTTCGCCTGTATAATATTAGTGTGATTATCAAAGTAGGTAAGTTTTTTATAAGTTACATTTTCTTTATAAAAAAATACTTGCAAACGTGCCCCACTGTGATCTATTAGAATAAATTCATTTTGATTTTTTTTTTTTATGAGAGAAGAGTTGTCTATGTACAGTCAACTACAAAGAGATGTATCCATGTTAGGCTAACAAAATGAAGTAAATTTTCATTTGCCACAATGAACTACCCTTGGTTCGTGACATTTCTAATAGCAATCAAACTTTATATTATCATCGACTCGTTTAATATGCAACAATGAAGTGTCCCACTACTTTTCCTTAGGTGATACATAATAATAGCATTTAAAATGAATCGAATATAGTATAAGATTTGGTGGATACTGAAAATGTCACGAAGTAAGGGTAAATAATTTTTGCATACTAAAAGTTCCTTCATTTTGTAAGACTAACATGGATACATCTCTTTGTAGTTGACGTACCTATCTCACATCTATAGATATTATACTTTATAATGAAAAGAGTAAATTAATAGAAGAAATAAATTATTTTCCATCACTAGGTACTTCTCATATTATTTGTTAATTGTAATTAATAATGTTACATCCAGAGGCAATTTAATTATGATGTACCTACATTTGATATAGTGACTAATGATTCAAATTTGATTTAATCAATTCCGGTAAATAATTTGATATGCGTTTACGATATATTATTTCATCATTAGATTCAATTAATTTAATGTTATGTACATTCACATTGATCAAATTGAGTTGCTTAAAATAATTTGACTGTAACTTATTTTAAAACATAATTAAACCAAATGTTATGGATTATATTACGTAACTCTTCATTTAACACCAATAAAAAATCATTCCAACATTAAATACGTTTAAAAAAAGTTACAATTGGTAGTCTTATCGCTACCAGATCTGTTCCAGGCAACAAGCAGGGAAAGGATAAATAAGTTAGACGATGGTTAGACACAATAATTTTATTTTGCTTAGTGTAATAATATATTGTGTAAGATCTACCTATTGTATTCCTGAAACAGTAATTTTTACGAAGATAAACCATTATAATATAAATATATAGGTTAAAAAAACATCGTAACATTAACAAAAGTAAAATCCAAAGCATTCATGTTAAAATGAACGTTTTCTGTTTATAAAAATAGATGAAACAAATTGGAAAAGGGTCAAGGGTTAGCTTTGTTTACATTTGCCTTGTCAGATGATTGTCTTTTGTTTCAATTTATTTTAGCTGATTGTCTATGAAATTGGCGCAAGGAATAAGGAAAATATTTTTGAACATAGAATTTCTGGACACTTGCTAAATATTTAGTGTTGGTATTTTGTTTTATTTTATTAATGTGTTAATGGAATTAATTACACGTTACTTTGCGGAATTCTATAATTATTAATAAATTTCAAAATTGTGTGTTTCCAGCTTAGTTTAATACGTGGCGAGGAATTTAAACAGTACCTACCAATATAATGATAATATTATTATAGATAAAAAGTTGAAATGTATGTAAATTTTTGTTGTATTTATTTGCCTATCTCATTTATACATTATAATTTTTACACACTTTAATTTTGTAGTAATTTGTCTTTATTTAAAAAAAAAATCTGTCTTTTAATAAAATCCTGAGTTTATTTTTATCTTTATCATGATAAAAACCCGGCGGATACAGGCTGAATAGATAGATAGTTAGATGATAAAAACTTAGGGATAACTGTGATTACCCCTACTATTTAAAAAAATGTTGAAACGGAAACAGATTAAAAAAAACTCACTCAAAAATATAATATTATAATGATTCCCTTAATCAGTCAAGAAGAGGCGACGCATGGGACAGCATAGACTAAAATAATAGGCAAGTTTTTTTACGATTTTGTGAATATTTCAATGTTAAACAACTGAAATAATAATTTTAGTTTTTTATTTAAAATCTAAATATATATAAAAATCAATGTTTGTTCGTATGTCTCACTAAAGCTCGAGAACGGCTGGCCGATTTAGCTGATTTTGGTTTTGAAAAGTTTGTCGTAGTTCAGAAAAGGGAAAATATGGGGAAATGGGAGGAAGATATGCGGTGCCAATTTAAATTCAAAACTAGTAGTAACTGTAGTAATACCTATAGTATTTTAATATTTTTTTGTATAAATTATGGAAGAAGTGCCAAGACTGACCTGTCACAAATAGCACAGACCCCCACGTCCGTTCACAACACACCCGCCGATCACACTTGACAAGCCCCCCGTATTCTATCAACAAGATAATATTATGCTCAAATTAATGTAGTAATAATTGTAGATACCGCGCTCGCTAACCAAAACTGACGCTATGCAGTTAATACTAAAATTTCTTTGCGCTTCTCAAAGTCAAGCTCAAAATCCATTCATTCAAATAGGTTACATTCATCATCATCATCACCAGCCTATGTTCGACCACTGCTGGACATAGGCCTCCTCCATGGCACGCCACTCAACTCGGTCCTCCATCTTTCTCCTCCAATCACTCCCAGCGACCCTCCGGAATAGGTTACATTAATAGAGCACTATTGCAAGTCAAGTTTTTAAGACTTATGAATAATATAATTATTTAAATCAATATAATTATGAAATTTTAAGACTCTACCGCCCAATTGGTGGCAGTTACCTTTACCTATAGACGTCTGCAATCAGTGGAATTGCCGACATGGTGTCAGTCAAATAGGGGTAAATCCCATACTGGTGCCTATGCTATTAAAGATGATGGTTTATTTTCAGATTAAATACTTTTTTTAAATCCCATTTTGAACTAATTTATGTAATTTAAATAACTTTTTTAAACAAAGTTACTTAAGTATACCTAGAAATTTAAATATTTTGCACGTCACATTCCTTAGATACAGTAAAACTCCACACTAAGCTTAAGATCTATATTAAAGGTTTTACTTCAATACAAATGGGATGCCAATGAGTTTGCAGTGCACGATATCTGTCTTTATTACTATTTGAGGAGACACTTCGTCAAATTGAGTTGCAGTACAATATGGAATTTAGGATGTTTGTTAAATGTCCAGTTTTTATTAACGTTTGGTCGTGGCTTTAGAGTTAAGAGTAATTAGCGCTATAATAGTGCCACTAATTTAAATGTCGTATAAATAATATAGTGCGTGTTTAAAAACAATGTCATCTCTAGTTGTAAAATATGTAGTGTTTTTTATGTATCATGTTATTTTTTTCCTGGATTAAAAAATGCGCCAATATTGACAATACAAAATGAATCAGATCAGAGACAACACAAAATGAAAATATTATCGCACCTGTTATTATAATATTATTAATTCATTGACAAGTTAAACATTACAAATCTATAAGGGTTCCGTTTGTTGCCATTTGGTTACGGAACCCTTAAAATGGAAAACATATATTTATTATTGTCTGTGATGATTAGATTTTTAGTTACACTGTTTACATTATATTTATTGAAAGACTTTTTAACTTCATGAAAGACACAATTTATTGGAATTGTTTTTTTAAATGTAAGTTAACCGATTACTCGATAGTTCCTGGACATTTTTTTCAAAGGATTTACAAACGGTCCCATTTAATTTTATCGAAATCGGTCGAGTTTTTACATACGGTTTGTTTTCATTAAAACTTATAGTAAACAAATCCATTCAGCATAGGTTTATTAGACTGAGATTTAGTTATTTAGAAAGTATTAATTAGTTTTAGATTATAGGTATTATCTCGTGTGTTTATTTATTAACATAATACATTAATGGGGAAAAAATGGTATATAATTTTTGAGATATTTTATTAAATTATTGTTGTACAATAAAAAATACAGTTCTTATAATATTTAATCAATGATATAAGACAGAACAAAAAATGTTAGTTAGATTTGTCTAGTAGTAATGGTATTACCATTTACAATTTTTAGACATTTTAGGAATTAGGGTTATTCATGGGATTCGCTTTCGTTTAGCCAAGATTCAAATCTTCAAACGTAGTATAAGAATTAGATAATCGGGGTATCTAGATATCTCTTCAGTTGCCTATTTAGACTAGTTTCTGTAGGCGGGAAAGATCCAAATCGTATTACCAACCCTCTGTGATCACTAATCGCATTAAGAATCTAATGTACGAGCTTAGGTATACCCTTTGCAATATTCGGAATTAGGATTCTTCCGGCAGAGGAATTTCTATACATGTATTGATTTCGAGAAAATAGTCTATTTGGTGTTTCTTTATGTACCTACTAGCTGCGCCCAGCGGTTTTACCCGCTGTACTTATAGCCTATGTGTTAATCCAGGGTCTAAGCTATTTCTATACCAAAATTTCAGCTCAAAAGGTCCATCCGTTTAGGTGTGAAAGAGTAACAAACACACATCCAGACATCCATTCTTACAAACTTTCACGTTTATAATCAAAGTAGGTAAGTTTTTTATAAGTTACATTTTCTTTATAAAAAAATACTTGCAAACGTGCCCCACTGTGATCTATTAGAATAAATTCATTTTGATTTTTTTTTTTTATGAGAGAAGAGTTGTCTATGTACAGTCAACTACAAAGAGATGTATCCATGTTAGGCTAACAAAATGAAGTAAATTTTCATTTGCCACAATGAACTACCCTTGGTTCGTGACATTTCTAATAGCAATCAAACTTTATATTATCATCGACTCGTTTAATATGCAACAATGAAGTGTCCCACTACTTTTCCTTAGGTGATACATAATAATAGCATTTAAAATGAATCGAATATAGTATAAGATTTGGTGGATACTGAAAATGTCACGAAGTAAGGGTAAATAATTTTTGCATACTAAAAGTTCCTTCATTTTGTAAGACTAACATGGATACATCTCTTTGTAGTTGACGTACCTATCTCACATCTATAGATATTATACTTTATAATGAAAAGAGTAAATTAATAGAAGAAATAAATTATTTTCCATCACTAGGTACTTCTCATATTATTTGTTAATTGTAATTAATAATGTTACATCCAGAGGCAATTTAATTATGATGTACCTACATTTGATATAGTGACTAATGATTCAAATTTGATTTAATCAATTCCGGTAAATAATTTGATATGCGTTTACGATATATTATTTCATCATTAGATTCAATTAATTTAATGTTATGTACATTCACATTGATCAAATTGAGTTGCTTAAAATAATTTGACTGTAACTTATTTTAAAACATAATTAAACCAAATGTTATGGATTATATTACGTAACTCTTCATTTAACACCAATAAAAAATCATTCCAACATTAAATACGTTTAAAAAAAGTTACAATTGGTAGTCTTATCGCTACCAGATCTGTTCCAGGCAACAAGCAGGGAAAGGATAAATAAGTTAGACGATGGTTAGACACAATAATTTTATTTTGCTTAGTGTAATAATATATTGTGTAAGATCTACCTATTGTATTCCTGAAACAGTAATTTTTACGAAGATAAACCATTATAATATAAATATATAGGTTAAAAAAACATCGTAACATTAACAAAAGTAAAATCCAAAGCATTCATGTTAAAATGAACGTTTTCTGTTTATAAAAATAGATGAAACAAATTGGAAAAGGGTCAAGGGTTAGCTTTGTTTACATTTGCCTTGTCAGATGATTGTCTTTTGTTTCAATTTATTTTAGCTGATTGTCTATGAAATTGGCGCAAGGAATAAGGAAAATATTTTTGAACATAGAATTTCTGGACACTTGCTAAATATTTAGTGTTGGTATTTTGTTTTATTTTATTAATGTGTTAATGGAATTAATTACACGTTACTTTGCGGAATTCTATAATTATTAATAAATTTCAAAATTGTGTGTTTCCAGCTTAGTTTAATACGTGGCGAGGAATTTAAACAGTACCTACCAATATAATGATAATATTATTATAGATAAAAAGTTGAAATGTATGTAAATTTTTGTTGTATTTATTTGCCTATCTCATTTATACATTATAATTTTTACACACTTTAATTTTGTAGTAATTTGTCTTTATTTAAAAAAAAAATCTGTCTTTTAATAAAATCCTGAGTTTATTTTTATCTTTATCATGATAAAAACCCGGCGGATACAGGCTGAATAGATAGATAGTTAGATGATAAAAACTTAGGGATAACTGTGATTACCCCTACTATTTAAAAAAATGTTGAAACGGAAACAGATTAAAAAAAACTCACTCAAAAATATAATATTATAATGATTCCCTTAATCAGTCAAGAAGAGGCGACGCATGGGACAGCATAGACTAAAATAATAGGCAAGTTTTTTTACGATTTTGTGAATATTTCAATGTTAAACAACTGAAATAATAATTTTAGTTTTTTATTTAAAATCTAAATATATATAAAAATCAATGTTTGTTCGTATGTCTCACTAAAGCTCGAGAACGGCTGGCCGATTTAGCTGATTTTGGTTTTGAAAAGTTTGTCGTAGTTCAGAAAAGGGAAAATATGGGGAAATGGGAGGAAGATATGCGGTGCCAATTTAAATTCAAAACTAGTAGTAACTGTAGTAATACCTATAGTATTTTAATATTTTTTTGTATAAATTATGGAAGAAGTGCCAAGACTGACCTGTCACAAATAGCACAGACCCCCACGTCCGTTCACAACACACCCGCCGATCACACTTGACAAGCCCCCCGTATTCTATCAACAAGATAATATTATGCTCAAATTAATGTAGTAATAATTGTAGATACCGCGCTCGCTAACCAAAACTGACGCTATGCAGTTAATACTAAAATTTCTTTGCGCTTCTCAAAGTCAAGCTCAAAATCCATTCATTCAAATAGGTTACATTCATCATCATCATCACCAGCCTATGTTCGACCACTGCTGGACATAGGCCTCCTCCATGGCACGCCACTCAACTCGGTCCTCCATCTTTCTCAAAATTTGATACAAAGGTAGATTAAGTCTTAAAAACTTTAAGGAGACTCAGTATTAAAGGAGGGGAAAGGAGGATCAGAGATTTAATAGAAATTCAGGAACCACGGAATTGATTTGAGTCGCGGGAAGGATGGTATGAGAAATTAGTAACTAATAATAATTTAGCTTAGGTACATTACAGTAGAGATAAGTTTAAGAGTTACCGGGAAAGGACCACAAATAGTTTTAATTCCTGAAAAGAGGTGTGAATATAATTTGTGAAGGCGATCAACAACAGCTAAACTGAGATAATATGACCTCTGGGAAAGGACATAGGATTGGTTCCTACGGTAGCGAACAAAACTGCATAGAAATACCCAGCCCGATATTCTTCGCTACCCACAGCGGGAGCAAATAATATAGCCATGCCTTATTTTACGCTTACAAAGTCGCGAGGATGGAAATACAATCATAGTCAATATAGCAGCACCAAATTAACTTTATTAATTGACTCTCACGCGCAACGAAGTGCGCGCGGGTCAGCTAGTGTTACAATATATTTAGTTCCAATATTCTCCACGATGGCTATCGTTTCAGACAGAGTTTGAGTCGGCATACATATAATGTGGCCCACTACAAGGGGACAGCGGCACTTATCATACATTTAGCGATCGGTCGCCCTTGCACTTGGAATCAATAATGTAGAGATCACGGAAAAATCGGCTTGTTTTTGTTAGTGTAAAGTGCTGTCGTAAATTATTTATGAAAGGTAAACATTTAATTGTAAAACTTATAGTAAACAAATCCATTCAGCATAGGTTTATTAGACTGAGATTTAGTTATTTAGAAAGTATTAATTAGTTTTAGATTATAGGTATTATCTCGTGTGTTTATTTATTAACATAATACATTAATGGGGAAAAAATGGTATATAATTTTTGAGATATTTTATTAAATTATTGTTGTACAATAAAAAATACAGTTCTTATAATATTTAATCAATGATATAAGACAGAACAAAAAATGTTAGTTAGATTTGTCTAGTAGTAATGGTATTACCATTTACAATTTTTAGACATTTTAGGAATTAGGGTTATTCATGGGATTCGCTTTCGTTTAGCCAAGATTCAAATCTTCAAACGTAGTATAAGAATTAGATAATCGGGGTATCTAGATATCTCTTCAGTTGCCTATTTAGACTAGTTTCTGTAGGCGGGAAAGATCCAAATCGTATTACCAACCCTCTGTGATCACTAATCGCATTAAGAATCTAATGTACGAGCTTAGGTATACCCTTTGCAATATTCGGAATTAGGATTCTTCCGGCAGAGGAATTTCTATACATGTATTGATTTCGAGAAAATAGTCTATTTGGTGTTTCTTTATGTACCTACTAGCTGCGCCCAGCGGTTTTACCCGCTGTACTTATAGCCTATGTGTTAATCCAGGGTCTAAGCTATTTCTATACCAAAATTTCAGCTCAAAAGGTCCATCCGTTTAGGTGTGAAAGAGTAACAAACACACATCCAGACATCCATTCTTACAAACTTTCACGTTTATAATATTAGTAAGACAGTCTTGAAACACAAATTTCCGCCAAGTGTGTCGCAATACCCAAATGGTATTTTTGAAGTGTCTTGGATTTTCTATGACGGAAAGCCCAACATCACTACATATATCTACATAGTATAAAACAAAGACGCTTCCCTCTGTCTATCCCTATTATGTATGCTTAGATCTTTAAACTACGCAACGGATTTTAATGCGGTTTTTTTAATAGATAGAGTGATGCTAGAGGAAGGTTTATATGTATAATACATGCATAATATAGTTGAGAAACACTGATTATGTTACGCAAAACGAAGTTCGCACGGGTTCACTATGTATATTATATTGCATAATATACATCATTACGCGTAAAATCGGTCGCGAAAAAACTTTTTTAAAAACAGAACAAAAATGTTGTGTTGCCCGACCATAATAGGTATTTCATCGACAAAATTTTAAAAATTTAAAAAATAGGCCACAATGTCCCTCACAAAGACATACAATACGCTTTATTGGGACAAAAAATAACAAAATAGACTTAAAACTAAATTAAAGTACTAATATTAATGTCCACAATGGGTGGCCCTATCGCTTAGAGCGATCTCTTCCAGGCAACCAACTTTGCACGGAAAGTTATAAATTAAAGAGAAGGGTGTAATTTGGCAGAGGAGTCAAACTATCCTATTGGTACTTGGTACATAATATATTATGTCATTTATTTAATTAAATATGTAAAATAGTGAGAGCCAAGCCTGCCTATATATATGGTCAATTCCTAAAGCCCCTCATCATAAGAATGTGTGGATAATAACGGCCGAGGATAATAAAACATTACAAGCATTAGCACAATTTATTATAATTAGACAATGATAAAAATGCTAATTACTAAGAGACCTAGCTAAAGACACTACTTATACTTAGCTTTAGGGTTATTCGGTGGACTCGGCGTTCCACTCGTAATGGACACTAATATTCCCAGTTGTCGGAGTCCCAACGTGCTTCTACCGATCCCAAGCCAAAAGTGAAGTGAGCTCCCAAACCGAGATCCGTACCAAGTAAACTCGTTTACTAGCGCCACCATCGGATCTTTTCTACAACTCTTGCTCCACGCTCATTGGCCAATCTACGCGTCCCCCGACTATCGACCAATCACACGTCGCCACGAAGCGAAGCAGTTTTATTTAAACAAATCAGCGCCCGTTATAAGTGTTACGCCAGAGTTTGCCATTTTCAACTCTGCCCACCGATAAAATTAAAGGAAATGGCGTAATTACAATGTTGCCCTATCTAATATGTCTACACGGCCAGCCCTGACGCCCGCACGTCCTCGGGCGGTGTTCTTGCAGAGCGTTTCGTAGGGCGATCTCTCGTAGGGCGAACACTCGCAGGGCGAACTCTCGTAGGGCGAACTCCCGTAGGGCGAACTCTCGCAGGGCGAACTCTCGTAGGGCGAACTCTCGCAGGGCGAACTCATTGCACGTCTATAACAAAGAAACAACTTCAGTCTATTTCATGTTCAACCGCTCGTTCATCCTGACACAATTAGTGTCATTTCTCTAGAAAGATTCGCAAAACATTCAGTACACTACCATTTAAAAAATGACTGATGATGTGATCACCATCCGGGTGTGGACTACATAGTAACAAGTTAGGTCTGAACGACACTTTTCTCTATAGCATAACATCTAAAACAGTGCCTCTGAACCAGAAGGAAACCCATCCAACTAAACCCCGCGGGCCTGACAACAGTTCCTTCGGCCAGGATAGACTATTACACATCTGGACCGGACGAGTGTATCCCCTCAACCAACCGCTAGCGGTCTGGCCCGGATGACACTGTCCCTTCGACCAGGATCGACTATTACACATCTGGACCGGACGAGTGTATCCCCTCAACCAACCGCTAGCGGTCTGGCCCGGATGACACTGTCCCTTCGACCAGGATCGACTATTACACATCTGGACCGGACGAGTGTATCCCCTCAACCAACCGCTAGCGGTCTGGCCCGGATGACACTGTCCCTTCGACCAGGATCGACTATTACACATCTGGACCGGACGAGTGTATCCCCTCAACCAACCGCCAGCGGTCTGGCCCGGATGACACTGTCCCTTCGACCAGGATCGACTATTACACATCTGGACCGGACGAGTGTATCCCCTCAACCAACCCTTTCAGGTATGGCCCGGATGACACTGTCCCTTTGACCAGGATCGACACATACTACTCATCTGGACCGGACGAATGTATCCCTTCAACCAACCCTTTCAGGTATGGCCCGGATGACACTGTCCTTTCGAAAAGGACCTACACACTACATCTGGACCGGACGAATGTATCCCTTCAACCAACCCTTTCAGGTATGGCCCGGATGACACTGTCCTTTCGACCAGGACCTACACACTACATCTGGACCGGACGAATGTATCCTCTCGACCAACCATTACAGGTGTGGACTGGATGACATTGTCCTTTCGACCAGGATTGACTACAGCAACTCTGCATACGCCTGAACCATACTAGCGAAACTAATCAACTTAACATTCAGGAGTCAGCAAACCAAAACCACATGAACTCCATAGGCTTTCTTCAACTAGTAAAATTTTTTTTTTTGTTTGGTTTTGTTTGGTTTGGTTTGGACCTCTATCTCACGTGGTGCCTAGTGAACATAAAACGCGATACAAATCCTTTCTCTCTCCCCTTCCCCGCTTTTTTTTCCTACTCCTCCTCTTCTGCTCGGGGTAGCAATGCACCCGCTGCTGCTCGGGGAGGCGCTGCACGCGCTGCTGCTCGGGGCAGCGCTGCACGCGCTGCTCTCGGGGCAGCACTGCACGCGCTGCTGCTCGGGGCAACGCTGCACGCGCTGCTGCTCGTCACTCATCTGTAATAAAGATAACACAGCACAGAATTTCGTTTCACCTGACTCAATCCTAACCTCAATTGTAATGTAAGCCTAAGATCTCTGAATATCGTATTATACCGGTACACAAACCGGTGGCATTAAAAAAGCATTTTTCAATAGTGCACCTAACCTAACTCAAACCTAACCTCATGGTAATTCTTGAAGCAGTTCGGCGTTGTTTAAACTACACGAACTAAGATCTGCGTTCAAATTTAGAAAATGTTCAGATACCTCTGCTATATGCTATAGCGATCATATTTCATAAGCTATGGCGATACTACAAGTTTCAACCCACGAAAATCGTGACAAAATAAAAGTTAGGGTAGGTATGTGGCATTCACTGGAGGAGTGCCCAGCTTGGGTCAGTGAGCGCCGTACCCTCGTCGCTGTTATGGGGGGCGAACTCTCGCTGGCAACCATGGTAAGAGCCATGGTTGCGAGCGAGGAGTCGTGGCAGGCCGCGGTTTCGTTCTGCGAGAGTGTCATCTCGCAGAAGGAGATCGCGGAACGCGAACGGGAGGTCACCACCGACCTCCCGATGCGTGCCCGGAGAAGGGGGCGTCGGAGGCGTATCTTCCACGCCCTTCTCCAGCCCCCATAACCTGGGTCTAGGCGGCGAGTACGGGGGTATTCGTCGCCGCAAGAACAGACCCACGAGGTGGCGCGCGCGGTGTTTCCGCGCGCCCCTTGAGAGGGTGGGGTGAAACTCCTCTTCACCCCACCGCGGAGGGGTCCTCCTATCAGTGAGGACCAAACGCCGTCGGGGCAGCGGATGAATGCTTCGGCGTACCCGTTGCCCCGGCATTATGGCGTCCCGCAGGACACCCCCAGGTTTTTTAGTGGGTATCCCCGCCGCTACCATCTTTGGCGGGGGAGTCCCACATACCACCTCGCGCCCCCCGGCGTGGGGTGATGATGCGTAACGCATTTTTCCTGGGATAAAAAAAAAAAAAAAAAAAAAAGGTATGTGGCATTGAGTCGCATTACGAAAATTTGTTCAGAAGTTAAATTATCTACTACCGCCCATCGCACATTAAAATGCTACACTACACGACTAGACAAAACAAGTTACGGATACGTAGTCTGCAGTAGGTATGAACAAAAAAATCATGGAATCGACTCACCGGCTTGATCACTCTAATCTACTCAAATTTCACGGTCACAAAAACTCGTTGCTCAACCAGCAGCGTCGCAGGTGTATGCATACACCCACATGCACGCATGCACGCAGTCAGGAAACGCGAGCACGAATCTCGTACACACGAGCGCTGACCAAGCGCGCAGACACGGCGCGCAGACCCGGCACTCGCCGCCGCCGGTAAAGGCAGGTGCGGCGAACAATAAAACAGGAAATCTGAAACATTGAAAAACGTTTAGTTCTCTATCCCACTTCTGATGTAAAATAGTGAGAGCCAAGCCTGCCTATATATATGGTCAATTCCTAAAGCCCCTCATCATAAGAATGTGTGGATAATAACGGCCGAGGATAATAAAACATTACAAGCATTAGCACAATTTATTATAATTAGACAATGATAAAAATGCTAATTACTAAGAGACCTAGCTAAAGACACTACTTATACTTAGCTTTAGGGTTATTCGGTGGACTCGGCGTTCCACTCGTAATGGACACTAATATTCCCAGTTGTCGGAGTCCCAACGTGCTTCTACCGATCCCAAGCCAAAAGTGAAGTGAGCTCCCAAACCGAGATCCGTACCAAGTAAACTCGTTTACTAGCGCCACCATCGGATCTTTTCTACAACTCTTGCTCCACGCTCATTGGCCAATCTACGCGTCCCCCGACTATCGACCAATCACACGTCGCCACGAAGCGAAGCAGTTTTATTTAAACAAATCAGCGCCCGTTATAAGTGTTACGCCAGAGTTTGCCATTTTCAACTCTGCCCACCGATAAAATTAAAGGAAATGGCGTAATTACAATGTTGCCCTATCTAATATGTCTACAAATACAATACACATAATAATATTATAGTTTTGTTATGTTACGAGAACAGTAGTATGAGTAGTAGTATGTAGGTACATATATCAAACATAAAGTGCATCTATTTCATATCTAACAATGATTCGGTCAGCGAACAAAAACAACGTTACGTTTGTGCATTTAATTAATACCGTATTTTGTTAAATGCTTCAATTAATGTGTTTGTAAACAAGATGACGTCATTTTTATACCTACAAATAGCTGGACTCAGTGGTTTTACACCGCTATACAGTATGCCTATATTATGTTAATAGAATAATACTTTATTCCAAACCAAACAATTACAAAGAAGCTTAATGAGCTAGATATCTTAAAGGTAAGCAATCGGCGGTCTTATCGCACTAGGCCATAATCTTTCTGGTATTTTCTGAGAAGATTTACTGTAGTAACATGTATATTTTTTTTCACCATCGGAAAGTAGAGATTTCAACGAACAGAAACCATACGAACTTTTTGAAAAAAGCTGATATTTTGACGGGTGAATTTTCGATTGAAAATTAGGGTGTTTTTTCGATATTATTTCAAAATAAGGTGAAAAAATAAATATTTTTAATCAAATAAATAATAAACAGGGTATTTGGGACATAAAAAGGTAAGTTTTCACCAAATTTCGTTTAAAAAATATATTTTTTGTAAAAGATAAAAATAAAAAACCAAAAACTTGGTTTTTTTAATTTTTCACATAAATTTTGAGGTTATGTGAAAAAAGTGTGCATACAAAAGTTTTAGATCTTGATATTACCTACAACTTTGCTATTTAACTTTTTTCGATAGGACTTTTAGTTTTGCCGGAAATCGAGAAAAACCGTTTTTTACCCTTAAAAACTCACCCTCATCCCCTTCCCGACCTCAGATCGCCCGTAAATTATTTTTCCTTTTTTTTTATAATATTCCCCTCCTTTTCTAATGGGTTTCATCCTACTATTATTTTTTTTCACTTTTTATTATTTTTAGAGGGATCTACCCTGGTCTATTATAGATTCTGCGACAGATCAACTTATACCAGTATATCCGATGCAGTGATGTTGCAAATTAAATTATTAGTATACAAAACATTCGGAGAAAACCCAGTTCAAAATGGTTAGCAGCACCAAACCACGTCCTTAATATCGGGTCCCAATATCAAATACTAATCTAGTTAAAATTGGCAACATGACTTTCAATAAGACACTGGAGTCCGGCTTAAATAAACTCCATTTAGTTAAGTCACGTAGGCCTCTAAACTGGAAACAACCGGATGATTCCGGAGTCGTCCGGATGCGCCGGACTGGCTTACGTGACGTAAGTCGACTTCCATTAACGTACCTAATTTCCTATTGTGGTAGGGATTTGAAAGCTAAAAGCTTTCGATGTGCTCATACGAATTGTAATAATACTCTCAGAACGCTAACAGGAAAGTTTCTTGAGACTTGAATGAAATAATGTGCCGCGCTCTCTTTGCACTGAAATGTTGAACATGTACGTGGTATAAATCACCTTTTCCCCAAATGATCTTCCTAAATAAGCTTGACTATGAACTAAGTGAAATTGTTAAAGTTTACAGACATCGGCATACCACCGGACCCATGGCTTAGTGACATTATTAAGATCGCTGGAAAGACGAGGATCGATCAAGAGGACTGAAAAGTACGTAATCGTCACGCTATCTCTTCCGGGAGAAATAAATCCAAATATGGTAACTAAAAGCAATCATAAATAAATTAATTCCGTCAAAAAGTAGCCAAAACATTTCCTCCAAAAAGTTACCAAAATAATATTTTATGTACAAAATTAATTTCACCAAGAAGTTTCCAAAACAATAATATTATTATGCTGTGTACAAATAATATTTTATTAATAATAATCAAGGTTTCAAGCACTCCATGCAAAGCTGGTTCTCTGTAAGAGATCGCTCTAAGCGATAAGGCTTTGTAGACCTTAATATAGTTTGGTTTTAGTTATCTTTTGGTCGCAATAAAGAGTATTGTATTGTAAAATAAACACAGCATTTGAGAACAATATAAATTATATACGAGTATAAATAGCCAAAACTTAACTTCTAGCATTACGTTCCTGTAACTTAAACTCCGTTCCTGTTCCTTAACTTGTACTTATGTCTCCTTATATATCTTTATAACCACCGTCGCTCTAGTTTATGTATTTCCTTTCCCTGCTTGGTTGTCTGGAAGAGATCGCTTTTAGCGATAAGACCGCCAATTGTAACACTTATTTCTGTGTAATGTTAGTTCTAAGCTATATTATTGTATTTGTGTGAACAATAAAGAGTTTTCTATTCTATTCTATTCTATTGACGCAAATAACAAGAATAAAGACAATGGAGCGTGTTTACATTCGCCGTACTATGAGTCCCAGAATGGGTACATTAAAAAACCAGTGTTTGTTTCTACTTTGTTTGAAATGCATTCGTAGAAAGAGCAAAATTCAAATTTAATTTAAGATAGTTCCGTCCCGTATAATATATTTAAAAAAAGGTTTTGTTAGTCATGACAATGCCAGGTATACTATACGGCTACGACGCCTGTTTTTAACTTTATCAGGATTCAGGTAGAGCCGGATTGCACATTGCGGTTACTTTCATGGCTCCTCAAGTGACTTACATAGGTATCCTATCTTATCAGTTATCGTGTTATTTTGGAGTGATGTGACAAAAGTAGATGGATTACATAGATAGATTTTAAAAGGAAACTTGGGTCCTTTTGAAGAAGCGGAGACCATGAGAATGACATGCAGTAAAATCAGTGAGGAGGACAGTCTCGAGGCTAGTAAAACTTAATAAATAAATAAAAAATAAAACATCGAGTTTTATATTGTATCACAATAACAGGTCACTCTACTGACATTATGAGAGTCAAACCACACTCACAATAATTATATGATAGGTAATGTGGCTAACCTATATGCTACTGTTTCAGGTCGCCTAGATCACTTCATAGCCCACAAAATGACCTAACGGCTGCCTCCTACGTAACTTATAGAAAACAGCCTTAATAATGTTATGTTAACTACGTCCATACATTTTCGTATGAACAAAGTATAGTTACAAATGTTACTTGTATATGAATAAAATTAATAACATGAACTCCCAAGTGTAGTGCTTATAGCTCCACGTGAGGCCCAAAGTAATTGTTGGTTTATGTGTTGAACTTCACGCATTTGTTGTTTCGCACGTGCTACCAGATTTACTTAAAGTTTGTTCAGCTTTTAGGCGTGATGATAATACGATGTATAATGCAGACCTGCGTACGTGACTTGCTTTATCAGTGTTATAGAAGCACTTATAGTGAGGTGACTTCGTAGTACAGAGAATTCATGGCGCAGTCGGTACAGGATACTATCGTAAATCGTAACGAATGTGATATAATAATAAAATTGTCCTATAATGAAACAAGTTATTACATGATAGTTTGTGCATGTACCAACACGCAAACCTACCAACGTCTCTGCATGAATCAAGTTCGTAAGAAATCTATCTTAAAAGAACGCTTTTAACGATTATTGATTAAATGTTTTTTTTATTGATTAAATGAAAGCCACACACGAACTGTGCCTACACCAAACAGATTTTATTAAAATAAACCCCAAATATTATTATTAATAAATGTATCTCTAGCAAAATACGAGTAGTAAACATGTTACCAGCAGATTAGCAAGATTCCCATCGCGTCACAGCAGTAAACACGCGCGCCGTGACAGATCTAATAAAATATTCGCTAATTGATACGCCATGACAATTCGAGCGGCGACTATTCACGCTCCATCGAACGCGTTGACACAAACACGATACTGTAGGACGAACATTATTTACAAACTATGAAGACATTATGGTTATACAAATAAAATAATATTATTACAATTACTCGTAATTAGCTTATGATCGCGGTTTTCCCGCGCGCAGATATCCTTTCATATCGGAAGTTTACGTCATAAAAACGACCTGTGTTGTAAATTTGAACTCATTCTGTTTAGCGGTTTAGGCTGTGCATAGATAGATCAGTGTCATCACACATCGTCGCTTAACATTACGCGAGATCGTGGTCAAAAGCTAACCTATAATATAATTTTAATAAATCAAAATAGTCTTTTTTTTATACAACGTGGTAAAAACGAGCAAGGCACGAGCAAGACGCTCTCCTGATGGTAAGAGATAACGCTGCCCATAATTAGTACAGTGCTAACCAAGATTTTACTTGGTAAAATTCTGGGTGCACTGCGCCAACGCTTCTTACTTGAGAGTCATAAGATGTTAAGACTCTTCAGCCCAGTAATTTCACTAGCTTCAGTGCCCTTCCACCGAACCACAGTAATGTTTGCATATCACTGGTCAGGCGGTAGAATAACTGGCACTGTAGGGGTACCCATCTAGTCGACCTTCTGCAAAGGAAGCCTACCCCCGGTAAAGTGACTAGAGTTTTAAAATTTTGGTGTTACAGGTAGGCAAAGGTAAGTAGTATGGGAAATCTGGTCACTATCATGATTAGACCAAGCGCAAAACTGCCTTATTTTTTCCCAGACAGCCACGATTTCCCAAATAATGGTCACCCTGAGCAAACATTGTTACGAGCATAACTGGAATAAAACAGTTCTGTTGACTCGACAACAGCGCCTGCGATTTGCAAATTGTTATGTAAACATGGACCTGGAAATGTGGCGGAGGTGTGTCCGAGCGAATTTTGACAACTCTTTATTGTGACGCCAATATTTTTATGGAAATAACAAGGTAAATGATATGAGCACGTATTGCGTATTTTGAAGCGGTGGTGGCCAAGGGGTTATGTGGTGCAGTTGTTATTGGACCAGTGGATTCGAATCCTGGCCCCGCATCAATTAGGTACTATCATTAGTTATGTCCTGCTTTTCCACTCGCTATACTGGTGGTAATCTTCGACCGTGGCTAGTTTATACCATTCACTGGACAAAACCGTGTCGCAAAGCGGTCATTACAACCATGTTCCGAAATGATGTTTGAAAAGTTTCAAATCTCAAATACCATAGATAGTATTCTTTTTTATCGTACAAGTGTGCAGACATGAGTCTTAACTATTGACTATCACATAAAATATAGCAAGCTTCTTATAATATTTCTTAAGAGATTGTTCCACAAAATGACTTCTTGTACCACCTGCGAATATATTTTATGTGGATATTATGCACCTCGTCGTAACTATTAGAAATGAGAAAGTGTCGATTTAATGAATTGAAGATAAAGATATTTTTATACTAAAGCAAGTTGAAAAGAAGGATGATCTATGTTAAGAAATAGCTGTAACTTATGAGTTAGATAGATCAAAGATAAAAACATCAAATTTCCTTCCAACAATTTTGTCTGTAAGAGATAGTTTTATGCGATAGAACCACCTATTGTTTAACTCTAGTTTTAAGCTTTTAACTATTACTTATAATTTGGTATACAATAAAGTGTTATTCAATTCTATTTACAAGAGCCAAATTAGTACCATTGTAGTCGTACACAGGATATTGTATCCTCTCAGATATCCTCAGTAACGGATAACGAAGCCCCTCTCTACTCAAGGGTTATTATCTGTCGGCAGTCGCGGGTTATGGCAATTTTCCTACAGTATTGCACACGATCACTTGCTCTTTGAAACTCTCCTATTCTGCTACAACTCGTCCTATTGTGTTTGAATAAAAAATACATGTGTAATTAGAAAATCTTGCACGATTCGCGTTGCAGAGTGAGCATGGATTATATATGTTTACTTTGTCTTTTATACAAGTAAATAAAGTCTAATTTGACAAGTTAGTTTGGTACATAAATCTAGGTAGATTCTCGTAGCCGCAGGTCTGTCGCCATTCCAGCTCTCGCGACCGCGGTTCACGTAGCTGAGCCAAAAGATCGAGGTTGTTTTATAATATTGTTTTATATATTATGTTTTCGTAAAATTAACATTAAAATATCTACGCGATAAGTCCCGACTAATAAAATCAGCACGAGCCTTTAATCTTAAAGTGAATGAATAAATTAATAAAACAAGTAGGTAAACTAACAAATTTGCTGCTCCGCGATTACCTTAAGAATATTGCAAATTGCAATTAGCTCTCATTCTCCTATTGAATTTATTGGCACATGATAATAGCCTCAAACCCGTGGAGGTGGCGCATTATTGGGCTACGTTACGTCAAAGAAAGGCTTTCAAGATGCAATATTCGATGCACCGCTATCGTTTGTCTCAACATTGTTTGCAAGCTCTGACATAAATTATATTGGTACTTATATTGTAGCATGCACTTTGTGGATATTGATATTTTGTACTAAAGAAGTGGAGACGATCTTTTTTTTTATACAATATGAACGAGATAAATAATATAAAGTTTGTTTCATCTCAGCATAATATCATATTTACCGTCAATTACTTTTTTAACAAGAGCACAGCGCATATTAGACAAATTCATACCTAGATAATGGGATGCTTTGATAAAAAATCTCACAAAGGCAGAAATATGAAGATGCCTAGATTTTATACCTCACAAATGGTCGTCTAAAGAAAGTAGAATTGAACTGTAGTAGCCAAGTGATTATTTTAAAACGACTGAGCACTGTTTTCAATAATAAATACTCATAATATTATTATTATCTTTATTTTATAAACATCATCATAATTTTCGCACTGCTGGGCAAAAGCTTCCATTTTTGCCATTCTCCTTCGTTTTGTGCGAATAGGATCCAAATACTGCGGAATTTATTGTCCTGGATTTATCTGGAATTAGTGATGCCCAACTTCATTTGTGAAAATTGTCTAGTTTTGGGTAACTAGACAATTTACAATTTTCATTATTTTCAATTTTTTTTCATCGGACGTGGGCCTCCAATACTTAAAAGGTGTGAGTGTGCGTGCGTGTGCATGTGTGTTAAAGTCGCCCTAAAATTATTACTTAAAATCCAGAGGGTGACGTAAAATCATCCTTCTTACAGCCACTGTCCCACAGCATTGTTCCAGTCTTAAAATAAAATGGATTATCCCCACACTGGCCGCGTCTTAGGCGCTCCATTCTCATACAATATTTATGCGTGAAGAACACAGAATGTCGATTACTGGTGGCTGGGTCACAAAGATATAAATTTACTGGCTGAGCTGCTTAACTTTTAACCGCTATTTAGGTCATTGGTCGTCGGTCGTAGGTGTTATAAGGTACCCGTACATTGCGTCCACATTATCGCGCAATTTTGACTCACGAAAAAGCAAATATTTTTTGCTTATTCAATGCTTGTGTGACCTAGTAGCGCAATTAGTATCGAATTCACCCTTTTTTTGTTTCTGAACAAGGTCTTATCATAAAGTCAAAGAGAAAAATACAACTTTGTTATACACTACTTAAAGAAATACATTACACAATATTAAGCTGCGAAATGAAATCCCATCAAAGCACAATTAGGTTTTTTTTTAATATTAAAGTATACCTACGATACAAAAGTTCCAATGCAATCTGAATTATTTAAAAGTCTTTTCAGTTGTTTTCATTATTATAATTAATTGTTATAGTTATTATGATTATAGTAAAGTGAAATTACAGGGCTAAAGAGTCTTAACATCTCATGACTCTTGAGTAAGAAGCGTTGGTGCAGTGCTCCTAGAATTTCACATAATTGTGAAATCCTAGGTAACACTGTACTGATTATGGGCAGCCGTTATCTCTTAACATCAGGAGAGCGTCTTGCTCGTCTTCTACTTCATCACATAAAAAAAAAGTACCTTATTTCATCCTTAGAGATCAAGACTTTTTACATTTTTTTTTAAATACTATAGACATTTTTATGTGTTGTAAGTGTAACCTCTTCAAACTTAATCTGCTGAACCGATTTAACAAAATTTAGTAAGTAAAAGCTCAAACTTTGGAATAACACATGATCTACTTTTCAGCGAGTAAATCCACTGAGCACAGCTAATAAGTGCTAAAAGGTGCCACAGCTAATTGTCTAGTGCGATAAGACCGCCGATTGTTTACCTGGCATTAAAGATATCTAGCTCAGTAAGTGTCTTAGTAATTATTTGGTATGCAATAAAGTATTTTTCTATTCTATTCTATACACTAGAAGATTCTTCTATTTAAGCCAGTAGGTAAACATCCTCAACATATTTTTTTCTGTGCTATTTATTAATATTTATAATTTGTTTGCGTTTGAACCCAAATTTCTCTGAAAAAATAATAAACGTTAAGTACCCTTTGTTAAACAAATTAATTGGACTTTTACTGTTAATGAATTTAATTTCGGAGAATCTTTTGATGCTTCCCAGTATTATAATAACAGCTTTTATATTTAACCCCAAGGCTAATGACAGTACACAGTTTATAAGGGTTAAAAACAGGGTCGATAAGGATTAATATTGTTTTAAGGCTAATAGACAGGTTGCCTTGAAAAAGGGAATAACGATACGTTTTTGAGAAAGTTTTCCAATGGATACGAGTAACGTTGGAAGTTTTAAATACATCGATTTTGTAAAATAGCTACATATCCTATTTTTATATTTACTTATAAATACTTAATATTTTTACAAGAAACTAAGTTTCAAGATTTCGTATTGAACATGAAATTTCCAAGAGCAAAGACGATGTTATTCTTAGAAACTTAAAAACAATATTTTTTTGTTTAGCATCTATTAAGTATTGTTTTATTACTTCTAATGATTTCAAAAAGATCCTGGTTCCTAACAAAAGTGAGTTGCATAGTTGTAGTAGTAACAAAATCATGGATGTTTATTACTTACGGCTATATGGGTATGGGTATCTTTGATCCCGCAATAAAACATACGCCACATTTTAGCAGCTAAAGCCGATAGCACATCACAGGCACAGCTAGTCTTTCTTTTAAAAGAATCTATTCTAAAGTATCTTCTTATCTTATCTTATATGTGGGGGCTGACAAAGTCAGCAACACATCGACCCATTGGGATCTATTGTGTTCACCCCTTGCCTACCGTTTCTTACTCCTCAAAGAAGTGGTTTATTAAAGTGGTGATCCCACTAAGAGAAAGAAACCTGTACTCCTCCGGTTTGGGGTACGCTGTCCCAAGGAGGCTCATGCGTTTCGTAGCCAGTACGTCGCATTCGCACAAAATGTGCTCCATGGTTTCTGTACCCTCGCCACAGGCTCTACAATCGTTTGTTGTAGTGAGCTTCATTTTGAACAGCATGTCGTTGGTTTCATAGTGCCCAGTTAAGGCACCAATGATTGCTCTTCCTTTGTTTCTTCCATTATACAGAATGGAACTTTTTGGCCATGTTGATGGTGCATGCAGGCAAGCCCATACTAGGTTCAGGTCCATGCATAGCATTTGCTGATCCCCTTCTGGCAAGCTCATCAGCCTTCTCATTCCCTTCTATACCTACATGGCCAGGTACCCAAACTAGTCGTATTGTGTTGCTGCGGCCTAATTTATTAAGGGCCTTAACAGCATCCAGGACCAGCTTCGAGCTGACTCTGCAGGAATTTAGGGCCTTTAGTGACGCTTGACTGTCACTGAGAATGTAGATGATTTTATCTTTTACATTCCTCCTTATGTTTTCTTCAGCGCATGCTATAATAGCATACATCTCTGTCTGAAAGACGGTAGTGTATTGACCCAGACTGTTCCAGAGTTGGATATTTTCCGAGTATATACCTGCCCCTGTACCGGATCCGGTTTTTGAACCATCCGTGTACCATATGCAGCATTCTGCGTCTTGTGTGCGTAGTTGCTGCTTCCAGTCTTCCCTTGAGGGAACATGTATTTTGAAATTTCTTTTGAAGATTTTAATGTGCGGCATTACGTCGCTGATCATGTTCATCTTCCTCTGTAGCTCTTCATTGAGCTTCATTTTTGTGTGCCTTGTTGTTGGCCTATTGAAGTCATGAACTCCTGTAGCTTGGAGTCTGTATAAGGCTTTGATCGCCTCCTGTTGAATGACTAGATGAAGAGGTTTAAGATTTAGGATTCTATCTAGCGCCTTACTGGGCGTAGTGTTAAACGCTCCTGTGATAGCTACAGTGGCCATCCTTTGAATTTTGCCTAGTTCCCTTTTACAAACCGTCAATTCGGTTCTAGGCCACCATACCACGCTGCCGTATGTTAGTATTGGGCGCACCATTGAAGTGTAGATGAAGTTAAGTACCTTGGGCTTAAGTCCCCAGATCTTGCCATATGCTGATCTACACATATTGAAAACTCTCATAGCTTTTTCTGTCACCTTTTTGGCGTGCAGATTCCACGTGAGTTCCTTGTCTAAGGTCATACCGAGATATTTTACTTCGGTAGCCCATTCTAGCTGTGCCAAATAAACGTAACTTTTTCAAATTACCTAGCTTCCTCTTCCTTGTAAAAGGAAGAACCGTGGTTTTGCTCGGATTTATGGAAAGATGGTTAATATGACACCATTCTTCCACTATCTTTAAAGCCTTTTGCAAAAGTTCCGATACAATTTTCGGAAATTTGCCATTGATCATTACTACTATATCATCTGCGTATCCTACAGCATAGCAGGCTCCTCTGTTTAATTTCGTAAGAAGGGAGTTTACCACCAGACACCAAAGTGTTGGTGACAATACCCCTCCCTGAGGACAGCCTTTAGTAGTTGTCGCATAAATTTCATCCCCTAGTAAAGAGGATCCTATTCTCCTTCCCCTCAGCATGAAATCAATCCATTTGCATAGGGTACGGTTAATGCCGTGTTCATTGGCGGCCTTCATAATCGATTCAAAAGTTGTGCGGTCAAATGCTCCCTCAATATCTAGGAATGCCGCCGCGCAAATCTCTTGACCGTCAATAGCTTGTTCTGCTCTAGTGACTACGTAGTGCAATGCGGTTTCAGTAGACTTCCCGGATTGGTACGCACATTGTAGCTTATGAAATGGTTTCTTTGCCAGAGGACCATCCCTTATGTATTCATCTACAAGTTTCTCCAGGGTTTTTAGTAGAAAAGATGAGAGACTTATTGGACGAAACGCCTTAGCCTCTTCATAGCTTTCTTTACCTGGCTTAGGAATGTATGTTACCTTTACTTCTCTCCATATCTTTGGAATAAACCCAAAGGCTATGCAGGCCTTAAAGAGCCGCATGAGATGCGGGCCTATTGTGGGAAGACCCCGTTGTAGTAGTATTGGGTATATGCCATCTGGTCCCGGTGCTTTGAACGGTTGGAAGTTTTGCACAACCCAATTAAGTTTTCGTTGTTCTACCACCTTTTTAGCAGTGTCCCAATCTGCCTTTACTGTTCTCAGATTCTGTTCTGATGCAGGCATGTGATCATCTGTATCCGTAGTATCATGAATTCTGCAGTCTGGGAAATGCGAGCTAAAGTAACATTTGACTAAAATTTAAAGCCATTTCCATAGAATATAGAGCCTTTGTACACAAACACTAGAGCGTCTGCGAGGAGCCAGGAAAGGTTATCACACAATACTTCAGTTAAAGAGGCTCTTTGTACTACACACTCAGCGTTTTATTAGCTTTTGAATTGAATCTGTATTGCCTAAAATTTAATTATTTTTAGACGTGGGATAGACAAAAATATTTAACTTTTGTTTTATGTTCTATAGAAGTATCCATCTAGGACGACAAATGATGCTTCCAGATGAGATACAACAAATATATACTTCAAGGGGGTGGCCCTTGAAGATCTGGAAGTTCTTAGAAGCTACGGGTTTAGGGAGTGAACTATAGCTAAAGTGGGCATTACTATTGTAATTGCTGTAATTGCTATTATTGTGATTGCTGATCTATTGATCAGCAATCACAAAAATAATAACTATTTTCTAATCATTAAATGGATCTCTCCAAAAGAGGCAGAAAAAAACAAAATTCGTCATTCATAAGTAAACATAATAACTCTACCTCCGTATTGAACGATTTCATATGAAATCTAACTTGTTTATGTCCCATGAAACTGTTTACCTATGTCTAAAGCCACGAGCGCTTCAACATGAGCAAATGTAGACACATAGAGTCACAAATTCTCAGTCAAAAGCGATTTTGCGATAATTTCGTTTTATATGATTTATCATTTTGCACGAACATTTATGGGAAGTGGAGATGGTTTATATTATTATTATTATGTAACCCAGAAACTCTAACATATAATATTAAATCGAGATCTTTAAATGACGATGCGTAGCCTTAGAACTTTTTGTATAGTAACTGGCGTAATACAGTCAAACCTAATTCCATAAATGACAGACGGAAATCAGATGACTATAAATACGTAAACTTTTGTATAAAACGATCTAAGGCTACCCTGGAACGTCGTTTTAAGAATTTGGATCTAGGGCTACGACAGATAGTCATTTTATAGTACCTCTAGTGAGGAAGTGCTCTTAAGTTAAGGTCCTGTCAAAACATTTAAATTGACCATCAAATTATGTTATTTGTAAGATTAGCACCCGAAACACGTAAAAAGCCTTACGACCTTATTACATTCGCTCAAATTATAATTCTTGAAAAGACAATCCGACCTTCGGAGAATAAAAAGGACAATTTTAACAGTTCCCTTTCTTATCATTTGGGAAACCGGCGGAATTAACGTGTGGTACGTGACTTGGGGGAAGAGGAGGTGCCTATTAGATGTCAACTTTCGCACTTTACAACGGAGAGTTATGAAAGAGGTTTAGATTTATGGTGATCTGGCGGATGATGGAAGCTGATTTTAAAAGCTTGTGATGGTCTGTGTTAAGCCGATGAACTTGAACTTTGCGTAATCGTTCCCCTTATGTATCAAATTCTTATTCAAAAATGCTTTTGATTGATACATTCATGGGTTCAATAAGTTTCGCAGTTTTTCATCGCACTAAGGGTTAATTTTATTGAAACACCACTAAAGTATAAATACAGAAGAACAATATTTTGTAAACAAGTGTAACAACATCGACATTTTGACATTTCTTTGAGAATTTTACACTTCGCGCGAAGTGTGCCCGATCTATAATAACAGTAATAACTGTTGACCTAATTTTTTTTATACCAAATGCATTTAATTTAAGTGTTTTGTTTTGTTATAATTCTTCTTCTTGGTCGTAGCCTCATGACTGAAGGACGTGATCATGGTGTCCATTGTTGGTAATAATATTGTGTTTAATAAAGAGCAATCTTATATGTTCAGTTATTTTAACAATGCAAAATGTTCTGCTAAAATTACATAATTATTATTCTGGTTAATGAGTGAATGAACTACTTGACGTGTAATGATTGAAATTTGAGACTAATTTTCAAATAAATCAGTGGTAATCATTGTATTATTTTGTTTTGTTGTAATATTACGAAATGAAATACGCCCACATTTTAATGCTCGTGCATTGCAATGTACTCGTAGTTATGTAATATTATTATTTTATACTGTTATTTGCATAAATTATTGTTTATTGGTAATTTTGCTACTCATAAAGTACATAATGAACGAATTGACAACGTCTGTCTTTCTCGACCTATAAAATGCGCATTCTAGGTATGCTCTATTCTTGGTCACATCATCACTTTTCAACAGGTCCTGCAGAGGTCCTTTAGGCCTACTAGCTATCGCCCACCCATATGTAAAACACTAGAATCTATAAAAAAATTGCTTACATTACTAAACCTCCTCATTAATGTGAGTAAAATAACAAACGCAGCAATGTACATCGAAGTGGACGTCAATCTTAGTGGGTGTGAATTAGCAAATAGACTTGCTGCTGGTGATGCAACGCCTGCTAAGTCTAAAAATTCTAAACGTTAAATAAACATTTTCATAAGATCAGAGACACAATACAGCTGTTGAACTTACGCTCCGGAAAATAACTGAAAGATCTCTTCACTCTAAAAGAGTAAGTGCTTTTTAAACTCAATTCTCACTTGCTTACAAGTAGAAGCGTCATAAACGTAGAGGTAAATCTAAAACAACATTTTCCTTTTGTAAACAAGTCGTAAGATTTTATTCAGCGCAACCTATAACTTTAGATACGCTTTACCGGAGCAGTTTTACATCGCTTTTTGAAACTAACTACCGCAGAGAAGTGCCTGAAGAGCGATGCCATACGAGCGCGTTGTCACGGCAATACGGTTACGCTGCGTTGACCAGCAGTTGCCGAGGACATATAAATTGGAGTGTGAGTTTCTTGCACGTTCTTCTCATAGAGATGCTATACGAACGAGCGGTAGCGTTGAAAAAAAAATTGTAAAACTGCCTTGCAAAGGTATGTTGTTAAGGTCTAAGGCCATTGTAGGCTATTTGAATAAAAAAATTTTGAGTTGAGTGTTTGTGTTTAAACTAAATGCCAAATGGTGCAACGTGGTACATAACTACGTAGTGATGGATAAAAATGAGTCAATCACTCAATCTATCAGTCAAGCAACCACAAGCAACCACTGTGCGTTGCTTTTTATGCTTTCTAACATTTGCTCTTTCCATCGACATTTTTAACGACGCAATCGTCATTGCCCGTGTGGTCTCGCTCTAAGATAATTTGAAAAACGCTGCTCTTTAGAAAAATGCATTTTTATTTGTTTAATATGCCTGCGTGAGTAAGATGCTGGTAACAATGGATAAAATATCTGCGTATAGAATACTTATGAAAATAATGCAACTCTCTTAAACTTTATATTTTACTAGCTGCGCCCAGCGGTTTTACCCGCTGTACCTATGTGTTATTCCAGGGTCTAGGCTAATCTCTATACCGAATTTCAGCTCAATCGGTCCACCCGTTTAGGCGTCAAGAAGTAACAAACATACACACTCACTCATAAACTTTCGCATTTATAATATGAGGGTGATATACATTTCGTAAAAAAAACAATGAATTCCCAACCCACTTTGCGGGCTTGTAAAGTGAAAAGTGAGTGGTAAAAATACCTTTTGAATGTGCATTTGTTCGCCCCAAAAAAGCAATCCAGCGTACCAGAGAAATAATTGAAGAGCTACCGCACTGAGCCGGAAAACTTCCCAGAAAAAAATATACAGTGTACCAGAACACAGTCCTTTTATAGCGCTGTCAAAAGGCACCAACATAAAATATTAATCGCCAACAGGCCTTATAAGTGCTGACTTAAGAGAGAAAAATGATTAAATTTTCATTAGCCAAAATGTAAGAGAAAGATTTGATGAATAATTGAATGATCCGCGAAGTTGCCAGGTACGTCGGGAATCCCGGATATTCATTTACTCGGAATATTATACTTTGTGTGAACTGAAAAGTAATAGTCTTGACTTTGAAGAATATTAAATTGTGGATTATGTTTTGTCAAAGGTAAACGTATTTCGCAGGTATTCAAAAATATCTCCTTATTTTGTAATGCCTATTTTAAACAATTATAAGAATTATGCATATGGCCTATGATACATTTTTCGTAAATTGTGTTCGAGTTATTCTTCTGTAGCCTATCGAATAAATTATAATATCTTCAATCTTGAAATAGTTTGTTTACACGGCACTTTGAGCACTTAAATAGAGTTTTCTAAGGTGCAAAAATTTCCCCCTAATTTTTGAAAAGGTAGTTTAAATTTGGACATCATAATATTTTCGCGATTTACCACATAACATTTCTCTATAATACAATACTCGGCGAATCCAAAAAGATCAACTGGTAACACCGAAAGACACAGATGCTTGAAGGCTGGCAATCCGAGATATCACTCGGTTTAGAATGTGTGCGTACTAAATAAATAACTCGGGGTACATTTCTATGGAAATGCTCAAATGAATTTCTGCACCGGGTGCTAATGTGAAATTTCTGCGACGCAAACACCTACTCTGAAATTCGTTAAGCTTTCAAATGCATAAAGGCATTCTTATATAAAAAATTTAATATGCGAGTTCAAAACTCGTATTTGCCAAAGTTTCACACTTGAAACGCTCTGCGTTCAAATTAATTTTTTAATTTGCATGCTTTAGATTTCACTCGATGGCGAAAAAATGTAAAATTATGTAGGTACTTGTATTTCTAATCTATGACACTTCAATGATCTTTTTGTATATTGCTATGCAAAACTTCTTATTAACTTAAATATGCACGAACACTACTTTATTGTACACAATAGATCATCATCATCTCCATTAGCCTTTTCCATTTGTATAAGATGGTTCCTCTATAATATTTATGGTTCGGCACTTACGTGAATGGAACAGCGGAAGTAGCACGATGAAGCCAAAGGAAACAACATAGCCAAAAATCTTTTAGTGTTAATGCCAGGTTATTTTTATTTCTTTTATGCATTCAGATAAACGAGACGAGCCTAAATTTACCAGATGTAAATAGCGATATTATGCCTTTGTTTTACAGTCCCAGTGTTACCTAGGTGTTCATCAATAAGATACTACCTTTACAATGTCTCCAAGGTAAAAATAAAGTATAGATCTTTTAACCATGGTCCTACTTAACACTGACCCAGAAATTCACCCTGAGGCATATTTAAGATGTAAAGTCAGCTTAGCCCAGTTTTTAACAAGAGGTAGTATTTTTTTATTTGTTCCTTTTTCGAACACGTTTCTAGGGACCCGGAGGCATAAGAAGTCTAATGAGCCTAGAAATTAACCATTATTCTTTAGTTTAAAAACAGAGCTTTATTTTGTAAGAACTGGTACCTCAAATTCTTTCCTTTTTCGGTAACAAAATGGCGAACACTTTACAACCTAATTATTGATTTAACTCGATCTGTTATGATGTTTGATTTGCAGAATTATTAATTATTGCAATCAGTCCTGACTCGATTGGTTTGGGAGAAACGGGTGTTAAGCACAGTGCTTAAAGGAGTGGGATTTGGAAAAAAGGCTTAGGAAAATGTACTAAATAACATATATTTTTGGTATAAGAGTAATTTTTTTACATAGGGTCAAAGTTACTGCAAAAAAGTTGGAATTTTATATGTTTATTCAAACAGTTATGTTGATTTATTTGCTTTAATCTGCTGTCCACAACGTTCTTTCTAGTCAAACGAAATCGTATTCAAAAGATTTTTTATTTTTTTGGAATTAGGTGTTACTTTGCGGAAATCCATGATAATTATTATTAATAACTAACTAAGACGGTGCAGCGACCCAAACTGAGTCTTGGCCTCCGACACAAGAATACGCCATTCCCGCCTGTCCTGCGCTGTCGCTTCCCAAGACTCAGCTTGGAGCGCTCTCAGGGTAATTATTATTAAGACGTGGCGAGGAATTCAAACCAATATAAAAATTGTATTAATTCCACCACCGTATGCACCCCACATAGGACTTATTATGTCAATGTAAGCATCAAGATTGCACATATCACACACATAGTATATAATATACACAGTGCCACCCAGTGTTTTGAAATTCAAAATTCTGCTCCTGTCACCCTGCGCCTGTCACCCTAAGATATTTGTTGTAGAATATCACTCTATTAAAACAAAAAGCGGCCAAGTGCGAGTCGGACTCGCCAATGAAGGGTTCCGACCATTTGAGTTGATTGAATAAAAAGGTAAAATGCGGTTTACGATTCGATTATTTTAGAAGTTACGGGAGGGGGGGACACACATTTTTCCTCTTTGGAAGCGTCTCTCGTGCAAACTATTCAGTTTAGAAAAAAAATGATTTTAAACCTCAATATTATCATTTTTAAGAAGACCTCTCCATACATACCCCACACGTATGGGTTTGATGAAAAAAAATTTTGAGTTTCAGTTCTAAGTATGGAGAGCCCCAAAAATTTATTGTTTCTATTTTTGTGTGAAAATCTTAATGCGGTTCACCGAATACATCTACTTACCAAGTTTCAACAGTATAGTTCTTATAGTTTCGGAAAAAAGTGGCTGTGAGAGACATGACGAATCCATAAGGGTTCCGTTTTTTGCCATTTGGCTACGGAACCCTAAAAATGCATCAATATATCTATAGCGTAGTTAAAAAGATTTAAGCAAATTATAAAATTATAAAAGATTTAAGTATTTTGTACATAGGGACACACAGCGGGAAGCGACTTTGTTTTACTACCTGTGCAGTGATAATTAGACTTTACATTCGCCTTTGTCTATCTGAATTGTTTCTATGTATACCCCCAACTCTAGGGGTTATTTGACCCAATTTGTAAATAATGAAATCCTTTACAATCGTTCTCAATTCAATCAGATCGTGAATTACTGCGATGGAATTTAGAATTGAGGTAGGCATTCGATACATTTGGAATCTGTAATCGGGCCCGGTTTCAATTCGCCCAATTTTCTGGTATTGTTTTAATTTATCATTATGTGGGTCTTCGTTCATTTCATTGATTTTAGATTGAGTTACGATTACTCGTTTGTTATTTACGGTTTTTGGAATGAAATTGTATGAAACCTGGATAAGAGATGACACTTTTGGATCTATTTTTAGATTAAGTAAAAGTAAGTAAAAATTAATTTTTTGACATACAAATAAAAATACAGCGACAAATAGTAAAAAACCTTAAACCTAGTTACTTAAACTAAAAAAGTATATAACTAATATAGATTCTGCTATTTAGTTATAAATACATAATTTTGTAGTCAATTGGGACAAGCTCAGCTTGGGTGCTGTGCGAGGGAACCCTGCGCAGCGCTGGTTTTCAGCATGTCCCATGCTCGAACGTAGATGTTAGTCGAGTTTAACAAAAAATAGTTATTAGCGGGAATATTATCAAATAGGTGTACAATCATTATAAATACGACACGGCTGTACTCACGTAAATTATTCGTTGAGATATGTCTCAACGTCGGGTGCATCAGGAGTTCACCTGATAAAGGACAACGCAATTGTCCGAAACCGTGGTTGAGAAATATTTCAACGAATAATTTACGTGAGTACAGCTGTGTCGTATTTATAATGGATAACGCACACGGTAGTTTCCAAAATCGTATTTTTAGATTATAATTATCAATTTAATTTTAATTTGCCCACATAATCTATATTGTTTTCTAGCTGAGTGTTCCATTGGTTAAAAAAGGCACCCAGACTATTCATTCTTTAGGGTCCGAAGATATGTCTGTCGAATCCTTTCAATTAGAAGACTTTCAAAAAAGCAAGTTGTCGAATTCGACACTTCGACCCACAGTGGTGTAGAATGGCAGAGACAGGCGGGGAGTAGAATATCATAATATAATCATTTTTTTTATTTAAACACCATAAATATACGGAAAAATAAAAAAAAAACTTATTTTTTTAAAGAACCAATATAATATTAATATCTATAAAGTGACATGGTCTGATCACTCAAAGTGATTTCTTTCAGTAAACCATACAGAGAGAGGAATATTGATATTCACATGGGTTGGTGGTACCCATGTACATACATAGAATATTATGCGATTGGATTGCTTTATGCGATAAGACCGCCGATTGTTTACCTCTAGTTTTTAGTTCTTAATATTATGTTCATAACTATTTCTTGTATTTTGGTTTGCAATATAGAATCATTCTATTCTATTATATACTTACTAACCCTAAAAAGATATCCATAATATATTATATAGGTACCCATATTATGTAAAGGTGCCTATACCTATTATGTAGCAGTATGAATAGACCGTAGCTAATAGATTTCGTGCTACCGATCTTATTACCTGCCTCTGAACCTCTCAACACCTCGTGAGAAATGAATTGGCACTTTTGCTATAATTGAGGTGAAAATTGATTCGCCGAATGTTTACTATGGTATGTATAAGGTACAAACTATTTAAATAGCGGCAGATACTATTAGAGCCAATTATAAAGTAGATTATTATAAAGTTTGACAATATATAGAAGACAATGATGCTTGAAACTTCTGCTTGATATAACAACTAATGCCAGTCAAACAAATAATAAATATTACCAAGAAGAACAACAACCTTATTAAATTGTTGTTTTTCGAGTTATTACTCGTACCTCATATTTGGATAGTTTTTACCCGTTCATCTACTACTAGTACTAGTGGTACTTGCTATGGACGGTAGAATCTTGAAATTAAATATTACTCGTACAATTGTCACGGCCTTAACATTGCCGTAGCAGACCGCAAACGTATGGCGCGCGAGAAATTAAGAGCAAAAACTGAGGTATGATAATTGTACCATACCTCAGTACTAGGATTGCCTAGTGCAAACATTTTGCCACACTTGGTAATTTTAAAACTAACGGTATGAGACGTACCTGCTCAACAATTACGGCCACACTAAGAAACCGTATTCTTTGACACTAAATACGTGGCCTCAGTTTGTACTAAGTACACGGTAACTACATTTATTACAATAGTAGGCGATATAGGCTTATTCAGTGTTTGCTTATTAAGTAAGACGTGGGTGTGTATTGAAACGTAGGAATGTGACATTGAAAGGTGATTGCGATTAGGTATTTTTCTTTTATATTATTTGGGGCATTTTTTTTTTGGATTACGCTGAGAAAAAACATACCGCGTACCGCGTCGAGGGTACGGGAGGGTTATGTGTAACTCCCCGAGCATGGAGGACTGCACGGTTATACCTACTAAAACGACTCAGCGGCACATCCGCATCGTCTTTGTGATGGAGGACATCTAATATATTAAGGGTGGAACTTTGCCAATTATTACTCCTCAGGTCACATTGGCATAAAAAAGAGAAATGGGCTTGCTGCTCGGATATCTTCTACCTGCACAGGCGCCGGTTGTGGTTGCTGACGTGGTCTGGAAGAAATCATGCTGATTAATAAAACGGATTAATTACAGTTTTTTTTTACAATTCATAATAATGATTAGTTATTTTATACTTAAACTTTTTACTTTTCTGTGTGCTAATAATGAGTTATTTATCTCATAAGCAAACTTTTATACCCGAGAAACGTTACTTTTTTCATTAATTAACTAGCACCAGTAATGACTACCCAATATCTCAATTCCTCTATTGTTAATGGATCAAAGTATTACACAATGAACTAAACAGAACAAATACCTAACAAGTGCTCTCCAATCACGTTCAAGTATCAATTGGTTTCATCCTGAATAATGTTTCAAGGACGCGTTTATTTAGGGTGATTGGCATTGATCTACTAAACAGGATGTCGAGACCACGCTCAAAACTGGAATTATAAGAACTACGTTAACTTTATACGACGTGTTCCTTAACACGTTTACTGCTGTCCATGCACTACATATATATTATGTAGGTTAATGTAAAGTTAGCCATGAGCCATGTCATTATGTAGGGTATACCTCCAATACACTTTTGACAATATTTTTGGCATGGACTAGACGTATGAATATACCTACATTGTCTAGACAAGATAAAAAAATAAATAGTTATAGTGCAATCTTGTCATCTTACTTAATATTATAAACGTGAAAGTTTGTAAGAATGGATGTCTGGATGTCTGGATGTTTGTTACTCTTTCACGCCTAAACGGGTGGACCGATTGAGCTGAAAATTGGTATAAAAATAGCTTAGACCCTAGAATAACACATAGGCTATAGAAAAGCGGATAAAACCGCTGAGCACAGCTAGTAGTTTATATTATTGGAAATTAAAAAAGTCTCTATAAAATTTATCAATTTATTAATGAAACTTGGATTGTCAAATCAATTACTTTATGTAAATATAGTTGTTAACCGAATTAAAAAGTGGTTTTCGATTTTAGCATTTTTTTATTTGCTTACTAAGTGTAGTCGAACTTAGGATAGTACAACATGGTATTATTTTATCAGAATCGATTCAGTAATTTTATTTGTATCAAACATGGTTACATAGAGATGTTATGTTATGATTACAATAAGTAGGTACAGCATGTCTGGCTAGCGTCACTGGCATACAAATGTTAAATAATACACATTATTTAACATTTTTTTTGTTTTAAAGATATGAATCTTGGTTGAAGTCTCGGTTTTTTAAATGAATTTCACTGGGCTTTTAACGCCATCACTTTATAGTACACAATGAATATAATTATGAGGATGATATATAGCTAGGTACACTACAGTTTCAAGTAACAAATGTTGACACATAGTATCGTGCAAACTATTTACTCCCGCACTCAATTACCGATGCGATGGCTATATAATGGCTGGGCACACAAATTCACTGTCTTAATTGATCAAACAATTAACTGCAGCCGTATTAATTTTGTTTGTAGGCGAGGAGATGCTGGGAGATTGGGTTACTATAACTAAGGGGACTTGCTTCACAAGTTTTCCTTAGTTACACAGTCAATCAATACTTAAAGTAGTGCAGCCAATCTATATAAATGAATGAATGAATGATAACTCTATTGTAACATCACTAAATATCCAGAACTTAAAACTATGAAAAAAGTTTATAATAATAGAAGTCTTACAATAGTTGTAGTTTGTGGTAGTTTTATATCGCAATATTTCTACAGTTTGCAACATTACCAAACGACTTTCTCCCACATACCTTATTTACAACGAGTGTATCGATACTATAAGTTGTGCGGCCAACCTATATGTTGCAGTTTAACGTCAAATTTTCTATAAAGCCTGCAACATGACTTTCCTCTTTCATATATTATAAGAATCAGTCAAGACGTAAGCTACGACTAAGACTAAGTTTAACGCGCCTTCCAAAACAGGGTCTAGATAAAAAAAACCACTGATATAATTTAAACCCAGGATCTGCGAATCGAAGAGACCTAAACAAGGCAGACAATGTTTTTTTCTTAATTAGAAATAAAAGAGAAAGGGAGGCAAAAGAGGGGTGCTAAGTGATTATTTGAGAACAAATCTTTGTCTGATGAAACAAGAGCCAAAGATTGACAAGACTACCAGAAGTATCAACTAAAATAATTATTTAAACTCATAACCTAAATGGATTTATTGAAATAGATTACAATAGTATTATTATAAGCCCACCAAGATAACTTTTCACTCTATAATTTCTCAGTCACTAGCAATACTTTCAGATTTCCCTTTAATGTACTCAACAGAATGCAATGTACGAGAATGTATGCTATCTAAGAGCATACTTGTAACTAATTAACATCTTACAAAATTAATCATCGAAAAACTATGTAAAGTGCAAAGAGAAGAATGCCTTTGACTACAGCAAGTAGAGCACAGCTGTTAAATTAAATATTTTAGAATTTATCAAAGCTTCAATTTGCAAAAGCGATGGCGTGACGACTTGATCACGTATTATTGGAGGGCCAGAAAGAAGTGGTGCTAGATCGCAATGGACTTTGGGGATGCCTTTGCCCATTAGTGAAAAATGTGTATGAAACTTTAGACATAATATATTTCAAGTCCATGACAAAATCGTAAAACTATACATTTGAAATTAAATCATTAAAAAATGTCTTTATATAAAGTACGTCATCGAAGTTAAGCAATGTGCAAAACATAGCGTACGTATTTGTATGGGTGACCCAGTGATCCTCTCAACTTTTTGCTGATCTTTTTGTACGAAACCTTCATTGGGCAAGTCCGACTTGCACTTGTACTGTTTTATTCTTTAGAAGTACGAAACTCTACAACATCTGTTTAATGTGTAATTGTGTTGTTTTATTATCTTATCGAGGGGATAGGATAAAACTTTTTAATAAATCAGATTTAAAATGTCGGTACCTACGAAGTTCGCCGGTCAGCTAGTATATTTTTTTCTTTTAATATAAGAGAGAGAAGAGCAGATTTGTAACAGTTAATAAATGTAGCAATGTCTCTTACGTTATCAGAAACACCATCTAATTGATATAACTCGAGGCACTTTGTAACGCTGTGTATGATAATATTCAAATTGTCGTTTATTTATGGTTGTTTCGTATTACTTGGCATTTTCATACTCTTGGTAGGTATTCCAATTATGTTAGAACTCGAACAAAGTAGTTATTTTAAAAAGTAAACTGTATTCCTTATAATATTTTAGGGTCTAAGCTACCTACATTCTAAATTTCAGCTTAATCGTTTCAGCCGTCAAGGCGTAAAAATGTAACAAACTTTGCCCACAACAATACACAACAAATTTTGCCTCCTCTTTGCTAAACGGTTTTATTTTATACTAGTGGACCTGCGCGCACTTCGTAGCGCGTAACAGTTAATTAATATACCTGGAAATTAAAATTATTCTTAAATTTCCCGGGACTCGAGGTATCTTTGTGCCAGATTTTGGTCAAATAGAGTCAGCGTTTATCGATTTTCCTTATAAATTTTCACTACCCCCCTTTCACTTTCCTTTAAAGGTTGATTTCGAAAAAAGACTATCCTGTGTCCTTTCCCGGGCCTAAAACTATTTCTTATGTTACTTATCTACTATACAAATTTTGAGCCCCCCCCCCCCCCAAATTTTGTCTTTATTACCCCCCTTGTACATCGATTTCTGGGATAATATTAATCCCACATCCCTTAAGCTATGTTTATATCAAAAATAGCTAAAAAGAGTCTCTTAACAAACCTCCCCTCTTTCTCTTCTAATTTCTTTCTAATTTGAACCTCCCTTTCTGCCCCTTTTAACGTTGATTTTGGGAAATAGAGTCAGCGGTTCCAAATTTCCCATACAAACTTGGACCCCCCCTTTACCCCCTTAGAAGTACATTTCTGACATAAAAACTATTCAATGTTTTTAACACAATCTAAACTGTCGTTTTACAAAATTTCAGCTCAATCGGTGCAGCGGTCACAGATTTGCATACAAACGTTTTTCAGAAATAATTCCCGTTCCCATGGGAATATCGCAAATCCGCTTCTTATCGGTCGCCTACGTCATCTAACAAATACGCTGTCCAAATTTCAGCTCAATCGGTCCAGCGGTTTCGTCTCTACGATGATGAGTCAGTCAGTCAGATTACCTCTTTATATATAACTAGCTGACCCGCGCGCACTTCGTAGCGCGTGACAGTAAATTATTCATATATTAATGAATTTGATGCAGACCATTTAATTCGATTTCCAATTCCACGGAAAAGAGGGATTCAATTCACGGGTTTTCTGCGACTTAATGGGCGTAGAATTAGTAAAGGCTGGCAAACCTTGCCAATATGTAACTACTATCGAATCACCTACTATTCAAAATGTCTATTCGACGTTTCGCCTACGTTCATAATAACTATTGGTTGAAATCAATATTGGACGATTCGCCTACGGTTAACTCAGCTACGGTCGATTGAGCTATGGTTGATTAAACTATTGGACGATTTGCCTATTTTTGACCGAACTAACGGACGTTTCACGTATTTTTAGACCATGTTTCCGGCTGCTAGTCAGGTATGACAGCTAAAAAATACTTGTTTATAGTACAGAATTCAGAAACGTGTTGTTTTTGATACCTGAATGATTTCTATCTGTAGGTGCGCAGACAGCTTATTATGCCACTTTGCCATGATGAGGTAGATGAAAGAAGATGCCAAAATGCCTGAAGATGCCATGACACAGGATAAATAATTCAGTAATAAGAAAAATATCTGGCGGGGGGGCTAGGCGCCTTGCCCCCCCCCCCCCCCCTAAATCCGCCTATGATTATCTATAACACAGATAAAAGGTTCTATAATAATCATTGCAAAATTTTACTAACATTATAAACGTGAAAGTTTGTGTCTGGATGTATGCCTAAATGGGTGTGAACAGATTTTATGTCTGTGTGTCTCCGGATAACCAGTGATTTTTACAAAAGATCCCCCTAGATGGAGCGCCACAATCGCGTGATTTTAAGTTAAAATATCTACAGATTTTTAACAATTCATAATTTCTCATATTTCTCAATTAAATAGGTACATAATATTTAATTAATCTAACAATTAAAAAATATATAATAAATGAAGTATTCACAGTAATTATAAATCTATTATTTAGTTCCGCTAGGTTACGCGGGACTCTTTTCTAAAACTGTTTGCAGAATAAACGATATTTCTTTTTCTTAGGACATTAGTTCCGTTATTTCCGTGGCGCTAGCTTGTATGAAAAATAATTTACTTTTACAATGAACTTTAAATGAATTTTTCTATTTATCTTCAGATGATTTTACATGTTTTAGAAATTAAAAATAAGCAGCAAAAAGATATTTATTACTGATATTTACACGCATCATGCGCACATTAGATTAGTTCCATTATTTTCCGCTGGCGCTGATTCATATGAGAAATAAGTTACATTTACTAATTTAAATGAATTCTAATTTGTTTCCTGATGATTTTACATGGTTTAGAAATTAAAAATAAGGTGCAAAATGATACCTACCTATGTACAGACCCTGGCTACTATATAGCATCAAAGTACTCGTCAAGACGAATCAAATGAGCCCAAACTCGATGGGGTTTTTTCTTTTAATCACGGAGTTCCTATGGCCACCTTCCAGCTCCGTCATCGGACTCTGGTTACTATATAGTATCAAAGTACTCGTCAAGAGTCAAGACGAATCAAATGAGCCCAAACTCGATGAGGTTTTGTCTTTTGATTACGCGGTTCCTATGACTACCTTTCTTGTTTATTAGCATTTTATATGCGAATCTTTAGATTGATATAACTCTTTTATTTATGAACCGATTTGACTAAAACCAACACTAAGGTTCAAGTAGAGAAAACTGCAACGTATTAGTGAAAATTTTATTCAAATCGGTGGTGTTGTTTAACCACACCAGTGACACAAACTATTTACAAATTTAGCCCAAATTAAAGGTTTCGTTTACAAACACATCGATAGATGGCGTATTTTTAGTTTGTCGCACTTTTTGCTTTTTGATTTTTTTGAATTGAATTTACTTTATATTCTATTACTTTTACTTCGAAATTTTGATGTAAATTAGGGGCGATGTGTCCGATATAAATGATTATTATTTATTTTTTCATTTTATTTTACGTTTCCCTTGGAAAAATTGACAAAATGTTTTACGAATTAGATCGCGCAAGCGACTTTTTCACGTCGTTTTGTTCATATGCGTATTTTCACGATTCATCTTAGTAAAGGATCACAATGAATGGGGAGAAATTTCCATTCTTATTATATGTATGGATGGATAAGTATAGATTATAATTAGCTACGACGAGCTTTTTTACCAGCTGAAAATTATTATCATTCTTCTAATATTATAAACGTGAAAGTTTGTAAGAGTAATAATGTATGGATGTACGGATGTGATTTTGTTATACTTTCATGCCTAAACGGGTGGACCGATTGAGCTGAAATTTGTTACAGATATAGCTTAGACCCTGGAAATACCTTATTATAGGCTAGTGTACAGTGGGTAAAACCACTAGGCGCAGCTAGTATATTATATGGTGTCATCCTAATACCATCACTACCTATTTGGTATACCAAGGTTTAGCAGGGGAAGAGGAGTGCTCCCATACCCCCGTATGGGTGGGTACGCGTAATGCATTTTTACTCGGCGTAAACAAATAAAACCTAGTTTGAACAAGAGACACCGCCACCAAGTGTTTTGGAATACAAATTTCTGCGCGATACGACACTGCGCTTAACCACTGCTCGTTTGCCCTGAAATTTTGCTGCTGCTGCTGGTATCATTTGACTTCATAAAAAAACAAAACAGTATTTTTTTTGTACTTATAAAAAACAATTTCAAATAAACAGAAATAAACATTCAAAGGCTATACTGGCCCTTACAAAAAGAGTTTGCGGTTCGTGATGCGTACAAAAACGGTGATTGCAGTGAAACTAGATGGTGGAAACTGAAAACAAACAGCGAGCGGTCAAAATGTTGATATGTCAACATAGAATATGCAACATAAAAGGGCAACTTTATACAAAATGTAGAATATTTTATTATTACATTTTATTCACTACAGGTTTGCTTATCATATTTTGCCTCATTTACTAAACAGATTGTACAACTAATAAGCAATTAAGTTGAATAACCTTTTATAATAAGAACTGGTTGTATTTAGAACACATTGCCGTCATCCGCGTTTCCTGAGCGATGCAACTTGTAAATCTTCAAGGCACGAGTGAATTAACATCTTACGTGATTGATCGTCGACCCCATCTGCACATTCCATCAGGTGGGTTCTAATAACCTAATGTGTATACTAAACTAACGTAATCATATTATTAAATAACATACGAGTCCTTTTCACGAAAGAGGTCCCGCAGAATTAAGCAGAACTAAATTTAATTTTATTAATTTTTAATAATTTTTATTTGTGACATAAAATAAATTCCGATTTAATTAAGAAATTAAATATGAGAATTCTGAGGAGTTATAGATATGTTAACTTTTAAAATGTGCTATAGCGGCGCCTCGCAAAAAGGACTCCTTTCGTGAAAAGCACTCTACCTACTTACTTACTACCTAGTGCAATATTTTTAATAAGCATTCAAACAAAATAAAACATAAGAAAGAAGATTCCAATTTAGCTAATAAAATATACCTCATTCAAGGATCTTATAATAATACCATAGCTCATTAAAATCCGGTCCCAACAAAATAAGTTGTCAGATAAAGCGTCCAGTACAGTTAACGTATCCGAAACCGAACGCGAAGATGAAAAATTAATGCGAAAATAAACGCACAACATCTGCGTCAGTGCTATTCGATTTCAACCAAATTATCCTGAACTCCACACAAATCTGCAGCTGAGGAGTGTTTTACAATGATGTAGAAGGGGTCAGGGGTCTCAGAAGCTGGTGACGGTAGACCGATCATGAAATATTCATAGTAGAAGATCCCGGGCGGGCCACGATCTCTTTTATTAGCATTTAGGACAAGTTTTGTAATGTAAGACTGGGGAACGCAAGGGTTTCTTCCACCCGACCGCTCTGTCGGTATATTTTTGAATATTGACACGGATAATTTGAATTTGTTTTGTGGCTCAGACAACGAGATGAATTAAAGATTTCGCCCGTTGACTTTCTACTTCGTTAACTTATTCGTTGAAAGTTTCGCTTTTACTCTGTAGGTAACGGTTCTGTTGTGGGGTTCAAAACTCGGATAAATGAAGCTTGTTTCGGGTAGTAGTAGGTACTTTTTATAGAAGAAAGTTCAGATAACAAACGTTTAAAGCACGTTCTGTTATTTAGTTACTTTCTACAACTACAACTTACTTTATGATTTGTTTATATTACAAGCATTTTTACAACAAGATAAAAAAAAAACTTTGCGTATATTGCTTATGCTGCTCTGAATGTAAATAAAACCTTAATGCAACATCTTAAAACCTCAATACAAGAAATATTGTTATACCTACTGTTTCCATAAATTATACGTTGATGGGGCAAAGGAGGTACTGAGAAGCCTGTCAGTGGTATGCACCCGAAAAATAAATATTTTATATGTAGCTATGTATGTATATAAATGACATTAACACCTACAATTATTTAGCCATCCAGATTTGACGTATAATAGGTATAATAGGCTCGACGTCTCAAAGCCTTAATTAATGGCTCATCGCTCTAATTCAACTAGGCTTTATGGAGAATACGAGTATGTATATTCTTTTTAGCAACATAGAGGTACATTAACATCAACATAATAGCTAATTTGACGCAAAGTACACAAGAGATAATATAGGTAATGGTCAATCCGTTCAGCGGTTTGGGCTGTGCGGTGCGTTGATAGATCAATCAATCAATCACTCTTTACTTTTAAATTTAGATGCAAAAAAGTACTACTAGTACTACTTAAGAAACTATAAGAATTCTTGTAGTATTTAATAATTATTTATGTTTATCTTATTTACCAGCTTCACTACCAGCCCATGTGATTATAATTATTTCTCTCCATGCAAGGTTGACTGGAAGAGATCGCTTTTAGCGATAAGACTGCCAATTGTTACACTTAAGCTTCGAAATTGTGTTTTAGTTTTAAGATTCTCTGTAGGTATATTTGTGGTGTTACAATAAAGAGTATTCTATCTATCTTATTTATTGCTAATTAGAGTAATTCCAGTGACTTAGTATATCTAACTGTGCTGTAATTCAAAATTCTGCGCGCTACTGCGCTGTGGCGCATTTTAGTTGTTGAGTTGCTGAATAAATGAAAAGTAACATTGTTCTTCAGAAAACAATAGAAACATCTTTTATTATTTTAAAACAATTCAGTAGTTACCAGGGGTAGACTTCCTTTGCAGGAGGTCGTCTAGGTGGGTACCCCAACAGTGCCAGTTATTCTACCGCCTGAGCAGTGATGTGCAAACATTACTGTGCTCCGGTAGGAGGGCACTGTAGCTAGTGTAATTACTGGGCTAAAGAGTCTTAACATCTTATGACTCTTGAGTAAGAAGCGTTTGTGCAGTGCTCCTAGAATTTCACATAATTGTGAAATCCTAGGTAACACTGTACTGATTATGGGCAGCTGTTATCTCTTAACATCAGGAGAGCGTCTTGCTCGTCTTCTACTTCATCACATAAAAAAAAAAAAAAGTAAATATAGACAAGAGAATAACTATGAGCTTCATGTTATCAAAGGACGAAACAAATTATTCCATCTTCACGTCGGTTGTCATTTGGAACAACTCTACGTCTAATAGAGACGAGTATAAATCAACAATCCCTAGACAATTGAACAAGAATGTCTCAGAATAATACCTATAATAACTATCCGCCGTAACCCTTGGGGTGCGCCTGTCTAAACATCATGTGATGGAATTTACTCAGTAGTATTTTCATAGAATTAGGATTCACATTTGTTAATGCAAATATTGTTGAGTTTGAAGCCCTAGCATGAACTATTATGTCCACGAGACTAGAATTATTACCAGCTAAAACCTTGACATTGGGAGGCAGAAAGTTCTGACAGGTTTTGTCGATAAAATTATAAGATACTGCAGGGTCCACTACAAAGGCCGCGGATGAATGCTTCGGCGTACCCGCTGCCCCGGCATTATGGCGTCCCGCAGGAACACCCCCAGGTTTTTTAGTGGGTATCCCCGCCGCTCCCATCTTAGGCGGGGGAGTCCCACTTACCGCCCCGCCCCCCCCGGCGTGGGGTGATGACGCGTAACGCATTTTTCCTCGGATAAAAAAAAGGGTCCACTACAAAAACAAAACCTACATAATATGTAGGTAATATATTAAATTTGGATTATAATTTTTAAAGTTATTAAGAATTTTATTCATGTAATTTTTCTACACAGTTATTTACACTAAAATAACCTAACAAAATACTCGTATGTGATAACAAATATCATAGAAGTCACCTCCTAAAATTGTACATTTGCTCCATATGGCTAAACATTGATCGAGGTAAGTAGTAAATACACCTTTTTACATGGTAATGGGGGTGAATGCACCATTACCATTTACCATGTCACGTTCCACAACCATGAGGATACAACAAAATTATTAAGCTTGATAGTGAATTTGAAAATGTTCGCAGAGTAAGATTTTTTTACGCAAGAAACGAAATATTTTATCATAATTCTGCTAGGTAGCTGGTAGGTAGGTTGAACTTGGAAGGAATAAAAGTTTAAGAGGCAACGACTTATAACAATATGTGTATTCGTAGAACCTTATTTTCTCGATAAAAGTAATGTCCAATAAATGTACAAAAATATTATTTCTTAAGGCGACCCACAACGCTCATTTATATTTTATTGATAACAAGTATAATAAGGCCAAAAATTCTTGGTATACAATATATTAGTCCTGCAAATTAAGTACTTTTAGGTAAGCCATATTTAGTAATATATTAAATTATAAGTATCTAATCAATAATCCAATCTATCTATTTAATAATTTATCTAATCTACATGAAATCGAAAGATCCTGAACGATCTAACAAGCTCTGCATTGTTGCTCCTAGACCTTAAATTGAAACAGTACCTAACAGTACCTATGTTTTAAGTGATGTAGGTACACATTATACACAATATGTACATACCATGGGAACTGTAATTTGATAACAATTTATAGATGTAATTCAGTTTCAGGTTACTAAAATTCCTACATAGCCTGGGACCCACAGTTAAAATAAAGCATATAATAATATTATGTACATTCCTGAGACACAGTTTTTACTGGTTCGAAAGGCTATGGATTCAACTGTATATTTTATTGTGTTAAATAAACTTATTTGTATGAACATTGTACATACTTATATAATAAGTTTTGTACAAAAACTTTGCACAGTTCTATCGGCGAGTAGGCTAAATCTTTATAAAAATATTTATTCTCTGCAGTCATATACCCACATCAAAAAGTTGGACCTAAGAGAGTTCAGAACTTTCATAATTTCGGTACATTCTATGGGGATTTGATTCTTTTATGACGAAATTTTCTATGAAAGGATTTACCGAATATGTAAGGTATGAAAATAGTTAGTATAAGATAGGACTAAAACTTTCAAAGTAGAAGTAGTTTTCTTTATTTTATTTAAGCATTTTTAGCAAGCTGTACTATGCAGAATTTATTATTTGTTTAGGAATCTGAACTGCTTATACTTTAGAACTTAATCTACATATAAAGGCAAGACGTAAAGACGCCATCCATCATTATTTTGGCATTAGTTTAGTCAAATTATATTAATTAACAAGCATATAAGGCATTAGGCATATCGGCATATACTAAGCATCTACGCCGGCTTACCAACATTTTTTATGTAGCAAAAGAAGCTGAGTGTTTTATATCAATTCGATATTCCAATTCGGAAGGTTTTTTTAAAAGTTCAAAAATAGTTTGGTATTTTTTTAGCAAAACGTTTTCGTTTGATTTTCTGTGCTGAAAAGATAGATAACTAAACCTCTAGCAAATCGTAGGCTACAATGTAATCTCCTCAAAAATTTATTTAAATTAACGATCCCACTTTCTCTTTCAAATACATATTTGTTCAACCAAATCAAAGGCTTAATAAACAAAGTCTCGTAATGAGAGATATTTAATATCCAAGTCTAAATACTAAAACAAAACTATTTTCACTAATTGAGTTGAGTTGAAACTAAAACAAGCTATTCACTAAATGTTCAACCAATAGGCACCGAAATTAATCTCTTTTCAACCCTTGAAGTAGTTTAGAAATAAATGCGAACGTGGACAAAAGAAGAACTAATTTTAATGTAGTGTACATTATGGTTATTATTTTATTACACAGAAATTTTGAAGCGGTGGTGGCCAAGGGATTATGTTTTGCGGATGCAAATCTGGACCACCATGTTCGAATCCCGGCTCCACACCAATGACTTTAATTAGTTATGTGCGGTTTTTCCACTCGCTTGACTGGTGGTAGGCTTCGGCCGTGGCTAGTTACCACCCACTGAACAAAACCGTGTTTCGGCATGATGTTCAGTGAAGCCAGGGAGGGATTTATCCCGCCTTCTAGGTATAGTCTGTTGCCATCTACGGCTGCATCGTCACGCGAGATTGTGGTCAAAGGCTTACCTATAATGAATAAGAAATTTAAAAAAACTAGCGCTATAATATACATTCATTGATATCGCAGCGAGATTGTACCTAATATAAGTCACTCCGCTTATATTTACGTTATGAATAAAACATTTAATCATTTAATTAAATCAGAACATTAATAATGCAAAGTCTGTCCAAAATTACGTCGGATTCCAAGTATACTCTTCAATTAGACATCCATCTAATCTATCCTTTCCTTCCTAATCCACTCTGACTCAAGAAACAATGAAAAACAAACTTGTATTTCAAATTGTGACACAATGAAAGATTTTGCAGTGACGAAACTTTCAGCAAAAATTTTTTCATTCCCTCATCTCGGAAAGGGTAGTTTTACTCTTTGATATCTGAGCATTAAAAGCCGTTTTTATCTCCTAGAGGATAAAGTAAAATTATTATTATTATAATTAAACCTTTTTACTTCTACCTCTATGGTGCCGATTTTATCATAAAATTTTATTAAATTTGTTGAAAACTCGGAATCGGAACCTCTTTGGTGTACTTTTTTTTAATTTGCTATGCGCGCGCCATCAGGTACTCTAAATAAAAAATCTAAGTTTATGTACTGATCACCTGTGTAAATACCATAAAATCAGCTTTGTTAAGGCCCTTCCACACTGTAACGGTTATAGCGGGTGTACCTGTACGTTTCGCCGGCATCTTGTTAGGAGACCGGATTTATGGGAATTCGTGACGTCATTGCATTCCATGATCTCTTAGGGTGGCTCATGGATTTACAAATAAAGGAGATTTTAGACTTGAAATGAGTTCAAAGTTATATTTGTAGCCTGATTGTAAGCGATAACGCCTGTCACAGTTTTTGCTAGAGATTCATTTAAGTCCTACGACGTCTTTCGTATTACTGTGCTGCGTTATCCAAAGACATAAGTTTTTTAAAATAATTTATAGGTAAGCCTTTGACCACAATCTCGCCTGATCTTAAGCGACGATGCGGCCGTAGAGAATAAACCGTAGCAGAATAAACCTGTAAGGCGGGATAAAATCCCCTGGCTTCACTGAACATCATCAACGGTTTTGTCCAGTGGGTGGTAACTAGCTACGATCTAAAACTACCAACAGTACAGCGAGTGGAAAAACCGCACATAACTAATTAAAGACAGGTGCGGGGATTCGAACTCGGTGGTCGAGTACTAACGTTTCATAAGCCCTGGCCATTTTACCTTTTTCCCGGAGCGATCGCGGCAGCATAATAATCAGTAAGGTCGTGGCAACTAACCCAGACACAGATATCATAGCAGCTAAGCCAGACGGACCTCATAGAGAAGCCCTTCCACTGTAAAACAAATTCTGTATACTCTAGTATTGTAGCTTGATGTAAAGCCAGCTGTCTGGAAGATATCACTTATGGCGATAAGGCACATTGTAGACCTATAACAAAGTTTTAACTCATATTGTAAACGTTTTTTTGTCTCAATAAAGGTAATAAGTATAATATAAACTCTCTAAAAACTTCTTTCTCAAATACTCTCAAAATTTTAGGCTAATCCTGCCTCCAGGGGTTGGTAACATTGGAGCAGTGTGTACCGCCTCAGTCGTAACTCGCAGCCAGGGGTCGTAAACACAACGTAAGTAGTGCATTAGGGAACTCGCCAGTTACGCGTTATGCTTTTATTGTGATTGGTTCTTTATCCTGTCGTTTTATCTAAATGAAATGTTTGCCATTTCTGCTTTGGATTAAAACTATGTTTCTTTTGATACTAAGTTTACTCAAACGACTAGCTCGCACACCAATTTAGCGTTGAAATGTAAATGTGTGTCATAATTCTAATGTTTAGGTTTTTTGCTACTTATTTTCTACAGAACATAATATTATGTAATTTTAAAACAAACAAATATTATTAATTTGATAGGTATTTTGTTACAGTATAAATCTCGATTTTTTGTCCTTAATATGTAGATATAGTCAACATTATTATTATTTACAATATTTTGTAGGCATAATTGTACATATTAAAATACTAGCTGCTCCCAGCGGTTTTACCCACTGCACTGAAGCCTATTTGATATTCCAGGGTCTAAGCTATCACTATATCAAATTTCAGCTCAATCGGTCCACCCGTTTAAGCGTGAAGAAGTAACAAACATACACACTCACACACAAACTTTCGCATTTTTAATATTAGTGTGATGCTTCAACGGTTTTTACCTATCCATTATTTATTTTGCTGAGGAATATTATTTATTCATATTATTGTAACGATAAAAAAAACAATCTAAGGTAAACAGAAAGCTTTAGCAATCATATTCTTGTGACAACTTAATTTTACAAATCGTATATCAGATCCCACACACTTTTTCGTACATACGTAACATTTCCTCGACCTTAAGTCGTGAGTTTAATATTATAGCCTTTATCATATGAAACTCAGCTTATAATGTCAAATTACCAAAGTTAAGATTGCCAAAGGAAATTGTAACTTTACCTCTCGGTCGAAAATTGCTGGAATAATCTTGCTGAAAAGAGAAATGAAGCACCTATACCTGCTTCTACAGACTCGGATGCACACAAAGATAGCATTTCCCTTAATAGAGACAATAAGAATCAGTGCCAATGGACACATTCTTAGTTTTTAATTGTTTACATAGCATGTTAAGTTAGATTTAAATTACTTATTAGCCTTTAGATGAAATTAGGCTAGATTGTAATATACAGACATAACCACTAGAGCATGTCAATTTAAAAAAAAAAATGTTGTAGATAGATACTACATACTGTAAATACTGAAATGTTTAGTACACTAACTGAAAAACCTAATTTCGAATTTCACAAGCGGCCATTGTACGCAATCAAGTACGTATTAAAAGTCATTAAAGATTTATATTCTATTGTTGCTTCTTTTACCTACATAACAATAAAAAATAATAAAAAACAATTATCTATGACCTTTTTTGCCATTACTGCGGAGTAATTACTGTTTATGTGCACTAAGTGTATGTAAACACCACCGCTGCACTACCTGGGCTTCATGTATATTAAATTGAAACTACTTCTAGTAATTTTAGTATTCTCTGCTTCACCCTTCAAAAGTTCTTAATCTCATCTATAAACATTGTTAAATTTAGAACTGAACGAGTTTTTTTTGTTCCAGAGACCTATTAAGGGCGCAGCATGTGGGGACTTATTATGCAAATGTATTGGAAAAGTTTTGAATTTCATGTCATAATCTTTAATGAGACATCGAGATTTTTCGTCTTTTTCTTTTAAAGACAAAAATTAGGAGAGTTAAAAAGAACTCGTTATATTAAAGAGTAATTTTGAGATAATTATTGTTCAAAATTTTAAAGTAGGTACACTTCGGTATGGATTCATTAATGCAAACTGGCGTTTAGCATAATATGATATTATTATATGTCTTTAAATGATGAGTGAATAGGCTTTTAGTACTTTAGGAATTCTAGCTGGTGTACTCTAACTTAGACAGCATCGTTACTTATTTTTACACTTATTTATTGCGGTCAAATGCTCGTTTAGTTGGATGATATTAAAAATAAGTACCTACATAAACTAAGTTGTCAGCTTTGCTGCAGACGAAAATAATTCTACAAAAACTAAAGTCTCGCCAATACCAAAACTTGTTGGCACTAATTGTAGTATCTCAACAAAGGCGAGTGTTTCAAAATTTACGAGCGCTGTTTAGTCCCTGTAATATTTCTCTCCCTCAAATTAATCCCTAGATCCGCCCCACAAGGAATTAAGCTCGGAGATAAGTAAAATCTTGAAAAGAGTTGACTCCGAAACAAGCCCAAGTTGTTTTGGCTTGTCTTTTATTTAACTTTCTTTTTTATCCGGCCTATAAATGTTTTATTGGCGTTCCTAATCCGTAAATGGAATTTATTTTAAGTCTTCAAGTTACAATTGTTGAAGTTATTGTAGTTCGCAGTGAAAAATTCGTGTTGTAGCAAGTGAAATCAATAAGGTTTAGAGGTTCTTACAATAAGAGACAGTATGTTCAAAAATAAAAATTTGCGACTTGAACTTGATCATACAAAAAATGATTATTATATCCTCTTAGTTATTTCATCATTTTAATCAGAAAGATGAACAAGGTCGATTACGGTGATGAAGGTAATTTTTTATGATGAAAATTTTAAAGGGAATTTTTCATTACAAGCTTTTATTTATTGTTCGTTATAAGTTAGCCTTTGACTACGATCTCGCGTAATGTAGGAGGCGGGATTAATCACTCCCTGGCTTTACTGAACATCATACTGGAACACAGTCAGTTAACTAACTACGACCGAAAGCCAGTATAAAACTACTAGGATTTGTAGACATTTTGCGTACCTACTGCTGTCCACTGCACTGTTATGATTTTGGGATGACCTGGGAGATGATTTTTTGTTATAATAGAAATAAGAGGTAGGACATCTAATGCCAGAAATTAGTTGAAATAATGAAGAGTTGTCCTTACTGTAGTTATCTGATACTAGTTCGCAAAGTCTGGGCAAGGTTAGGAAACGTATAAGGAACGTGGAACAAATACACAATTATATAAAGTTAGCGACAACACGCCATTGCCACTGGACTCGAACGTGTGTTTAATTTGAAAATAGCTTCAAATTGCTTGCGGCTTTGGCTTAATATCAATAACGGTAACAAACATAAGTATCTAGAGTTTCTCTCATAGTGTGCCATTTGCTTTAGTATAGAGAAATTCGTATCGAAATACAGTAACATTGCGATTGGAATATCCAACTTATAATAATACATATGTTAGACGACTGTTGTAGTGCAAACTCACCTTTTATATTAATTTACTCGTTTTATATATTTGAATATAGAATTTGTTTAGTTAATGTCAATTGAAAAAATTACATTGAATTGGACCAACGTAATGTTCGTTTTACTTCCACATATATAAACTAGTTATTTCCATTATAATATCACACTATTATTATAAATGCGAGTTTGTGAGTGAATGTGTATGTTTGTTACTTCTTCCCACCTAAACGGTTGGACCGATTGAGCTGAAATTTTGAACATGCAAAAAAACAACATTCTACTTGTAGAGTCTAATCATACGAGTATTTCAATGGTGTTCTATTTTATTTGAAAAAAAAACAGGAATACTGTTAGAGAAAGTTCAAAGAATCGTGTTACCATACCTAGTGTGGGATAAGAGTTGAGGGCCTATTGACTATCGCCAAACGACATGTAAAACACTAGAATCCATAGACGAAATTGCGTACATTACTTCCATAAACCTCCTCATTGATAAGAGTAAAATAACAAACCCAGCAATGTACATTGAAGTTGTCATCAATCGTAGTGGATGAGAATTAGCTAATATACCTCCTGGTCCATAATAATATTATTTGCAGACTAGCAAGCCCAGCTTACTTTCTCTAAAATAAACTATTGTCTATCAAAAAACAAGTCAAAACAAAAGAGCATAAGTCTAGTTACGCAAGTTTCGCTACGCACACAACATTCAATCTACTAACATACAAAATTGCTCCTCCGTACAAACAGGCTTTGTACAAACAAACAAACGTGACGCTCACACAATGTTTGATTCATTCGGCTCGGGTCGAACAAAATAGCTGTTAGGCTACACAAACATAGGGTTCGACTACATTGGTAGTTGATAGATGGAAATTGATGAAATTTGTCACGTTGATACAATATCTTTCAAGTTTGATTATTTACTTCATTTATTTCAAATACTCTACACTCATTATTAGCGATAAGACCGCCAATTGTAACACTTCTTTCTGTGTAATCTTAGTTCTAAGCTTATTTATTTATTGTAGGTATTTGTCGTGTGCAATAAAGAGATTTTTATTCTATTCTATTCTTCTAAAAATCTGCCAGAATAAACTAAATCTTATAATATCTACAAAACACCTTGGATATAAGAGTTCTAATTTGTAGATAATTTTGGTAAAACATCTTATTTTCTTTTGATATTATGCGCCAAGTTTGTAAGGATGTCTGGATGAATGTTTTCTTTCACGCCTAAACAAGTGGACCAAATGACCTGAAATCTGGTATAGAGATAGCTTAGATCCTGGAATAACACAGTACATACCTGGAATAACACAGTACATATTTCACAGTAGTACACGTAAAACCACTGGACGCAGCTAGTAATCTATATTAATACTCTTCCAATGTTATCCAGCGACTTGGTACAGTTTACACAAGAAATGTCATAAATATAGGTAAAATGTATACATTTCCACTCCATTCAACAAAATCGATAAATCACAAAGCTATTGAATCCCCAAACATTTTCGTATTGTCGTAGAGCTTGGAGCCTAATCTTATTGCCTTATTCCTAGAAGGTTGCCTCAACAATGCCTTTTATAAAAGAGGCACTTCTCCCTGGTGCCCCATAAATTTGAACTAGCAATTACCTTTGTAAAACCTAGATCTGATCAAAGTTGGTTACAATTTTAAAATATATTTTAGTTATGTTATAAACTACAGAAATTTTAATACATTTACTCTGTGATTAAAGAAATTATTTTCTGAATAAAATCCTAAGATTGAATATTTCCTTTGCGCTACTAATAAAAAGTCGCGATTAGCTCTGATTTGTTGGTAGGAAAAGTAATTTAAGCAAAATTTCATTCATGTTGGATGAAATCGGGTTGACGAGTAACTGTGTAAATTTTGTTCAAATAAAAGTGCATTTCCACCACCGTCGCTCTATTTTATGTATTTCCTTTCCCTGCTTGGTTGTCTGGAAGAGATCGCTATTAGCGATAAGCCCGCCAATTGTAACACTTCTTTCTGTGTAATCTTAGTTCTAAGTTTATATTGTTGTATTTGTGTGAACAATAAAGAGTTTTCTATTCCATTCTATTTCTTCTAAAGCAATAATAGATAGCTTTTGCAAGTCAATTTCACAGACTCTACTGCTCATTCGGAATGCACCCCTGTGAAAAGAACGGAAAAGAAACACATGACTTTGTTTTTTTAAATGTCTGAATTTACAATGTTTATCTTGATTACATAATTTATTATTCGTTTGAATGGAACCAGTAGCTGGCTCTTTACAGCATAACTTAAATGTTATATCGGTATATCGGTATGTGGGACTCCCCCGCTGAAGATGGGCGCGGCGGGAATACCCACTAAAAAACCTGGGGTGTTCTTGCGGGACGCCATAATGCCGGGGCAGCGGGTACGCCGAAGCACTCATCCACGGCCGAAGCACTCACTTCGCTACAGACCGCCGACAACTCTTATCCTGCGAATGTTGCCTTAAGGTACCCTAAGGTAAAATATTGGGCAGTCCTTTCACATTGTAGTGTAATGGCAACATTCGCAAGATAAGAGTTGTCGGCGGTCTGTAGCGAAGTGAGTGCTTCGGCCGTGGATGAGTGCTTCGGCATACCCGCTGCCCCGGCATTATGGCGTCCCGCAAGAACACCCCAGGTTTTTTAGTGGGTATTCCCGCCGCGCCCATCTTCAGCGGGGGAGTCCCACATACCTGATAATGCGTAACGAATTTTACCTGGATCAAAAAAAAAATGTTCTGTAACGACAACTACATATAGGTATATCTAAGTAAATATAGCCTCCTAGTAATCGAGAGTACACAAATATGTGAATTATAACTAAGCATGCGAGTGACGCGGAGAATGTGAGTATACCTAATTATATAGCACCCAATTTTTTGCAACACCTAATAAAGTGGCCTTAGTCTCAATAAAGTAAGTGTACTCTATTCTAATAATCATTGTGGTAACTAGAAATGTGATAGAGAATAAATTATTCTATTCAATCTTTTATTTCGTGGCATGAATAAATAATAATTATTGTGAATAATGCCTTACATTCGAAATAGGCAAATTCAAACGTCACATCACAGACAGAATGAATAATTTGGCTATTATGCCGATATATAATTTGGAAATCTACCCAGTACTCGGTATCATATATTGAAAGGTCATTGGTCAGTGCGTAATTTGAGTAAAGCCTACTGAATATAATGCGAAAGTACGGATGTGTGTATTTATGTGTGCTATTTCTGGTTTGGTAGATTTTAAATAGATTAGTCCCTGAAATATTGCATAGGCTCATTTTACTACTAGCTCAATCAGCTATAGTTATCCTACTAATAAAATAAACGTGAAAGTTTGTAATATTGTATGGATGTCTGGATGTATTTATGTTCGTTACTCTTTCACGCCTAAACGGGTGGACCGATTGAGCTGAAATTTTGATGTAGAGATAGCGCGAACCCTGAAATAACATTATACAGTACAGCGGGAAAAACCTCTCTCTGAAGCAGCTAGTGTGTAGTAAATGTGTATATGTACGTCATACAGACTCTATAATTATTTTCAACTGGACTTTGTAAACTGCTACAGAAAGAAAACAAGGTAAAGTGAAACAATACAGAAGTACAATAACACAGGAGGCATTAAATCTCTTCGCTCGGCTTCAGTGTTAACAGATTTTTTATGGTGAAACTGGGGCTGGACACCTTCTCTAAATACCTTGATAGTGTTGCCCTAGAAATTTGCAACAAATGTGAAACGACGTGTTAATTTTATACTTTTGTAGTTTTATAAAAATGAAACGATTGATACATTTCAAAGCTGAAACCACTCTCTCAAAGCTGAAGCTACAAGTTTCAGCTCAAACACTGAATAAAAGTAAAATTTCTATAATACAATTTGTAAGAAACTAGTTTGCAAATGTTATTACTGCATTGCAGATGTCGCGAGAATAATAAAGATATTAAACGGTATAAAAAGCTTTTATGAAAATAATTTGAGTTAATTTATTCTGTAACTAAAACTGTCTTATTTAAAATGTAAATATAAAGTCTAGACAAGGTTGGAAAGTCCTCGTCACGAAAATAAACCCAAAAATTTTGGTTGGTGAAAATTTACCCCTCATTATTTAAATAATTTTTGTGTAAAACAAAAATTATTTATCCCTTATATTTTCTATCATTTTGATACGAAGTTGTAAAAGTGCATTTCTCTTCTAAACTAAAGCTAAAATCCTCGTGGTAATATTGATTTTGCGCACAGTGGCATAAAAGAACGCATAAGTTTCGCACAATGGGTGCTTCCTATTGTTTCACATAACATTTCATCCAGCATTATATTTCTTCGACAATTAAGTCTAGAAAAAAAAATGTAATTATAATACAACATACAAGTACCTATATAAAATTGATAACATCTTTTATTGAAATCGGTTGAAATAAAAATAAGAAAATAGGCTGCCCGACATAATACCAAGCGTACAAAATTATCTCCTAATGAAATTATAGCAGCTTTGCACATAAAACTAGCCCGGTAACGTAATAAAAGATAAAACATGCCCAGCCGTCGTAATAAATTCAACCACCACACACCAATTGAGCCTGACCACAGAAAGACAAAAAATACCTCAACATTTTCCTCTGGCATTCATAAACAAAAAAATTCACACCTGAGAGGCTACCGCGAATTGTAATTTCACATCAGGGGTGGACTCTGGGATGAGAAATGTGGGGCTTGTTAAATTATTTTTACTATTAAATATATATTTTGAGCTAACTAGATCTAATAATTTAACTGAACCTGCTTGAAAAATATATCGTTTGTCACAAGGTAGACATTGTATAGTAGGTAGGTATGTGTACGAGTAGGTACTCGTACACATACCTATTTCTGCTCAAACGGTTCTCTGCTTAAGTATGAAGAAAATAAACACGCATAGGTGTTCAAAATTTATTTTGTAATTTTATTAGTATCGGATAACATTCATACCTTCAATTTATTTGCACACAACTACCCTGAAACAATTAATATTTCTGCTAACCCAACAAATTTTGTACCTACTAAAATCAAACTAAAATAGATTCTAATGTGTTCACAATTAGAATTCATTCGTACACGTGAGTGAATCACGCCCCTTTTCATCCTAACACCGTCCCTGTACCACATCTTCCAGTTTTCGCTTAAAAAACTTTTCTCGCATTTCGCGAGCATTAATTAAAGTAAACGAGCCTAATTTCAGGTTACGCCTTTCAGTGTAATTGAAATAAATGCGGAGTTTTAATCAGGGAGTAGATGGAGATCCCTTCGTTTCTGGACTTCGTTGCTCTAATTTGGGATGAAGGATGACTCGCTACTTTATAGACGCGGTTTTGTTTTGGGATATCTCTTTTATGCGTGCAAATGAACGAATGAAAAATGATGAGCTTGATGAGACTGTGGTGTTAAATATTTTTTTTGCGAACGAAAAAGTTTAAGTGAAATTTGAACATACCATGGATAGCTAGAAATCATCATCTAGCAGCAAGATAAACGTAAGATTTTAAGTGACGAGGAAATGCATTTTAGGACTGGATGAAATTTAGCAGGTTTTTAGATTAGTTGCAAAGCTTCAATAATAGAATTGATTGCGCAAGTATGCAAAAATCATTATCTTGCTCTATTACATAAAAATACTCGTGTAAGACAAAGCTGACCACAAATATCTATTTGTACTTCCATTTTGCTCAACTTTTTTACAAAGAAAAAGCGCGATAAAATAATTCAAGCGCCAAACGGAAAATCCATGTTCCACAATGACGATGTAACAGCAAGTCGCGTCGCCAAAACTTTACTACGAATGAAAGATTAGAGATAACAGATATCCACCCAAAAATCTTAAGGTCAATGGATCTTGCGATGTGAACACTAAGCTGAAACAAGAAAAATGACGTCAGAGTTGTTTGCCATCTTACTTCATACAAATTAAAAACAAAATATTATACTATCGTCAACCTACGTATTCGGTATGAGTGAGATTGCAAACAACCCTGACATCATTTTTTTCTACAGTTTTTTTTCGTTATAGGTTAGCCTTTGACCACGATCTCACCTGATCTTAACCGACGATACGGCCATAGATGGTAGCAGATCAAACATAGAAGGCGGGATAAGTCCCCACCTGGCTTCACTGATCATCATGCCAGAACACAGTCACAATGACCACTTCGCATCACGGTTTGTCCAGTGGGTGGTAACTAGCCACGGCCGAAGCCTACCACTTCGTACAGCGAGTGAAAAAACGCACATACTCGTAACTAATTAAAGTCCCTGGTGCGGGGCCGGGATTCGAACTCGGTGGTCCAGATTTCCATCCGTACCACATAACACTTTGACCAAAATTATAAAAAAATAGATAAGTAGTAATAATAAAGTAAGTAGTAATAATAAGAAATGATCGTTTATGGTGCTGCAACAGCAAAAGCAGCAGGATTTATAATAAGTGTAAAAAACCCTTTGGCCACCACAGTTTCAAGATAAGTTCAAAAGAAGTTTGGTGTTCACCGTGCAGCCTCCAATGGTTTCCACTTCAAGCAGATATCCAGCCAAACGTGGCACGTTCACAATCTCGGTGAAGTGTGGCGCGTGACAGATACGACACGTTACAAAACGCGACATGATCGAGCATGATTGATCCGTGTAATGGAACTCCATACTTGTCAGGATCCTATTGACTTGGTTATGTTGCTAAGTTGAGGATCTTTGGTTTCAGAGGATCTATTGGCCTATTATCTATCGCGCACTGGTGACTTTATTTTGTTTATTTATACAAAGAAAAAGTATAAAGATCCTGATGGTAAGAGATAATGCTGCCCATAATTTGTACAATGCTACCCAGAATTTCACAATGATGTACAATACTAGATGCACTGCTCCAACGCTCCTCACTCAGGAGTCATAAGATGCTAAGACAGAGAGACTTAGCGATTACCAAGGGACAAAAATAAAATAAATGTGTTCATGGAGTTATAGACGGCTAAAGTTAAAAGACGTTTTCTTATATTTGTTGTGTAACGTGCTAGTCGGTGCTAGTGATGTGCTAGCACATTGCCATTTTTGCTGCATTTTTGACGATAAATAGTTACTTAAAGCACACAACTTAATTAATAGTTTAATCTTCTCTCTCTTCTGATGAGGATCAACGCACCCCTATCCGGGAAAGCCAATTTATACTAGATGATGCAAAACTTTCACCTTATCCAAAATTAAACCTAATTCAAATCACACGATCTCAATTCCTCAAAAGATCGTTTCTATGAACAATTTATCTGTATAAATAAAGCTGGCCTAAAACACCGGAATAATAAGGCCATAGTCCATAAATGTTTTCTTCCGATCCAGTGAGACTTCCGCCTCACCATTTAGCAATATTTTCGGGGCCACTAACTTAAGCAAATAACATTTGTAGGGCGGTTGTTTGGACTAATCATACTATGTAATGAAGCCGAGCTTGGTTTCTGTGTATTGTTGTTCTTATCATCTTGAAGCTTTCAGAAAAGAAACTATGTATTTTTTTTAAATATATTATTTCTTCGTAGATTTCAATGCATTGTAAACGACACAATGTAAAAGGGACATCGTGATATAATTTTTTTTTTAATGTTGATATAAAGATGTGATATAAAAGTTCTAATTCTATTGTTTTAATGGCGTTCAATAAAGAGTTTTCTATTCTATTCTAATAAATATAAAATCTATCCAATAAGCAAGGAAGGATCTTTATTCCAGGCAATTCAACTTGAGAAATATTACGGAAGACCTTTACAAAAACAAGGTCACGCTAAACAGATATTGAGCCCAAAAACCTTTCTTGCGGAACTTTCCATCGCTCTAACTTGTTATACTTAAGTAATGAAACTTTAAACAACCAAAATACCTTTGTTTTGCTAATTTTCACCTAGCACTCGGAACTTGGGACACAAAAAAAGTGATTTAGCAAAGTTTCGCCGAGGACAAACTTGTGTTTTCACAACAATACCGGGAAGCTTTCTGGCTGAGCGGATTTAGATTTCCAGTTATTTGCTTTTATTTGGGAACTTCTTTATTGTCATCATATTTCCTGTTTCTGCATTTAATCTGAATCGAAAATTTTGCAATTATTGTCCGGTTATAATGTAAAAATTAAATTATAAGCATCAATAGTACGTACCTATTTTAGATTAGGTTTATCAAGCTATTTAAGGAGTGATTTACCCCTCTTACTTGTCCGACATTGCATTGGCATCACCACTGGTGCTGTAGAGGTCTATAGGTGACCCTAACCTCTCACCATCAGGTGGACTGTCTGCATGTGTGTCGTCGGTATCTAACATTAAGAAATGTAAGTATTCGTTTACAATATTTTTATATGAAAGTTCACCTGGATGCTACCGTGTTTCCGAAGGCACGTAAAACTAAGGGTCCCGGCTGTTTCCTATAAGATATGTAAGAGACAGTCGTAAGGTCATGTTGCAGGCCCTGTCGTTATCTCGGCGACCTAAAACTGCAACTTATAGGTTGACCACACGGCCTATATAATTTATTGTAATTTGAGTAACCCGTTCTGTTGGAATCTAAACCCCACTTATTAGGTCATATTTATAATATCCAGTGCAATCACCACTTACATCACATACTACACTTCTGATCAAATCTTGACCGAGTAACTCAATAAGAAAACCTTCTCGTGAGCACAAAACGTTGATACTATTGCGACAAAGACAGCGAGCCCCAGACGTAATGAAAATCACGGTGAGGGCACGTGACGTGACTTCTGATCCTGATATTTCAGGGTTACCGATACCTATTACATAATAGATACGACTGTAGTATATATTGCACGTGTTATGTATTCGTAGGCAGAAATATTGCTGTGAACGCGCTGAATTTCTGCCTCCGATCTTACTTTCGCTTTACCGTATACTGAATAGCGGTGATTTAAACTCGAAACGAATGGGTATTGAGAAACAGCTTTTTAAAGATATCGTATTAGATATCCACCTCTAGTTTTGATTAAGTTAATGTTTGAGGGTGTTTTTATGTGATATTATAATTAAACTAGTTTTAAGAAATCCTTTCTTACCAGAGGTCCACGTCATAAAACCTATCTGTGTTCCGAATTTTAATCCAATATGTTCCGTAGTTTGAGCTGTGCGTTGATATTTCAGTGAGTCTGTCACTCTTTTCTAATAGGTTTACCGGGGGTAGACTTCCTTTGCAGGAGGTCGACTAGGTGGGTACCCCAACAGTGCCAGTTATTCTACCGCCTGAGCAGTAGTGTGCAAACATTGCTGTGCTTCGGTAGGAGGGCACTGTAGCTAGTGAAATTACTGGGCTGAAGAGTCTTAACATCTTATATGACTCTCAAGTAAGAAGCGTTGGCGCAGTGCACTGGGTAGCACTGTACTAATTATGGGCAGCGTTATGTCTTACCATCAGGAGAGCGTCTTGCTCGTCTTCTTACTTCGTTGTAAAAAAAAAAAGGTAAATTATATTTAGATGATTATAATATTTTTTAAAAGTAAAGAACAAAAACTAATTATTCAAATTACTCTAACCCAAAAATGTCCTTCCACGGAAAACCCACCTAATAGTAAAGTTTTCTAATCAAAAACTGATTAGCTAGAAAGGTCCTTTGCAGGCGGTTGGTGCGAGCCATAACTCAATGCAATTTGTCAACTGTTATGACGCCGTGTGATTTATACCGCTCACTCCAGATTCTGCATAGCCCAATATTTTAGAAAGGCGAGGCATTTATCAGATAATGTTATTAAATTTTGACTGAAAGGATCTTTCATAGGCTCGGGGCTATGTTAACATGTGGCTTAGAGCTTTAAGACGCATCATCTTATGCACAATATTATCAACGTGAAAGTTTGTAAGAAGAAGTCTGTTTTTTTTTTTTTTATGTGATGAAGTAGAAGACGAGCAAGACGCTCTCCTGATGTTAAGAGATAACGGCTGCCCATAATCACTACAGTGTTACCTAGGATTTCACAATTATGTGTAATTCTAGGAGCACTGCACCAACGCTTCTTACTCAAGAGTCATAAGATGTTAAGACTCTTTAGCCCAGTAATTTCACTAGCTACAGTGCCCTTCTACCGGAGCACAGTAATGTTTGCACATCACTGCTCAGGCGGTAGAATAACTGGCACTGTAGGGGTACCCACCTAGACGACCTCCTGCAAAGGAAGTCTACCCCTGGTGAACCCCTGGTACCCCTGGTGGTACCCCTGGTGGTCTGTATGGTTGTTACTATTTCACGCCTAGACGGGTAGACCGATTGAGCTGAAATTTTGTAAAGAGACATAGCAGCACATTGGCTACAGAATAGAGATAAAACCGCTGGGTGCAGATAGTACAATACCTACACAATATAATATACACATTATTATATTATACAAAATACATTTATAATGAAAATGGTGCACCGTGCTATTTAATCCGCTGAAAAGTTAACAAGCATCCGAACTTTCACTTAAATAATAATCATTAGCGGTAAAAAGTTAGTAAAACCTCTCTTGTAGTAAGCGCAGGTGAGTTTTAATTCATAACTTAAAATTCACTAGACTGATTTTGATAATATTAAAATGACTGCCAGCGAAGTGGGTACACTTCTCTTGATAGATAGATAATCCTTTATTGAAACACAAAAATGTACAAAAACAACTTACAACTATAATATAAAACTAAGTGTTACAATTGGCGGTCTTATCGCTAATAGCGATCTCTTCCAGACTTCTTGACACAATAAAAAGATTTTCCATATTGGTTATAGTATTATGTAATATAGTATTTGTCTTTGTACGCATAACACATAGAGGTAGCACATACAACATAACAACAACATAACGACAACATAACTGCACTATATAGGTAAGCCGCACAACCTATAAATTGTGATTTGACTCTGACAGTGTAAGTAGGTTCCTCCAATCTTCGCCCCTGTTCCGTCTTTTATACTTCTTGTGAGGGTCGAGCCTACAATGTAAACAACAAAAAGAGCCAAACTTTAACTAAAGCTACCGGGAATCATTCATATTACGTTGAATGTAAAACCACTTCTCATTTAGTACACAAAATAGGTGTATATATTATTTGCCAAAACGCTTCAGGCCATTTAGATAGTGTTTGTATTCAGAGCACACTGACGGGGTCCGATTAAAAGATAATTATAGTGTGCAAGTATACAATAGAGTGTTTTTAAAGCTTCGTAGTAGTAATGGAGTAATAAGCTAACAAAGGATACGTTTTAATAAGGTTTTTGTACTAAACAAATATGCGCTTTCTGAGGTTTTTGCGATAAAAACAAACGTTCTCATTCAGTTTGTGAGTAGTAATTGTGGTGTCAGTTTCAGGCATTAAGGTCTATGAAATGAACTCGAGAATAAACTTAAATTATCCTTAAAACAAAGCATTAAGACTTTGCGGTGGAAAATTGCGGTCGACTAGAGGAGCTTTTTTTTTTTTTTTATTGAGGCTGTTGATTGGCACTTTGTGAAAGGGGCTCGAGGCTAGTGGGATACTTCTTACCCCCCTCGTGCAGAGATAATTTAAATGAGAATTAGTTGAAGTAGAAGTATGCGTTATCCCCATTGTAAGTTATATGTACCTATATGTACAATTTCGCACAGATGGCTAGGTTAACCTATTATTACTTATTTACAATATTAAAATATTAACACACTTTCACATTGTTCTTGATTATTGTACACATTTTTGAAGTGAAAACTTCTTTAGCGGCGCTGAGCACTTTTTTGTATGGGTAAAAACTTTCAAACTCGCGTCAGGGTCACGTGATGCTGATCGAAAAAGCGTAAGATCGAGGGGAAGGGAGAGGAAATAGTATCTCCCACTCTTTCTACCGTGCCTGAGTGTGCTGCTTTGTTTAGGCGGCACAGGGGGCTTAGACAAGCGCGCGCCCGATATTTTTTTTTAATATTTTATATTTATATATTTTTTATTAGACACTTAAATAGGTTCGAATCAAAACTGTTTGTTGCTTACTTTAGTTATCATAAACCAATTGTATCAGTTGTAAAAATTTGCGATGATGATTCTGATAATAACGATGGTGTAAAAGTCGTCGAAATTATGGATGGAAGTTGATTTTTCTGAGAGATAAAATTTAATGTTATATATAAATAACGATATAATATTATAAATAACAACATATAAATTGTCATATTTGTGTACGATAGCGCAATAAATAAACATTGTATTCTACCTCATAAATGATAGTATTTTTATACTTATAATTAAACACAACGTTAATATTGAAGTTTTCACTTCTGCCGGCACTCCCGGAGTGCTATTTTTTTTTTTTTTTTTTTTTTCTTTCTTAACTTAACTTAATTTCTACGTTTAGGTCTTAATCAATTCACATAATATTGTCTTAAATAATTAATATTATACAAATATCCTACTACATTACGTTTAGTTTTACAACTTGGACTTGGCCCTTAACCTATAAGTTAGGGACCTATTCTATTTATTATACTCTTTGAGATTATTTACAATTGTTGTTATTAGTTCTACGAATGATTTTATAGTTATGTCGTCTTTTATGAGTTCAGAGATGTTATATATACGAGTATTTAATATATATAGGGAAACTAAAAATGACTACTCTTTACTCTTATATTCGTGAGTTTAGTTTACATAGTTATTGGTTAGTTTTCAAAATCGTAAAATAGAAAAGTTAAGATCACTAAAAACGACCAAAATGGAATGTTTTTAGACACAGTATAGCACATTTAAAAGGCATTTCTTAACTATGATTGTGTATGTGGATGTTAGTTGAAAGTAGCCCACTGGGCACAAACTAGTTTTAAAAAATATGTTGATCAAATTTACGATGATGTGCTTAATTGTTTTTGTAACGTAACGATAAAAGCATTTAAAGTAAAAAAAAAACCGCAATAAACACCTGTTTTAGAAATAAATGATTAGGGTTCTTTCTCAAAAGGCAGTAAATAATTGCTAGAAAATCGACGAATTAAAAAAATCTAAAGCCAAATCCAATTAAACTGCCATCGCAAAAAACGTTACCTCCAAAGCTATAATAACGATGGTTAATTTTTGCGAAATTGGAAAAAATAATTGAAAGATAACAATATTATGGCCCATAACAATCATCCCAAAATATCGCTGTCTAATACATTTAAAGTACCTATAGTCGTAACATTAACAATACTCTGGAACGTTTGAGCATCTCAGATTTCCCGTAAAGGTGCTCTCAGTAAGTATTGTAATGTAACATTTGCCGTAACACGTTACAGGAAGTTTGTACTCGTAGTGCCGCGTCTCCAGCTCCTGTTTTGGTTCAAACATTCAACATGAGCATGACAACATCCAAAAAAAATCTCGGCGATTTTGACATCTTGTTTGCTCCAACAATAATTTTTGCTTTCCATATCCGATGAAAAGCACGTACAGCAAAACATAATATTGATATTCAACAAAATCGCTGAGATTTTTTTGGATGTTGTCATGCTCATGTTGAATGTTTGAACAAAAACGGGAGCTGGAGAAGCGGCTTAACCTCAACTTATGACAAAAAAACAGCTTAATCAATTCAACCCATTAGGCGTTAATAATGTTACAAACATACATTATAAACTAAATAATACGAGTACGCAGTAACTTTACATACACTATGTATGTCTTATGTGTCATCTGATTCAATTTGCAATTCTGAGGGTCTGATGATAATACACAACAATAACAATCACACAATGACGTCTAAAGACGGGTCTTCAACTCGTGTTCTGGTCTATACAATAAACAAAAACATGTCAACATTTTCCACAAAACATTGTCAAACTATATAATTATACATTTTTGATTGTATCAACAATGTTTCTGCTTTCCATGCTCGGTGGAAAACACGTTCAACAAAAACATAATGTTATCAACATTCAAGAAAATCGCCTAAAATTGTTGTCGCCTAAACATCTATTTTTGATTGTGTAGAGTGTAGACCAAAATATGAGCTGGAGACCCGGCTTTAAACGAACATTACAGATTGCGACCTGTAATGCTCGGTTCGCGCCAATGTTCGGTTCAGTAACATTTAAGCCATCTCAGATATCGTATCCGTAAAAGAAACGCTTCAAACGCCCACTAAAGCAATTCTGCAAATAGCATCCCATTTCTCGCTACGTTAGAGCCACATACACATGAAAATAAAAATTTCAACAACTGGAGACGGGGAAACCGATTGACCGTTTGAAGGTAACCCTTTTGGTGCAATGTATTATCTTCGTATGGGATTGTACAATTTATTATAGAGGCTTCTGCCTATGCCTTGTGGTTTTATCCAGTTGAAATACTATGTGCTATCATAATATATTGTTGGGTATATGCAAGCTATTTAAAAATGATTCTGCAATAATACTACTTGGAGTAGACTTCCTTTGCAGGAGGTCGACTAGGTGGGTACCCCAACAGTGCCAGTTATTCTACCGCCTGAGCAGTGATGTGCAAACATTACTGTGCTTCGGTAGGAGGGTACTGTAGCTAGTGAAATTACTGGGCTGAAGAGTATATTAACATCTTATCACTCTCAAGTAAGAAGCGTTGGCGCAGTGCACCTAGGTCTGTATTAATTATGGGCAGCGTTATCTCTTACCACCAGGAGTCCACTTGCCACCACCAGTCTTGCTCGTCTTCTGACTTTGTTGTATAATAACGTACTATTTAAAAAAGTTATTTACTGGTGGTAGGCTTCGGCCGTGGCTAGTTACTACTCACTGAACGAAACTGTGTGGCCAAATGGTTATTCTGACTGTGTTCCGGTATGATGTTCAGTGAAGGTAGGTTCTAGGGTAGGTTTAGTCTGCTACAATTTTCGAACACATCGTCGCTAACGACGTCGCGTCAAAGGTTAACCTATAATGAACTAAACAAGTGAATTACATTAAAAATAAAACCAAAATTATGTACTTCACCATTTTGTGGTGACGGCCATCTTGAATTTTAATTTTACCCATATTGAGGGGGTCGGGGAAAAATTTGTTAAAAAGGCGTAATTTAATTGTTTTTTTGAAATAATTAAGTGGTATTTGGGGTAAATTGATATTGCTGGTTATTTTTGACACGTGAATATAAATAAGATTTAGCGACATATTTACTTCTTTCTGGTGCAGCCATGACAAAAGTTCAAAAACTCAAAGTAAAAAAGACAGGAAAAAATCACCAACCCCTTTACACATTCAACCCAGTTTTATTATGTACTCGTCGTAGTCAATCTATAAAGGTCACTTCTTGATTGGATCCCGTGTCCATAAACTTATTATACCTACGGACTGATCCTTCTAAATGTTTACTGCTCGATGCAGACATTTCTTTATTAAAATATGCCGGTGTATCTCTTCACTGGACAAGTCTTTCGAAGTTTAGATTCAGGTGGAACCTTGTGAAATTTAGATACCATTTGGAAAAGATTTTCTTTTATTTGAGTTGGACAGTCAATAATTATACAATACAATAATACTTTATTGCAAACCTGGTTACAAGAAATTGTTTCATGAGTAGACAATACACATAGAGCTAAAGGTATACAATCGGCGGTCTTATCGCATAGAGCAATGTATAACAGACAACCTGGTTGGAAGGCTTATTGAGAACATGTATAGAGGCGGTACTTCTGGAAATAATGTTATCTATTGTTACAATAATTAGATCGTTTTAATTATAATATTATGTTGTATTCTATAAAAATACAAGCTGCAATTTAGTCCGTTGTATAGCAATAAATGTAGAATATGTGTTATTTCAAGACCTAAGTAAACTATGTACATAAATAGCTTCAGCTCAATCTTTTTTAGATTATAGTTTAAATCAAAAGGATGTTGGATTTATATGGATAGCTTTTGACCACTTCTTTAACCAAACGACATGACAGTGGAATGAGACTAAACTCACCACTTTAGTTTCCTCCACATTTTCATTTTATCCTTTAGAGTCCAGGATAAAAGCGCGCGCAAGCGGACTTGGACCAATATTTTACGAAATCCACCGCTTTATCATTCTAGAGAAATAGCTGAAACTGTACCAGCCCTATCAAGAACAGTCTAATCGTTCCAAAACTCGGTCAGAACAATAACACTTACTCGTAGTTCCATATTTGGAACCACAAACACGGTAAAATATCCCCTAACACTGAAAAAGAGTTATTTGTCGAAGCGATTGACCGCTCGCGAGGACAGCGGCGGCTCTTTTATGGCACATTAGCGGGAAGGAGGACGATTACGCCGGGCCGAGCTTGTGAAACGATGCTCATAGTTCACGCTCAATCGTTGGATTAAGCGGCAATTTGTATCAGTCAGGAACTGTCGCGCTTACCCTATTTAACTGAGAGCAGAGGGTTGAAGAATCGCGCTGTTTATGTGGAAATTAATCTGCATTATGCGTAGATTTCGTTGATTAAATTACTTAATATAAGCCTTAATTAATCTGAGCCTAAGTAGGAGGAAGGTTTTATCCCGCCTACTTTAGGTTTAATCTGTATCTACACAATGCTGACTAAAACATCAGGATTTTCAAAAGTTTCTGCTGAAAGATGATAATATGGAATCTTCAGAATGAATAAACTGAGTTTGATCAGTCAGTCGCTTGCCAAAATATTCCAGTAAACTCCAGGTTTTGCAGACGTTAACCGTACTATCAGATATTCCAGCTTATCTTTTACATAGCTTCAACACAGAAAATAATTTAAACTTGAAGTATGCAAACCAATAATTTGAACAGCTGTAGTTTACACTCCATATAAACGGGTTTTCCCAATTACACTGCTAGAGCACCAAAATAAACTAAGTCGACCAATTCCGTAGCACTTAAATTAGTTGAACTATACGTTCTGCGTTAAAATGAAATTCTCCCCGCATTTTCCGTAGCGTTAATTCAAAATTAGCGTCAGACCAACCGTCACTAGAGAAGTGTTACAAAAGTTACCGACGATTGGGGCAAACCCGGGATATTAAAATTTGCTCAAATTATTTCGTATGTTAGCGCCAAGGATAATATTATGATACTACTGGATGTAGTCTTAAAACTTACATTGTCTTTAAAATTCAAGGTTATAAATTAATAAGTCCTCAGTAAGTTCATCTAAGCCCTTGATTCGGTGGCACCACGCTTTTCTCGCATTCTGAGCTTTTTTAACGGGTTTTATGGTCTTATATATTCTCGTAATATCTATACGTTATTATGGTAACGTTTAACTCTACAGGCTAAGTGCATCCACTTAAATATACAGAATATATTATAATAGATTTACCGGGGGTAGACTTCCTTTGCAGGAGGTCGACTAGATGGGTACCCCAACAGTGTCAGTTATTCTACCGCCTGAACAGTGATGTGCAAACATTACTGTGCTTCGGTAGGAGGGCACTATATCTAGTGAAATTATTGGGCTGAAGAGCCTTAACATCTTATGACTCTCAAGTAAGAAGCGTTGGCGCAGTGCACTGGGTAGCACTGTACTAATTATGGGCAGCGTTATCTCTTACCACAAGGAGAGCGTCTTGCTCGTCTTCTTACTTCGTTGTATAAAAAAACAGATGTTGTATAAAAAAATGTGATTGGTTTGTTAAAAAACAAAAAAGTTTTAATTCAGTCGGATGATGTAAATGATGCGCTTTACCACTCATGAAGGCACGTTTTGTACGCCGACGCGACATCCAGGGTTAAATAAATGAATTGTTAGCAAATGGGTCAACGCTTGTTTTCGTTACGGAACGCAGTAATGAATAAAACATTAAAAATATTGCTGAATAAATGTAGCACATTGTTCCAGGCTTAGGATTATGCGAGTGCTTTGAGCGGTTTTGTGTGTGTTTCTGTCATATTATTTAGGGTTATGTGAACACGTTTGGATTAACACATCGAATTCGAATCATCGACGTGTATGATTGTATTGTAGCGTAATGTAGATACAGAATACAACGACGATCCAGAGCGAAATGGAGAGACAACGTTTTTTTTTTTTATGTTATGAAGTAGAAGACGAGCAAGACGCTCTCCTGATGTTAAGAGATAACGGCTGCCCATAATCAGTACAGTGTTACCTAGGATTTCACAATTATGTGAAACTCTAGGAGCACTGCACCAACGCTTCTTACTCAAGAGTCATGAGATGTTAAGACTCTTTAGCCCAGTAATTTCACTAGCTACAGTGCCCTCCTACCGGAGCACAGTAATGTTTGCACATCACTGCTCAGGCGGTAGAATAACTGGCACTGTTGGGGTACCCACCTAGACGACCTCCTGCAAAGGAAGTCTACCCCCGGTGAAACGATATCCTAATAATTACACTAATATAATAAATGCGAAAGTTTGTGAGTGAGTGTGTATGTTTGTTACTTCTTCACGCCTAACTGATTGATCTGAAATTTGGTATAAAGATAGATTAGACCCTGGAATAACACACAGGTTATATTACAGTAAGTGAAACCGCTAAGCGCAGCTAGTATTATTATGATGTGTGGAATAAACTAGTGGTGGGCTTCGGCCGTGGCTAATTACCTACTGGACAAAACCATGTCGACAATCGGTCATTCTGATCGTGTTCCGGCATGTTGTTCAGTGATTCCAGATTCAGTATTTATCCCGCCTAGATTAAGTTTGTCCTCTTTACGCTTAAACCAATTGAAATTTATTATACAGGAATACGTAGCCCTGGAATATTAAATAAGTTACTTTTTCAAACCGGATCTAGCCCAGCCAGTAAATAAGTAAAAATATTTAGCACAATAACACTGATATTTCTGAATCCGATACAGTCTATAGATTCCATTTAAAAAGACAAACTAATAAAACGTCTACTAAATGAATCTCTATAAAAAAAGATTTCCCGAAAATCCACATGAAAGAAGAGGCCGAGTCTTCTAGGTAATCCCAAAAATACCAAAATTAATTAAGTCTCTGGAGCAAATAATCGAATTTTCCCCGAAAAAAAGCAAGAACAATCAACTGGATCGAATCCTGGGTCCGTTTCTCGACCCTCTTCGTTGTCACATTAAGTCAATGGTTAAGGTATCTACTAGCTTTCTAAAAATAGACGTGGTTTCGGAAATACGAGTAATAATTGAACATGTGTAATGTGTTTATATACGGTTATTAATGTCATTGTCCTTTCAGTTTTATTTATTGCATCTTCTGTTCTGTTCTTCCTGTCTTCTTCCAGACGGAGCTGAAAGATATAATAGAATAGAATGGAATGGAAAACACTTTATTCACGGCAAATAAAAAACACAAACATAACAATTAATACGCTTACAGAATATCTAAGGGCTCGTTCACGTGAACGCGCGGACGCGGGTGCGGGCGCGGGCGCGGCAGACTTTGCTTGCACCGCACGTGCGTTTGTACGTGAACACTTTCATAGCACGTCGTATGTTTGATATTTCGCGCCCGCGCCCGCGCCCGCTCGTTCACGTGGGCCAACGCTAAGGGCTTGTTCACATTGAACGCCCGGGCGCGGGCGCGGGCGCGAAATATTAAACATACGACGTGATATGAAAGTGTTCACGTACAAACGCACGTGCGGTGTAAGCAACGCCCGCGCGTTCAACGTGAACAAGCACTAACCATAAAACTATATAAACATTAATAAACTAATTATTAAATTACATTGCCGCGAAATGGTGCCAGCTCAGCATAACTTAGGGCGATAAGACCACCGATTGGTACATCATTCAATAAAATTTGTAAGCTTTTCTTTTCTGTGTGATAACAGAAGTTCTTAGTCATTCAGACTCTGTAAATGGCTGAACCAATAGAGATGAAATTTAGTTCGCAAATTTTAATGGGAACATCAGACCCTGGACCCCCAAAGCATTTCATTGAATAAAGCAGCTAGTAAATAAAAGAAAAAAGAAAGAAAGAAAAACATTAAATTAAGCACAGAGACACAGGCACATAGAAAAAAAAATGAACGAGAAAAGAACAAAAAACATCACATAAAATAATATAACAAGGTGAAAGTCTAATATGTTTAACACTCACTAAGTATATAATAAATATTTTTTTCCGAAATGAATCACTTTTTTTTTTCAATCAAACCTTATAATAATAATAATCTATCCCCTAGAATCTCTACCTATAAAACATATGACAATAAGGCCTCGTCTCCAATTTGCAGTAGCATTATGTAAGGCGGTCGTAAAGTATTTATTTGCCAGTAAAAATATCGTAATACAAACAATACCATTACACTGCCGTCCCGCGGTGCACATCTCGGGAGATGAGCGTTGTAGTGTTGGAAAGTCGATAAAATGGTAGTTTATCGATATCGATATATCGACCAACTACAACTTAATCGATTACAACGCTATGCTCACAAGTTTACCACTATTTAGACTTTTTTCTTTCTTTCTCTTCTTAGCCTATTCAGTGGTTAGATTTGTGCGTTGATAGATCAGTCAGTCAATCAGTTTTATTTTCTCTGGCAAAATAAATATAAGTCTAAGCGAATAAGTAGTATAGTGTCTAAGTAAATATTTTTAACAGGTATTCAGTGTTCTTGTATTAACATATCAATATACATTTTTAACTAACAGTTACAAACTTGATTAAATAATAATAATAATATAAACGTTAGTCCTAGCAATAGCCTCATTAACCATCCATTTAGAATACACATCCATAGCCTAGTTCAAGTAGTTTCCATTAATTAGCAATAGTCCTGTCACTTGGCGGAGACTGTCTTTGAGCCCATTTTCTATAGGTGGACTCAAAGACAGACTCCAATAAGTGTCACCCATTACATTTATATTAAAAGCTCAAAAGGGCCTCTGCGCGTTGTACTTTTTTGTCTCCGTGTACGCTTATAAAAAGGCCCGGGCTTAGCCCGTGTTTAAGAGTGACATATAAACGTTCATCTATGCTAAATGCCATTTAATTCATACTTACTTTTCCGAGTACCTTATTTTACTTTTCAGACATGGTGATGAATCTTTTCTTTTTTGCTTAAACTACATTTAAAAACTAGGATGAAAATTGTTTGGTTAGATATAATTGCACGATTATTTCAATCATTTATTTGACAACAATTTATAGTCTCAAAAAAAAAATGTATACTTTTGTTTTATCCTACTTTAAACTTAAAAAGAAAACTGTTCTTTGTTTTGTTAATATACGTAATATCTAAGCATAGTAAGAGGAAAACTATAATAATACCGATAACCAATTAGATTTTATCGACGGGACCGAAATGAAACCATTACCTGGATACAATTCCTTAATCGTGTCCATTATCTAATGTGGCTCCTTTATACATAGTAACTTTTTATATGGCATTGTATATAATTTCTTTGTTCATAGAACATTATACTACTAATAATATAAATAAGTGTTGATGTCTGTGTGTATGTGTTTGTTAAGACCTCTTCACACCTAAATAGCTGAACGAATTGTGCTTAAATGTTGTATAGGTACTGTTAGAAGATGCTTTAGACATTAGAATGTGACTGGTTGTTAAAGCTTTGTCGGTTTCCAAGTCCTCCATCTCAAATTATAGAATACAGTACCTTTGGATTATTTTGAAGGCCTACATCATAGTTCTCCCGTACCCCCGACGAGAAGGAAAAAATATTAAAAGAACAAAAAATAAGGCCCTGGAATAAACAAAATAAACATGCTGTCTATTTTTCGATAGGTATAAAACCACTTAGCGTAACTAGTAAACAATAAATAAAATATATTCATGCCGGCTATTTGAGTCCTTTTATTGTGTTGACCATTATTGAAAACAAATTATTTTTCTAAAAACGTTCAAAATGTTAATGGTTTTTCATGTGAATCAAGCAATAAAATATAACGGCCGTCGACAGTGATAGACAGTCCCATTACAGCCTAAAAATAAAACACTCTATTCCATATCATTGGAATACTTAAATTGATTTACATATTCGTTATCTTTTGTATTGAAACAAGTCAATGTGAGTCTATTATTATCAATACGTCTTGACAGATCCAATGATATGGAATATGAAACTTAAATTAGAGGATCAAAACGCACTGGGGTTCATATCTCTAAAATTGATTATGTTTTAACATTATTTATTGGTATGTATGAAAAAGGTACTTTCTAAGAAACGCAGAAAAATATAATTAGCGCATGTCAATTATTAGTACCTACTACAATAAATTATTTTAGATACCTGTAAATTGATGGTAACTTTGTTAATATAAAATTGTATACAGAAATAAAACAGAAAGAATATTAAATAAAATTATAATTATTAATGGAATAAAATTGCTTTGAATTTAAACCAGACTAAAAATAAATTACAAAGACATCCATCAAAAAAATACAAAAATGTGAGCAAATAACATTTAAGCTTTTACGAAATAAAAACGAAGAGCTTTATTTATTGTGATTATTAAAGATAACATAAATGACTCTATTGGTACAACATAATAAAGTAAAATTTACAAACACAAAACTTAAGGGTAGGTAATGGTACCAATTGGCGGTCTTAATTAAAAATATACATATAAATAAGATTATAAAAAATAAGAGTGTGTGTACTTATGTACACGCGTTAGAAGTTATACTTCTTTGGCGTATGGAAAAATAAATAATAAATTATTAGTATCACCGTCGTATATGAAATTGATTTAATAAAAACACCAAAATAATATTTATTTATTCACACTGTTTAATTGTACCCTTACGAAACACGTGTTCTAAATATTAAAATACTAGAATATACAACTTGAACATAGTTATCAATTTTCATGCATGCCACCTAGAACTAACTTTACGATGTAGAATTCAGGTGTCGGTGTGCGCGCGCATCGTAAAAATTCACTCTCATCATTTTTCTCAATCGCGCCAAAAGAAGTATAACTTCAATAATTTTATTAAATTATAGGTATAGAATCTTTAATATTATGACGACATTTTGACGTTGCATTTTGATCCTAAAACCATCGATACGTTAGCAGCACATCACTAAAATCGAAGTTTAGTCGTGCATCAAATTGAATATATTCATAAAAACAGCCTCGATAGCTTTTATCGTCCAAGTTCTTCTTGACACACGCCGATAGTGCTCTAAGTTATGTTTCCAATATCGAGGTTAGCGTTGTGTTCTATCCATGTGCTACAGAAATTACATGGACACTTTAGGACCTTTTCGTGACATTTTTTAACAACCTTCTGGACTTTTAGTACACGTAGTTAGTAGCCATTATACAGTCCTATCGATCAGAGGTCATTGTGGCAAAGTTGTGACAAGATTTTCATTGAAACCAGAAACAAATCCCATCTTCTAGGTTTAATATCTTACATAACATTCTAAGATCAGAAAAGGCTGTCAAACTACAAGCATTCTATTTTGGTTAAAGATTTTACCAATAGAAGATTACAAAAGAAAAAAATACTATGTTAGTTTGAAGCTCAATTAACCTGAAAACTAGTCAGGATATAATAAAACCATTTTTCCAATCTCTGAACAGTGGCAGATACAAATGAACGCTTACTTACGAAACAGGAATCACTTCAGAATTATTATTGAACATTATTGTAAGCTTGTGAGCATAAGCGGGGCGACGCTGTAACGCAGTGCCTTGCGGTCAACAAATAATAATATCTACCTATCTGCATAAGCAATTTTTATCTTAAAATTCCTTACCCTAGATAAAAATTTTAACTTAGATTTGATACATTTTGCCCTTACTTTATTGATACTGGAATACACATTATAATATTTCTTACTCCAAGGTCAAGGTCATCAAGGGCAATAAGCGCAAGTCAAACTTCAAATTGATCTCCTGTAGAGTAGAGATTTTTCATAATAATATGTAACTTTCTGTTAGTAATAGACGGAAAGACGAGCGGGACTTTTACCACACTGGGTGGCGCAATAGACATGTGAAGGGATTTGGAGGAGGTGTTTGCCCTACGATTGACGAAAGATATTTATAAAAATATTATGGGTACTTATATAAGGCAAATGTGAATGATCGAGCCGCAATTGGTCGACCCAGGTGTACTTTCCTTGACCAAATAAATGTCGATCTAAGGAAAGGCCAGGTTAAGAGTGCCAAGAACCGGCGAGCGTGCATGAAGAATGTGATGAAAGTTTAGGAAGCGAAAGTCAGGATTACGATCCTGCTCCATTTGGTACGCCAAATGGAGGGAAATAGTCTCTGCCTTTTTTTTTACCCAGAAAAAATGCGTTACGCATGATCACTCCACGCCGGGGGGCGCGGGGCGGTGTGTGGAACTCCCCCTCCGAAGACGGGCGCGGCGGGGATATCCACTAAAAACCTGGGGGTGTTCCTGCGGGACGCCATAATGCCGGGGCAGCGGGTACGCCGAAGCACTCATCCGCGGCCCCGACGGCAAATAGCCTCTGCCTACCCTTAACGGAAACCAGGCGTGATTATATGTATGTATGTATTTGCCCTGCAGTGGGACAGTATAGACTTAAAAAAAGGAAAACCCAACTCATTGCAGTCGCAGTGACGCCGTATATGCTGCAGAGTGAATAAAAAAAAAAGCTCCGCAACCGTTTCCAAATCCATAACTTCGCTCTGTCATAAATCTTGCAAGTTATTCCTCGGAACCCAGTACTTTTAATACTACTGGATGATTAACGACTGCCCCCGAATGCTAAATGGCAGCAAGATGGTAGCTACAGAGCAAAAATTTAGATCTTATTGAATTATAGGATGTAAACATGAAAGTTTTCCTGATGAGGATTCTTTTTGCTGAGGTTGAACGTGTTTTGAAAGGAATTTTTGTAGGTTACGCAAATAGGTTTGTGGCTCAAGGTTTTGCTCTCATAATAATATTTTTATCTAAATAAAAGTACATCACGTTTAATCTGAATTGACACTTATAACGACGTCACAAGGGTGGTACTTACTTATATCTGAATAAAGACGGCGAGAATCAGGAATTAATGATAAAATCAAAAAATATAATATAATGCCCATCATTGGGTAATTGAAGTGATGATGATGATGATAATTTTTTACAAGTAGATACTTAAAATAGCTTTATATTTCATTAATTTTAAAAAGGCCTGGGGAAAATGGTTCAGGAGATCAAATGAGAAGAACACTCAGTGGCGCACATTTGAAGAGATCTATGCCCAGCTGAGGACGAATAGCAATAGTCAAAAGACACAGTTGATGATCATGAAGATTGAATTATATAACTTAGCACTGTTACTATACCTAATCGATGTAAGCTAATGATTTTCAAAAGTGCTGCAAAGAACAGCGTAAAAAATATTCATAAAATATCATAACTCTATTATTATAGCCCTCTTTTATTTCCACAATCTCTAAATAAAAACATTTTATTAATAATCACACAGCCGTTAAAGTTAATAAAGTCATTAAATACCATATTGTACTGAATACAAATGGTTAAATAATTGTAGTTCATTACAATCAACCCATTTTATTATAAAGTAATTTCGCTGATTTATTTTTAATGATGATACATTCAAACATTTTGTCGTATTTTAGCAACCATGCCTGGAGCGAGGCTGTGTATTTTGTGCTTTATATTAATTTACTTCATTTATGTAAGTTAACCGATTTATAAGGGTTGCCACATATAACAGGGGTAAAATATTTAATGTAATTAAATAATTTAATGTGTCCCCTAGCCAAGCGCCAATCGCTACTCGACAACGCTAAATTAATGTATGTACTCGTAAGATGAAAGTAGATGCTTGTCTACACTAATTGTCCCCCAATCAAAGAGCTTGTTATAAAAACTCATTGCCCCGAATCCATCTTTTAACGTAAGCCGTCAAGAGAGAACATCTCTAAGAAAATAGCTAAATACTGTAAAATTTTGTTCCAGGAATGTATAACTGCCTCAACATCAGGCCTAGTTGGATTAGAAGTGGTACCAGAGCGGGCTGAGATAGTCGAGTCCAATGACAAGTATGTCGTGAACAACTCGCTCAAGATAAGACGGTATCGTAGAGGAGGACCTTATGTGGTCAACTTTGGTGGCTATATCAAGCATACATGGGATAATAATGTTTCGGTATATTTCTGTACTTCTTCTTACTTTAGACCTATTTTGGCACTCTGATGTTATACTTATTTACACTTGAGATACACAAGAATTTAAAAATATTAACATAGCTACTTCAAATGCTTGCGATTCAATAAGCAAGGCGCACTTTTTAATTCATGTCCTAAAAACTACTCAACCCTAATTAAAAAATCTCGCAACACAGTGTTTGCAGTCAAAGACAAAAAAAGAAAGATAGGTCATCGAGTAAACTATATTATTATAAAATCGTTTTACGTTGCCATGCCGGTGTTAAACCCGCTATGACAAACCTCTCGACGTACCATCTTAGCTCGAGCAAAGGGGCAGCCTGAAAACCAGCCACTACGCTAACTCTGGGTTGATATAGTTACACAATGAGGCTATCCCTATTGCCAAATAATGTTTTTTTTTTTTCTTTTAATATAATTAATTCATTTTGTAAATTGTGTAAAAAATGTGGCAATAAATTTATATTCTTTCTTTTAAAAGGGTTTATTTCCATTTGCTGATGATCATTTTCCACTTAATTGAAACGATATGAAAACACTCAAAAGTCCAACTTCGAAATGTCTAGTTTAATCTCCTATTAATTGGAGTTTCTTCGAATTCCCTTTAAGCTTGATTGGATATTCTAGGAATTGACTAAATTGATTTGTTTGAAAATATTGTGATTCCGCTTTGAATGCTTATCTAGAGCACGAGAGAAAATTATATTTTGGACGGTGTTTGGCGAAAAGAGTTTTGAGGCACCAGCGAGAAGTAGTAAGCCTGCTATTTGTACTACCCGTCAGATAGTCAGACATTGTTAGGTCTTTTCACAAAGAAGGAAAAGAGCAGAAGAAATTCGAAATGTTTAGTGTGAAGAATTATAATTTTGGTGGTCACAAGGTTTTTCTACAAATTTGGGAAGTTAAAGTTCCTTGGTGGTCATTACTATTGCCGACATACACGCCGATACAGTGTTTTGTTTATTGACGTATTTTTTTATTTTTCTAGATCGACGTAATACTGTATGAGTACCTACACAATGAATACAAGCGTTCTTTCGTGGAGATGCACTTCAAACTGTGCGATCTGATCAACAAGGATCCATATATAGGATATCGGATTAGACTGCGTGGTATTCATTGTCCGATGACTCCGGTAAGTGAGTGAAAGTAATTAAAATTCATTATTTTGCATGACCAGAGGGCCTATTAGCAAATTCTCACCCACTACGATTGACGACAACTTCAATATGCATTGCTGCGTTTGTTATTTCACTCATGTTAATGAGGAGGTTTAAACAAATAATGTACGCAATTTTGTGTATGGATTCTAGTGATTTACATGTCGTTTGGCGATGGTCAATAGGCTCTCAGATTTCACACACAGGGTTGAGTGGCATAACATGAACGAGGCCTACGTCCAACAGTGGGCTGTGGATGACGATAACAATGCTTTTTACAGGAAATAAAATTCCCATATTTCTATTATTTATCAATTTTATGGATTAATAGCTCATGATGTCCCTACAGGACAAAGGCCTTTCCTGTTTCTACTTTTCTCTGTCTTGAGCTTTATAGACCATTCCTTGAAGTGTTTGTCTATGTGGTAATTATAATTAAAAATTACCTATATAACACAAAAATATGTAATGATCACTAGAATTGACAAAGCAATGGGGCTTTGAATTTGCAATAATAATTTTGGTTAAATTATTTCATACAACTATACTTTAATTAGTATCTAAATGTCAAAAGTATACTAAGTCTGAGTTTACATTTTCTTATAGTTCACATTAGTACGTAACTAAGTATAATGCTTGTTTAATTCACTTTCAGGGATTCTATTCATTAACAAATGCGACAATGTCGTTCCCGACATTCCCCTACATGTTCCCATTTGAGAAGTTCATGGCAGAGATAATATTCCGGTCACAACCGTCGCACGAGATGATAGGATCTGGACGCTTGTATGTGGTTGCTAAGCAAGTTACACTTGCTCGAGTTAAAGAAGAATGATTTAATTAATAATATGTATCATGGTTCTCCCAAAGTAACGCCTAATTCTATTAATTATCTTGAATAATGATTTTTTTAAGCGACCGTTCTCCATAACTAACGAAACGGCACAACTCACGTCTAATATTGTCGAGAATATCCTAAACACGGTTTAGGACAATTATGATGTCCTTCATCAGGATTTCACGCCGGGGGTGTAGATATTCTCTTCAATATTATAGACGTGCGTTGTGGCATTTTTTGTAATTTTAAAGAAGAATAATCAACAAGTTCCGTTATATCTTATTTTAGTATTGATTTGAATTGTGGTATCAATAAAGAGTGGAGAACTATGAGCCTTGCAACTATTTGACTGGAATTATTTTTATTGTAGCAATCACCCTTTCGACCCTTCTCTTTTAGTTGCATTACTTGTTTTATATCTCTCTGTAGTTAAAGAAAATGTAAACACACTACAAATACCTACTGTTCTTTGTGTACTGTAACAGTACTTTAGTGCAAAAAACCTTAATTACATTAAAAAGTCTCAACCAACTTCATCATCTGAGGTTTTGTTGTAGATTTTCTTCTCGTTTATAATTCAATACTCTATGCAAAATAACAGATGTCGTTTTGGAGTCATTGACAGTTATTGGATATTATGGAAAATATTACATTATATATTATTGGTACAAGTAAATCATATAAGCACAATAATATATCTTAATAAGTGGAACCAATTTGCCAATATAAGACTTTGGGGAATCATGCTTACATGGATAAAGACACTGTACGACAAAGAGTGGGACGCGCTGCCTAGAGTTTCAACATGCGCTTTCTGCTTCGCTTTGGACTTCGCCTCTGAATTCTTCGCTTACAGCGGATTAATTTACGGATTTATAGTCTTCTTCTTCTTCCTATCTATGTACTTAACATACCCTGACTGGGACAAAGCTTACGGAAAAGAAAGACAACACGAGCTCATATATTTCTTCTTCTTGTTCATGATTATCAGCATGATATTCTTCGCCAGCATTTTATTAATTCATGGCATCAAAAATGAAGACGAAAATTACATTGAATTGTATTTGTGGATAGTTCTGCTACATATTATTTTCAATTGGATATCAAGTATAAGATTGTCAATTTATTGTGCCTTTTACAATAGAAAATGCTTTAGAGGTAACGGCTTAGGTCAAAGTTTTGTTAGTATAATTTTAGCAATTTTCTATACCATTTTCTGGTTATATGTTTGTATAGTTGTTAATAGTTATAAACGTGAATATATTTATGGAGAACCCTACGAATAAACTCCATTATATTTTTATTAAAAAGAGTATATTTCTCATTTTGTACCTACAATTATAGATGAAATGTTGATATAGCTGTATTTCTTGGCGGACATCTATAAAACCTATCTGTGTTCCAAATTTCAACCCAATCCGTTTAGCGGTTTGGACTGTGTGTTAAAATATTAGGCAATATAAAAGTTGAACACTTTCTTCTAGGTACACATTACACATAAATAAAAATATTATTCAGATAATAATATAAAGATTATTCATATCTTTCATTTGAAAGAAGAGCAAAAATCTTATAACTTTTTAGGCTTTTGGTAACTGTTTAAATAAATGTGAAACCTAAACTAACAATAACATAATTTATATGTCTGTTTATTCCAAAGTAAACACACGCACCCACAAAAAGGCTTAAAAATGTTTTCACAATGAAAATATCCATTTTTATATCAAAGAAAACATTTTTTGTTCATCTTTTGCTCGATTTGTCGCACATAATGGTGATCAACCGATTGTCTGCAAATTCTTTAGCCGGAAACGGGAGCCGAGAAAAACTGCTTTTTGTGTGAATATACCTATAGCTATATTATAATATTATTATGTCGTACAATGACAATTTATTGACGTATTGAGCAATTTTGGTGGTAGGCTTTAGCAGTGGCTAAATTTACCAATTACCACCCATCGGACAAAACCGTGTCGCCAAAAGTGGCAGTGTTCCGGCTCCGGCTTGATGTTCAGTGAAGCCAGGGAGGAATTTTTCTCTCACCTTCAAGGTTTACTTTGCTACCATCTATGGCATCGTCGTCGTTTTACATCACAGACTAACCCATAGTTAATTTAAAAGTTTTTTACAAGAGTTTTTACAGTGATTACAGATGCAAAGTACAAAAGTGGAGATAGTACAGTCAACTACAAAGAGATATATCCATGTTAGTCTTACAAAATGAAGGAACTTTTAGTATGCAAAAATTATTTACCCTTACTTCGTGACATTTTCAGTATCCACCAAATCTTATACTATATTCGATTCATTTTAAATGCTATTATTATGTATCACCTAAGGAAAAGTAGTGGGATACATCATTGTTGCATATTAAGCGAGTCGATGATAATATAAAGTTTGATTGCTACTAGAAATGTCACGAACCAAGGGTAGTTCATTGTGGCAAATGAAAATTTACTTCATTTTGTAAGCCTAACATGGACACATCTCTTTTTAGTTGACTGTACAAAGTGATAAACCAGTTATATAATCCGTGTCACTGTTCAAATAGACATGCAGATGCTTATTATAGGGAAATATTGACTGGCCAAGACACACACCAAGACTTGCAGGTCAAATAGCAGACTAGCTATCTTCCAACTAAGCCAATAAATCAATATATGTATTAACTACCTATATAAACAAAGGTAAATAGTATTAAATTTATTTAGCGTCAATGAAGACGGTAGCTCAGATCCGATCAACTCTTTTAAATTTATAATTCGAGCTTTCCCGGCTCCGATACCAAATAATAAATTCCTTTTCTAGCGTAGACTGTGGAGTTCTTTTCTATTTTTAGTTTAGCCACAGTCTGAGACGGTAGAAGGATATCTAGTTAATATTATTCAAAAATACTAAAATAATTTACCATCATTTAAAATAAATTGTTGTTTTAATCTCGATATAATGATTATTATACACTACCTATATTTATTTATAAATTTTATATTAAATTAAGATTATTTTTATTATTATCGAACATCGGAAAATAAAAAAAGTACATTTTTTTAGCCACAAGAAATATGTAGAGGTACCAGCAAGGATTAGCAAGCAGAAGTTGTTATGCGGTTATGGGTTTATAATATTTGCCGTAGAACCGTTAACCGATTCTAGAGTTAGTTTGATGATGACTTGAAGTAGGATTGAAGAAAAGAAAAATGGAACATAACAACACAGTTTTATCGTAGTTTAATTCTAGAACTATTTCAGCTCATATTCTTCTTCAGTGAGAGGCAGCTGGTAGATCAATACATGCCACAATACCTAGAATCTCCGAGCTCACTCTTCGAGAGAACATCGGCTACTGAGATTCTCCGTGGAGTTTGGGTTGCTCTAGTGACGCAACACAAAATGAGCCTTAGGCCTACTTGTGGAAAAACTATCCCATTTAAAAATACTGGTTAAAACTGGTTCTACTGGGTGATCTTCTCTATGCACTATGTTTCAGCTGTAGGTTGTCACGACGACTTTCTTTTTACTCCTTTCATGAGATTTACGTAATTTATATAGAGTCCAAAATGGGGCAGTCGATGAAATCGATCTCGCTGAAAGCTTTGAAGAATTTTCACTTAATCAGGAACCGGCTGGCGCGTTTTAAAATCGACGGAAAAGAAGAAATTTCAAGCTGGTTTTGACACCGCTGTGCAATGTTCTGGCCCGAATCTTTTCACGTATTCCTTACTTACTGTATTTTAACCCTACTATCTTTAGCATTTCTCATGTAAATTTTATTCTTTAATTATAGTAGAATTAAAATCCAAAACTAACAGACTATTTTTTTTTACATGGGAAGAAAATTTGTCCAAAATAAAATTTTAACAGCAAATTCTACGAATTCATGTTCGTAACATCTCAAACCAAACATCTCTGTGCAAAATCTGTGTACCCAAGCTTTACAATGTTTTTTTATAACCTTAATTATTGTGTAGTGAATCTAATTCTAAAGCGAATAAGCATAAAGCTTAACGAAGTAACATCGTTTTCCATTTAGTTCGAATATTTTCCAGTTGAGAACTATTTTTAAAAGTTTTTCAATGCTGAATGGGAAATGAACAACATCTGTGTTGATATTGATTTTCCGGAACGTATTTTTGATAGTTATTGTTAAGTAATCACAGATAATGTTTTATTTTAAATTTGTTTAAGATAACTTTTGGAAGAACACTACACCTTTCAGTAATATCATACCTAGTTCACAGCGTGCCTCCGCGTTCTATATTGTAAAAAAATTAACTATATCTTTCTCTGAAAATAAGCTTATTTTAAGTTTTTTCAGGTTTTTTAAGCTTATTTTATTGTATTTGTGGTATGCAATAAAGAATTATCTATTCTATTTTCAAAAAGTAAATTGTATACTTATTATAACTAGGTAGTATGATATTTAAAAAATCGTTATAATATAGTGCGAAATGTCGCCCAGCGGCTGCGTATATTAAGCCCATAACTTAATAACATAAGAGTACTTTAGTATGTTATAAAATGCAAACGAAAAATGGTCCTAAATAAGAAAACTAGCTTTTAAATTCCAACTCCATATAAATTTAAAATTAAACTCCTATCCTGTAAATTTAATATAACACCCCAAGCCAATTGGAAAAATTCATAAATTCAATAATTTTCATAACACGTCGCGCCAAGCCGAGGCTTCTAAGGGGAGCGTTATTTATTTACTCGCAAGGGTTTGGAAATTTTCGAAATCCCTTAAGCTGATGTGTCTGGCCAAAGAATTAACTATGTCTGGCGCCTTAAGGCTTGATACCGATACATTTTGCAAGTATAATGATTCTGTGATGATATTTGGGACTTTGACTCGAAAATTTCCAGTCTATTTTGTTCGAAATATTGAAAAGAAAATAATATTAGTGTAATAATATAAATTTTGGTATTGTTAAAACCTTGAAACCTTCTGAAAAAGACGCAAAGGCCAATTATGAAGATAATGATTATATATTAAAAATAAGCTCCAGAATTTAATTTTTATACATCTAATGTTGATTGATTAGTCATAACGCATAAAATTCAAACTTTTTTAGCATGTGTAGAAACAACTAAAATTACATTTGCAATAATTAGGTACCTATACCTATACAACTCTTGCAGTCCTGCTACATCTTTCAAAAGCGTTTTATAAATTCTATCACGGTAAAATTATTCAGGCACTGTGAAAAACCTGCACTGTACGAAAATTCAACTTTAAAAAATCCTCGCAAACTCTACTATAGAATGCTCATTTTTCTCTCTAGATGAAACGCAAGTGTTCAAGTGTGTATTCATTTAGTCACTGTACTGAATCACTTTGCCCGATGAAAAACGCAGATTTTGTTAGAAATATGCGTATAATAAGGTATTTAAAACTTCATCTACTTGTTAGTGCAAGCGGTTAGGGATTTAAAACCAACATACTCGTATGTGGAATGGTTTGCGTTGATATTTATTTTAAAATAAACAAAAAAAATCATGTGTTATAGACGAATAACAGGACAGCTTATAGTTTTTTTTAATGTGAAGAAGTAAGAAGACTAGCAAGACACTCTCCTGATGTTAAGAAATAACGTTGTCCGTAATCCATTCAGTGCTTCCGTGCACTGCACCAACGCTTCTTACTCAAGAGTCACTTATGACTCTTAACATATTAATGTTAAGAGTCTTTAGGCCAGTAATTTCACTAGATACAGTGCCCTCCTACCGAAGCACAGTAATGTTTACACATTACTGCTCAGGCGGTATAATAACTAGCACTGGCACTCTAATATGATTCACGTTTAAAGTGAATTCAAGTAAGCTCGAGATTATACCACTCAAATCAAAATATACATTTGTATACTCCATTAGTAGTTTTCAGTTCTTCAATCCCTTTATATAGGTACAAGAACAATTTGGAATTCGATTTCTAAAAGGATTTTCTCAAGTAGTTTTAGTAAGCAGAAAATGTTAGACTTATCCAACCAATGTTTAAATTTAAAAGGGGCCTTAAGATAACATTAGAATTCAGCTTTGAAGGATTTATTCCTTGAGACCTGTCTTGTTTTACTTATGTTTGACGATAGAACATTCCCTCGCAAAAAAATAAGCGGATCGTGTTAAGAGGTTTTATAACGAATACGTTTCTAATAAAACTAGACAGACTTTTAAAAACAGATTAAGTATACTATGTACAATGAACCTTTATATAAATTTATACAGAATACAAACAATATTAATTATAATACATGACATATTTTAATAAAAACTAAATGTAAGTACGTGAGGATTTGTAAATCATATAGGAAGAATCGTCTTTACGTAATTTTACATTATGTTGCCTATAACTGCACCGAAGCGTGTACTATGAAAAAAGTAAACTTTACTTAAATTATGATGTTAAATAAAGAGTTACCTTTCTATTTTAATCCTCTCTAACATTAGCTTATAAGTGGTTTAAGAATCATCCTTTTTTTACAATAAAGGTATTTAGCACAAAAAGCTAAATACAATATAAACAATCTTAATTAACACATATTATTGTTATTAAAATAACTTTTATATATTATTATATAGGTACATAATATGGAGGTCTAAAAAAATAAACGTGTCAACTATGAAATTATCGAAATGATTTATTGGAATGTTTTATCGATAATTAGACAGCAGTTGTAAGGTCATGTTGCAGGTCCTGTAGTAAGCTCGGCGACTTAAAACTGCAATCTTTAGGTTTGTAAGTAGGGTGACCTGTTCTGTTGGATTTTATTTGTTATCGATTGTTATTCAAAAAACATCAAAAACAATCCCGGCCGTTAAATTTTATGAGATCAGAAGACGCTACCAAAATATTATCCCAACTTAAACCCAGTTGGTTCAAATCATTTTGTACTAACAAGGGCGCTCCTAAGGGCAAATTGGTGTCGTTCAAAGGAGCATCTACATGTTTCCTTTGATACAGCGAAATACCCTCGGGCGGCAAGAATCTGAGGATCCAAAGGTGGATTACCATAAAATGTGGAAACATGTTCTATATTGCCAAGATACCGGGAAATTGTGAAGAGCTAAGTCTTCGATAGTTTTTGCTTTGTTTATTGTCGGCTTTTAATAAAAGATGTTTTGAATTTTACCTGTGTCTATATAAATACTAATAATAATGTTACACGAACTAACTCCTAAACAGATTAAGTTAGTATTTTATACTTGTAACACATCGAAGTACGAAGTAAAACTTATCTGTTTGTCAAATTTCCACGTGATTCTTTCAGCTGTTTGAGCTCTGCAATGACTGACTTACCTACAAATAGACAAGTCAGTCATTCTGTCTTTTCTTTTGTATACGGCGTATATTTAGATTAGGATAATTTGTACTTACTTTTACTATACTTAACTTGATTATAACGATAAACGTAAACATCAAGCAACACAACTGTTTTAACATTTGCACTCAGCACATGTTATTCAAAAGTTACTTCATGATATAAATATTAGTTCAATTTCGCAATATTTCTAACAAACTTCGTTCACAAAACTAAGCTACCACATTAAAAATAATAACACTTCAAACATTCCAAACTTAGCAAAGGTTCAGTGGCAATCTGATTTGCATGCTTAAAATCTGGACTGCATAAACTTGGAGCAACTAATTAAACTTTAAGCCAAACTAGGTAATTTTGTTGCAGCCGCAGTTGCAGTTTTTTGTACTGAAATCAGCTTGGAACTTCTGTATTGCTGTGAACTACCGTTTTCCAATATTAAATCTGGAATGAATAAATTTGAATTTATTATGTTGCGGATTATGTGGTGGTTTAGATACAGATTCAGTTTTAAATAGGTATAGGGCATGAATTCTTGTGCTTTATAAATAATTGTGATTTATAGATGTTACTGCTGTTGACTTATCTTTCTTAATATATTTACAAAGGAAAGCAGGCCTGACATCAACGAGCAGCTCAAGGCAGATAGATATCGAGAGGATTTTTTAATCCGGACTATATTTCCACGGATTTACCCTGCTTACTTGACCGACAATACGTGGAAAATAACCGATACCTCATCAGTCACACCATTGGTGTGGTACAACTTAAAAAAGTGAATACAATAGACAATCGAGCTCGTATATAAAAACTAGCGCATGTTTTTGTTTATAACTTAAAAATCATTCGACCGTTTTTATAAAATTTCAGAGCTACCAGCTACGAATTCCTTATACTTAGGGTACCAGTGCAGTGTACTAATCAAACAAGTACAGAATTTTCCAAATCGGTTGAGGCATTTTCGAGTACTCGAGTCGGCACTTTTTGTTAAGTCTGCTGAAAACATTTTTACATTGTAAATTTAGTCACACACAAAGGGTGCAGTGAAACAAAAAAATTAATTATATTACCTCAAATGAAATACATGACTGTGGCCATTCAATGTAAATAATTCCTTTTAATAAATGCATAATATGTGACCGAATGGATGGACTCAAAAACGCAGTTTTCATTACACGACCATCGTTGTAATTATCAAGCCGTTAAAGTGCTCTCGTTTATTTTTGCTTTTCATGGAATTAATTGAGCTTTGGTTATGATGGAAAATGGCTATTTATTTATTAATTAATAGGAAATACCTACAGTAAACGTATTTTAGTAAAAGGGATATTTTTTTAAACTAAAAAAAACGAAAATTTATTTTACATTAAATAAAAAATAAGTTAACATAATAAGTTACTTAATAATATTATTGTAAGTTAATCTGTCCCTATGTTTGTTAAGCAACTAGCAGAAAATGTTATTGTAGATAAAGTTAGTCCTAACTTGGTGCTGGATAAACGAATAATATAAATTACTTTTAATTTAAAAAATCTGTAAAGTTTTTTACAGATTTTTTAATATATATATTTATATAGGTAAAACGCACATCCAAATAAGCATTTATAATATTAGTAGAATAATATTTATATGTGTTTCATGTTCCTGTTACTGGAAAATGGAATATAATACGAGCAGGATTGAATTTTGTTTTACAATCGACGCCTAATGTCGATACGATGTTAACTGAATACGAGGAACAGTATACACTCTGCCTTACATTTTAATATTGCCTACAAAATGTAGAATTTAAATTAATTTAACCTTACCTTAGAGCTCGTATATGAGCCAATTTGAACTATTTTGTTTTCATTATTTATAGTACACAATAGATAACTTTATTGAAACACCAAATATTTACAGAAGATTTAAAACTGAAACACAAATTTATGATTTCAATATAATATTCGGTGGTCTTGTTGCTTTTCTTCCGGTTGTCTGGAAGCAGGGAAGAAAGGAGTCCGATTGCAGGGAGAGAAAAAATGATAATATTTACATGAAAATTTAGGTGAGAGATGAGGTAATTCCTATTTTCTGCTTAACGAGGTGAACAAGTATGTTTGTACCTACGGGTGGTGGCTTGCCGGCTCAACTTTAACCAACAGTGACCGGCTAAAACCCGGATTAACCGGCAAAACTTAGTTGTAGCCGTACTTCAGGCTTTAGCCGTGACATATCATATAATTTTTTTTATTTATATTAGGACATCCAACGGAGGAAACACATTACAATTAAATCTTAGGGCTATTAGTTTTTAAATCTGTGTGCTCCTACAATAATTAAAGGATGCCACAGCAAAGGTGCACAACTCAACCTTGCAACATTAACAGATAGAACCAAAAAAATATATTTATTATTGTAAACATTTTGATGTAATTTTTCTGTGGTCACATTAGAAAACTCCTTAAAACTTATAATCATGTAACTCGTTGCGGACACAAAGCGGGGCGCCATCTAGCGGTGACATGAACTTTTCTCATTACGGTGAGTGCAAGAAAGTGACGCGCAATGTTCGCGGTGACTGTGCTATGTACGTATCGTATGCGGAAGAATTCGCATTAAGCTGAGCATACACCAAACATATAGGACTCAACCGTAGACTGCGCATCACCGGAGGTATGCTGTCGAAGACGATACGCATTGACGCTGCATAGTATACTAGATAAGGAGTTTCTACTTTGAACGAGCCAATCAAAACCGCACCTCGCACCCCGTCATGTTTTGGGCGATTTTGTTTTTATATAGAAAATCACGAAAGCGGGGTCTATTTGGTTCTCTTGTCGAAGACCAACGAATGATAATTACTGTTCACTCCACAAGCTCGTTGGTTTTGGCCTTTGCTAAGTCGTCCACATAGCTTCTACGATAGCCAACAAACTTCACTTTATTTAGTGTGTCCCTTAAGTTTCTTGCACTGTACTGATTATGGGCAGCCGTTATCTCTTAACATCAGGAGAGCGTCTTGCTCGTCTTCTACTTCTTGACATAAAAAAAAAACGTTCTACTCATAGAGGTGCTTTACGAATGAGTGCTAGTCTTAAAATGAAAGTTTTCCATTGTAGCTTATTTGAATTAATTAATTTTGAGCTTTAGCTTTTTTTTTTGAGTTTAAGCTTTTTTTTTTAGTGACTGTTAACGGCTTTAAGCTTAACTGATTATTGAGGTTGAATTTCAGGTCACAACATTATAAGTTCAAACTCATAACCGTTTTGCGTTGTGGAATGTGCTGCGCCGACCATGTTTGGTAAGTAACGAAAATGTTGATATCTTCCAGAGAAACCATAAAATATTTCGTCAGAAGTTCCTTAACTTTTAGAATGTAGAAAGCGAACTCCTGATGAAGGACATCGTAGTTGTCCAAACCATGGTTGAGATATTCTCAACTATATTATTAGATGTGTGTTGTTTTGTTATGTAGTATTTTATAATTTATACTTCAAGGAAAGTGCTTCCTTTTTTCGTATGTAGTTTTTCGTAGAAGGTTTTGTTTGTGTTCCTCGTTTGAGAAAAATCTAAAATAGAATATAATGGTAAATAGTTCAACGTGATATAAATTGAACTAAGTATTGTATTATATTATTCTAAGCCCCTGCCAAAACGTTGCAGCACGTAATCACTAACGCCCACATTAATTTTGATCCTAAGATGTAGTTACATTGTACTTAGTTCTTTAACCCGTCGACTATGACGCTGGTTTATTTTCATCCCAGACGATTGAATCGTTTTTTTATTACAAATCATGAACTAATTGTCATTTTTTATTACAAGGTTATGGAAATTTGGACGTCTGTGTAGCTATAAGTGCATGAGATCACTCTACATATACTGACTATCATAAAACTGTTTTAATACGAGCTTGAAGTTGAAACTGGTCATAATGACCTGGCGTTATAATTTTTTTTTTACGTCATCGGCCCCGGGTTAATGCATCAAATTTTAAGAGTCATTCAAAGGTCATTCAAGTTAATAAATTTAAGTGAACTGAACCTCTATTAGTTAGGAGCAAATACTTGATCCGAACTAAGATTCAATATTTATTCAAAGTACAATGCGTTGAGATTCGCAATACATTTAAATTCCCACCATTTCAAGTCCCGACTCTTCAATCGCCAACATAAACTATTTTAGCTGAAAATCTCAAGAAAAGTTCTCGAAAGTTCTCGAAACAAATTAACTAGAAACTATTCCATTGAAAAGTTCTCGTCTTTGGAGCTCTTTGATGCTAACAGTGAATAACTGGAGTCGTCAAACGGTTTGATTCTGTTAAGCAAATAGAACTTTAAGGTGCTATTTAATTTTCTTGATTAATTTGTTGAATTTAGGATCTTAACTTGAAGTAATTAAGCTCCATATTACAAATTATTATATTGTTTTGAAACTTTGGTATAGATTATAATAGTTTAAGTAGATTAGATAATATAATAATAATAATAGGCCTATAATATATTTCCTAATGGGACGGAAGTGGCAGGTGCCGTAGTCCTAGCAATAGCCTCATTAACCATCCATTTAGAATACACATCTATAGCCTAGTTCAAGTAGTTTCCATTAATTAGCAATAGTCCTGTCACTTGGCGGAAGTCTCCGCTAAGTGACAAGTGACTCAAAGACAGTCGTCTTTGAGCTCATTTTCTATGGATGGACTCACAGACAAACTCGGGAAAAGACTCGGGTTTATCCCTGTATTTAAGAGCGACAGTACATCATATTATGTAATTGTAGGGACACATATTGTAATATTATACGATTCTGTCCGGACACCCCCCTCCGTCGGCAGTCGTCTCGGAAACTCCACGGCCCTAAGCCGTCCATATAAAAGTAATTAATTAAATCAAATTGATTTTATTCGAACCTTTTATTTTGACCACATGGAGTTATCATATTAGTATATATATTAATTCTCCAGCATTGGTGACCCCGACGTGATGCATTAAGCCCTCGATAGTCTCCGCAAGGTCGTAACTCACAAATATAGAGCATACGTAATCACACTAATATGTATTATTAATGCGAAAGTTTGTGAGTGAGAGTGTATGTTTGTTACTTCTTCATGCCTAATCGGGTGGACCGATTGAGTTTAAATTTGGTATAGAGATAGCTTAGACCCTGGAATAACACATAGGTACATCTGGTAAAACGGCTGGGCGCAGCTAGTTACTACTAATTTTGACAGTTCTAACACTTTACAATTCATAGACGCCATACGTACAATTTAAGATTACCTACTTAATTTGCAAATTACTGTAGTGCTTTTAGCAGCTGTCTGTTTGACCAGATTTAAAAAATATGTAAATATATTTTTCATTCCACATTCTATTGTTCCATATAGAAAATATTATTTTCCTGTTCAAACAATTCAATCTGTTTTGATATTAATTCTAGATTGGATAGCATATTCTAATACTAAAAATTGAACATTGTTTTATATGATTTGTTGGAATATTTGTTCTTTTTTTATATAAAATAAGCGGCAAACAAGCAGACAGCCCGCCTGATGTTGAGCGGTTACCGCCGCCTATTGACCCTTCCAACACTAGAGGTGCTATCAGAGCATTGCCGGCTCTTTCAGAATTTATAACAAACTTATTGTATTTATAACAGAAATTAATCAAAATACTCGTATATTTCTATGGCCTCCGTTCACACAGACCCGTACAAAGCTTCTCAAACATATCTATTTTGTTCAAAAACTATTTCGGCGTCTATCAAAAACGAGGATACCAGTATTTGCCTTAGAAGATTTAACCACTGGAATAGAAGCCATTTAAAAATTTTAGAGGTACATATATTTGTGAAAAATTCTGACAGTTACTGCGGATCGAGAGGCACCACTCACCAAAACTAATGAATTTTCGATAACTTCATTACGTCTACGCACCCAACGAAATTGTCAAACACTGGCAAAAAATATACTCGCACAAGTACATGCACACACAGGGTTAATCTGTTTTGTGACAACTAGTTTTATACCCGGTGGTAGGCCCGGTGAGTTGAGTGCGGGGGACGCCTGACAGTGACGTATCCAGTTGGTTGTCTACTCGAAGGTATTTGCCATCATCAAAGTGGCTGCGATATTGAAACTCTCTCTTTGATGTTGTATAGTAATAATCGTATCAAAAACATGAGTCGGAAAAATATGGAACATGCTTCTGATATTTGGTATACTAGGTAGGTGGTAGATAGATTTAATATTACTTTAAAATAATTGTAAAATTATGTTGAGAAAAGGGTATTTTTGTACCTCGGATGAATTAGCCAAACAGGATGAGCAACCACTAGGCGACACCCGCTGCCAACACACACATACAAAGCACTCATTCCCAATCCGGCTTGTTTATTAAAACTAGTTATGACACTTACGCGTCATTCGGCAAACGATCGCAACAGGGAAAGTCGTGAGCAGAAATTGGCCAATTGTAGCGTTTTATGGTGCAAAACGCGATGAGAAAACATTTAGTTTACAAGAGGATCATGTTACTTTCCATATTTAACAATAATTTTGTCGAAATATCAACAAAAATAGAAAAAATAAGCAAAATACTAAAAATTACAATGTGTTGCCACTAAATCATGCAAGACCTAACTTGGGGTAAATTTTACGTATGAGTAGTTATATAATATTTTAAACGTCTATATTACGTTCGTTATTGTAAAACTAAAAACCAGTCTTCATATTATTATAAACATTTAAACAACAACACTCACATTCCTAATTATTAACATATATAAATAACCAGCCTGGATACCTCAAAATCTATTTATATATATCTGAGAGTAGGAACTAGGTTATTATAACAAATCAAAACATAAAGTGAAACCGCGGGTCGGCCAGTCCCAAACACTATCCACCCTATGTTCAAAAAGGAAAACGAGACAACCAATCTAGCGATTTTCACAAAAACGATTTCAAAACAATCGTAGCGTAGGTCCCTGATACTAAAAAAGCGAAACTATAAGGGTTCCTTGTTGACTACGGAACCCTAAAAACGTTCAATAATATGATATTTTTCCCAAAAACTGCCTTTGCAAAATTCTTCAATTTAGTATTAAAAATTAAATCCATTACATTTTTCTTACAAGTTTTTCTATTAGGTACATACCTACTTGAAATTTTTTCTAATTTTCTTTAGACTTTTATTTTAATTGAATATTTTATTACATATAAATATTTATTACGCTCAAAAAAAGGTAATTTAATGAAAGTTATACAATGGCCACACTGGAAGAAAAATCAAGTTGGGACATGTCGAGACAAAAAAATATCGATATCGACTTTTTAGTAGAAATCTTATCAAAATCTAAAAATTAAAGTTAGTAGTGAAGGGACATTGTATGGTATGAAAGGTGAGCATCAGCAGTTTTGTGTGCAAGCGAGAAGTATGATAGGGATCGCGCCAGTTACTGCGCACTGGCGGACGTGAAAGGACGTCATCAGTAAAGGGAAAATAAAAATCGGACATTCATGTTTGGCTTTTATTCCACAAAGACCTTTGCCGGTGCCGGTAATTCCCGGTACCCCACTCCCTGGATCCAAAGTGAGATCACAATAATGATGATAATATAATATTTCATGGGTATTTTGTAATTCGTTTAAATTACTTCTGATAGGTACATTGAAGAGAGAGATTGAGATTTATATGTATTGACTGTTTGATTTAGGTTAAAACTAAGTAATTGATGTTTAATCCGATTTTTTTCATATTTCTCACTGTAAATAAATATCCACCCACAGCTGGGTATAGGACTCCTGATGTTCACGTCACACCTTCCGATCCTGTGCGAGTCTGTAAATCGGTAAAATACTGATTCGGAGGCATTAAAACGTGTGATTTGCCTCGGGTTCCGAGTTCCGAGTTCAAACTAGTTTAAAATAAAATTTATTCTGTATCATAGATGTTAATAACTAGATAATTATGCAATTATGGTTATTGGTTTTAACTTTTACTGGGTCAGCCAAATATTCACTGATTTATCCTATTAAATCTTATTTTATTAGCTAACCTATGATTGCCTGCGGCGGGACAGCCTCCGGCAGAAAAACTAAATTTCATAGATATATCTATATGCAGTTTTGAACAGGCCTATAATTATCCAAATGTCAGAATTAAATTCAAAAGTTTTACAAATAAAATTTACCTATCGTCATAATTATGTTACATATTATGCAATCATATTGTATCCGAAGTATCGATAGTGCTTATCGATAGTTTCAAACACTATCGTCGTTTACGTAAAATGTGCGTCATCTAGTGCACATGCAGGCTGCTTCTGTGTGTGTATTATATTCGTGTGCGTGTATTTATGGTAGTGTTGGATAATTTTGACGTAAGCGTTCGTAACGACATGATTGAAAATTCAGTAGTGTGGAATCGTTATATTAGTGTGAGTTGCCTCTCCCCCCGCCAAGATGCCAGCATTGTTCACATAGAAATTAGTCCGCGTATCTTCTCCCTAGGCTAAGAACTCGTTGTTTTGTACTTATATACATGAAGGTATGTAGTGTAGGTATATATTATGACTATTACTAAACTTATTACTGGGCTGAAGAGTCTTAGGTCTCAGGCGTAGTGCAGCTAGAATTTTATATCTTTGTAAAATCCTGAGTAGTACTGTAGTAATTATGGGCAGCGGTTATCTCCTGCCATCAGGAGAGAGTCTTGCTTGTCTTCTTACTTCTTTGTATAAAAAAACCTTCCTACATCATCATCATCATCCACAGCCCTCTACATCCTACTCGTGGGCTAAGGCCTCCCTCATGTTATGCCACACAACCCGGTCCTATGCCAATCTGGTCCATGTGCGAACCCCCGTTTTAGTCATATCGTCCGTCCATCTGGCTGCTGGACGACCGACACTGCATTTGCCTGTCCTTGGCCACCATTCAGTCAACGTCTTACTCCACCTGTCATATTTTATTGTATTTCTTTCTTTTAATGTGTTTGAGTTTGAACTGAAGGTAATCGACACTATGTCTGATAATAATAGCAATCATGATGCCGAGAGCCCGAGAGTTAGTCTCGGGCACATGATTTGCTCGCCTTTTCTGATCGTCATCACTAGTAGTTCGCCTCGAACTGGGACCTCGCAGCCCAATTTCCGTGGTAAACCTTAGACTTTAGGCCTCGACAAAATATATCCTAATACAAGAACTTTAACATTAATATTAAAACTCAAAATACAAAAATTCAGAGAAATTAAAACTCAATAAACCTACGTACCGAGATTTTTAGAATATAATCCTTTTTAGAGTTTCGTTCCTCTGAAGGAAAAAACGAAACCCTAATAGGATCACTTGGTCATCCGTATGTCAAGACCCATTTATACTCTACATCCCGTAGAATTGTATATTTTTACCATAATACACAGGTCTATGGCCGCTTGGTACCCGTAAAATTAAACTTCTAAGTTAACGTAGAAAAAAATCCACCCGTTTATCCTTCAAAAACGTACCTACAATTTTTACCATATTTTTATGAAATTTGGCAGACTATAAGTACATATATTTTAAATTCGGGAAAATTTCTGAAAGCTATACATTTGAATTAATTCATTTAAAAATGGCCCTATTTAAAGTACGTAAACATCGAAGTTAAGCAATATTATGTGCGTACGTATTTGGATGGGCGCGTACGTAGTGATCTCAACATTTTGCTGACTTTTTTGGAGAGAGCCATTAGCGGCCCGTGATGCATTATGGTGTGCTCGTGCACCTTTATTGTTGAATGTGCCGGCACAAACAATAACTCTAAGTTTTAAAAAGTTATGCAGACAGACTTCTCAAATAACCTTACTGCCAGCGAAAAAGTAGAGGCTCTCAACTCTATGAGTTCGCTTTGCTCGGTCGATGATATATGTACTCGTATGTATTCATATAAATTATGTATTTAAATTATATTTTATAACAAAAGGATTCAGCGAGTTTTTTTTATTCTATCACCACTTCCACAGACATTGTTGCCTGCTTATTATTGTTTATGGTCTCCACTTTCGTGTTTTGCCAGTGGCCGTAGCATGCCACACAGAATCCCGACCAAACTTCAAGAGTAGAACTGTCATCCCATACATTCACAAAATTACAATGTATGGCATGACAGTTCTACGCTTGACATTTCAGCGGGATCTCGTTTGGCATGCTACGGCCACTGTAAAATATTATTTTACTTGACAGCGAGTTATAGTCCGGTACATTGTGTTCGGGATAATTTATACAAAATTTTAGGCAATGTGACGTAGTTATGTCGTCATAATAATATTATATTATAATTATGCCTATACTATTATATCCAACTTTGGTTGCTTGCCATTAGCGATGGGTATAAAATAACGCTATTAATAAGGTTTTTATTTTAAATAACTATTTTACTTTATTTTTATTTTACTTAAATTAAATAACATTATATTTTATCGATCGAGCGAAATGAGGTTTATAAAAAGATTTAAAAAACAGCACAAAACGTGTACTTACCTACATGTATGTGACACCTAGCTCAATAGCAAACTTTAGGCGGCCGGACTATAATTGACGCAATTATAGCTATTACCACTGAGCATATAAAGAAGAGTGTCAACTCCGAAGAAAAAAAATGAAATCGCCTAATGTACTGAATTCATTGGAGTCACCTTACCAACCCAAAAGTAAAAAGTATATTTGATTTCTGATGTTGCCTGCACTGCTGTATGACATTGCTTAGTGATGGGTAGTGTCGATTGTTAGTGATGGCCAGGTCGATAAAAATATATCGATAGTCGGCGCGACCCGTTGGACGGGATAGTTGATGATTTTATTATATGTTTTAAGTTTTATAAATAAAGAAAAGCCATGTTATTTTATAATATTTTAATTTAATTTATTAATGCTATTTTTACAATTAATGTGCTAATAAAAATATATACAAATATTGTGTACAATAAAATTAAAAACGTGTATTTTATATTACTGTACATCGCAAGCAGTTATAATATAGGAATCAGGAATAAATAATAATTTTTTCAAGAATTATCGAAGGTCTTATCGAATCTTATATCGTTAAAAAACTTAACCAAACTTAATCCGACTTAGTTTTTCAATGGGCCGAAAAACAAGCTCAGGATCCTCTACAACTCTTAGCCACTGCACCTGTAAAACATACAAGGTTTTTTTTTTAAAACAACGTACTAAGAAGACCAGCAAGACGCTCTCCTGTTGGTAAGAAATAACGCTGCAATATAATATAGTGCTACCCAGGATTTTACAAATGGGTTCACTGCGCCAACACTTCTCACTTGAGAGTCATAAGATGTTTAGACTCTTCAGCCCAGTAATTTCATTAGTTACAGTGCTCTCCTACCGAAGCACAGTAATGTTTGCATATCACTGCTCAGGCGGTAGAATAACTGGTGTTGGGGCACCTGCCTAGTCGACCAAGGTAGTCTGTTCCTCATAAATGTTGGTGGACAGTTTGTAGGAAAAAAGTACCTACTCCAAAGCAGTTGGTGGCTGTTTGTGAGTATTGATTATATTTTGTTGCTTATAACTTACCTGTTTTCATCCAATGGAAACGATGCGAAGAATACTGTAGCTGATTCCATACTATATAAGATTTACGGAGCGCGAGTTCCAACTCATGATGAGCCGATAACTCTTCAGTCTCTTCGTGAAACAGGCACTAAGAATTACGAACTTTATCTGTACAATATCTTTATCTAACCAAAAACTATAACGAACTAAAATCTATAGAATATAAACTAAAAACACGACTGTCCAGCCCAAAAACTCGAATGTTTAAAGCAGAAAAAACAATCTTTTTTAAACTTTAACTCACGTTACAAAATATCAACAAATAACAACGTCAAACATTGAATTGTCAATTTTGATTTTGTTTTTTTTTATTGTCAATGTTCAAAGGAGGTGTATAAGAAAAAATAAACTATTTTTTATGTTGGTACTTGCTTCCTTGCGTTGGTAACGTGACTCCAAGGAATCTCATACATTTTTTCAATGTATGGAAGTTACGGGAGACTGGGTATTACGCAATGTACTAAAAAATAATGTTATTGAAAATAAGATAAATTGCTTGAAATCCTCGAATTATTGGACTTTATCGCTATTAATTCTTTAGCTTGATCTACTTGCCTGCTCTTTCTTGCCTGTAGGATCTTTCTTAAACTTAATGTACCTAACAAATTGTGCAAAACATTATAATTTAGTCATCTCTATAACTCTACAACCCTTGGATCGATTTGGCTCATTTTTGAACATGAGAATTCTTTTAGCTTATACTACCTGCTCGCAAAGTTCCATTAAGATTGGAACTTTGGTAACGTTGTAATTAAGCATTTTCTATAACTCTAGAACCCTTCGACCGATTTGGCTGATGTTCGAACTTAAAAATTCTATTGACTTAAACTACGTATTTGCAAAGTTTCATAAAAATTGGACCATCGGTTTTCAAGTTATCGCGTAACAAACATACATACAAACATACACTTTTGATAATATATTTATGTAGGTTATAAAAAATGTGTGTATATTAGAAAAAAAAATATCAGAGCACCAGTTTTGAAATTATCGTCAGACCTATCGTAAAGACTTTAAGTCACCTATATCTCTGCAACCCTAAGGTCTATTTCGCTATTTTTTTCACTAAAATTATTCTATTAACCTATCTAACTTGTGTGTAAAGTTTCATTTAATTTGGATAAACCGTTTTCGAGTAAATGTCGATCAAACCTAAGCGCCAGAGGTCAACCGCTAAACTGGTCAAAACGCAGGCTTTTCGCGGCTCTCGACTCTAAGACCTCGCTTCGCTCGGTCGATTATGTATTTAAATTATATTTTATAACAAAAGGATTCAGCGAGTTTTTTTTATTCTATCACCACTTCCACAGACATTGTTGCCTGCTTATTATTGTTTATGGTCTCCACTTTCGTGTTTTGCCAGTGGCCGTAGCATGCCACACAGAATCCCGACCAAACTTCAAGAGTAGAACTGTCATCCCATACATTCACAAAATTACAATGTATGGCATGACAGTTCTACGCTTGACATTTCAGCGGGATCTCGTTTGGCATGCTACGGCCACTGTAAAATATTATTTTACTTGACAGCGAGTTATAGTCCGGTACATTGTGTTCGGGATAATTTATACAAAATTTTAGGCAATGTGACGTAGTTATGTCGTCATAATAATATTATATTATAATTATGCCTATACTATTATATCCAACTTTGGTTGCTTGCCATTAGCGATGGGTATAAAATAACGCTATTAATAAGGTTTTTATTTTAAATAACTATTTTACTTTATTTTTATTTTACTTAAATTAAATAACATTATATTTTATCGATCGAGCGAAATGAGGTTTATAAAAAGATTTAAAAAACAGCACAAAACGTGTACTTACCTACATGTATGTGACACCTAGCTCAATAGCAAACTTTAGGCGGCCGGACTATAATTGACGCAATTATAGCTATTACCACTGAGCATATAAAGAAGAGTGTCAACTCCGAAGAAAAAAAATGAAATCGCCTAATGTACTGAATTCATTGGAGTCACCTTACCAACCCAAAAGTAAAAAGTATATTTGATTTCTGATGTTGCCTGCACTGCTGTATGACATTGCTTAGTGATGGGTAGTGTCGATTGTTAGTGATGGCCAGGTCGATAAAAATATATCGATAGTCGGCGCGACCCGTTGGACGGGATAGTTGATGATTTTATTATATGTTTTAAGTTTTATAAATAAAGAAAAGCCATGTTATTTTATAATATTTTAATTTAATTTATTAATGCTATTTTTACAATTAATGTGCTAATAAAAATATATACAAATATTGTGTACAATAAAATTAAAAACGTGTATTTTATATTACTGTACATCGCAAGCAGTTATAATATAGGAATCAGGAATAAATAATAATTTTTTCAAGAATTATCGAAGGTCTTATCGAATCTTATATCGTTAAAAAACTTAACCAAACTTAATCCGACTTAGTTTTTCAATGGGCCGAAAAACAAGCTCAGGATCCTCTACAACTCTTAGCCACTGCACCTGTAAAACATACAAGGTTTTTTTTTAAAACAACGTACTAATAAGACCAGCAAGACGCTCTCCTGTTGGTAAGAAATAACGCTGCAATATAATATAGTGCTACCCAGGATTTTACAAATGGGTTCACTGCGCCAACACTTCTCACTTGAGAGTCATAAGATGTTTAGACTCTTCAGCCCAGTAATTTCATTAGTTACAGTGCTCTCCTACCGAAGCACAGTAATGTTTGCATATCACTGCTCAGGCGGTAGAATAACTGGTGTTGGGGCACCTGCCTAGTCGACCAAGGTAGTCTGTTCCTCATAAATGTTGGTGGACAGTTTGTAGGAAAAAAGTACCTACTCCAAAGCAGTTGGTGGCTGTTTGTGAGTATTGATTATATTTTGTTGCTTATAACTTACCTGTTTTCATCCAATGGAAACGATGCGAAGAATACTGTAGCTGATTCCATACTATATAAGATTTACGGAGCGCGAGTTCCAACTCATGATGAGCCGATAACTCTTCAGTCTCTTCGTGAAACAGGCACTAAGAATTACGAACTTTATCTGTACAATATCTTTATCTAACCAAAAACTATAACGAACTAAAATCTATAGAATATAAACTAAAAACACGACTGTCCAGCCCAGAAACTCGAATGTTTAAAGCAGAAAAAACAATCTTTTTTAAACTTTAACTCACGTTACAAAATATCAACAAATAACAACGTCAAACATTGAATTGTCAATTTTGATTTTGTTTTTTTTTTATTGTCAATGTTCAAAGGAGGTGTATAAGAAAAAATAAACTATTTTTTATGTTGGTACTTGCTTCCTTGCGTTGGTAACGTGACTCCAAGGAATCTCATACATTTTTTCAATGTATGGAAGTTACGGGAGACTGGGTATTACGCAATGTACTAAAAAATAATGTTATTGAAAATAAGATAAATTGCTTGAAATCCTCGAATTATTGGACTTTATCGCTATTAATTCTTTAGCTTGATCTACTTGCCTGCTCTTTCTTGCCTGTAGGATCTTTCTTAAACTTAATGTACCTAACAAATTGTGCAAAACATTATAATTTAGTCATCTCTATAACTCTACAACCCTTGGATCGATTTGGCTCATTTTTGAACATGAGAATTCTTTTAGCTTATACTACCTGCTCGCAAAGTTCCATTAAGATTGGAACTTTGGTAACGTTGTAATTAAGCATTTTCTATAACTCTAGAACCCTTCGACCGATTTGGCTGATGTTCGAACTTAAAAATTCTATTGACTTAAACTACGTATTTGCAAAGTTTCATAAAAATTGGACCATCGGTTTTCAAGTTATCGCGTAACAAACATACATACAAACATACACTTTTGATAATATATTTATGTAGGTTATAAAAAATGTGTGTATATTAGAAAAAAAAATATCAGAGCACCAGTTTTGAAATTATCGTCAGACCTATCGTAAAGACTTTAAGTCACCTATATCTCTGCAACCCTAAGGTCTATTTCGCTATTTTTTTCACTAAAATTATTCTATTAACCTATCTAACTTGTGTGTAAAGTTTCATTTAATTTGGATAAACCGTTTTCGAGTAAATGTCGATCAAACCTAAGCGCCAGAGGTCAACCGCTAAACTGGTCAAAACGCAGGCTTTTCGCGGCTCTCGACTCTAAGACCTCGCTTCGCTCGGTCGAAAATAAATACTGCTTTGTCCAACAGTTATTAGGAAAATTATCTTCCTCACATTGTTGTAATAAAACATCTTAACGATGTAACTTAATAAAAATTCAGTAACTGCCTGCAATTTAATGTTTAATGGAGTACACAGGTGCTTCAAACACTGAGGCTACCCCAAAAGAGGCAAATATTTAACTAATACAGATAAGCTGGTTTTCTTTTTAATAACAAATTTCTTTTGTATGTGAAATATATCATTTCACATCATCACAATGTATCAAAATGCTATAATTATTACACCAAACAGTAGCAGCGACAGGCAAAAGTGGCGTTTTTTATGGCAATGGCTCAGTTTAGGTCGCGTCGCCAAGCCACGTTTATTATGCCCATTTCCAAAAAGATAAATTATTCAATTTAATACAAGTTTCAATTTATTATATTATTTCATTTTAATAATTCTGATTGAAATGATGATTGGGATTAATTTCAATCGATACGTTGTCGTGAATGAGATATCGCTATTTTGGACATGTGTACTTAATATTTCTTTGGTAAGTAATAATGTGTTCCTAACCATACAATATGCATGAAACCAATTTAATGTACCTACAAATAATATTATTCTGACGCTCCATTATAAAAACCAGCGTGTTTCTGCTTTTAGTAGAGAAAACATAAAAATATATACGTTTAATAGATACATTTTAGACAGAAAATATAACTACACTAAAAACAAACGTTATTATCAAAGACATTTTTTACTAAAGCTCTATGTTTTATTATGCGACTCTTAAAAGCCTTTTAATCATAATTTTGGGAACAACATTACTTATGTATAAAAATGTTGGGTGGCCAGTTTTGAGAATTTTCCTATTTTCAGGTAATATTATTTTAGGACGCTTTCAAAAGAAATCATCATAACCCAATGCTCTATGCGTTTTTATGTTTAGATATCTACTGAATATTATGTACTTAAGGAAAACGTGTCTGACTGATTTTTAGCGGAGGTCTACGTCATAATACCAATCTGTGTTCTATATTTCAACCAAATCCTGGTTTGGACTGTGCGTTGATATATCAGTTAGTCAATCAGTCACTCCTTCTTTTTATATATTTAGATTGTGTAAAATCTAGTAAGAAAGCTTTTTTGATGCAAGCAAAGCTGCGATCATAAGCTACTTACAATATCTTGTTTAAAAACTGTAGAATTGTAACCCAAACCGGGCAACACTGTCCTCGCGTTATTACAAAAGTAATTCCCAAAGTTGGACTCATCCCGTAATTCTGTATTGTTTATGTTAAAAGTCTTTTCTGTCGGAACCATTAGCCTGTTTTACTGGTTTTTGGCCGTTTTTAATAAACTGCACTGTTGAGGCTAAATTAAGTTTTATAGTGGCTAGTTGTGGAGGTGAAAATTGTCTCGCGTTTTGTATGTGATGGAATTTTTCATTGCAATTTTTGTTTAGATATAAAACTTTGTCTTTTTTTGTTCATTGGAAATGTCCATAAAAACTACAGACCTGCAGGGCTATTGGCTAATTCACACTCAATAATATTTATGTCCATTTTAATGTACATTACTGCGTTTATTATCTTACTCATAGTAATGAAAAGGTTAGTAAGTTATGTACATTAAAGTGGACATCAATCTTAGTGGGTGTGTTTTAGCCAATAGCCCTGCTGCTCTACTTCTACAATAAATTGAAATTTGAATAACATCACTACATTTAATTGGTTCCTTCTTCATGCTTTATTACCACAATAATGCAGCTCTATCACGGATATTGCAAATGTCTTGTTGGCAATGGTAGCCGCTGACCAGGCGTGACGTTTCTACCACATTATGTGTGTCTATCTCCAACATCAAACTTAGGAAAAACTAAGAGTACATAAAAGAACCAGGAACCCTTCAGAACAAGAAAGCAATCCAAACCACAAACGAGCTCAGTAATTGCACTACTTTATCTTCAAAATTCGAACTGACTTTCAAATATATCGAAAAGTGAGTCCAACAATTTAAGCCAACTTTCGAGCATAAATTGGCATAAACGGTCGTCATTACCGAACTCCGTAGAACCATGCGAGAAAGCAAAAGGGTATTTAAAGTCGGGGAGTTGGGAAGTTTCTTTAATTGTTCGCTTCCACAGGTATTTTGCATTCCTTTGCGTATTTCTATCTAGTCCTGAACTGCGACAAGCCTGGAGGGTTGCGGTGAGGATCTTTTGCGAAGTTTCCCGGTTGATTCGTGTTAGGGTTCGTGTTTAGGAGGTTTAAGAATAAATTACAGTTCGAAAGGTGTACTTACTTGGTTTTCTGTTCGAGTTTGAATACAAAATGTTTTGCGGAGTTTATGACCTTTCATAGCAGAATACTTGTACTGTAGCTTTAATTTATACATTGGGAGTTGAACTTTAAGATAATATATTTTTTTATTTTAGAAGCATACAACCCGCCTTTCTGCAACACCACTGGTGTTCTTTTTTCTTTTTTAATGCAAAGTGAGAAGACAAGCAAGACGCCGTTCTAATAATAAGAGAAAACGCTGCTCATTATCACTAGGTATCGACAAATGTAAGTTAAATTTAATAAACATATCGAACCCCTCAAATTCGATTATATTCCCAGTACCACACCGAGATTCCTGTCAAGATTCGTCAGTAATCTAAGCCCTTAGAATCAATTTCGGTTCAGTAAACGGAACTCGGTGTCAAGGAATCAATTCAGTCGGCCAGTAATCGGGAACTCGATAGGTGCCGTTACGCTTTGAATGCCAGCGCCGATGGCGACAAGATCTATGTAGGCATTGCAAGAGGACACAGATGTAAAAGACGATAGAAAAGGCTTTATTATTCTTTTGTACGTAAGATTTTGTCTACGAATAAATAGAGAGGAGTTTTTCCCGTCTTCTAGGTTTAGTCAACTACCATCTACGGCCGCATCGTCGCTTAACATCAGGCGAGATCGTAGTCAAAGGCTAATCTATAACGAATAAAAATACTTAAATCGTTGTATTAGGCCGTCCATTTTGGAACAAACTAAATTTTAATACCTACTAGATAGAAGTTAGGAGTATTTTTTTATAATCTCATCTTAGGAACCACTGAAGTAGTTAAGTTTAAAAAATCGCCAGCATCAAGATGGCGGGACCAAGTCTTGGATTTGCATGAAACCTATACCAATATTCAGTACCTATTTAGTACTATTTAGTACCTCCGATCAAAAAATTAGGACCTCAACAGAAAAGCTGCGGCACTGGAAAAACCTCGGTCAATTATAGGCTACTAAAAAAATTGGTTAATTATAGGTTACTAGTAGACATGATCAGTGATTGGTTTAAATATAGAACAAAAACAAACGATCGTAATTTTTGTAAAATCACTTTCACGTGTATTTAGATTTCCTAACTTATTATTTTACTAACGGCGCCCAGTGGTTTTATGTTAACAAGTGAATTAAATTAAAAATTTAAAAAACCCCCAACGCAATACGTAATTCACCATTTTTTTATGGCGGCCATCTTGGATTTTAAATTTTATATAGTGGGCTGTATTCTACTTCTTAAGCCCTTTCATTTGATACCCATATTGAGGGGGTCGTGGAAGAAAAAAGTAATCCGCCATTTTGTAGCGGCGGCCATCTTGGACCGATTTTCACCAAACATGGCTAAGAACACTCTCGACTAACTCTACTTTCAAACAAAAAAAAACTAAATTAAAATCCGTTCATCCGTTTGGGAGCTACGATGCCACAGACAGACACACACACACACACACAGACAGACAGACAGACAGACACGTCAAATTTATAACACCCTGTCGTTTTTGCGTCGGGGGTTAAAAAATAGCTTGTGTTATTCCAGGGTCAAAGTTACCAAATTCCTGCTCAACGGATCTGTCTTTTACACTTAAACAGGTTAACATACAAACAAAAAACAAACACGCGCACATCCGTAGATACCTTAGCATTTTTTAATAGGATTCGTCGTGTAATTTTGTAACATTTTCTATCATTGCAAGCGTCGATCCTCTGCGACCATTCTACGTCCCCCAATCGTTGGGGTAAGTCGATAAAGTGCAGTCAATCGATGAGTCGCACTAACCCTGTGATTGAAACAGCGACGCAACGTCACAACGGACAGGAAATTGAAGTGGCCAGTTCACGGCTCCAGAAACACCGTACATCTATTTACATTTGGCTTCGGAGGATCTGTTTTGCTTAGGTTTACATTCCAAATGAAATTTGGTTTTATAGGATTTATTGTTTCTCTTTACACGGGTATCTGGAATAGATCATTTTTAGCAATAAGACCGCATTGGCCGAATTGTTTTTTGGTTTGAAATTTGTGATGTTTCAGTAAAGAGTTATGTATATTCTATTCTAATTTTAATTATTGTCGGCACTGAATACAGGTAAACATTAATACTTTTAAACAAACTGTATTTAAAAATAAAGCACTTTATAAATAAGGACCCGCTACTGCGAAAACTTTGATGAAAGAAAACATTGTACGACTCATATCGAGCTATTTCTTAGAATCGTATGTGATTAAGATGTAACACAAATTACTTTTTTGTACAGCCCTGTATGGGCTCTCCGCATACGGCGTCATATGGTCTATGGTAAACATAATAATATATTAGCGTAATTCGTATGCGGATGACGGCAATAGATGCACATTGCACATTTTCAATATGGAAGCTTTGCTGCTGCAACGAACGAGATCTTTTTCATGATGTATTATAATGATACGCAAATACTATACCTACGCTTGCGAGACGACTCAGTGTGCGAAGGGCCTAAAAACTTTAGTCTACGGAGTTTTAGGGTTCTTTTCTATTTCATCTCACCTCCAAGCCTTTAATCTTAAATCTTGTTTCAGCATCCATAGAATGTTTTATAGAATAGTGTTTTCAAGAATTTCCACTTAGCGTAAAATAAATCCAAATCGAGTCTGCACCGCGTAGATCCCTCGAGAAAAAATGAGAGCACCGCAAGGAATATTATGAAAACCGCGTTAGCCCTGCTTATTTTCTCAAGAAAATTGAATTTTTCGTCTTAAAAACACCGGGAAATATACTTCTTAGAAGCAATATAGGGGAGTTACGTCATTTTAGTTCGTAATTGCATTGTTTGAGTACACATTATGGGAAATTAAAATTGTTTTTCTTTCTCGAAACGCCATAGCGGGAATTTTATCGAAAATAATCATTAATGATGATTATGTTTTAATATTTTTTATATGAGACACATACACAATTTGCAAGCCCGTCTGAGGTTCAGTGGTTACTGTCCTATAAAACTGAAATCGAGCGTGAAATGAAATAACATATTTTTTTAAAGTTACAATTCAATTGTTTCGAAATATCTAAACACGAATAAGTGTATAGCCCCCCTTTTCTTCCCGGCGGATCAATTCCCTAACACCCAAGCCTCGGTGACCTAACTTCCAAAGCTATCAGTGACTTCCATCACAGAATCCGTTCTAGATACATTAGTTTAGTAGTTAGTGCCTCGGTGTCTGATCCTTCTATCAGGAGTTTTATAAACCCGTAATGGCTTTGAAAGCTCTCTCGACTTTACTATCGGCTCTTACAACTTTCCTAATCAATTTACTGCCACAAGAGAAAACTGTTATTATTAAAATATTACATCTAAAAGTATAAGAAAGGTCATTAAAAGATCGTATCTTATGAATTTTATATTATAAAGAATGTAATTGCAGTAAGTTTTTTGTTATTTGGATAAAGTCTGATAATGTTAGAATGGTTTAAAATTCTTTTCCAGGTATAAAAAAAATAATTATTTAGTTTTTTGTAACGAATCTATTTTCTTTTGAAAAACATGCAAGGCTTAGTAAAATATTCTTAAATAACAAATTTTCTACTGCGTTTGGCGCGTATACATTAAAAGTGAGTGAGTTTTTACCAATCAGGTGACTAAACGGGTACTACGATAGGCTTCAGCCATAGCAAGTTACCACCATTTGGACTAAATTGTGTCGCCAAGCGGTGTCGTTGTTACCATGTTACGGCATAACGTAGTGTGTATGTTAGTGAAGCTATGGAGAGATTATGCCAACTTGTAGGTTACGTCTGCTATCAAAAGATTAGGCGAGATCGTGGTCAAAGACCTATAATAGTGATAAAAGCCTAGAATAGCGAATAAAATAATTTTTTGTTCATCTAAGTATAACAGTTAAACAATAATATGCTTTAAAACATATTAGACCTGTTTGTAGTAAGATGTACAAGCAGGAGAGTTCAAGTAGCTGAAGAGGCAGATCCACTTTTCAATGTTATTTAAGAGAATCACCTTTCCAAAAGCTTGTTAACCGGAGCTTCTCAAGTCGGTATCTAAGTGTTAGTAGGTAGTATCGTAACCCGACTCAGCAAACAGTGTGTTCTCGATTTCACAAGTTGGCAAGTTTGCTCTCCGATAGGTGAGCAGGGCAAGTTCGGAAGCTGATATGTGGATACAATCTATCAAGTTTACTGAACGCTTACTGAAGCTGTACGAGTACTGTGCATGGATTATTAGATGGGATATTGAGAACAATGAAAGCTAATGACTATCTAGGTTCTGGAATAATGAAATCCTGCAACTCTTTTGCACGGAGATTATTATTTAATGGGATATTTAGAACAATGAAAAAAGCTAATGACTTGGTTGGTTTGAGCTCAATGAAGAAATACTTAAGACTATGATTATATTTTGCACGTTAGAGAAAATCATTGTATTAATTTAATAAATCGTCAAAATTATTGTAGCTCGCCGTATATGTACTATGTACACAGATATAATTTCTGGATTATCTACTTCGAATCTATAACAATGACTATAGTCATAGATTCCAAGTTAGTTATGTGCGGTTTTTCCACACGCTATACCGATTATGGTAGGCTTCGGTCGTGGCTATATAGTTACCCACTGGAGAAAACTGACTGGAGAGAACTGACTGAGTTAAAATTTGAAACCAATAGTTTTTATGACAGACGTACGGTCAAAGCTGGTATTCAATAAATCACTAAAACATCACAAATATCTTCCCATTTTATCGAAGACATCATGAAGAGTGGAAGGAAGAGAGTCATAAACGGTCACTTCCGTTAGATTACCTGCCCACATCAGAATGGAATCGCAAGTGGCAAGCCGATCTCGCAGAACCATTTCTACCGCAGATGTTATAACACAGTATATTCTGTGAGTACGTGAACATGTATGATAACTTAGCTATAATTTTTTTACCAAGAACTGGCGAGCATGTATGAAAAAAATGTTAAAAGTTGAGGAAGCGAAAAGGTGTGTCCTCATCGAACCAAGTGGAGGAAAATTGTCTCTTCCTACTACAACGGTAACCAGGCGTGATTATAACAATTATGTATGTATTTTTTATGTGTTAACAGTACCTAATAAACGTGCATTCTAAAACGATACCTAAAAGTATACATTTACTGCTTCAATTTACGTGCCACAGAATGCAAAATTTATGTGACTATTATTGATAAACTTAGCTTACACCATAGCTGGACAAAGACCTCCCCAAAGCGCCGTAAATTAATATATTTTACGGCGTATTGGAACAGCTGGATATTCAGAACAGTATATTTGTATCTATGTGTGTCCTCGAATTTCTCCAAAACTATTGGTCGTATTATATCCATTCTAGAATTTTCTCCAAATTTAGACACACAAAGGTGGAGGTTGGTCTACTCGTGGCACAATTCTAGTTATATTATACATGATTTGGACCCTTCAAGGTAATAGCTTCAAACCGCTGACGGCCCTTTAGATAAGGCCCATCGTCTACTTAGGATTAGAAAGAGATGCGTCGATTAAGATACGTTTTATGCGCATATTGTGCCTTCAAATCTCTAATAGCAATCGGAGAATGTGTGAATTGTGCAGATTTTAAATTTTCCACCAGATTCAAGTTATCTTCTTTTAAATTCATTCGTATAAATAATCTTATTTTATTTCTGTAGAGGTATATAAATAATAGCAACTAGTGTGGACCTATAAAACGAAATCTTGTAGAAACGCATCAGTACATTCTTGCTTTTCAGGAGATCAACTAGATGGGAATGGGTACCCCAATAATAGTGCCAGTTATTATACCGCCTCAGTACTGATTTTTCGAATCGTTTATTGCACGGCAATTTTCTGATAAAATATACACGAAATGAGAGTTCAGTGGGGCATTATTTCGATAGTATTATAAAATCGTAGCTCCTAGTACACAACGAACCGAAGTCAATCTCCTTACGTTCAAAATAGATGTTTGCAAGAATAAGACTGGATCTATCGGAGTGATGGGGCGTACGAAATCTAACCAGAGTGTTCCGGCACATTCTGTATCACTGTTGCTGAAAGTGAACTTGTGAATAGACTGTTATTGAATAATATCTATGATATAATTTTGGAAACTACCGTGAGTGTTATCCATATTATAAATACGACATGGCTGTACTCACGTTGACTACTAGTACTAGTAGTCAACGTGAGTACAGCCGTGTCGTATTTATAATATCTATGATATAATAAAATATTATACGGTGGGAAGGTTTCTCCATGTGAAATTCCGTCTGGGCTAGTTACCACGACCTTACCCGTTATTCTGCCGCAATTTTCCAGAGAAATTATTGGGCTAAGAAGACATCTTATGATTTTGGAGATCTATACCTACCTGGGGCCTAGGGTGAAGAATTATAAAAAAATATTAACGTTTGCATCAGGCAGCTCGCACGACTTTTAAAACTATAGATAGGTAATTATTCTTATAAGTATAACTTACCTATAGACTTCGTACAAATTTCAGCTCTTCGATTCGGTGGTTTATGAGTGTCGAAGTAAAAACCATAATAATAATAATAATTGGGGTTTATATTCCAACAGAACAGGTTACCCTACTTACACTGTCAGAGTCTAATCACAATTTAAAGGTTCTGTGGCTAACCAATATGTTGCAGTTTCAGGTCGCCGAGATTACTACAGGGCCTGCAACATGACCTAACGACTGCCTCCTACATATCTTATAGGAAAAAGCCGGGAACCACAGTTTTACGTGCTTTCCAAAACACGGTGGCACATAAATACACAAATATTAGAGTGTTATAGATTTCAGTCGATATTCAGTCGTGCTAGTTAATCTCATAATATGACCTCCAATAAGCTGTAGTAGTACTAAATTAGGCTAACGACACACGTCGCACGTGCTCTATGGGACCATTATCTAGCACAGAGCAACCCACCACGTGACGTCACACCAATTCATATTGCTAGTGCGTGACGGGAGTGTACGTGACTGAGATGCACTTATAGAAATCATCGTGTTTGAGATGCATCTGAAAGTGTTCCATTAAGGCACATTTGATATAGAAGACATGTGGATTTTAAGACTGGACGAATTCTAAACTCTACATGCGTAATTATTGCTGTAATTTGTTTTTTTTTTGTACTTCTTTAGGTCTAAAACTGATTGAGATGAAATTTATAACTGTTGCAAAATAGCTGTTTTTCCTTTTTATCCAACAACAATTATTGTAGGTACTCGTGCTGCCATCTATGGTCGCGTCAGTTAGTCACAGAACGGGTCACCATCTTAAGAGTCTTAGGAAAAAAGTGTACGGCATTTTTTTATACATAATTTAATTTAATGTAAGACGAAGAGATGCAATTATTTAAATAAAAAATTTGCTGAAAAACACATAAAAATTCTTTTGCAAACTTTGGGCTAATTTGACTCAACTATAAAGTAAAACATCTAGTATAAAATATTATATCAAATATAATTCACATGAAACACCTTTATCACATGACAGTCAATTCCCCGCGCTGCGCCGCGTTGCAAGAATTAATACGGCCCCAGGCCGGACACTGGTGCGATTACCCTAATCGTGCGGCCGTGACTGCTGCAGTTAATGCCATGACTCTGCATTTAACTGTTGAAACTGCTTTAAGCTATAAGACCGTCACTTATATTCATTGACTTGTCTATAGATATTGATCATAGGTATTATTACAACTTAATTGACTTTAATATATATAGGAGGTATATAGGAGGTTATGAATTCGATAAGTACCTACCTAATATGAAATTTTATGGTAATGTAGCTTAAATCTGGTTACGTATCATAATACCTACGGTCGTTTCAACTACGGTCGATATAACAACGGTCGAATGGCCTACTGTTTAAAATGACTATTGGACGTTTCGCCTACGTTCATAATAACTATTGGTCGAAATCACTACTGGACGATTCGCCTACGGTTAACTCAACTACGGTCGATTGAGCTATGGTTGATTAAACTAACGGACGATTTGCCTATTTTTGACTTAACTAACGGCCAACGTTTTATTTTTAAATCAATGTTTCCGGCTATTAGCCAGGTATGATAGCTAAAAACTACTAGTTTTAGTACAGAATTCATGGCAAACCGAAATCCGTTGGTTAGGTTAGGTCTGAAGAGTGACCACAATGCGCGAGCCGAGCGAGCGAAGCGAGCGTGCCGTGGCAGCGGCCGGCGAAGCGCCAGATACGAGTTGTTTTTTGATACCTGAATGATTTCTTTGTTGTATACAGGTAAAGCCGCCAACATAAGTTAGTAAGTTTAAGCGCAAAATGTGCTAATCTATCAATTCACAGGTCGAAACGGTGAACAGATTCGATTGAAATTTGGTACAAGCATATATTATATATATTAATAGAACTGGAAAATTGACCGTTGCAGTTAATTCTGTCCCTGGTCGGATACTGGTACGATTACTCCAGTCATGCACGTGACTACTGCTGTGGTCAATTCAATCGTTGCTCTGTATTTAACCGATGCAATTACTTCATGCTATAAGATCGCCAAATTTATTGATTGGCGAATAGACTATGTCAATTAATACGTACGAATTTTAACACAAGTTAAAGTATATTATAATCAACTACATTTTTATTTTAATAAACTACTATATAAGTCAAAAGTCATTAGGAAGCCTTGAGACACTGTTAAAAGAGGTCTAAAAGTAGCCTATACTCTAGAATTTAAATCAAATGCCAAGCTCCAAGTATTCGTCTATTTAGGCACAAAAAAGTAACAACACAACATAATCCTATGTATTCCCTTTTATTTTTATTTCATAATTATATGTTTAATAATTATAATATTCTCTCACAAAAAAATAGGTCAACAAATCACAAAAACAGTGTCAAACACTGTTCTAGTAAAGCAATAGAGCGGAAGGATTACAAGGGAGTTACATAGAAAAGTCGAAGGTAGAAAGGACCATACGAAGGGGATTACTAAACTGACGTAAATATTAACAATTGAGCAAGGTATTTACTTAGCTTAAAAAAAGTGCTCCATTGTAGCCTATAGGAATAAATGAACTTTCAGTTTTTACCAGCTTTTATTTACTTTCACCTGTCTATCTGTCTGTAATCAAATCTTGCTTTTTTCCACTTCCCAGTTATCAATTATTGTGTTGAAATAAAATGAAAAAGTAATTAAACGACGCAACCCCATCGAGTTTGGGCTCATTATATTGGTCTTGACGTGTACTTTTGTGCTATATGGCAATAATAAGCTTATGAAGCTAGGCAACGTACCAACCAGCGGTACCCCCGGTATTGCAGGTATCCATAGGCGACGGTAGCCACTTACCATCAGGTGGGCCGTCTGCTTGTTTGTCACCTATTACATAAAAAAAGCTTGTTTTTAAAACGTTTTTTTTTTCACTTTTTTTTACACATCTTCTGGTTATTAAATCGATGGGTATTACTTAGGGTTTTTCACCCTCTTTCACTTGACGGCCAAGTGTAGTGGAAGACTCCCTAATTAGGATAACTAATTGCTTGTCTTGCCATGGGTCAGTGATTAAGTGTGTTTAGGTCGGTCCAGGCTTCTTTCACGCGAAGTTTAATTTACAAATTGTTTGGGTGGGCTTGATTTTGTGTACATAAATAACATCAAGTTGTACGTAGTAGGTAGGTATTACTTACGTCACATTATATTCTACGTGCTCCAAGATTTAATTATTACCAACCAATTTAAATAATGTGTGCCCAATTATGGTATAATACTCCATATTAATATTACAAAAATTCGAATGTGTGTCTATATTTATGTTCTCTGTCTGTATATACAGACAGAGAACGTCAGAAATCTTGACATCTAACCTCTAAACCGATTTCGATGAAATGTATTAGTACAGTTATAGTTACAGTCCCGAGAAAGAGAAAAGTAGCACATATGGTAGTTTTGGAACGAAGTTCCTTATCGCGCGTTGTGGGGGCTAGACGGAAAAAATTCTTACGAAAAGTTGTCACGACACTTTTTGCTATAGTAAGCTATTGTAAGCTGTGCGGCGTGCGCATGTTTCTCTGTCTGTCTGTCTGTCTCTCTCTCTCTCTCTCTCTCTCTCTCTCTCTCTCTCTCTCTCTCTCTCTCTCTTTTATAGAAAGCAAGCCAGATATTTTTCATTAATCGAAAGGAACTTCGTTCCATCCGGGTCTCTCAAGTTTTTTGTCCTATTTTTATCCCCCAACATTTTTTTGGCGAGTGAAACCGTGGGAAAAGTCAAAAAGTCTGTTATAATTATAAAAAATACAGCACCTCCGTTAGATCGATTTGGATGAAATTTTGAATTGAAATTTGGCTTGAAGATCGATAGGTAAAGTACTATAGCGGAGCCATCCGCTAAAAAAATATTTTTATGGGCGAAGCTGCGGAATAAATGCAGTTTCTTAGTGTACCTAATTAGTTAATACTAAATGTACTTAAAAGTAAATGATAATGCAATTAAATTAACTTTCTTATCCATTTATATATTAAATAACTAGAAGTATAAAACTAGTACCGGTAAGACCTCAAGTTTCGTAACACATTACGCCATCATTTCTCTTTGCTTCCGTCTGACGCAGAATAATTCACAGTTAGTATGTAATCACCACAGAGTGATGCATAGTTTGTATAGAATCACCACAGATTGATGCATAGTATAGTAGAGTCACCACAGAATATCAAATAGTTTCTCAAGACTGATTCTCAGGTCAACTCGCTATTTGTATGCGAAAATGCGAATGTAGGAGTGACTGTTGGTGTTGATTTCGCGTCTAAATTCAAGTTGATATTAAATTTAAATTAAATTGTTATACAAAATACTGATGACAGAATTTTTGAATTGTCACTGTACCTATGCTAAATTTTTACATGATTTCAGATTATGGAAATCCGTATTTTAATAAAATAATACATTAAGACATTTATAGTCCAGTAAAAGAAGAAATGTGGATCGAAAAGTCGAAAGCAGAAAAACTAACTTAGTAACTTTGTTTGGACTAGTTAGGAGATAAACATACTAAAAGTCCCCACCCCTCCGAGGTGAGCCCGAGGGGGGGGAGGCCGAAGAAGGTCCCATTTTTAGGTTTTTTGCTTATATGTCAAAAACTGTGCGTTGTACGATATTTTGTTGTGCTACATTATTAAACCTCATAAAATTTTCTATAACTTCGGCCTTGACACTTTTTATCTATCTCCAATCGTTGTCCAGCTATGAGCTTCCAAACATGGTCTATTTTGAAAACGCTTAAATTAGTTTTCCATACAAAGTCAGTAAAAAAATCTTAAAAATAAAATTTGACCAACTTCTGGTTGTCGTATCATAATGAAACTTTGCAAATGTCTAGAAATCTGATGACAATTTAATAATCTGGTACTACTGAGCTGATGTGATGATGGAGCCAGGAGGTGTCTACTGAAACTCATCAATGGCTATTAGTAAAACCGGCGAGTTTAGGCTCATTACATTCGAATCGATGAGACTTTTTCATTACACTTGCTGTCGAGGGTCTGATAATGTACCAGGAGGTGCCTACGTCTCATCAATCCTAATGTAATGAGCCTAAACTCGCCGGTTTTACTAATAGCCATTGATGAGTTTCAGTAGACACCTCCTGGCTCCATCATCACATCAGCTCAGTAGTACCAAATTATTAAATTGTCATCAGATTTCTAGACATTTGCAAAGTTTCATTATGATACGACAACCAGAAGTTGGTCAAATTTTATTTTTAAGATTTTTTTACTGACTTTGTATGGAAAACTAATTTAAGTGTTTTCAAAATAGACCATGTTTGGAAGCTCATAGCTGGACAACGATTGGAGATAGATAAAAAGTGTCAAGGCCGAAGTTGTAGAAAATTTTATGAGGTTTAATAATGTAGTACTACGAAATATAGTACAATGCACAGTTTTTGACATATAAGCAAAAAACCTAAAAATGGGACCTTCTTCGGCCTCCCCCCCCTCGGGCTCACCTCGGAGGGGTGGGGACTTTTAGTATGTTTATCTCCTAACTATTCCAAACAAAGTGACTAAGTTAGTTTTTCTGCTTTCGACTTTTCGATCCACATACCCTTTTTGGGCACTCATTGACTGGGCTATTAGTTGAGTTCACTAATAATAACTATTTAAAACTTTTTGACTCAAAGTACAGTTACCTACTATTCAAAGCCGCGTTCACAAACTAGTCTCGGATAAACAAAATAAATTTACATAGAATATGTAACACTTCCTAAATACCTTCCTATAGAGCATCCGTCACAGAATACTAACACAGTAACTCCAATCGAGTCATAGTTTAAGTCGCAGTTAGTATTAAAATGTCACAGATTCAGTATTAGTTAGTATGGACTGGTCACTTTCACTTGGCTCCTTATCTTCGAACTCGTTTTAAGTATTACATAATTATCTGGGTTATGTAATTTGCATGATATTTGAGTTTGTAGTGTTCGTTTTTTGTTGGGTTGTATTTGGGGCGAATATGCTCATTGGAGCGGAATAAATCAACATTTAAACTTGAACCCTTGTGAATTTTAGATGAAAGTTGAAAGATACCTTCGAGTCGATCTACGTGATCGGCCACTGGTAAATTGCATGTCAGTCTCAAAGACGTTATTAAGGATCTGTTTGGATGGAGAGAGCAATTAAAGACTGGTATCTATATAATACTAGCTGCGCCCAGCGGTTTTACCCGCTGTAGCCTATGTGTTATTCCAGGGTTTAAGCTATCTCCAAACCTAATTTCAGCTCAACTGGTCCAGCCGTTTAGGCATGAAAGAGTAGCAAACATACATCCAGACATACCGACATCCCTACATTCTTATAAACTTTCACGTTTATAATATTAGTAAGATGAGGTAATTGTACAATAGTATCGACCACTTTTAATTTGGACGTCTGTCCCGACCGTTAGAACATTTTTGTTTGAATAAGGAATAAGTTAAAATTAGATCTTTAAGTTATAATTTAGGTTACTTTTCTACTGGTGAAACTAGGGTGAAATCGTAGGGCTGTGCCCTGTGCCTATCTAAGATTTCTCCGTAGTCTATTTATTGCACTTCGTACAAAACCAGTTTAGTCTCGTTTCTAAATTAGATCATGTTACACTTTCGCCCACTTCATAATTGGCGTTGTTAGATCCCGCTTTTTCTTTGTAAATGTAAACGTTTTCTTTGTTTATTATATCTGAGAAAAGTAGTTATAAAATGTCTGAGTTATTGTTATATTTTTGCTCTAAAAATTAAGCATTTTTAGAGAATCATCAACAATCCACGCTTCTTATTTTCCATTTTAAACGGTTTTATTTAGCTTATAATTATATTTTTTTTACCTTAATTGCCTTTGTCAACAATCTTACCTGAAACCCTTTGGTTTCATTAAGAATCTTAATTTAATATCCTGCCTTAGAATGTCGAGACCTACTTTTGTATAGGATTTCGTGTCTATCTTATACCTTGTACTATTCTGCGGTACTATACCTAAGTATAATGCGGCTTAATGAGCCAGCGTATACAATAATATTATCATCTGGCGAACATCTTGTTTATCTAGAAACGAAACAAATTGAAATAAACGTAAGCCATTAATTAATAATTTCCATACTTATCTAAATAATAAAGAGGCAATGTTTGCAAAAATGGATTATCTCTGAAATTAACTAATCGAATGCCGCTTTATCATACATACATACAGGGTACATTTTTTATTACCACAACTTTTCATAATCCATTTACTCTAGTAATTTTTAACTATATATAACAGATCTTATTTATATAATCAAAGAAGAAATCACTTCACACAATAATTAATTGTATATAATTAACTACTATATTTTTATTAGCTTTTCATATTTTGCCAGCCTCTGTTTAGAGCGCGATGGTTAAGTGCAAATATTTTACACCATCGTCTAACGAAACCACGGACAAAAGCTAGTTTTAATAAAGATCATTAGCACCCAATCGCATAATAAGTATAATTAATAATGAATGAACGTTAATGATTGTGACAGCAAATAACCTCGTAGAGACTAGCAAGTGGTGGTGGTACCGTCCACTCGGCAGTCGACAGTGCACCTTCCTGAGTTTAGCTGGATTGATACTACGGTAGGTGATTGTGCTGTGTTGTGTTTGTTTTATACTTGTGTGTGGTGTACTGTACTTTGTATAGTGTAAAATGTAAGTTAAAACTGTTTCACAGTGCGTAAGGCAAATAATAATATTATACATTTACAGTCGCGCAGAATCCAATCTTCATTTTATCTGCTATTAATATCAGTATGTGTACACGAAAATATGATATGGTATTACTTAAGGGGGTGTGTGCTCATGATATTATAATACTTTTAAAAGGAATAAGTTCTACGTTTCATAGAAATTACCGATGAGCTGGTCCATTTTAACCAATTATTATTAATTGCAAATTTGATAAAAATATTTCTCGTTGAAAGTGCTTCAGTTTGAGGGTCTAGTACATGCACCGCATTATGAGAAAAACAAGTATTATAATGAGTTGCCTTGCAAAGTAAATTTATTGACATAAAATTATATCGAAACAAATGTAAATTCAAAGGATCTTAAACTACATAGTTAAGGCCATTTTAGGGGACTAATTAAAATATGTTTTAAAGACCAGTTAAAACCATCCCTTGTTCGTAGGTTAAAACAGTGTTTTGGTGACTTATGCGTTGCTTAGTTAGCACTCTTTTTTACAAGTACTAGTGGACACGCACGCACTTCGTTGCGGCTTTTAGAAAATTTTGAGTGTTTTTCTGTTATACATATAATATACATATAATAAACATACTGCTTGAATAACTCTATCTATTTAAGAAAACTACGCCAAAATCCGTTGCGTAGTTTTAAAGATTTAAGCAAATATAAGGACAGACAAACACGGAACGCGACTTTGTTTTATACTATGAAGCGAAGAAGACGAGCAAGACGCTCTTCTGATGGTAAGAGATAACAGTGTCCTAGAAATTTATTGTACAGTGCTACCCACGATTACATACTACATTTAGTGTTATGTTTAGTGAATAAAAATTCAATTCAGTCGGTTGCAGCTTAATTAATTTTGTGGCATCTAAAATCAATGTTAAATTAATTGCACTAATCAAAGAGACAACTAGTCTACATCTATGACCTTGTAACTGCAATACCAGCTTGGGGTGAAACCGCAAAGTAAGCCTAGACTCGTAAAAAGCTCCAGACCAACTTTAGAACTTGTTAACTACCCCAATTAATTTGGTCCCTACATTTTTATTCACGTACCTACTCATAATGGCTAGTTTGAGACTTTCATCATAAAATTAAATTTAATATTTCTTTCTCACAGTAAAATATTTTAAATACCAACTGAGACCACAGCTCGCAGCTCTTTGTATTGTGTATAGCAAATCATCTTTCTTAGTGGGCTCTTGATTCATTTCTCAAATAGATTAAATAGCTAAATAGACCTTGTTTATTTATAAGTTTTGGCGGTCTAATCACCACATATCCATCGACGACAAAAGGTGATCAGACTGATGATGTATTTTTAAACTTCATCAGCACTCGCTTTGACCTATTTACAAGATCTTGCTCCTAAAAAAAACTGATCTATTTTTAATTTTTCTGTTCTCTACATATTATTTTTCTGATCTGCATCTGACTAACAGTAGATATAGCTCAATATTAAAAATTAAACCTTAGTTCAAACCTAATAATTTATTAGTAAAAAACTTCATTTAAACCTTGAAAGCATAACCTCAAGATAATCCGTCTAAAAACGCCATCCGTAGCGTGTATGACCTTTACAATTTATGCCATGTTAGGCATAAATTATTTGTATTTTGTAAATAAATTTTAAAATGTCCTTCTGACTGACGAGCTTTATTGCATGTACACTATTTAAAAGGTCATACCTTAACGAATAACATATTATATGCATTAGCTTTTGGGCAACACACGACATTCACAATTTCAAATTTGATGTTCAATTTCTTAATCAAATTCAAATAGAGTAACAATTCATCGGACCAATTTTTCGAAAACACCTGCGATTTTTTATTTGTTTAAAAGTGTACATTTTCCTGTTAATAACGACCATTATCTAAATGGGTCAAGCGGTTTTCAAATTACGATTAAAAGGCGCGTCTCTAGTATAAGATTATTATTTTAAAATGATTGCAAGCTTTCATGTTTATTTTTACTGTACCTTCGAGTTTTTGAATAGCGATTTTTGTTATTCTTTTTATTCAAGGGTTTTATTTCTATAAATATTTTCTTTACAATAAACGATTCGTGAGTGAATAAAAAGTGATAGTGGTGTGTAGTGATTCATATTTGTACATAAACGGCATAAACACCCCGAAGAAGATCCTCATACAGGATCGAAGTAAATACAAGTGAGTTTCTGCCGTTTATTTAACATTAAACTTGATTAAAGAGGTAAAAGGCTATTAAATTAAACGTTTCAGCATAGTTTTCATTGTTTACCAATGCTTGACATCACTTGAACGCTGTTCCTTATAAAATTGTTTAGTTCCCGGTCTTATAAAATGCTCTCCTACCGAGCTCGAGACATTCTTAGAATAAGCTTTGGTATTGACAGTTTTTGTATATAGATATTTGTAATTTTTACAAGCTTTTATTTACTTTCACCTGTCTGTTGTCTGTCTGTAATCAAATCTTGCAAGTTTAATTTGATCCACTTCCCAGTTTCCGATTAAGCTTAAATTTTGCATGCGTGTATAAATCGGATAATAATAATACACACAAATATTATTATGACATAAAGCTCATCTAATGTTGTATAACTGGAAGGTGGGCATAGGAACTTTGTAATTAAATGACGCAACCCCATCGGGTTCGGGCTCATTTTATTTTTTATTCTTCTTGACAAGTACTTTGGTGCTAGATGGTAATAATAAAAATAAAAGCTTTTTTTTTTAATTTCACTTATTTAACTTCTCCATTATAGAAGAAATAAAGGTTATAATACGTTTATTTCACAGTTTTTTAAAGGGAGGTTTAATTTATTTATTTTGTTTACAAAGATATTCTTAACAAGTGGTCCTATTTCAATTATTGTATCGAAATTTGACTAAGCATTAAGCGGTTTTCAAGTTATGAAATAGAACCTCGCGTCTCGCTTATTGGAAGGAAACTTGGATTTGCTGTAATCATTGTTTTAATTTACTTAAAAGTTGTAGTTTTGGTGTTGTGAAATCCTAGGTGGCATTATACTGATAGTAGCGTCCGTGGCCCAGTGGTCATACGTCCGGCTTGTAAGCCGGAGGTCCTGGGTTCAAATCTCAGTGTGGCAAAGATTTTCACCTGGATGCTACCGTGTTTCGGAAGGCACGTAAAACTGTGGGTCCCGGCTGTTTCCTATAAGATATGTAGGAGGCAGTCGTTAGGTCACGTTGCAGGCCCTGTCGTAATCTCGGCGACCTGAAACTGCAACATATAGGTTAGCCACAAAACCTATAAATTGTGATTTGACTCTGACAGTGTAAGTAAGGAAACCTGTTCTGTTGGAGTATAAACCCCCAATTATTTATGGGCAGCGTTATCCCTTAACATCAGGAGAGCGTCTTGCTCGTCTTCTTACTTCGCATGAAAAAAAGACAGAGTTAGTACATTATTGTATATAAAATATGATATCCGCTGATGAAATAGAGCACGCTTAATAATATATTTCATTAGATAATTACAAGGATTATGAACATGAATATATCCCTAATTACAATTTATTAGTAAGTAATATATTTAACTAAATCATAATGAAATATTGCAACGTTTACACAATCTTTAATTAACTGTATAATATTAATTAAGCTCATACCTGCAATACTCTTGGCATTACAGGTATCCATTAGTAACTGCTGACTATAATAATTATTAGAATATTTTGTCGCCTATGAGGTACTTAAGAGATGAAAGGAAATATTTTATTTTTATAATTTAATTTTAAATTTAATCGAAATTGATCGCACAGTTTTCAAGTTATGATATAAACTTACGTCTCACCCTCGTTTAATAAATGTGCACTTGAAGTCGGTTTATTTTTTTTTCTTTTTGCTTGTATGAAGATACTACATTATTATTATACACTAGCAAACCCGGCGAACTCCATTTCGCCACCAGATGGTTTCCTGAAAAAATCCTGAATTTTCTTTGCTATAAACCTCACGGAGCCCGAGACCTTTCCAACGAATGCAAAACCGTGGAAATCGGTTCGTGCGTTCTGGAGTTATAGCGTCAGGGAGGAAAACCCGACTTATTTTTACAAGCTTTATATTACTTTCACCTGTCTGTTGTCTGTCTGTCTGTCTGTCTGTCTGTCTGTCTGTCTGTCTGTCTGTCTGTAATCAAATCTTGCAAGTTTAATCTGACCCACTTCCCGGTTTCCAATTGAGCTGAAAATTTGCATGCGTGTGTAAATCGGATGACAATGCAATATTTTTATGACATCAAGCTGATCTGATGATGGAGCTAGAAGGTGGCCATAGGAACTCCGTCATAAAACAACGCAACTCCATCGAGTTTGGGCTCATTTGATTCGTCTTGACGAGTACTTTATGATACAAGACGATAATAATAATTAAAGCTTGTTTTTAAAAAGTATTTTTAAAATTTCACTTGTTATATAGTAGAATAGACCCATTTCATAAACGTATATCATATTTTTATGCAAAAATATATGAAATTTCAATATAAAAATACGTAAATAAAAATGATTTTTTAAATACTGCCTAAAACGTTTCGAACTGTCATCTGACAGCGCGTGACGTCATCCACTGGCTGGTCCTTACGCTTCCTATGAAATGTTCCTGATTTCGACAAATTTTAATTATTCATAACTTAAAAACCACTAAACCGATTTTGATGCAACTTATGCTGTGCCCTTAGTTGGAGCATACTTAAACCAAAAATAAAGTCAATAACCAAAATGAATCTTATATTTTCAGAGAGACATTTTAGTTATTGACTTTATTTTTGGTTTAAGTATGGACCAACTAAGGGCACAGTATAAGTTGCATCAAAATCGGTTCAGTGGTTTTTATGTTATGAATAATTAAAATGTGTCGAAATCAGGAACATTTCATAGGAAGCGTAAGGTCCAGCCAATGGTGTGACGTCACGCGCTCTGATTGGCGTTCGCATTCGCGTAATAAAAGGAATTTTTTTTGAAATTAAAATTGATTTTATTCAATTTTGAAAATGTGATTTTATGTTTTTAAATACTGTCTTTTATGTGAAAAACATAACTTTATATCAATTCGTAACATGTGTCAACATCCCTATTTAACCTCAAATTCACGATCCACATAATTTAAACAGTTCAACTTACCACCTTAAAGACAAATGCCTGCTGTTGAAATTTAATAAAAATTTGCCCAAGAACACGCTTTTTTTTTAATCATCCAAGGAGAGCCATTGGCTACTACGTTGCCAGTATTAATTCGAAATAAGGTTGCAATAAAACTTATCAATATCCTCCGCGCCGACACGGCCATTACCACCTTAAAGACAAATGCCTGCTGTTGACATTTGCCCAATACGCGCGTGGTTTCCAATTGAATAACTTATTTTTTTACTTTTTTTTCATTTCTTTTGAAATTTTTCCTGAATTTTCTTTGCTATAAACCTCGCGGAGCCCGAGACCTTTCCAACGAATGCAAAACCGTGGAAATCGGTTCGTGCGTTCTGGAGTTATAGCGTCAGGGAGGAAAACCCGACTTATTTTTATATAGTAGATTAAAACAAAGTCGTTTCCTTATAATCTTTTAAACAGCTTAAAGTAATTTCTTGTGGTTTTCATCAATAAACAGAGTGATTTAAATGTATTAATCATCAGTTTATGAAGTTTTTCTTTGTCACACATTTTCTTAGAAATTAACTATATAATATAAACATAATGTACTTTTAATAGTAACTTTTGAAAACCGATGAACGATGTCTCTTTCGTTGATTTTTAGCCGAAATGAAGCGACGCAATATTACCAAACTAGGATTTCAAAACGTGTGTTAAAAACGTTGGCGTCGAGTTTTGTAAGATGGCATCGGAACATTTAGCAATTGCATTTTCTCCTTACAGTGACTAAATATTTAAACTTTATTAGCCAAATATTTGTGTATTCGTCTTCTTTTTAAGGCAGTGTAATTAATTAATTTATTAATGTACATTTTTCAAAACTCCGTACCTACTTATTTGCGCGTAATTATCTTTCAATGATATAGATAGTTATTATAGAGCAATTAATAGGTCTAACTTCCTTGGTACGCAACAATATTTTAATTGGATAACAAAAAAATTCTTAAAAAAAAATTGAAATGGAGGACATATTTTGATTTTATGAATGCGTATTAATTTTGCTAACGTGTCATTAAAAAGAGAGCATTTACTTAATCAACTTAATTTTTGTGAAAAAAATTGTATCTTAACGCTACCTACCTACACAAAATTTAGTAAACATTATTTAGAGGAAGCAGAGTTATATTGGAAAATAATTTTCGTACGACGCGACAGAATATTCATTTTAACTATCAGAATATCGTGTTGTTGGCAACCCTGGCACGGCTAGGGCTGGCGCACTGGTACCATTGGCACACTATCAGCTAGTGGGTTTGTTTTACGAGCTTCCTTGCCACTTGAAGCCGCACTCACAAGGCTTGCGCCGCCGTTAGTGTCAAGTAATATGGCCCTACTCGCTTTCAATTTATGTGCCTTTTTCGCTTGAAATATCAGGTTATGAAAAAGTTTAAAATGTTTTATATTAGTGGTAAAGCATGTATTATACCCATCTTTTAATATTAGCGTAATGTTATCTCGTAAAGTTACTTTCAGATATTTATTACTAGCTGCGCCCAGCGGGCCCACCCGCGGGCTTCCCGTTGTGCTGTAGCATATGTGTTATTCCAGGGTCTAAGCTATCTCTATACTCTATACTAAATTTCAGCTCAATCAGTGCACCCGTTTTAACGTGAAGAAGTAGAAGGTAACAAACATACACAGACACACTCACAAACTTTCGTTTTTATAATGATATGTGTGTGTGTGTGTGTGATAGTGCGCGACACGGCACGTAACTTGAAATAAAATGGCTGCCTTCTGTGCTTTTCAATATATAACTAACCTTCACGTGGATCTCCCACATCTCATTTAACACCCGAAACCATATCACCGGCTATCGACGTCTTTTTTTGTTCTTAATAGGTTAGCCTTTGACCACAATCTCGCCTGATCTTAAGCGACGATGCGGCCGTAGATGGTAGAATACTGAACCTAGAAGGCGGGCGAGATCACAGAGGAATATTAAATCTACTGCGAATGTCTCTGATTAATCTTCACAATAATACAACATCACTCATCTTGTCTTAAAAGAACCAGAAACTTTATATTAGACACCGTGAATCCCATACACAGCAGAATAAGAATAATAAAACTACACATACTACATTCGCCGTAGTCAAAGCTAACATAATTTTTTACATAATTTGTATACCTTCTGTATTATACTTCATCGCATTATTCGTCTCGTTTCTACTTTTGGCTTTCTGAAACAACTATCACAGCTTAGAAGAGTACCTAAGTAGGCAGAACACATTTATATTATTAATACTGTGTCATAGCCCTGACACAGCCGCGTAAGAATACACGTACAGTAACATTCATCTCTATTATCTCATATCTTAATTTGAACGTAATTACACAACCTCATAACCACCTTGATACGAGTATTTATAAAAAACTTCACGCTCCTTTTAACCAATGCTACGCACATATTATATGACATTAACCCATCGTACGTAACACTTACAACTCGACCAAAAATATCATTTCGCCATTCATTGAAGAGTTGATGACTACTCAAAGACGATATTGTGAAGTAAACCAGCGATGCATATAGCGTCTTCAGATTTGCTCATTTAGCTGACTGATGGTTATATTATGCTCATATTATGATCATGGCGAGGCTACGCCTTTCACTTTCAGTTGTCTTATTAACTTTATGTAGGCATAAAATTGTACTCTATAGAATGGATACTTATCTCACTTCCTGGTCATTAAGGGCTACTTTAAATTACCAATGCTGAGGCCTTATCTTCATTTTATTATATTACAATTTTATAATATTATAAATTTAATTATTTTCCCTATTTATTCAAACAATTACTATCTTAGGGTGACAGGCGCAGTGTAGTGTCACATAGAATATTTAATTTCAAAACACTGGGTGGGACTCTATCTGATATTGGCAATTATAATGCTTGCCATCAGACACCGGATTTACTCGTCTTGTAACTTGTCATAAAAAAATAGAACAAATTTTAGCCATTTAAAAAAGTATGACAGTCTTAACAATATTAAGAAAATTCCCAAAGCTAATCTTACCACGTAAAAGTCATCGTTATTAAAACGTAATAAAATAAAAAAAAAATGTTATTACCAACAGAAAATAAGTTACTTAAAAACAGACTTGCACACACAGAGCAAAACCATTTCTAAATTGCATCTGTTACCCAAACAAAAAGTGCATGACGTCTACAAGAATCAGATGCATTTATAAAGTGGCGAACTCTTCCAATTTAGCAATAGAAAACAAGTATTTAGAAGACAATTCGCGTTTAGCTTCGAACAATGGTTCAATAGATGGCCATAGTTCGGAGGTGAACGGTTGTGACAATGGAACCGATGGGTGAAAATGTTTTGTGACCAGCCATTGTACACGTAATTTATTCCCGGTGTATTGTGTAAGGTAGTGCATTCACTTTGTTTTTTAATGTTTAGTACCTATGAGAGGCATATTATTATGAAGAGACTAAGACAATTCGCAGACAGTTTTTTTTTAACACAACGAAGTAAGAAAACGAGCAAGACGCTCTCCTGATGGTAAGAGTTAACGCTGTCCATAATTAGTAAGTGCAACCCAGTATTTTACAAAGCTAAAATTCTGGGTGCACTGCGCTAAAGCTTTTTACTTAAGAGTCATAAGATGTAAAGACTCTTCAGCCCAATAATTTCACTAACTACAGTGCCCTCCTACCGAAGCACAGCAATGTTTGCACATCAACTGCAGTTGCGAGACTTGGTATTTTTTACAAGTAATGTTTTTGGTGGCATTATTATTACCATCTAGCACCAAAGTACTCGTCAAGACGAATCAAATGAGCCCAATCTTGATGGAGTTGCGTCGTTTAATTACGAAGTTCTTATGGCCACCTTCCTGCTCCATTATCAGATCAGCTCCATATCATAATAATATTGCATTGTCATCCAATTTATACATGCATGCCAAATTTCAGCTCAATCAGAAATCGAGAAGAAGATCAAATTAAACTTCCAAGATTTGCTTACAGACAGACAGACAAAAGACAGATGAAAGTAAACAAAAGCTTGTAAAAAAGACGCACATTTTAATTCACAACTTAGAAAACTGCTCGAACGTTGTTCCATTTTTCCTGAATGAGAGCAGCAATGCGACTATATTAAGCAAGTGTAGTAAAAGTAGAAAAGAAAACCATCAAAGGTCGTACATACGAGTACGAGTAGACTCGATGCAATATCCCCACGCATGACTGGTTTTAACTGCAATTTCTTTCCATGGTTTGATAGACTATCTATTTGCAAATGTGCATGGAAAAACTGTAGTGAAATGACAAGTTACCATGTAAATAGAAACTGACATTTCATCTATCACATTTATGTTATACTAGCTTACGCTTGCGGTTTTGCCCGCGTGGACAAATCCTTTCTTAGCGAACGTCATAATAAGACATACCTTTGTTCCAAATTTCAACTTAATCCGTTCAGTGGTTTGGGCTGTGCGTTGGTAGATCAGTCAGTCACTCTTTCCTTTTATATATTTTGATTTAGATAGAGAGTAGGTTCGATATTCGGTGTGTCGCTGGAAGTGGTTGGAGGAGGAAGACGGAGGACCGAGTTGAGTGGTGTAACACGGAGGAGGCCTATGTGCGGGCTATGAGCAGTAGACGTACATATCCTGGGATTCATGTTGACGATTTTTTTTATACATAGGACATATATAACTAGGACATTTGGTAGGTCTATGGTCGAATTTTTAACAAACTCAGATGAAGTTACGCAGATCAACCAGCAGCTTTTATATACTTAAATACAAATTTTATTACTGGTTACAAAGTTATGGACTTACTGATTTTAAAGGCCAATCCAAATGGTAACAGTATAACTCTACAAGGTAATTAAGGTGTTAATAATAATAAATTACTATTTACGACGACGTGAAATCAAGTACATTTTGTTCGCACAAAAAAAGCAAAATCAAATTCAGTCTATCAACTCTTTTAAATGTTGGCAGTGTGTAAAATTTGGGTAAACAAGTGAATTAAATTAAAAATTTAAAAAACCCCCAACGCAATACGTAATTCACCATTTTTTTGATGGCAGCCATCTTGGATTTTAAATTTTATATAGTGGGCTGTATTTTACTTGTCAAGCCCTTTCATTTGATACCCATATTGAGGGGGTCGTGGAAGAAAAAAATAATCCGCCATTTTGTAGCGGCGGCCATCTTGGACCGATTTTCACCAAACATGGCTAAGAACACTCTCGACTAACTCTACTTTTAAACTAAAAAAACTAAATCAAAATCCGTTCATCCGTTTGGGAGCTACGATGCCACAGACAGACACACACACACACACACACACACACACACACACACACACACACACACACACACACACACACACACACACACACACACACACACACACACACACACACACACACACACACACACACACACACACACACACACACACACACACACACACACACACACACACACACACACACACACACACACACACAGACAGACACGTCAAACAGTCCGTAGGTTTTATTTAAGTTTTGTTATAATCGCTCTAGTGAATTTTAAGTTATTTATGAATTAAAATGCGCGTCTCGCCTTCGCTTGTTGAAAGAGTGGAGTTTATACTTATAGATGTATTTTAATTTGTGAAGTATTTTTATTTTTGTGTTTTTACGCTCGCGTAATTTTGATAAGCCACAATGCGGAACAGAGAAGCAGTAACCTAAAAAAGCGCCAATTCCTTTCCGACTTCACAGTACAGTTCACTGTACACACTACACTCCTCCTCCATCAGTCGTGTTCCTCATGTCTGAGGGTCGTGACCCCCTCCATCCATGACTTTCGTCCGAACAATGGAGCGCCATCTGCTCCTATCTCCGGCTACCCGGAGAGCATCGTAGACGGTAGAGTCGAGCGTGGTGCGGATCTGGTCGGACCAACGCATTGGGCTGCGGCCACGTGGTCTTTTTCCATCCACTTTGCCGGTGATCACCAATTTCTCAAGATCACACACTACACTACTCATAGTGTAATAATTCACTGTGCACTATTCATAGTGTAATAATTTAATCAAAATGTGATTAACTTCATAAATAGAAACGTCCGGTACAATAGGTGAAGCACAATACAGGCCCGATCAAAGCAGGTCCAATTTCAGACTAATTAAATTCGGTACGTGTAACTGATTCTGTTAGATTAGACCCATTAGCTAATGAATGCGCTGTGTTTTGTGACCCCCGTCATTTCTCTAATTAATTTACTCTTTGATGATTCAATGTATTTGTCTGGATTAATATTGTTTAAATAATGGAGAGTTCGACTAGTTTTATCTGTCAAACATGCTAGATACATATTATGTAAATAGATTATAATTCTTTATTAAAATTCCACCCAATTTAATGCAAAGAAGTAAGAAGACGAGCAAGACCCTCTACTGTTGGTAAGAGATTATAATCATTACAGTGCTTCCAGGACATATTATATAATATTTGTGGCACATTGAAGAATACATGGAGTGCAATATTGAAAAACTCTACGTACAACAAACTATAGCCTCCACCCTCTTGCGCCATTTTTATCTATCCTGTGTGGATCTAATCCAGGTTCCAAGAATCCTAAAATATCGTTGACCTATCATGGTCGATGCCAAAACCAGTCGCTCATTAATCGGAGACAAGATCATAAAAGTTAAGCGCTATACGGCCAGTTTTCTTATACACTACAATCATTCTTAGTGGACCTATCAAACGCTAAAATATGTACTAGGATGACAGCTGATAGTTTTTCCACGACTGTTATCTCAGTTATCCACAAGAGCTTGCACTTGGCTAGCGGGGCAGTAAAGAAAATTCTTGATGTTTAGCGAAACCACCACCTGATTTTTTTAACTTATTTACTTTCTACGTTAATTGTAATATTACAACCAATTTCTTAAATAAATTGTGTACGTTGTGTCATGCTTGTGAAATCTCGCTTACTTAGTAAATACATCTTATTTCTCTTAAAAACATGAAATCGACGCACATTAGAACTCCATTGAAGACCCCATGCCTCATAACAAACGTCATAGACCCCGAAAGTGCGAGAATTATCGTCAGATAAAATGCTGAACGATCAAAAACGCCACCCAAACGGTTATGAGGCCGTGTTTACATCGGTCAAGTCATAAAACGATGTGATTCATCGTTTTTCCGTACCGTCATCAGACTCATAAAAAACTGATTTAGTACCATGTCTCTATAAAGTTAACCGCACTTTTGCTATTCATGTATTATGACAACACATTTGTGTTATGACAGAGCGTTATGGTGTATGTTAGTGTTGTTTCGTAAGTTTCGAGACAACTGTTATGTAAAGTTCTCATCATTTATTGAGTAGCAGTGGTGTCAGATTTTCTTATATCCTTTAGAAGAAGTAGAGTGCCACAACATGAAAGAAGCCTGTGCCCAATAGTTGGATATCCTGCCGTGACATACTAAATTTACTAATTATACACGTATATTATGTTTTCGTTAAAAATGTATCAATATTTAGTGTTAACTCCGCGATATTATATTTATTTAAAATCTAATAACATAAATTAATTATGATGGATTTCAGAAAAGCAAAGCCTTATTGATTTTGGGCACCACCACCAATTTATAATTTCATTCAATATTTTTGAAGTGAAAACTTCTTTAGCGGCGCTGAGCACTTTTTTTTGTATGGGTAAAAACTTTAAAAATCGCGTCAGGGTCACGTGATGCTGATCGAAAAAGCGTAAGATCGAGGGGAAGGGAGAGGAACTAGTATCTCCCACTCTTTCTACCGTGCCTGAGTGTGCTGCTCTGTTTAGGCGGCACAGGGGGCTTAGACAAGCGCGCGCCTTTTTTATTTTTTAATTTTGATTTCAATATAAATTTTGCAGACGATAAAAATCAATCATTAATTGAATTTTTAAATAATGAATTTGGTTTAACTATGTCAAATGATCGCAATTTTAGCACAACGAAATACAAAACTACTATTGATGCGGTATTTATTAGACACTTAAATAGGTTCGAATCAAAACTGTTTGTTTCTTACTTCAGTTATCATAAACCAATTGTATCAGTTGTAAAAATTTGCGATGATGATTCTGATAATAACGATGGTGTAAAAGTCGTCGAAATTATGGATGGAAGTTGATTTTTCTGAGAGATAAAATTTAATGTAATATATAAATAACGATATAATATTATAAATAACAACATATAAATTGTCATATTTGTGTACGATAGCGCAATAAATAAACATTGTATTCTACCTCATAAATGATAGTATTTAAAGAACTAATGGAAGTACTGGGTCACTAGGGTAACAATACTGAATCATGACAACCATTTATTTCGTTTCAACACAAGTACCTACAGTGTTGTAATGTATACTATTAAATCCATAAAATATTAGGTAACCCATAAATTGAATATTTTAAGTTACCTTCATTCCACCAATTTTATTATTATTAATAGCTTTAGGTGCAACCCCATCTATCTTTGCGGCATTGTCACTTATTAACTTTAGGCAAAATAGTGGTTTTAATTAGCTATCATATAACTACTGATTAAAAAGAACTAATATTTTTATTAATAAATACTAAACTGCTAAAACTTTTTACGTAAAAATTTAATTGAATAAATATTTAATTGGAAAAACCAAAGGTTTTTTAATACCGTCTTATGCGGAAAACAACCTCATTCCGCCGTGGGTTATTGCAGCACCCTTATAAACTATTTATTAAAAATAAACATAACAAAGGTAAAATACCAAAGGTCATGTGTTAGGTTTAGTTAATATTTTATTAGGTTTTAAGTGCCTAGTAACTGTACCTAGGTATCTTTTATATAAGTTGGCAGTATACATACTGAAATGCTATAAATTTGAGATTATACTGTGGATACTGGTAGCTTCATATAAAACTATTTTCCATAAAAGGTCCATCTTATCTTCCCAATATTGTTATTATTTCAAAATGTTTTCTTTATTTACCCTACACGCGCAACCTTTTACCGGTCCGTTGAATCACATTACGTTACACCATACACATTGACATACAAAGCATATAAGTATATAAGGAAAACTACTTGTAACAGGCTCATCCAGGTGTCTTCTGTGTCTTCAACAATATTATATCTAAATAGACTTGTCATCTTTTATTCGGAACAAATTGTACTGTAATAATTACCTTTTTTTTATGCGAAGAATTAAGAAGACGAGCAAGACGCTCTCCTGATGTTAAGACATAGCGCTGCTCATAAACAGTACAGTGCTACTTAAGATTTCACAATGATGTGAAATTCTAGGTGCACTGCACCAATGCTTCTTACTCAAGAGTCATATTAAGATGTTAAGACTCTTCAGTCCAGTAATTTCACTAGCTACAGTGCCCTCCTATCGAAGCACAGTAATGTTTGCACATCACTGCTCAAGCGGTAGAATAACTGGCACTGTTGGGGTCCCCACCTAGACGACCTCCTGCAAAGGAAGTCTACCCCAGGTAAACCTATTAGTAAAATACTAATAAAATATTATATAATACTAGCAGCGCCCAGCGCTTTTACCGAAAGAGAGTTTTGGAGAACCGATCGCTATCTTATGATCGTGTTTTGTTTTCACTAGAGAAAATGACAAAGTTATTATTTTTGTACATTATTTTCAGGCGTCAAAATCATTTATTTTATCGTGTCTCTATTCAGATAGCAAATACAATTATATATACGAGTATCTTAGAGTATCTCTATTATATACATTTCTATACTGAACTGTACCTATCTCTGAGAAGTGTTTGGGCAGGTGATGTGTAATGCGCGGATTTATCCCAGAGCGAGAGAAGGAACATCCGACGCGGGATATAGGACATTCGCTTCGATTTAGATGTATCCTCCGGTGGATTGTTTGGAATTTATTACCTGTCTTTTTTGTATACGTGGAATTGAGATAACTAAACCTTTGTACGATACAGTAATTTTACGAAGATATGTTTTTAAAGATTTATTTTATTAAAAAAAATAGTTTAAATAGTTATGACGTCATAGGGAAATAACGTAATTACTGGGAATTGATTCAAGCGAATTAAAGTAACAATGAATTTATTGACATACAAAAAAAATAAAATACAGCGGCAAATAGTACCTAAATGACATCAAAGAAAAAACATCCCTTTCATTTCATGGAAGACCCTACAAACCATTATATTTTGTAAATAGCTCTAAATATTGGTTGTTTTTGTATATTATTGGAAATTGGAAGCATAATATTTATTAAAATTTTAAATAATTCTATTTTATAAATAAAACATAGAACCCTTCAACTTATGCTTTGTAAATAAATATTGGTTATTGAGTCGTTTATTGTCTGAAAAATAATATTTATGAAATACAAGCAAAATAATACAGTTCACATGCTTCAAAAATCTGCCTCACTATTTTTATAGGACTTTCACGACCTACAAAAATTTATAAACACGTGTAACTTATATTCTCGTTCGAAACAAATTATAAAAATAGAATATGCTTGTGGTTAGGTGGCGCTGTGTGCGCTGTGAAATATTTATTTATTTTTTAATAGAATAGAATTACTCTTTATTGTGGCCACGTAACAAAATGTATTTAAAATTACTATGACAATATTATAACATATTGGCCCACAATGGGCGGCCTTATCGCTCAAAGCGATAGGTACTTATATTTTGACAAAAAATGATTTTTTATTTGAATGTAAAGTATTCGTAATGTGCTCGTATGACCTCTCACACCCTACCAGTCCCTGCTAGTCCGATAGTATTGTAAAACCTTTATCCAGTTTTATTTGCCTGGAGCGTCAGAACAGCAGCGAGGCGAAAGTTAACCATGCGTTTTCAGACGCAGCGCATGAGTTCAAATAAGATTTTATTTTTTTATATATAACTTTTTTTTTTGTTAATTTTAAACGTAATGTGATTTTCTAATGATATATCTTCGAGGTTTCTAAGTGAATTACCAGCCACCCTGTATAATATTATGTAATTACTAACTAGTTGATTACTCATAATAACACATTTCTCTTAAAACTTCACTTAAGCCACGCTACCGGTTTTACATGCTGAAAAACCTAAGTGTTATTTTAACGTCTGAACCTATAACTGAATTGTTTGCTCTATCCTTCCACCAGTTTAGGCATGACTAGTTTGATGTTCAGGGCAGCAATAAAGCAACTAAAAGCTGGTTATCTAAAAAAATCTTTAGTAGGATTTCCATATCTGATTATTCAGTTGTAGAGACACAACAAAAATCACAATTTTCAAATCAAATCAAGCGATTATTTTCCAGAATGCATAAACCAATACAAAAGTTGTTACACAGCTTAAAATTAAGTTAATGCTTTCAACCTGCTAGCGCTAGCAGACTATTTTTATATATCCCTATTGTTATAAGGCCAAATCAGGCCAACATTTTATCATGATGTAGTACATAACATGTTCCATTTATTTATACGGTAAACACAATTCAGCCATCTCGCAAAGGAATAAAACTGTTTGTCCAGGTGGTGTGAGCGCTTCGAACAAATGGTATTTATTCGAAAAATGCTGGAATAGGAGCTTTGGATGGAGTGAAACATGCTTGTGTCTGCTTGTTTACTCGGTGTCACGGGGAAATGTAACAATGGTGTATTATTAAACAGAAGGTTTTATAATAAGCCTTAATAGGCTCTCTTTTGAATAGTTATGTAGTCAGATTAATAGTTATTGTTTTATATTGTTACTAGTGGACACGAGCGCACTTCGTTATGCCTAACAGAAAATTATGAGATTTTTATTACTATATTATGCATGTTATATGTACATTAAACCTTTCTCTTAAATCTCTCTATCTATTAAAAAAACTGCATCAAAATCTGTTGCGTTGTTTTAAAGATTTAATCATACATAGGGCAGACAGACGCGGATAATCTAAGAGCCAAGGGTTGGTTGGTAAGTTATTACGAGCCTAGCTATTAAGTATTTGCAGTTGACTGATTTAAGTTATATTATTAAGCTCTTAAACTAAAATCATTGTAAGATTTCATATATCCAACCTGCACATACAACCATGTACCTACACATATACATATTATGTATACATCGATTAAGGAAATTTTTATTGTCTAAAATTTACTACACTATCAATGACTATCTGAATGACATTTGAAATATTATCTGGAACTCTTATAATTATAATTAATATACTTTAACATTATAAAATTGTACATTAACAAATTTTTGCATGCCAGACGGTGAGACATGGAGTGCTTGTGTAGTTATAAACAACAACATCTGTAAACCTGTATACCCATGTGTGCAAATAAATGATTTGATTTGATTTGATTTGATCGAACACATAATCAAAATCAGTTCTAGTAGTATTTTCGTTGCGTTGGTACATTTTTATTCAGATCTCTGAAAGCAAATATAACAACGCTTCCATCCATCAACTTTGTCTGCAGTTTAGAGTCAAACATAAAATAATCTTTCATCCTATTAGTTCCACCCGGAGGACAACTGAGGAATTCTTCATTTTTCTCAAAAGAGAAATAATTTTAACAATCGGACGCATTGCAGAAAAATTGAAATAAAGAAACAACTTTCCGTCTTCTGTGAAATTAAATTCCTTTGCCATTTGAAGATGCCTTTAATTTTGCTGGGGATAACTTTTTATGGGTCACTGTTTTGTTTTTAGTGGGATGTTACAATCATCTTGAGAAAATGTATTGTTAAAGTTTTTGCAACTGTTGATGTTGAAGACGGATTTACACTGCGTCAGTATCTGACTAAATTCAAAACACGCTAGTTTATTAATGTGTTTTTAATTAATTAATGAAACAAAATATTATAGATCCACAAAAATACATTAAAAAAAGGAAAAAATACAATTCAAATATTATGTGTGTAGCAACATTTTCGCTAACATGCTTTTGTGTTTCGGAAGGTAAGAAAACAGTGGATCTCAGTAGATTCCTTATTACGATGACACCAATTTTGAAACAACTCAGTTTTAAACAGACTAGGCACTTCGAATTTTAAGTCAGTAGGTTACTGCGTTAGTTACTGCGCATGTGTAAATCAGCCTTTACTTTATAATTGTTAATTAAACAATCTTCAAATGGCTTCGCACATCTATTAAGTGTTTGTCCATCAGGCATTGAGCATTCGTGGGAAAGACCTTGTTGCATCACCAACGACCTACAGAATTTCAATCGGCCACCGCACCGTAGAAAGCGTTGCGTGTTTCACGCGTACATACGTACCTATTATTGCAGCTATATGAGTGTATTGACCAGTGAATATGATACTTAAGGCTAATACCATAAAGACTATAATTACGTGACACTTTGTTTTTAAGATAAATCATTGTGTACATCTCAAATGCATATTTTAGTAAACATTCTTGATAGCTGTATGCATTCTTGGCCAATTGATTAGACATATTTTACATAATAAATGGCCACACGACATGATGATGACAAGCAAATAATATCATTTTTATTTTGCCTAGAAATTATATTATAATATTATTATCTTTGGTCATTATCTGACGTGATGCAGTTTTTCTAGAAAACTTAGGTCTTGGGAGTCTTAGTTAAGTAATTGATTCTCGTATCAATCTTTGGTATACGTCGAGCTAGAAAGTCTTGAGTCTTTCCCGAAATCTTTCTCGACAAAAGCCAGGCCAGACTCAGGTTATGCCATGAGTATGTACTTAATTAATAAAATCCCTTCTTTTCTGAAATTCTTTTATACGTCATTGATCAGTTAGTAAATCAGATTTGAACTGTACTCTAATAACTCATATTATGACTAAGTTAAAAGGTATTGTGACAAGGCAAAGTGACATTAAATAATAATATACAATTAAGTTTATTTGACTTATAATGGATCGCATTTCAATTGCAAGAGACAAGGTATTTTGCGCGCTCTCTAATTGATAAAATCGTTTATGATAATAATACTGAACTCTTGATATAAAACGATATTTTTGACAAGTTTCCTTGAATTATTATTGCAAATGATATATAACTTTTACTAGTAGGTATAAGTTGTGTTACGTATAGGTACGTTTTAGGTAGGCTGCCTGACAACAAAGAAGGAACTGATTACAAAAGTAATCCAGCTCGTAAAATTAAAGGCTGGACAGGGAAACCAATTCTCATCAAATACTCTTACCTTCACGGTTGACGAGCAGAGCATTTTCCCTAAAAAGCAATTTTCCGATCACTCAATATCGACCAATAGTGCTTATCTTCCAGATATTACACGTAAGGTGGTCCTCATAAAGCCGATCGGTAATCAAAACTTTTAACAGATAACAAGTTCCCAATATTATCCCCTATATACCTCGGTGCCCGCAAAACTTGGCAAAATTACGATTATGGTATTACAACCCAACTCAACTTTTGCAGGGCCGGTGTATTACGTACGGATAATCTGTGGGAAATATGAACGAGCTTCGGGAAAATAAGCATTGCTTCATTAAGTACCGAGAGGCGTATCTAAATAGTATTGACGTTTCTCTTCGTAAAATACTAACGTAAAAATAATAGATGGAATTTCGTGAAGAATAATAAATGTGTCTCAAATAAAGGGGTACCTATTGAATAAACCTTGTAGACCGAATATTTATTTTCCAGATCAATGAGCTTTATAGTGGAAAAATAACTAACTTTAAAAATATAAATCATTGCTTATTTTCTTTTACAGAAGATGACCCTCCTTCGTTGCTGCTTAGCAGCTATGCTCGTGGCATCAACACTGGGTGCTGCAGTGAATGTAGAGAAAACCGTTAGACAAGTCCAGGACATACTTCAAGGAAACCAATTCTTACCGAGATTATCGAGGGAAGAAATATTGCAACTCTTGAATGATATAAGAGCTGAAGATGAAAAGAGTTCATCGGCTTCCAGGGAAACCAAATCAGAAGAAATAACAACCCCATTAAATACAAATGAAAATGAAATCACACCAACATCAGAGATCCTTAATATTAATGACAATTTAATATTTAAAGAAAATGAACCTTCAAGCCCACTTACTAGTACTGTTAAGAGTACAACGACGAAACCCGAACCATCAGTAATGGTAGTCCTGCCTTACACACCACGTGATGGATCTTCATTGCAAGAACTATACACTCGACCGCCAAGAGTTGAAAGAGTTCCACTATCAGAAATCACTACACCTAGTTCGGTGGTAGCTCTAAGTTCAAATAAGATAAAAGATACTCTTACCCAAAACGCAAAACTAGCAGATAAGCAAAAATTAGAATTCCCACCTGAACTTCAAGCGTTCTTAGATGCGCATGGTCTCACGGGCCAGCCTGGACAAGATCATTTTTTGCTTCCGCTCGAAGGATTCAAACCTTTACCGCCAGCGAAAGTTGTAGATGGTACTGTTCAACTTCCAGAAAACATACTTCTCGCCTACGACTTGATATCGCCTAGTGATGACAGTAAATTTAATTCAGAGGGAGTAGTTTTACCCCCAACTAGCTTCTTGTATGAGCCTCTCCGTCCCGAAATCCCTTTTGAACTAGATACTTCGTCATCAGAAACAAAAGAGACCATATATCCGTTAGATGTCCCTAAAAGCCGGAAAACTAAAGCAGTAGATACACCAAACTACGAGCCCATCGATTACGATTCTATTAAAGTTATTCCTTTGAAAAAAGGTGTCAGTCCTGTAGAAGATATTAATAGTAGTATAAACAATGGACAAAATAAGAGACAAACGAACACTACTAGCGAAGAGACGACAACAGTAACTACAACATCTCAAGCTCCAGATGTTACTACAGTTACTGAAGAATCTAAAAGTGCTTCAACAGAGGCTCCTGAAGCAGACGCAGAATCTGCATCCGCTGACACTGACAGCGGAGCGTCTATAGCAGACTTAGAAGAATCATTTGGAGGCCCTCTACCCGAGGAACCAGGAGACTCAATGCTGCCTCCGCCCAGGAAAAATGGCTTCTATTGGATGGTTGATTGGAACAGTTTTCTAGAAGTCGGAGACGGGGATACTAAAGTGAATATTCGTTTCGAGCCCAAACTTGGTGATCCCCAGATGTTTCTACCAGTAAGCGTACCGTGATTAATAAAAAACCGATGCAATATTCATGAGTTCTAGTCTTGCGGTTAGTTTTAGTATTATGAAAAGCGAGGGGCTGGATATAAATCAAATAATTGCGAATACTCTATGATTGTAGATCGTAAATTATATTGAGGGGCTGAGGGGTTTTGATAGGCTAGACTTACGAATCACAGAATCGTTTTGAAGTCTACTCGAAAAGGTCTATTAATTAAAGTAATTGAATCATAAATTGGGCCTGGCAACAGTTTTCGAATGAGTCCAATCAAGAATTACGTAAATGTCGCTTCTTGCAGTAGCGTGTGCCAAGCGCGGGATGAATAAGGGTGAAATTAGAAGGAATGTATGCCGTGGTTATCGGACCAAAGAAATCGAAACGACGCAAGTGAAATGATCGCGTGACACGACACGTTTGATATTGTTAATAAGAAGCCATTCTCTGTATAATTCGTTAGTAAAATTAATTATTTAATTAGCTAAGATGTCTTTGATTTAATATTTACGTTTTCATAAAACATCTAAATCTAGATTTAATATAGTTTCCATTTGATTAAAATTAAGAGTTATTTGATTTAGGCCCTTATTGGCGATTCAATTTACTTTTGCATTTTGTAATATCTTTTCACGAATACGAAATCTTGATAAAATTATTTTGCTTTTGAAAATGGATTATAGTTGAAAATTCAGAACGAAATTAATCATAATAAAAATAGTCTTAAGGTATGAAAATTGGTTTTGTATTCATTAAGTTAACAAGATCATTTTTTTAAACATTTTCTTAGTTTAAAACTAGTTAAGCTATTTCCTAACTAAAATACTACGAGTATTTTGAATGTAAGTTTTGGCCTATGTAAGGCAGTGGCCACAACGATCCAAGGCCTTGTAGAGGCAGACAATAACCGCCACTTTGCAGTTTTATATTATTTACTTCCTAAGACACTGTTCCCCAGCTGTTACTTCCAAACCTACCAACAAAATATATTATGTACTCCTAACTCAGTGGATTGTAATAGGCAGATATCGCGTACCAAAAATAAAGCAGAAAAAACGCGGCAAAATTAAGTGTGGTACTATTCCACTAATATTAAAAACGCAAAAGTCAATCATTAAGAGTGTATTTGCTTTTCTTATCTACTTATTAAATAGATATCTCTTTATTGTACATCAAATTTACAAAACAAACAATATTGAACACTAATTACATTCGATATTAAAAAAAAATGTAGCAGAGTACGATGGTATTTTTATACCATCGTACTCTACTCACTCACGTTTGTAATAACAATTATCATACACTCTACAGACTACAACAATATCGCACATTTTTTTTAATATCAAATGTAATTAGTGTTCAATGGTGTTATTTTGTGCCATTGTTGGTGGTGACCGTAAGTCTCGTGTGGTCATATTATTATAAATACCGTATTTCTTTATACCACTTACTAAAGAGTTTATGATTCAGGAAACTGATTTTTCTATTTAAAATTCTAGTTGTGCCCAGAGGTTTTACCCGCTGTACTGTATGTAGCCTATAACGTGTTATTCCACTGTCTAAGCTATACCATAAATTTCAGCGCAATCGGTCCACCCGATTAGGCGTAAAAGAGTAACAAACATACATCCAGATATCCAGATATTCAGACATCCATACATTCTTACAAACTTTCACGTTTATAATATTAGAAAGATTGTGATAAATACTAGCATCATAATATATAAATAACCGCTAACTGTGTAAGACACACGCCTGATTTAATGATAAAATAGTCTAAAAAGCACTACATCTTTTATTATTTAGCACCAACAACATAATTTAAAAGCGTCAGTTCTGTTAAGAAGCTTGGCATCTGCGTTAATTAGAATCGTCTATATTTCCACCCAAAATATTTCACGAAACCTTCTGACCTTATTTAACTTTTAATGAGATAGTAACACTGTTGTACGTACGACTAGAATATCAGCTACAATTTGTTGTTAAACAACTTCTCCGAAAAGTTTTAGCCTTATAAATAAGACCTAAATAAACCGAATAAAATATTTTTAATACTAACTGTACCTAGCAATTCTACCTGCTAAAATGTTGTCTAAAAATATTATGTTAGCGTTTATATAC